>CM057140.1:3946642-4546642 GCA_029964075.1 Patiria pectinifera | reverse complement strand
CAAATTAAACATTAACACTTCATGTAATAAGACAATTTCACAATGCCTATAACCCGAAGAGGCAGGTTTTGCGATCTGCACTACGCCACGGCAGTTCAGCCAACGACCATAATGGAAAGTTATACTGGCTTTTGCTATCAGATCGGACGTCCCGACCTCTGTTCAGTGACAACAAAATGGAGAAGGCGTGTGTCATCATCAAAACATTTAGCTAACTGGAGACATCCCATGCGAAGCTATTGAAAAAAAAAACATACCGACCAAGATTCAGCTTCAGCAACCCATCAACCAGACAAACTTTGCAGAACGCAGACGCTGTATCCAAGTTAAAGTAGGGAGAAGTCTACTTCAATTGTCAGCATGAAACAAGGGCATTGAATGAACTACAGATAGGAGGTAGACTGCACATCAGAACCAAAGGAAAAATTGGTCTTGAGGGAGAGGTTCTTCGCAGAGCCTTTATGCCATAAGCTCATGCACCACACAGGGGCGCATTAAGAAGTTGTAAAGCTACAAAGAGCTGGGTGCTAAAGTATATACGGCAAAAACTGAAGCTTATACTTCCCATTTGAGTCCAAATATTAATCGACGCAGTAGATGGTTGAAGGCTAACACCTTGCTTGCAACGTTCTCATAACGGTCTTTCAAAGTATCGTTAACTACTGCCACGAAAAGTTATTTTGAATTTACTACAGGACGCTGACCTGTTTAAAGAATGGGCGCAGCAATTCAAACTAGTGGCCTTTGGGTCAGGCTCTGTGAGTGTTCGTTACACTCTTGACTTCTATCTTTTCGTTTTCTTTTGTTTTTGCTAACTAACATAATGTTCGACTTAGAGATATTTAAGCTGTTTATTTATTTAAAAGTCATCTCCTGACTAAAAGGACCCATATGGCGCAAACGAACATTCAACAGCGATATGCAAGGGAACATGAAACACCATGAACAGACAAAAAACTTACCTTGCTGGATTCTTTAACTCCTCTGACACATTGTTGAGATTGTCCCTATGTGGGAAAACGCCAATAAAATAAAAACATATTTATTAGGCCTATATTCTGTGGATCTCTTGAAATTGTCTGTCAAAACAAACAGTGGTGCAGCTGATGAGTCATGTGCACAAACTGCCATAAGATTGCAGCTTTGAATGGACACATGAAAACAGCGGATACCTAAGTGGCCAAACCATAGACGTAGCCAGCTAGGGGGGGGGGGGTATTTACCCACCCCAATATTTTGTAAAGACTGCCCTTTTCCATTCAAATGCTCTTTTTAACCAGCGCTCCCCCCCCCCAATATTTTGTAAAGAGTGTCCTTTTTTTAAAGAAGTGACAGTCCTTTTTTTTTCTAAAAACAAGTGCCCTTTTTAAAAAGAAGTCGTGCCCTTTTTGTCGTGCCTTTTTTGTGTCATCGGCCGTTACGGGTGTTGTTTTTTTTTAATTTGACGCAAGTATCGTCCTGAAAAGCATCATATATTGTCCGTTATTGTACATAATCGTCGGTTTGGAACAGCGCCCCCATCGACAGATGGTACCCCCTCCCCCTTTTTGATTTTACGGAGGCCAAGCGTCCGGAGAAAAAAACGTGTCGACATTTTACCATGGATGTGCAAGTGCCCTTTTCAAAAATTCCCCCCCCCCAAAAAAAATGACCTTGCTACGCCACTGCAAACGTTCAATTTTTCTTGGAAACGAACAAGTTCTCTTATACCTGTACTTACCAACCAGTGTATGGCCAGAAACCATAGTACAGTGCCGTACCGTAACCTAGGATCTGCGTGGTAGATCCTTGGAATGATACTTCTGGGTTCAGATACTCTGTCCGCCCTGAAAATAATCACAGAAGGCTTTTTACAAACAAATAAGCTTCGTATAAAAGGTCACTTTTATACAATGAATAGAAACAAAGAATTGATTTTCAAACAAGAAACTCAAGCCTTATAGCTAGGTTCATTTTAGCTTTTATGGATCAAATTTAAGGATAGAAAAATGTCATCATTAAAGCACTGAAACCAGGGTCAGTGATAAAAATAAGCTGAATGAAATTATACCTTTAAATAGCTGCACAATGCCTGCAGCAATAATTATCAGCAAAGCTGCGACTTTGGAAATAGTCAAAATGACGACTACTCCACTGGAATAACGAACGCTGACACAGTTGACGAACACCATGACCACTGTTGAGGGAATCCAAAAGAACAGGTAAAAAGTTTATAAGCAATATTAACGTGCTCTGATTGACAGATATTTTTATCGCATAACCGGATGAAAAGTTAATAAAATGTAATAGTACTATAGTGTGAACTATAAAGTGAGTTCTTGTCTCCAAAACACAAAAAAGAGAGACGCAGGCACATGCAGTACTTCCAACCCTAAGAACAATACTGTTTTATTCCTCAGCCTGAACAAAACTAAACAAAAGAAACCCACTTAAGCAATCAATTTACATAACCTTTTTAAGGGCGCGCGCTATCAAATAGGATATACTAATTAAGTATGTCTTAAAAGAGCATGTTCATTTGAAAAAAAATACTGAAATTGATCCATGCTATCAGAAATTATATACACGAAGCTATTGTGATGTGTGAGAATTACAGATTACACACACTTAAGGCATTCAAATACAAATGAGGTTTTAGTCATTTTGAGTCAAGACTGAAACTTACTTTTACTGACAGACTTTGTGTTTTGAATATGAGGAGCAAGTCAACGCTTTTTTTTTTAAATATTGATGGCGATTGTTGTCTGTTCTCCTTTTCAAGTTTTCGTTCATTCATTGAGGTGGGGAAACGTCCACGTTTCATTGTATTTCATGGGTATTCATCAGCTCGTAGAACGGTAAAATAATGATGTTGGACAGCTGCATTGTGTGATCTCTTTTTTTAAATACTTTGGAATTGAGTATGCAAATTACATGAAATTTTCACAGTTATATACGAACCTAACTGACAACGAATACCTAATATCCAGGGGGGAAAAAATGACTATTATACTCACTGACTGAGAGGATAGCGAAGAGCTGGATAGCTTCGTTTGGAGGTGCGCAGTCACCAGGGATGACGTAATCGGATATATAGGTACCAAAAGTGATAGAAACCAGGGCAGCGCTAGCTGGCTTCAGGATAACTACGTTAGCCCAAGACACCACAAATCCAGCTAGGTCACCGTAGGCGTGCAAGATGTACTGATAAGTACCACCAGCTCGAGGGAGGACTGTTCCCAGCTCAACGTAGCACAAGGCACCTGGTATCGGAGGAAATATCAGATAGTGTGGTATACTTAACATCTTGCAATACAAAGAAGTATGTACATGATCGAGATTGATGCGAGAACAAACTCTAATTGTTGAGGTGAACAGAAACACATAGGTTCGGATTTTGCACAGGCGCAGGCATGGGCGTCGCTAGGATGGGGCAAGGGGGGCTGGAAATCCCCCCACCAAAAAAAAGAGGGGAAAAGAAAAAGGAAAAAGAATAGGAGAGAATCCAAAGGACCCCGGGATTTTTTTTTTACATTAATAAATTATAAGCGTTTATGAACAGCGCCTCAAAGCGTTGAATCATGTCCCGTCAACCCCTGTCAACCACCCCTGCCCCGCATTTTTCCGCAGCCGGCAACTTTTTCAATGTGTGACAAAAATGCCCCCAAATCCCACTTTTTACTCAAGTTTTATCACTCTAAATCTTACCTATATCCTTCTACAGATCAGGCATTTTCGTCTAGTAAATTCCTGGGGTGTTTTTTAGGTATTATTTCCAAGTAGTTTTGAGTTTTTTGAGAATTTTGGGGCCTACGTTTATTTTATCGAGAAGATAATCTAAGTTTGATGATTTGATCGGACAAGTTTAAACAATACTTGGTTCAATTTTTGTGACTCGCCCCCCTCCCCTTCCACCTTCGGTGTACTGAGGATTCGTACAACTTAGTTTAATTTAGTGCACTGATTATAAGTCAAAGGAATAGACTGGATTGTAACTAGAAATTCTCTGGATTGTAAGAAACAATTCACTTGCTGTAAATATTAGGGTAATATAACTTTGCTCTATTTATTGTTCTGAAATTGTTGCGGACTAGGATTAAATAATCCTCACGAGTTTTGTTTTGAATTTCTGGATTCCTGTCTGTATTTATTTAAGTCCTCCTCCCCGCTTGTCATATATTTTGACCCGGATCCACGTCAGCTATCGAGAATGGCTAAACCGGAGAGGCGAAACTCCGGAGGTTTGGGCCTTAACTATTTCGCTTGGTGGCAGCGCTATCTAGGATTATTTCCACCGTATCTAAAGATAATTTATTATTTCTTAGACATCCGAGGACAGGTGCGCGTCTACTCATCGCAGTAGATCCTCGGTCCATATTGCCCCCCCCCTTTCGCTATATTTTCGCCACAAATGCTTCTGATGAATGTTTTTCCCACCTCTTAAAAAAAATCCGGCGACGCCTATGCGCAAAGGATGAACATAATTTTAACTTCGCCAAATTGTGTGTAAACGTTTCGAGGCGTGTATATTAATTTCATCATGTATTATTGAATGGGAGATATGCAAATGACTATTGGCAACACTGCGCAGTCACGATCACGCCATACAAACAGAGTGGAAGTGTAAACAAAGAGTGAAAGTTATGCGCATCTGAACACATTTGCTATGGAATGTGCGCAAAATAAATAAATGATTATTATTATTCTTAAAATGATCAAACTCTCACCCAGAAAAGACACAACAGCACATACAATCCAGATGATGAGACTCATTCCTACGCTGTTTGCTCCTCGTAAGATCCCCTGTGGTGAGATGAAGATCCCTGAACCAATCATTCCACTGCCGATGATTGCTACCGCTCGGATCAAACCCATCTCCCTTTTCAAGTGGACAGTTCCTGCTACTTGCTCATCTTTACTCACTGATTCGGATGACGGCAGTCGTTCAAGAGGAGCGGTAATTTTCCCCTTCGTGCTCCTCCGGCCCTATTCAGAGATCCATTGAATAGATTACAAATAGTAGGTTAAGGAAATCATGTCAATCGAGGATTTTTTTCAAAGAAACTACGTAACTAAGTGCCTGCATTATAATTAGTTTTAAGGTGAGCACGGAAACTGAGTCATATGGGTGCAAAAAAACACCCGTAGACACTAGTGCTAAATGTGCATATTTCAACATTCTTTTAAAGATACTCAGAACTCTCACAGCTATTCAAGCTGCACAGAAAAATGATGATCAATGTGTCATCTTTCATTTTCTTTTCATTTTTGGGTGGGTTGACCATTGACTTTTCGAGATATTCTCACCCAAAGAAGACGACCCCTATTTTCCCCAAAGCGGACAAGTAGCCATCTTGAAAAACGACCCCTCCACAACATGGCAAAATAGCGCCACTTTCGAGCCCAATAGCATCCAAAATGCTGAGAATCGGAAGCCCCAAGTCCGGGCAAGAGGTCCATTACCATATCTCTTCGATTCCCCAATTTTATGGCTCTCAAAACTCTATAATATAGAATATATTGAGGGTATAATTTTCATTCATGAGCTCAGCGGACGGATTTTTGGCCTATTTGCAGGCGTGCAGCTATATGTTGGCGGTTCCCCATTTTGCCAATGTATTTGTTCAAGGAGCGTTATTCAAAAGCCATGGCTTCTGAATAGGGCCATTCATGACATCATGACATTCACGGCATCATTCTCAGCAAATCTTCCGTTCTTCCAGCTAAGCCCTTCTCCGACCAGATGGGCCTTGCCTGACTTGAAATGATAAGAAACTCAATGGCACCCACTTCACAATACTACGCGCGCAATCAGCAGACTTTTCCCAAGATCATCAACCTGACCAAACATCATACATTCAAGGTAATTAGGAGCGACTACGACCACCTCCGTAAGAATCATCTTCTTGAGTGAACTTCTTGTTCTCCACCATTCTGATGACACCCAAATAGTCCATGGGCTGGGAGTGCCCCCCGTGCACGAAGACGAAGATTGACAAATATTGCAAACGCTAGTCTACCAACTTTCAAAAGTGCACGTAGCCAGGCCTATTTTCCCAATTTCAACGAAAAGTAATGAACACATCCCAATGATTGTTTTGCACATACCTGGATCATTATGACGGAAGTAAACCCTGAACGTTGCATGAAGATACGGTGTCCCAAATGGGAGAAAATAATTTTCAATTTCGCCCGCCAACGTGAACATGTGCGTGTACATGTAGTTTCATTCAAAATGAAGTGTTACGTAACCTTTAGAAATCGCCCTTTGCAACCACATGACTGACAATGTCTCCTTTTTTGTTGTTATTTGCAGGAAAACCTTCCTTCCATCAAATCTTCCATCAAACCTTCTTTCCTTCAAACCTTAATTCAAACCGTCTTTCATCAGTCTTCAAACCACAATTGTTTGAAAGGAAGCGATTACACCAAGGGGCCAAAATTGTAAATTCTTTGCAAAGTCTATAGTACTTGTGTAGTCGGCTATACATGGCGTACCTATACGTTCGTCAGTATCAAAAGAGATTGTAGAAAGCCGCTATACTCGTACGCGCTCTACAATATTTTGGCCTATCAAAGGTTTATTCATGCCTTCCAAAACGGTACTTATGAATTGCCCTCGACCTTTATTGAGGTATATTTGTACGATTGTTAATATCCCGTCAGGCTTAATACGGGCTTTCTGAAATATGCACGTATTCTATGCAGTGCTCAGTTGGAACGGCCGCAGGCGATTGTTTTTCCCAAACGAGGTCGGACAATATCAGAAGAGGGCGCTCTCACTGCGATATTCATGATATCAAAATGTTGAGAGCAAAATGTAAAGTTGGGAATAATGGTGATCGATTGGCAGCTGATTCGTGGACTGGTTGGAAGTAGTCCTCACGGTAGTCCTGCTAGTCAGGTGGTCTGAGTTCGAATCTCTGTGAGCTTGTTTTCACTTCTTCTCATTTTACCTTTTCAATATTAACTGAAGTGAGGAAGGAACTTTTCGCTCAAGACGTAAGGCCTAAGGCCTATCTTGGGTTGGTGTTGTGGAGAACAATGCATAAGATATGCATGTAATGGACCAATCAGAGGATGGGAAATGGATGTCGTTTGGGAAATAAAAAGATTCGCCGCCCGCCATGGCACCCAATGTATGGACCATAATACATGACTTTCAACGCGGAGAAAGCCTTAAGAATGCACTACCGCTACTAATTGTTATGATTCATTCACAGACGTTGGCGTAGGAATCAGCAATAAAGTCTACATTGCAGTATTTGAAGAGGGTTCACACGGCCTATGATGATCACCTGCGTGGGCCTAAATATTGGAAGAATGTTGTATGTAAATTGCCATTGTATCAAGTAAACTGTTAGGCCAAAACTAACTCGAACATGCACTTCAACTACTTCAAAATGAACTCGAAAAATAACAGTACACGCAAGTTACCGAACAGCTTGCGCAACGCCACTCCTCAAAAGCAAACACTACCGGTACTTACATTTGCGAAATCCTCTGCCATTTTTTCCGTGATTCTGAATCAACGAACTTCACTCGATGGAAATATAGGCCTTTTAAAAGAGACTTTTGCAATACATGTACTTATTCCATCAACCCAGGGTTATTTACACAAAAAAACGGGATTTTATTTTACATGCAACCAAGCATGAAAAGAATGCTTTTGTGCGAATACAAATAATGGCAACGTATAGGTATATTCAACCTACAACTCAATCCAACGCTCACAATCTGACTCTGTACGTGCTCCGTAAGACCCCTTTGGGCTATTGGGCCTCCTTTGTAATTGTGCGACCATAAAACTGGCCAGGTCGCCAATGGAGGCTCAAAGGAGGCCGAGTGGTTGCCTAGGTCGTTCAAAGGTGGTACAAAGGATTTTCAGACATCGCCATGGACGCCATGGTCGCCGTAAATTCTGTTAATTTTTAGGCAAAAATGATGAAAAATATGCCCTTTCCGCACTGAGTCAACCTGACACTTGAAACGTGCACGCAGAATGATCGATCGAATCGATGCGTACAAATGCAAAGTACGTACCCAGGTACGTATTTTGCACTTGTACGCATGCGCATACTATCATTCCGCTCCTACCGTACCCCCCGCGGCGCGTTTCAAGCGATCCGAAAATCATCGATCGATCATCTGCGTGTACGTTTCAAGTGTCAGGTTGGCTCAGTGCGGAAAGGGCATATTTTTCATCATTTTGGCCTAAAAACCGACAGAATTCAACAATGTTTGTTGGGCCCACATAACGTGCATGAGTATGTCAAGAGTTATGTCAAGAGTTAGTTTAGGGGCAAACTGTGCAGCAGTTCTGTCGGAAATGGCTTGGTTGTGATCATGGCGCAACAGAGATACTAGGTCCTGGAACAACCCAATTAGGCTACAAAACGCGCTTGGAAAGAGATTATTCGGGGGGAATGGGCGTTTTTGTGTTATTCCTGTATCATTGTGCGTACGAGAACGAATTTCGGGGTCCACTGTTGCGACCCCATAAATTCGAACTGTTTGGATGCTAATATGGTTGTGATTTCATTCGTAGAGTGTTCGCCTTTTGCGGACATTGAAGAATCTTCAACTTTTGCATTCTGGTGTAGCGTGAATATCCCGTTCATGAAATGTGGACTCATTGGTAGTATTGCGCAGGAGTCAGATTTTCATATGACACCGACCCGAGACACACAACGTATCGTACACTGAGAACGACACAAAAACGTATTCGTACTACGTCGTGTCCGATGTAAACAACCGGGGTTTTCGTCTTTTCTGGGGAACGTTAACGTGAGGTTACGTGCAAAGCACGCGAGCGCATTATGGGCGCGCCCAGCGTGCAGTCTTCGAAATGCGCGCGCAGTACGCTGTGAATAGCGAATCAGCGTCATTTACGTCATCATCACGGCCGGGGGTTAGTGTAAGGAACGCGCACGCGCCCATGGTGTCGAGGCTGGGATAGCGGATATCCATACACCAGTCACACAGTAGGCTTTGCCTATTGACCAATTTGCCCCCGGTCTCACGAATATGGCCGCGTATAATACAAACGTTCTGGAAGAAAGATACATTTAGCTCTATTTTCGTTGCTTACTTCAAAATGATAGCTTGCCAGAAAGATTAATTTCACAGGGAGTTTATTCCACTTACTATCTTTCAACCAAATGCACAAATTACAAATGATGGACTATCATTACGGTATATCTTTAAAGAGAAAAAGTCGACTCGTTCCCGGTCCCTCCATTGTCCTTCGGACTGGGCGGCGGCAGCTGGGCGAGTTTTCTGTAATCGCTTTCTGTAGCTTCTGAAATCTCGTAATAATGATGAATATTGTATTATATAGGATTTTGTATACCTAAAGCAATATGTGGACTTCTTAACTGGAGCTAAGGCTAATACCATATGGAGCTCAGTTAGCTCCATGCTAAAACCATTAAACCGCTGTAATTTTACAAGGAAATTTAATCAGTCATCCTGAAGAAAACGGGAATTAGCCCAACCGAAAATTACAATAAGCAAATGCTATGAACAGTATTAATTATTTTGTCACAGAAGCCGACGTGAATGCATCATCAGCAATAAAGCTGGACAGTAATTCTCAATGAGGGCGCTATTCAAATGGTATGGATGCCTATCCCGCTCCAACTATTGTCTCATTCTCACTATTGTACTTCTTGTTCATAAATCGCCAGTGCACCATTTGTTTTAAATTAAAATACAGTCCTCTCGGATTTCTACGAGGTTTCATATTCAACACTTTTATTTTCAATTTTCCAGAGAAAAAAAGCACTCTATAGTGAAAATTCATATTGCACTACCACCCTCGAACAGGCCAGCCTGGGGTATAAGCATGGAGGAATAAGAACACTGCTAACTCAATGACAGACGTTTTGCGATACACACACCAATCTCTTTCCTTATTATGCTTCACTGCTTTTACAAATTACATTTCACGTGTAAAAGGTCAAAGTGTGCTTGCTCAGATGTAGCTCTCAAACGCCAAAAAAATAAATTTATATACTTCCGCGTTGAATGCTACATGGTGTGATTTTTGTTTTGGAAAAACAAATTGTAGTACGTGTGGAGTTCCAACAGAAAACTGTAGAATGGTTTGCTGGAAAAGTATGTTGCATATGCTGCTTCTGTTGGCGTTAACGTTGACAGGTAGGCATTTTGAGGCTCGCCAGGCTAATCCTTCACCGTGGAATAGTAACATGACATTTTGTCCGCCTTTAGGTGGGAACTTAAATTTTTGACGAGAAGGGCGGTGAACCCTTAATGTACATGTATAGGCGCTCTGCTCATCATATTATGATGCACTTATTTATGTACGTAGGCTTATTCAATATTCTATTCTGTTCAATCCACATTTTATTTTCATATAGCGCAATCACTCCTTTAAAACCATGCAGCAAAACTAGGCCCTATAAAACTACGAATGTGTCACCTTTTGCGCCAGTTCTCCGCCTTGTATTTTCTGTTAAGGCCTACATGACTTGCACGTGCAAAAAGTGGGAGACTGTAGCAAAAACATGGAGCATTTATACCCCGTATAGGGAAATACAGTGCGGCATGTACATTATTGTTATGATATCTGCGTTAACCTATTTGCCTATTCAATATTGTCATTAAAGCCTATGATTTTTACCAGGCAAATCATATTTTTTGGGGTGTAAAATGTGCTGTACAGTGCACACGTGCTGTTTCTTTAATTCAATGTTCATTTCTATTTCATTCCTTTCAGTTGCATTCAGTGCTACTGGGCCCGACCCTGTCCTAGTTCAGCAGGGTGAAACTGCAATTCTAACCTGCAGTTACGGGGCTGCAGTGCCTGCTGCTCTTGTTACAGCTTGGCTTGAAGGTCCAAGACTTTTTGCCTCAATAAATGGTCTTGTTCCTGGTGCTGGTGCCAAATATGACAACTTTGACGTTGTCAATACTGATACTACAGATGGTCAGATGGATCTCCGTATAACAAATGCGCAGTATGAAGACATAGGAGAATATACCTGCCAGTTTGGTGCAGATGCTCTACCCTCTGCAACACTGACAGTACAAGGTGAGTGAGTATATTGTGTTATAGAACATGTAGGACAAGGTCTAAAACTTCCAATGTCCTGGAGATGTTTTTCCCAATACTCGCAACTGTTCTTGATTAATCAAACGTTTAGCTGCTGACGCTGAAAAATCATACATCAAGAAAACAAATATTCCAGGATTTTTTGGTAGGAATTCCGGATATCTGGATTTTTAAAGAAGCTGGAATTCCTGAAACTTTACTGGTATTTTTTTTCGCACCGTTTAAAATTTGTGTGTAACAATAAAACATGGTATTTTAAGTGATGCCATGAATGCCATAAACTACCTTGCTCTGGGACCCTCGGCGACCCCCAAACCCTCTGCCGACTATTTCATGGATTTGTCATTCCTCACTCCACCCCTGATGTATAACTTTTCTGTATTGGAAACAGTGTTAGACCATGCAAAATGATGCATGTATGATAACTTTCTTCCTTTCAGTACATGTATGCCATAATTTTTTTTATCAATCTTCTTGAACTTATAAAGAGGGAAAGATCAAAGGTCTTCATTGAATTTCAATTTCTAATCAGTGGAAGAACTTGATTTGATCCTTTTTTATTCATGCAGTTCCTGCCACCAGTCTCACCATAGCTGTTGATGTCCACGACCAATCCTCCGGTGCGACAGTGACTGTGACAGAAGATGTCACAGTCACACTCGCCTGCACAGCACTGGGAGCAAAACCACAGGTGTCCATAGACTGGTTTAACGGCGGAAATCCTCTTACACCTGACACTGAAACAGTCCCACCTGGTGGTGAGGCAACAGATACACTGAGTACATACAGCCCATTCATTCCAACAAGAAGTGATGATAGGGGCAGGATAGAATGTCGCACAGGTGGACATCAAACTACGCAGTCTGAATTCATTACCCTCAATGTTCGCTGTAAGTTACTTTCATCATAGAGCTAGGACCCAAGGAGTTCGTACTCCAAGACTTCAAAAGTAAAATGATCGTCGCCGCGCTCGAAAGCTACAATAGAAAGCACCTGGCGCCAGCTTGATCAGTTGCTCACTACGCTAATCTCGACACAATAGAGATCCGCGCTCATTAATGCCAAAAAAAGGAGTTTGCATGGCTTCGTAGACAGTACCATGGTAAATACGCATGCCCAGTTGTCATACATCGCTAAAAATGAATGATTTTGAAGTGTTTGTTCGCAGTTGGATGATACTGTATATAAATGTGGTCAACATCACTGGAACAATCATTTCATGAAGAACAAAATGCTCTGTACCTTTAGTGTGAAAACTTGTGAAATTTTCCAAAAAAACACATTCATCAATGATATATTGCCAATTAAAATGTCTGAAAATACATGAAAACTTGTCTGAAAGAAATCCAATTTATCTCCAAATTACAGGGACAGATAACCTCTTAAGCACCAACAACTGCACATTGCTAACTTGAGTTCATAACTCACATCTAACAACTGCGCAGTTGTAAAAACATATCTTGTCGTAAAATATATTTTTCAAAAAAGAGCAGCGACCTGACATGACTTATTATGCAGCATATAGGGAGGTTGTTGGTTACCAACTAAAAAGGCGGCGACGATCATCGTGTTCAAATGCCGCTGGCATTCACGCTTTGAATGGTCGAGGCTTGCGGTCACAGTGCTGTAGCTATAGACATTCCCGAGGGATTGGTATGTTAATGGTCAAAATGTAAATCGCCCAAGAGTTCTGACTCCTTGGGTCCTAGCTCTATGCTTTCATGTATATTGTTAAGTTAGGATAAATCTGAAATGGAGTTCTGAAAAAGTGGATTTAGTTTAAAAATACACGCGTACACCTAAAATGTTATGTACATGTAGCACACCTCAACATTTATGAACTTCAATTTTAAAATAGCACCTTCATACCCTGATGACACGTTTGACTCAGAGCTTGCATTCCATCATTCTGAAATTGAAAAAAAACGAATAAAATCGCTGTAAGTGTATTGACCGGATTGCCCTGAAATGTACTAATTAAAGAAAAAGGACTTTGAGAGGATCCTGCGAGGATTAAACGTCATCAGGCCCTCTAACTGTTTTTATTCTGAAAATCTGTATTCATTGTCTACAGTACAGAAAATGCTGAGGAATTGTAATTAAATTTAATGTTTGTAATTGCTTGTTTTCACAGTTGCTCCAGTAGTAACATCCCTGACATTCAGGGACGGAATCATCACTTGTGAAGCAGATGCCAATCCACTCAGACACATCGAATATTACATCATTCTGAATGGCACCAAACCTAGCGCACCTACTGGTAAATCCCTGGCATTTAATATCGATGACAATTACTGCACAGAGGTCAGCTGCAATGTCACCAATGCTGTCGGAACTGGATCAAGAAAACTTGAAGAACCACTTTGCCCAGGTGAGTTTTCGTTACAAATAAGCCGATGTAATAATAGTTGTTAGATTCATTTGTTTTTCTTGAAAAATCCTTTCAATTGAAAATAAAAATCCAATTTATTCTTAAGCATTATAGTTGTCGGCAAATAGTTGTGAATTCTATTTTCCAGACTGCTTTTACATTAATTTAGAGTGTTTCAGTTTATCAGGAATGTAAAATCTGAGTCTATGAAAATCCATTCCATTTTGAACATTCTGTCCATGAAACGCTTATGCGAACCATATCGTATTTTTTATTAATTAAAAAAAATCCCTGACATTAGCAATCTACGTCAGAATCTTTCTCTAAGACAAAAGGATCTGATTGCATGTTTTTGCAATCCCATTATTTGATCACAAATCTCGGCGTACGTTTCAATGTTTTCGTTCTTGCATTGTTAAACAGTATGCTGACAACAAAAGGTGTAATTCTAACTACGGATACTACAGATCCATCGAGGAAGCCAGGTAATTTTTGCAACCGTTCTTGCATTGTTAAACAGTGATGCTGACAACAAAAGGTTTAATTCTAACTACGGATACTACAGATCCATCGAGGAAGCCAGGTAATTTTTGCAACCTTCCAATTGAATTAAATTTAATATAATGTAGTGAGCCGATACAACATGGTCATTTGCCAGATTATCTCACCTAAATGCAATTACGATGTGGAACTATACAGTTTCAACTAGCCCAGCAGTTGATTTTCCAAAAGCTTTTCCAGCATTCATTTGCATGTAACCTGTCGTAACTGAGATGTTGCAGTTTGTACTTGCCAAAGGCCTCTGATTGACTCTTCAACATGTGCAATGTTCTGCATTTAATGAAATCTGATATGATCCCTTTATTGTCTTACAGCTTCTCCAGATGTAGGTGTCATTGTTGGACCTGTAGTTGCAGCCACCGTCATTGTGGCCGTCGCTGTTGCTCTTGCTATTGTCATATGGAGACGTCATCATAAACAAAAACGAACGCAAGGACAAACAAAAACTGGCGGACAAGATGACGGGTAAGTGAAGCAAGGCCGACCTTGATCAGACAGATTACGACCTTTCGATGCGATTTTCTGTCACTCTGTTGGACATGATCTAAAACTGTGTTAAAAAGTTCCAGACTTTTCTTCGAGAGGTAGTCCTACTAGCATAATTAATTCAGTTAAGGTATGCTTATACTGTCGTCAAAATCACAAACTCACTTATTATACCCGGGCATAAAACAAATCACACTAAGCATTTCAATTAACAGTACAACATGCAACATTTCAAGGTATGAAACGTTCTCCCACTTGCAGAAATTACGTTGCGTCAGACAGACATTATAATGACATCTCACCACTGCCTGCCACTATACACAATATTACGAGACACGATCAACATCATCAAAATGGTAAGCACCGTTAAGGGAATCGAGTAAAAATACCCAAAGTACAAGACATTGTTTAGGAAATGTTGTGGTTGTTATGCCACAAAGGTTTTTTTTTTTCAATGTTTTATTTAACAAATCCTTTACCAATATGCATGACTTTATAGAACAAATCATTATTGGTAGAAGTGCACTTGATATATATAAATTTGTATAATTAAAGATGATTAATTAATGAATCATCGTGGCCATTTGTTGGAAAGGTCTTGGTAAAAATACTAACATAATTTGTGGGTTTTTTTAAAAGATATTCCTCTGGACCAAATTGCCGCAGCGGTGGTATACGAGAGTATTCCCAATGAGGTCGTCGTTGAGCCCGAGGCGACAAATGGCACGACGCACGGTAACGTAGGACATGATCTCTCTTTCTCGCGAGATCTCGTGGTGATCGAAATTGAGCTGGGACGAGGGCAGTTCGGCAAGCTGCTGCTTGGAAAGGCACTCGGGATCAATGAAGCCGGGAAAGAAACCAAGGTTGCCGTCAAGACCCTGAAAGGTTTGTAAAATCATTGAAAAGAGTACAACTATACAACGGACAATTTTGTGGATACACCTCGGATCGCGAACTGCCATTCTCTGAATGAAGAGGAGGTGCTAAATTGATAACAAGATAACTTTTCAACACCGAGTCATGTAACTGGTGTATGTGCAACACTTCTTCAATGTTGAGATCCATTACATTGCCTGTTTTTTTTTTCTTTTATACGTTAGTTGCAAGTTTTCTTCGAAGTGTGGATTTTCTTCAATACCTCAATTACTGTTGGAATATCATTATTAAAATTAATTGTGAGAATCCAGCCTATGGTAAGTAGGTTTGGCTCCAGGAAATTTTACGTTGAGTTGTATTGAGATTTCGTTCCAGTAGATGTCCTTTCTGTGTCATGAACAGAGCATCAAATTCTGTTGAAGTGAGACAAAATATTACATACATCATATCCCTTTGCTTTGCACATTGGAAACTTTAAACCGATTATGGAGCTAGGGAGTAATGCCTAATTTGCATAAATCCAAAATGGCCGCATATGCTAGGACTTTCGCATTGACTTGGTCATATTTCTCATACTAGGTAGATTTTGGAGGTAATTTAAACGACAGTTTTAGTCCTTTTACATTGATTTACTCATTATTCTAGTCCTAGGTAAATTCCAAGATCCGTATGTTTCCGAAATTTTCCAAATGCCGTATATCAATTTGCCTAAATTAAAGTTTAAATAATGGATGCCATGTGTGGACATGTACCGATTGAATTTTCCCTGATGATCCAAGTCAAATTTCACAACACAGTGCTTTGCTATAAGGTCCCTAAAAAAGTTGTTAAAAATCCAAGTGGTGGAAATATGACTAATTTGCATAAATTCAAAAGACCGCTAATTACATGATTGTCATATGATTTGCGGCCATAATAGTATATAATCCGTTATGTACTTTAGCCTTTTTTTGTTTAAGAACAAATTTTTGCCATATTTGGGAAAGAGTTTACCTCCCTAAGCCGGAAATGCATTGGAGACATTTTTTTCCCAGCTACCATGTGGCGGCCATCTTGGATTTCAAAATGGCCGCCATTTCGAGCCTAATTTGTATCATAACTTCGGACTTGATTGTCACATGAAGTTCATTTTAATGGCAAACCCCATGTTTTGATACCAAGGAACCTGAGTACATTATTGTTTATGGTGTACTCCAAATGGATGGCAGCCATCTTGGATATTTCAAATATATGGCCGCCATTTTCGGCTTATTTGCATAATAAATTTGGACTCGAATGGCGCACGAAGTCAATTTCGGTGCAAACCCCCATACATTTGATACCAAGTAATCTTAATGGCCCATTGCTGATGATGTATCCCAGATGGATGGCAGCCATCTTGGATTTTTTTTTCAAAATAGCCGCCATTTTCATTTATAATAACATTGCAACTGTATGTCCTATGAAGTCCATGTATTTGAATGAACTCAAGTAAACCACTGTGGACGGGGTACTTACAGTTGATGGCAGCCATCTTGGATATTTCATAATTGCTGCCATTCTGAACTATTTGCATATTAATTTTGGACTTGAATGTCGTATGAAGTCACTATTGGTGGCAAACCCCATAAATTTGATACCAAGGAATCCAATTAGGACATTTAGGCATCCCAAATGGATGGCAGCCATATTGGGTATTCAAAAATAGCGGCCATCTTGGATTTCATTTAAATAATAAGGTGGCACCTGAATGTCGTATGAAGTCCATTTTGGTGGCAAACTGCATATGTTCTTGATACCAAGGAACCCAAGTTAATCATTGTTGATGGGGGTACTCCACTGGGAGTATATCCCATCAACAATGATTTTCTTGGGTTCCTTGGTATCAAACACATGGGGTTTGCCAGCAAACTGAACTTCTTATGACAATCAGGTCCGAAGTATTACAATTTAGGCCCAAAATGGCGGCCATTTTGAATTCCAAGATGACCGCCACATGGTAGATAGAAAAAAATGTTACCAATGGATTTCCAGCTTAGGAAGGTAAAGTCTATCCAAATATGAGAAAAATTCCTTCTTTAGCAAAGAAAAATGCAGTGGCCACAAATACGACATAAAATGCTATCTAGTAATAACTCTCGTCCTAAGTTGCTTTTCGGGGTACTTTAAACAACATTTTGTCATTTGACATTTGGGCCATTCAGTGTCAAATCATTCCCCCCCCCCCCCAAAAAAAAGCTTTTAAATTTGAAACCCCAACCTCTTCAAATTGGATCATATTTAGTTTATGGGGTAAAAAAGTTCGGCTAAAAAGTTTTAGCACCATCGGACAAACAGTTTTCGCGCTACCGCCCAGGCAATTTTAGTCAAAATGGACATTGCTGCCATTTTTAAATGACCATATTTCTATAATCTGTGAGCCAAATTGGTTAATCTCAATTTTTTTTTGAAAGGTTACATCATGAGAAATTCAAATTTACCATTGTTTTTTTTCATGTCGGGGTTATTTGAACTATAATGACATTTTGTCCTTGAATTTGACCTTGAATTTGACCTTGTGGATCACCCGACATTGAGACAAACTTGGATGAAAATTAAACCCCAAGATGTTCGCTACAAAATATCAAACAATTGGGAACAATATTTTTTTGTGCGGTTTTTGGCTCATCTCAAAGTTGGCATACGTGTTGTAAAATGTGATATCCCTATGCAGTGTACTAGTGGATCTAAAGTAGAGATTTTTGTCCGTGAATTGTGTTCATGTACAGGGTGTCACAAGACTGTTAAAATTATTCCTTTTATTTTCTGAGTTGATTTATCAATCAGTATTTTTTACGGCCGTAAAGTGTTATGTAACTTCGGAGGTGGGTGCTAGGTGAATTATGCAAATCGTAATTCCTTTTTCCTTTGTTGCATACCAATTCCGGGCTTACACCCATGTGGAAGGGGTATAAAACCCTCGCCCACTTATTTTCGGATTGAGTTTTTCGGTTTTTGGTTTATTTATTTCCCGTAATATATAATTTGATTTTTGTGATTTGTAACTCCTGTGTTGAATCCTCTGTTCTGTTGAGTTATTCCTTGATTTTTGGTCTGAGTAGAGCGGCGCAAGGGTTCGCTCTGCGACACAGGGATATCACATTTTCCAACACTTATACCAACTTTGACCAGAGCTAGAAACCTAACGAAAATATTATATACCCCATAGGAAACATAGGATCTCAAAAGGTACCTTGGACTGGAATGATGATGAAATCAATGTCAAAGGACAAATTGTTGTTCAAAGTACTCCAAAAAGCAATGCAGGACAAGAGTTATGGCCAAATCAAAAATCATGTAATTAGTGGCCATTTTGAATTTATGCAAATTAAGCACATTTCCACCACTTGGATTCCTTCCTTTTTAAGGAACCTTATAGCAATGCACCATGGTGTGAAATTAATTTATGTACATGACTGGACTTGGATTATCAGGGAAAATTTAATTGTGACATGTCCACACATGACAGCCATAATCTTAACTTTAATCTATGCAAATGAATAAATGGCATTTATGCAAATTATTATCGGCATATCGCAAATTTGGGAATCATAGGGATATTGCAACTTACCAAGGCCAAGAATAATGAGTAAATCAATGTAAAAGGACTAAAATTATTGTTTAAAATACCTCAAAAAGCTATCTAGTATATGAAATATGACCAAATCAGTGCGAAAGTCCTAAAATATGCGGCCATTTTGGATTAATGCACATTAGGCATATTTCCACCACCTGGATTTTTTAAGACCTTTAGTATGTCAATTTAGGGACCTTATAGAAATGCACTGTGGTGAAAAAAAAATAATTCTGTTGTAATTTGTTTGAGTTTCACTCAAAAAATTAAGTATTTTGCCTGTACTACCTCCCACCTAAGTAGTATAGCCAATCACTGAACATTGCTATTTTCAATAAATTGGGTTATGCATTATGAAACTTATTCATTACCAGTTGTTTGTTTATAATTATGTAATTTTCAATTATTTTTCAAGTTGTTTCGGCAGCTGTGTAAGAGCTTCACAAGAAAGCTGCTTAAAAGTAACATCAGTGTACTTTTTTTAATTTACTGTCTTCGTCACAAAGAAACATTTCTCTTGTAATATTTGGAAGTGACATATATATGTTAAGTAATTTGATTATGTTTAAGTTGATGTTCATCAGTGTAAACATCGTTATAGTCACAAAACTTGCCATGTAATTTTAAAAGGGATGTAAACGCGCTATTTTGATATTTAACTATATACACATATATATAGATTCATATATATCATATTGCTGATAGTATATATGTATATTACAGCATAATAAATGAATATAAGTCATCTACAGATCTTTTCTGAAGTCAATAGGCATCTCAGTAATAAAACAAGATCAACTCTCTGTGTTTAGTATTAAATATATTGTTGCAGCATCACTAAATATTCCATTATAAAGTAGCAAAAAAGTGGTACTGGGTGTGGTTAAGAAACAAATTAGAAAACTACTTTCCACCACTCGGATTTCTTAAGACTTTTAATATTGTGACGGAATAGGAATTAAGTCACCAACTGTATGTTTTAAATACACTAGCACACTGTGAGTCACCCACACTTTGCATATAAGGGATCCTTGTTTCTGATTGGTCAATTGAGTTTATGCACTGTTGTATGGCAAAGAGAAGTTGTACACAGCTTATGGGGCTCAAAGGCTATAAAAGGAGTTGCAGGGCTAGGATTTAGTCAGTTGATTGCTTGATTCTCTTATGATTAGAATAATTGTTAAGGCTCTTGATTATGTGGAATGACATCACGGATGATGATGATTAAAGGCTTGACCACCGTACTTGATTACTGTTTCTGTTCACCAATTACTAGTCTGTCTTAGGGTATAGGGTCTACCTAGGATAAGTTGCTCCACCCACATTCCGACTCCGCCGCCTCCGCCCACATTCCGACTCCGCCTATTCCACCCAATTCCTACTCCACCCACATTCCGACTCCGCCGACTCCGCCCACATTCCGACTCCGCCTATTCCACCCATTTCCTACTCCACCCACATTCCGACTCCGCCGACTCCGCCGACATTCTGACTCCACCGACATTCCGACTCCACCCACTTCCGACTCCACATTCCGATTCCCAGTTCCCACTCCCATTCCATTGCCCTGACTACCAGTCTACTGGCTGATCCAACCAACCGAGAAGCGGGGATAACCTGGTGCTGTGGCCCACCACTGCAGGGATAGGACACCATCGGGACGGCACGCTACCAATCAAACCAGCCTGACGCAGGAGAGCTGGCACCACACGTTACATTGGTGGCAGCGGTGGGATCCACCAGGAGAGAAACTTCAGTGGAATTCAGCAGCTGAAGGAAGAAGACAACGGAATGGAACAAAGAGAGCAAGCAGTGCTTACACGGAGGAGACACCGAGAGGAAGAAGTCGACTCGGGAGTGGAATTCCGGTATCAAGGCAGTGACTTATTTCCAGCGGCTGTGGGAAGTGTAGCGACAAGCGGAGCAAGCAGCATCCCTCAACCGGTCCAGGAAGCATTGCAGCTCCAGTTCTCTCCAATGACATCCACCGTGAACCCAGGGCTGTTTCTAGGGAGATCGTCGGTATGGACAACAAATGGAGAAGAGTGGGCAAGGCAACCGATGGCGAGCATTAACACTGCACATCTTGAGGGGTCTCAACAGAGAACTCCACAAAGTGGATGGATGGGCGAGCTGGGGGAACCAGCCGGAGGATCGCCGATATTGAACCCACTGAGCACCTCTACTCCAGTATGCAACTTACAGATGTCAGGAGCCAGAGTAGAGCAAGCACCCAGGCTACCAGTAACGATCGGGAAGATCGAAAACTGGTGCCCAGGGGGAGCAGGAGCAAGGGAATATTCCACCAGAAGTGTGAATATTGGAACTTCCGCACCACCAGGAATCACTACCGTCAGTGGAGCATGGCAAACACCACCAGGGTACGGCCCGTATGTGCCACTAGTCTTCAGCACTATGACGGCAGGACTGCGGACATCCCCAGGGTATGCAGCAGCAGCAAGGCAGTCTACAAGCGGAGCAAGCATAAGCACGGCTTCTGCTCAAGGGAGACCGTTTGAGGTGCCCGGAGTGGGAGCCGGAAGCGAGTACCGGCCGGTTTCAAGTGAACGGTCAAGTACGTGGAGTCCAGTTTTTGCTACCAAGATGGAGTCGAGTCAACCACAGCAACCACCGAAGTTTTCCTCACCGATGAAGGTGGAGGGACTGGAGCAAGGGTTGGCGGGAGTGACAATTGGGAGCAAGAAACCAGAGGGGCCCACGGAGGAACCAGAGAAAAAGACAGGTGCAGGGGATGAGAAGATCCACCGGGCACAACGGAAGCCGAGTTTTGTTCCAGACAGATTTTCAGGGGATATTCCCTGGAGGGATTACAAGGCTCACTTCGAGTCTTGCGCAACGATCAACGCGTGGACCTCTGCAGAGAAAGCATTTTTCCTGGCAGCAAGCCTGAAGGGGCAGGCCCAGCAAGTGCTTGGAGACGGGATCCAGGGTGAGACACTGAGCTACAACGACCTTACTACAAGGTTGGAGAGACGATTTGGTCCCGGGGAACAGGCCGAGAGATTCCTGTCGGAACTGAGGAGTAGGACAAGGGGGGTCAACGAAGGTCTACAAGCACTCGGACACAGCATCCGACGGCTGACGGAATTGGCATACCCTGAGCTCCCCAGAGATTCGCGGGAAAGACTCGCCCGAGGGCATTTCATGGATGCCATCCCAGATGCAGAAGTGCGTGCGGGAATCTTCAGAGCACACCCTAAGTCCTTAGATGAAGCGATACGGGCGGCCCTGGAGACAGAATCGTTCATTAACTCCGAGAGACAGAGGCAACGGGGCCAAGGTGGTCGCCAACCTCCAAGGACGCATCGGTACGTCGAGACGGTCTCTCGAGAGGAGTTCAACCGGCATACATAGGGCATGTTGGAACAACTCAATGCATTGAAGGCGATGATAGCTGGCCTAGCAGAGGCAATGCACAGCAAGACCGCAGCTCCGAGGAGTAACAAAGGAGGAGTAAACGATGCTGGGAATCAGAGAGATGGTGGAGGAAGACATCCATGGGACAGCGAAACCTGTCACAACTGCGGGGGTTTGGGACATTTCAAAAGAAATTGTCCAACTCCTACGAGCCGAGGAAGGGCTATTGGAAACCCCAGGGGACTAATACAGCTAGTCCTGGGGAAGCCATCGCTACCAGAGCAGAGGCAAGTAACCGACACAGCGACGACAAAGGCTACTCTCAAGGAGTCCAGTGGAAAAAATGAAAGAGGGGCATGGACGTTGACAAGAACTCCAAGGTGGACACTGCAGAAATTGAGGGACGCACAGCTGGCGGATTCTTCAGTTGGGCCGATGATGCGGGCGATGGAGAATGGTGAGGAGCCAGTATGGGAAGCCACGTCAGCGGAATCAGCAAGTATGAAGACATACTGGGCTCAGAGGCAACACCTGCAGATCCGGAATGGTGTGCTGTCACGTCAATGGAAGTTGGAGAATGGAAAACGCGGCAGATGGCAGATGGTCCTACCGCCCACATTTCAAGAGAAAGTTCTCAAGGAACTACACGACAGCAAAATGTCACGTCACCCCGGCGTCTACAAATCACTGCAGATTGTGCGCCGACGCTACTACTGGTCGGGCATGGCGAAGGATGTACGGACAACAGCAACAAGGTGTGAGACCTGTGGCAATTCGAAGTCCCATGGAAGAAAGGCTCATGGACTACTCAAGCAACATGTGGCAAAAGCACCAAGCATGGTGAGAGAGAACACCATGGTGAGGCCACGTGTGTTGAAAGTGAAGTGCTCCAACAGCATTCCAGTGAGATTACGTGGCAGGTTCAACAACATTCCAGCGGGGGAAAGTCGG
This sequence comes from Patiria pectinifera, assembly GCA_029964075.1. Classification (NCBI taxonomy): domain Eukaryota; kingdom Metazoa; phylum Echinodermata; class Asteroidea; order Valvatida; family Asterinidae; genus Patiria; species Patiria pectinifera. Next base: position 4,523,368 of record CM057140.1, on the reverse strand, counting down.
CAAGATTTCAGCCACATTCCGCAAAGACTTCGGCATCCCTCCACCGATATTCCGATCATGTTCCACCGAGACATTCCTCAGATATTCCTACAGTATTCCACCAGGGCATTCCACCGAGATTCCAGCGACGAGGGAAGGTGCCAGAAGACAAGCTCAACCGGGGAGCCGACAAGGCCAAGGACCGGCATCGAGACCCTCGAACCCATCCCCAGCCACACGAACCGAAGCACCGCTGCCCTGAGCCAGGGTGTGGAACGACCACGACCAAGAGATCCAACCTCGTCAGGCACATGAGGGAGTGCCACAGGGAGCAGTCCCAATTCCGCTGTGACGTATGCGGAGAACGATTCACGAGGAGGGACTTCCGGGATGGACATGAGAAGAACCACCGGGGTGCGGGCAGCACAAGCCCCAAGACCCAGAGCCAGAAGTCCAGACCGTCCACATTACGCAAGCCGCTCCTCCTCAGAGGCAAGCTGCTCCGACGTCAACCTCCGAAAGTGGAAGAAGTACTTCCACGAAAAGGGGGGAAGTTCCACAGAGTGCTACGCCAGGAGGACCAGTCCAGTGTCCAGGTAACCAGGGACAGCTACACACATCAGAGGGTGAAGAGGACATCAAGAGGGAATACGTCAACACAATCTGTTAGAACGATGTAGCCTGCCATTTGGAAAGGATGACAGAACTTCCACCTAAATCTCTATAAAACTAACATTGAGGAATGTTTTCTGAAGAAATTAAAGTTTATACGATTTTGTTCAGATCTGAGATATTTGTAAGTCAAGTTTTAAAGCTAAGTTTTGAACCACTAAGTTATTGTTTTTCAAAGTAATGTTTCCGAGAAGTATTGGAATGTGCTTAAGATTTACCAAACTTAATTTTCATGTGAAATATTGTTGTCTTAGTTTTTTTATCTGAGTTGTTTTATTAAAAGCTCTTGTAGTTTTCAGGGACTGAAAACTTTGGGAGGGGGGCTATGTGACGGAATAGGAATTAAGTCACCAACTGTATGTTTTAAATACACTAGCACACTGTGAGTCACCCACACTTTGCATATAAGGGATCCTTGTTTCTGATTGGTCAATTGAGTTTATGCACTGTTGTATGGCAAAGAGAAGTTGTACACAGCTTATGGGGCTCAAAGGCTATAACAGGGGCTGCAGGGCTAGGATTTAGTCAGTTGATTGCTTGATTCTCTTATGATTAGAATAATTGTTAAGGCTCTTGATTATGTGGAATGACATCACGGATGATGATGATTAAAGGCTTGACCACCGTACTTGATTACTGTTTCTGTTCACCAATTACTAGTCTGTCTTAGGGTATAGGGTCTACCTAGGATAAGTTGCTCCACCCACATTCCGACTCCGCCGCCTCCGCCCACATTCCGACTCCGCCTATTCCACCCAATTCCTACTCCACCCACATTCCGACTCCGCCGACTCCGCCCACATTCCGACTCCGCCTATTCCACCCATTTCCTACTCCACCCACATTCCGACTCCGCCGACTCCGCCGACATTCTGACTCCACCGACATTCCGACTCCACTGACATTCCGTCTCCACCCACTTCCGACTCCACATTCCGATTCCCAGTTCCCACTCCCATTCCATTGCCCTGACTACCAGTCTACTGGCTGATCCAACCAACCGAGAAGCGGGGATAACCTGGTGCTGTGGCCCACCACTGCAGGGATAGGACACCATCGGGACGGCACGCTACTAATCAAACCAGCCTGACGCAGGAGAGCTGGCACCACACGTTACAATATGTTATAGAGGAGATTTTTCTGAGTAATAACCTTTTTAAATGGTTTCTGTTGCAATTTGTTTGAGGTTACCCCTTAATGTTTCACATAATGCCTGTACTAATGGCCCGTCACATGAAATCGAAGTGTGCGGGTCCTTTCATCAAGTGAACAAAAGCCACCGTGGGACTGGTTTTGCCAACATTCAAACGGGTCCCGGAAATTCACGCTTCAATTACCGATAAAAATGACGTATTTTTACAGCTCCTTATTTAGACACGTCTCATCGCCCCGACGGAAAGAACATGGTTTTTTATGCTCCAGCAAAAAATTGAGCGCCAAAGATGTGGCAGTGAACTTTGTCAACTCTAACGATTTTCTTTGTTGTATTTGCAAACCAGTTCAAGCTGATAACGTGATATTGGACTTGCTTTCAGGGCCAGCCCTGACAGAGTTGTAAATGATTACTACATAGACTTTAGTGGTTTAGTCAAATTTAACTGGAGTGCTTTCATAGTGTACATCGCGGTAGTTCCTGGTGCAAGACTTAACAACTTTCCTGTGTGTCTCTGACTCACTGTCGATTGTAATCCGGGCAGTGTTATTGTGTAGGATTACCCGCTCACAGCAATGGGCCACATCCGGCCATGGTATACACAACATGCATGACAATATTATAGGAAAACTGGGGAGACGATTGGGAATGCGGAAATCAAAGGACATTTTGTAGAAGTTTCATACTTTGTCAAACAGTATGAAGCGAGGCACGAACGGGCCACTGGGCTTTTTTTATTGACATTGCGCCATAATGTAAATACAAGCCCTTTTGTACTGAGCAAACCAACATGTTTCCCTTTTGACTCTTTTTCGTTTATTATGTCTCGCAGTTTTTGGTTGACGGTTGAACGGTATGCGGAAGGAACTCGAGCTAGAACTTTTAGGGGGGGGGGGGAAATGAATAGTCGCGGAGGCTTGAGGTGAGAAAAAAACAACCAACATCAACAACATACACACACGCAGGCTGTTGACTGAGAGTTACTAATAACATCGAGTACAAGGGAATTCCCCTTCGAAGGCCCGAACTAGTTGCCATGAAGCTACTATGTTTTATCCATGTAAACCTTTGATCAAAATTCATGAAAATGTAATGATGTTTCACGCAATATTTAACCCTAAAGGGGCCGGGGGGCGGATTCTGCCCCCCCCCCCCCTAAGATCTCGGCCATCGAGTGACGAAAAAATTTGAAACTCGGCACATGCATAGAGCAACTCTTCCTAAACATACCCAAGAAATGTCATGACTATAGATCAAAGGGTTTTGGAATTATGGCTAATTAATGATTCATATGTACGAATGGCAATTCTGCTCTGTGTACACGACGTGTATGCGAAAATTCAGTTTTCACGGCGCGTAGCGCCTGAAAATTTTTCGCTACGCGGCAACCCGTGGTCCGAATTTTATGTTTTTGGTATCAAAAGATGCGCAAAGCTCGAGGCTAAAAAGTCATAAAGCTCGGGTCGCGAAAAAAAAAATTTAGAGGCTATCACGGAAAATGTTGAGGGGAAGCGGATTCCCCCCCCCCCGGCCCCTTTAGGGTTAAGGAACGACTAAAAAATGAGATGCATCGAAAGATGCAGCTGGTTGTTGCACACATTTGAACACAATGAAATGGACTCCCAGGTAGCACACTGACGTTGGCCCGACGTCGGTTTTGGTCGACGATCAGTCGGCAAAGTCGGTAAATGGTCTTGCCGTCAATGCCAAACAGCAGCTGGCCAGTCTACGTCGGTAGCGTAGCCTACTTTGTTTGTAGACATTAGATAGCAATGATATATTGTTGATAAAATCAGTTTCCAAATTGACATTGGACAAGCTAATTTGCGTTTGTTTTCTTCTCCTTTTTACGAATTCTTTGGGCGAATTTTGTCTAAAAGCGAATATTTAGGTGATTAAAAAAGGAATTTGCACCACTCGGTATTTTCCACATTTTACAGGGCTAGTTGTTTCAAAGCTCTCGCTTTACGTTTAATACACGTATTTAAATTCAATCGGCCAAAAGGTACGCTGCCGACCCCCACCCCCGTGCTTAATTTATCAGAATTGGCCACGCACTAGCCAATCACAACCCATGTAAGAGTGGCCGAGGATTTCAAGGTTGCGAGGCGGACGCTGGCTATACAGTTTACATACCGCTCCGTTCACAAGTACTCTCACCGGAAAAGAAAGTACAGTTGGGGTGACCGACCGACGCCATCTTGCCTGACTGCAATTTTGCCGCGACGCCGCGCAGCCACCACTAGCATGCACTGCGTGTACATAGTACAGCTGAATCCCCCGGTGTACGTGCGTCACACACAAGGAACGGTGCGCGTCAACCAGCGAAAATGTCCCGTCATGGGACGTCGTTGCTAGGTAAAAGGGCGCCCTCTTTTGTTGGCGCAAGGAGACGAGCAACTGCACACACATCAGTCACACTATGCTACATAGCATATTTGGACACGACAGCACAATGGTACTCCACACGTCACTTTATTTCGAGTAGCAAGTAAGAATTTTGCGTTTAAACATTTAAAAAAAGAATGTCCATACTTTCGTGGACAAGTGAGGGCGCTGTTTCTGCGATGTTGTTTTAGGAAGACACTGTTCAGTTTAGGGGGTTTCTGTTTAAACGGTGAAACCAAAATGTGCTCATTAAAAACTTTTTTTGGGAGAAAACTTTGCTCATTAGCCCACTGTCATGTACTGAAACAACAACTAATCACCAACGAAAAGAAAATTTACCACACACAGCAAAACATCCAAAATTATGGCAATTTTTCTGCCCGAAATTACATCACTGTTTTTGCTCATAAATCTGCAAATTCGAATTAGCATAAAAACCAAAAAAGACACCAAAATATACTTATACATGGCAAAATGAAAATTGAAAACAAGGTATTTTAAAAAATTTAACAAAAACAGGCTTCGTATAACAAATCTTTACAATTAATAATTATCTGTATAATCATTAAATGAACAATGAAATTGACGAATCATCTGCGTACAGTGCATTGAAACCTTAAGTAATAAGGCTACATAAGAACGTTATTCAATCATTCTGGGTACTTCGTATTTAAAATTTCAATAAAAGGAGACTTCGTTTATCAAAGTTTTTTTTACAGTCAAGTATTATCTGCATAACCATTAATAGTACATGTACATTTACGGAAACATAAGTTCTACTTTTTTACTATGTATTTCATTACATTTTATCTTCATTTTGTTCGCATGGTTAAAAAAGAAGTTTGGGTATGCCTAATCTATATATAATATATACATGCTAACATCAGCAATAATCTGCGTGTACATAGCAATTAGCCATATACATACATGTATCCTTATTTAAGTCAGTAATATAACTGACAACCCACACAAAAGCATTGGGTTCCCCAATTGTACCGCAGAAACAAAATCATCGGAGGAGTTTTGACCATGCATCCCCCGGCTCCCAAGAGAAGTCGTAATCACATGATAATGAAAGATTCAGTGAATTTTGTACCTGCTTTTTAACTTATACGTAGTATTCGATTGCGGTTGCTTTAGAATTTGCAAGGAGGCCTCGGAGTGACAACATTCCTGACAGAGCAAGCATGCCCAACTGTTCACAGTTTATGTACAAGCATTTCATGGAAGCATTTCATGTTAGCAGGTAGTCTTTAACAGGTACACTCAGCAACGTTAAAAGTATAGATATATATAATTGAATAAGATTTGTGTTTTTGTTGAACTGTATCGAAGCATTCACAATGTTATTATACCATAATTTGTTGTAATTTTCCCTGCCATCCCTTTCTAAGACCTGGTGCGTTTTGTATTTTGAGGACAAATTCCCTTCAGTTCTGATCTTGATTAAATTTCATCGAGCGAAACTACTATTGTGTGCCGCATTCATATCTCTGATAAATGCCTTGCTAATCAGTCAGTCGAGACTCGAAGTTACAACTTAAATTGAATTTCTACTTGGACGTTCTTTATTCATCCAAAGGAGGTTTGTCATTCTGTACCAACTGTATGCCATTGTCAAATGTATCCGGTTCGTTCGTCAGTTCAGTTTAAACCACGCCCACTAGCCATTAAGTAGCATTGGAACCATTGGAACCGGAAGCTAACGCATCTTGAGTGGTTATCCAATGGGCGTTTTAGTAATGGTGCACGCGCGTGCGTGACGTTTTTACTAACGAACCGGATAGTTGATATGGCGTTCTTCAATCCTGCATTTTGTCAACAATGAAATTTAATCTAAGTGTATTTAGTTCCCTCACTTTCCCAAGGAAAACATTCAGATGTCTTGGTCATATGTCTCATACTTGAGGACCACCACGCTGTCCTGGAAGTCACAAGCAGACACGTCAAATTTGGTGACGACACTGCTGGAAGGGGAGGTGATAGATTGAGATGCAGTGCTTGAAACCAAGGCCACGTCGTATGACCGCTTTGGCATGTGCAACTCCCTGCCGCAGCAGATACGCTTCATGTACGGTGCAAGGGCGGCGCGGACTTCCTCACGTCGAGCGCAGAACATGATGAACACAAGCACGCCCTGCAAAGAAAACAAGCAGAGATTTAACAATGTCTGAGATAGGATTCTCCAGTTTGTGCTCTGTAAAATTCAACAAGCTTAACCGTAGACTTCACAATCAGGCAATTTTTGCAAGATCGAGATGACTAGACTATATTAGTGTCATCTTTGTACAGCAAGTATTCTCAATCACTAACTGACTAACTGACTAACTCATTGACTGACTGTGCCTTGTGTACTGGGCAGTGCTGTCGTATAGGACTATCCCTTTAGGCCAATAAATGGGCCAAGTCCGACCCATTGGGTATTGTAGTAATAGCCATTCTGAATCAGTTAAATAGAATTCCGTGCACTCTGGGACTAGCTTTACTATAGGCTTGCCTTCCTCCCCCTGATTTACCTGCAAGGAGTTGGCCAAACAGAAGATGAGCTGGAAGGCAAACGTCGCTCCTTCGATGGCCAGGAAACCAAAACTCCAGGTCAACCCCATGAGGGCGGAGATTCCCACGGCATTCTGGAGGCGTTTGGAGATCTGCTGGGAGCGAGATGCCTCCTTGACCTTCAGGAGACTGCGCATGACCAAGATGAAAGTGATGACGTTGTGGAGGAGGATGAGACCAATGGGAGCAAGGAGGCCGAGGTACAGCACAAGATCAGGCTCAAGGAAGCAGCTGAAAGGAGATACATGGAAAACAGTAAGAGATAAAACATCTTCTTTAAGAATGGAGAGAAGATGTCTATTTTTGTGATTTGTTTTACTTACTAATTCTCGTTTCTGTAGTGATCAGTTGCTGCAGCCAAGGTGATCGTTAGAACAATCAGTGGAGATCCTGGAAAACAGTATACAATGTATTGAGATAATGTTAACATCTGCCAAGGTACGTCATTCGTGGTGAGTCATGTATTAGCCTTTTCAAATAGGCTAGTATTAAATTTTGCCGAAGAAATTGTAATAAACTCACCCCAAGCGATGAGGCAAGCCTTGAGCATGTATCGAGGCGCGTCTTCTGGGAACACCTTCACCGTACTGACGTACATGTTCCTGGCTTCAACGGCCATCCACATCATAGAGGACAGAGTCAGGTAGTGGAGTAAAGCAGCCACAAACACACAACCACCTCTAGTACCCTGTAATTTAAACTTTCAATAAGTGAGGTTGTTTTTCAGCAACCAGAAAATTACTACACAATAATACGTCAGTCATTACAAATATGGAACTACACTTTACCAAAAAGAAGAAGACCCATTTTTTTTTGTATTTCAGTTATCACTTAACTATTCAATCTTCCAAAAGTGTAAAGCAATTGAACACAGATATAACAATCAGCAAACTGATTGAGTAATCATGCTTCTAGTGTCATATTCACACTTACCCTTGCATTGTCGATGCCGGCCAGGAACACGATGTACAACATCAGCAAGGAGAAGCAGAAATGGATGAAGATCTGACGAGATTTGCCGTTTCGCAGTTTCCTATGGTTACAGAAAAATTGTTGGAACGACTCAAGCGTGGAACAAAATCTAGATATAAAAAGAATCATGTAAAAGGCTCTGTGTACGTGTACATGTGGCATTTTTTTTGTTACGAATTACAAACTGTTATGTCTGCATTAATGCAAGGATGAACGGTGCTCTTATAACTTAGCTGTCTAGCCTTCAGCTCTAAGATAGATTGACAGAGGATCTTACTTGATAGCAAGATACAAAGTCAAGGTGATACCCAGTGCAATGATGGAGAGGACACAACCGACTTGGCTAATGATTTCCAGTGCCTTCTGGAATGGATCATCTGGTTCGTCCTTCTGTCCTCGGACATCCTAGATAAAGGAAGAACAGTAAATGAAAAGAAATCTTGAATCAACATACCATTTTATAGTGTTTCCCTCAGCGCTTAAAAGTTGAAAGAATAAACGTATTATCTGACCTAAACAAAGTTGAATCTCTTTCATTTTCTTCTGAAAAAAATTATCCCATGATTTGTCACTTTAACCCAAACTCTCCAAATTTATTTTGGAAGAACCAAACTGAATTCTGAAAGTACTCTACTCTGCAGGAAACTGCACATTGTGTTTTTTCCAAAGATTTTAAACATATGGGAACTTTCAGTTCTCCGTGAGGATATGGGGTTTGGCTTAAACGCACGCAATTGTTAGTTTCCCCAACTTATTTTATATAGTGAACCTCAGAGGACCTCTAAGACAAGCATAGGAAAATACAGTTACCACACCACAAGAATGGCAAAGAATGGCAAGTAATGGCATACCACGAGAATGAAAAGTAATGGCAAAGAAATGACATACCACAAGAATGGCAAAGTTGGTCGCATGACTGCAGTTACAGGACACTGTATAATTGGTCTCTGTTGTCAGCAAGCAACCAGCCATCGACCAATCGCCGACTTTGTCGTTCAGATCGAAATCCCAGAAGACACACTGAATGGTGGTTCTATTTCTCTCTATTTCATTAATGGATGGTGCCTGTTTGAGACAACGTAAGATACAACGTTGGACTGTACACTCAACAACAATAAACCAAAAAATAAGACTGTATAATATAAGTATTAAATACTGCAACCTAAAAAACTACAAATCATATTGTTTTTGTCTTGGACGCTGGTCTAAAATGATGGACTGTCTTCCCAGATAGGGAATTCCACCATTGCTTTAGGAAGTATACCTTGAATTGGATGACCACTGGTTCGGTGAGGTTGACCAACTCAACGTCTTCCACAGTCAGTGAGACGACAGTCCCCGCAACCCGGAGGCTCGAACCGTTCTCATTCCCTTGGGAGCCATTGATATGAGCTGACTTGAACAAGGTGTCATCAGCGTAGACAATGAAACTCGCCCGCAGCGGTTCGGAACTGTTTTCTAAAAGGTATCAGCGATGACAGAAAAAAGATTGAAGACATGCCCACCTTGTCTTAAAGGCATCAGCTAGCAAACTTATATTGGAGAAATTCACAAGTCAAGCCTACCAGGGGATGCAGATGACACAAAAAGGTATCAAAAAGGTAACAAAGTAAACCCAATATTTTTTAATAAGCAACAATTATTACAGCCCTTCGTATTTACAATGTTTCTTTAAGGTAATTGAACAACGCCTCTACTGAAAATCAGTCTTACCACTGCTGAAAATGCTAGCTGGTAACCGGATTGAAGCTATCACATCTTGAGGCACCTCATCACTGGCATTCACCAAGGTCGTGACCTTAGTGTCGACAAGACTGCCCTCTTGTGGTGAAAACTGTCCGGTCTCCTGCTGCGGAGCAGACACAAAGGTGAGTCCGTTACTAACCAGCATTGGGTCCAGACTGACCGCCTCAACGTGGATGGTTTCCTGTTGTATTCTGACCGGACCCTCTTGTCTCAGAGTCAAGGAAACTTGGGCCTCAACAGACTGAACGATGGCTGAGGAGCTGCCAGCATTGACCTCAGGAGTCTGGGAGTCAGGAGTCTGGCTGGTACTCATGATGACATTGCTTACCGTCTGTATCACCAACTCAGTTACCTTCAAGAAAATTGATAAATACTCGAATTCCACAATAAGACATTTTGGTTGGCCTTAGAAGGCACTGTTCACCATGTTCACTGGCAACCATCTCATTTCAAAAAGCTTAACAGTTGGGGTACTATTTGAACTACCTATTATGACGACGTACAGGATTACGTTCAGTGCAACATTTTGTACATCATTGTCTTCTAGTACACAGTTTACTTTGGAAGTTTGTTTAAGTATGAGCAGGCAGTGTATGCCATCAGTGAGGTAACAGGTAAGGCTCGTTTGAAATTCTGCTGCAAATGCTTTGTCAATAGTTTCTTTGTGACAGACTCTTTGCTGATTCTCTATTCTGATTGGCTAAAACATATCACATGGTGCTCATCAGAACGTAAAATTTGCATAAAGCACTAACTCATCAATATTTATACACCAGTTCCCGGCTACATCAATCAGACAATCGCTTATTATCTAAAGCATCCATGGAACCTTTGAGTAATGCTAAGAAAACTCTACTTTCCTTGACCACCATGCCTGTTTTGTGAAAATGCATCTCAGTCAGATGTGCATGAGTGTCCTTTGCAAGTCAATTTTACACAGTGTCGCAAGACAATACAAAAATTACTATTATGATGTTATGAATTCCAACCCCGTATATAAAACTGGTGTAAATAGTTAAGTTGATTTCAGTTATAAATTTCAGTAAATGTTAATTTCAATATGTTTAATTTTTTGGTTGAAGTTTGTGTTAATTTTAGCGGTCCGATCAGGCGTTCGTCTCGACTGACCGTTTTCAACGGGCTTTCCTCCATGCCCGACTAGGTTTGATTACCACAACCCTAATGGGGACTTAAAAGTTTAACCTAGTTACTTTTGTCATGTTTGAATGTATTAGCATAAGTTAAAGGTGGGCTCTAGAATACATTAAATCGAGGAATGTAAAACTGGCTTCCCCGGGTATAAAAGTGCGATGCAAATTTTAGAGGATGGAGTTTTGCGCTGTGGGTACCGGGAGTTGAGTTAGTCTCGCCGGGGGATGATGTCCAGCGGACAAGGCCATCAGTACCGAGGCTGGTGATGTTTTTAGAGATCGTTGATGTGGCTTAGAAGCGCCGGGCGATTTTGGGTACCCTTTGCGGGGAGTGGTTCGCAGAAAACGGACGTAGAAGGCCCGCCGATCCACGGGTTCGCAGCATGATTCTCCCGGGAATGCCAGACCATAGGAAACATAGGAGGAAAACCTAAGGCTCTGTGAGTAACTTTAATAATCAAGATAAAACTGCATTTTTATCGTTTTTGTGTAAAACCTATCAATTGTGTTTTCCATGATCAAACCGAGTGAGACAAAATGATAATCAAGTAGAATGTTTAATATGTTTCTCTCAGGAAAACAAATGTGTAAGCTGAGGGTTTCGATGTTTGTGTCAGGAACTGAATTGACAAATATTAGGGTCAAGGTTTTGTTAAAACAATCGAATGTTAATTCATATTTTCAGGGGGTTCCTGTATCCAGTTTTACAGGGTGTGGAGTTCAAGATTCAAAATCAGATTTGGGGTCGTCTTTCAATGGGGATTGCCTTTCAATTCAACCCAGGGTTCAACCAACTGAGGGGCCAGTTCATGCAGTCATCGACTCGGCATTCATTCTACAGAGCCAGCTTATTAATTAATTTATTGTATTAAATTCTTGATTTGTTGTACATTTTTATTTTTTATTTTTTGTTATTAAATTATGTTTGCTTTCTCAATGGTAAAATCTGAGTTGTGGTCGTTTGGTTTACGTGTTTGAGTTGTCCATTGTATGTCAGTCTAAGTAGGGCGGCGCTAGGGTCTGTCTTGCGACACACAGTTGCCTGTGTCCCAACTAGAAACCCTAAAAAGCTGAGACAAAATCAATTGCAGTATTGAGAAGTTTGCCATCTTATAAAGCCATAACCTTAAAATCGGTGAAATGTCACTTTTGTGAAGATCTATTCGCTCCTCGGTTTCCACAAATTGCAACTTTTTAGTTTAACACATTTTGTTTATAAGCTACCTTACGATCTCCTGAACCTGCCCCGACAATGTTCATCAAAATGGTGGAGACCGCTTGGACATTTTCTGCACTTTCAGTTGACTCTGACGTCTGATTGGCCAGAAACTCAGCCACTTCATTTACGTTCCCTAGACTGACGTTAACCTGCCAGATGCAGAAGATACATTTACTCAGTTTCTCAATGGACCCTCTGAGTCAACTCAGAAAAGAATTCAACATGAATAGAATTACGTGGGACATACTGATTGAACAACAACATTACACAATCTCAATCTCAATCTGAATCTCAATCTGTAATAGCTGCCAACATTGCGTCATGAATAACAATAGAACCTTGGGCGTCAAGGAAGCCTGTTACAACTGTTAATGTAGTTACCAACGGAAGAGGTATCACCAACCGATACTGTAACAACAATTGACCGATACTGCATCACTAACCGATAATGTATTATTAACAAAAGTTGAATGATGCATGTAGCAAATGTTACTACACTATCGGTCATTTTTTTTTACATTATCGGTTATAACCCATTCCACTTCACATTCTAAAGGTCTGAACTTCAAAGCTTACATCTTTGACTTGATCCAGAGTTATGCTGTTTCTTTCTTCTCCGCAACCGCGAGGTACGGGGTTTCCCCACTGGAAATAGTCCGGCGGAGGTACAACGGAGCAGTTGCGAACAGCTAACAGATCCCCAGCTGTATCCAAAATTAAACAACATAATTATCAAAAGTGATTTTATTTTGTTTTAAATCTAATAAAAAAGGAACATCCTATTACACTTTAACCTTCATATTCTAGAAGAGTAAATTAAACCAATTCTGTTAAAAAATATAGATTTTCTCCTTCACAATGACAGTTTACTTGGAAACGTTATGCTCATCTGCTTCTGCTGCAAGTATTCGCCTCCAAACTAATATATTATTATTATTAGCTTCACAATGGACCGATCCAGTAAGCTCCACCCAGTGCGCACGTGGGCAAATTAACAAGTGCTTCTCTCCAATCCCACGCTGCATTTTCCTGCCGCGCGCATCCGTACGCGCGTGCACGCATGTTAGTGCACGCACGTCGGACATAAACCACGGCTTTGATTGGTCAGACCACCATGGGGTGGTGCTTACTGGATCGGTCCATTAATTGTCATCTCACCTTTTGATGTCAAGAGCGAGCATCTCTCGAACGATTCTGCTGTTGTGCCTCTTCTTGTTGCAAGCCACATCAACCGGCCATTAAGAGCATCATTCGTGGTGCTGGCTGGACAAAAACCTTAAATGACAAAAACACCAACTTGAAATATGCATGTAATATTTCTATCAAAGCAAATGACATACTGAGCAAAGCAACAAAATATCACTTAGCCTATATCTCTTTCTACTCCTAAAAGGCAACAATGCACTAAAAGACAACAAATTATACAAACTTCAAATATTCATTTAATATTGTGAAATAATATATATTACATACGGAACAAAGCAACTAAAGATCGTGTTTTAATTGCGTCTTTCGAGTTTTTTTTTAATTTTCTTTCTGTGGACTCATCTAGCAACCGCAAGAATATAGGTCATTATTGAGGTCACACGCAAATTGCAAAAAGTGTGACTTAACTTTGTGCATGGTATTTTTTGATCATATATAAGTCCTCCATTTTCAACTTACATATGGGTAAAAAACAGACAAACAAAACTAAACGAACAAATCTCACTCACCGATAACCTGAACCGAAAACGAGCAGTCCAGAATCAGGCCGTACTCAAACCACTGCCGGTAGCTCACATCATTGCTACCTATCTCGAGTTCATCGCCAGGACTGAAGTTTGAGGTGAAGTGGGTTGGTCCGTTCCATCCAGTTACAACCGGTTCCATCCAGTTAACACTGGTATTGGTGAAACCTGGCTCCACGTCGACTGTGAAATTTGCTGGGCACACTAGATCCACCACTAAATATTCAATAAAAAAATATATGAAGAGATATTGTTATATACCATAATAATTTCTTGCATATACAGAACCACTGTATGGGTTTAAAATGGTGCCCATTGCTCATGGACCCCCCCCCCCTTCCAAAAGAAGAAGAAGAAGAAGAAGAAGAAGAAAAACACAAACTAATGATGTCTTAAAAGATACGTGGAAAAGCGAACAAGCTAACTGTGGACAAACCTGTGACGTTGACTTTAAAAAGACACGTGACATGGTTGCCAAATGTATCCGTAGCGTTGTAGATCACTGTAGTAACACCAACTGTGAAGACCCCACTGCCGGTTCGGTTACATTTGAAAACTTTGGCTGCTTGGCAACTGAACGAGACATCCACAGGACCAGCATTGTCCGAGATGAGAGGTGGAGGCCAGCTGTAAGCCACTTCATTGGACGATAGCTTGGCAGGGATGATGACGTCACCAGGGCAACCACTGAACATCGGTTTATTATCTAAGACATTCAATAATTTCAGGGGGGAAAAGAGTTGACTTGTTCCTCATAACACAAAATCTGACAGTAAAAATAATGGTTCAGTCTGATTTCAATCATTAAAATCTCATTTGTATTTGAATGTTTGTGTGTGTGTGTGTGTGTTTTTTTATAATCGTCACTCAGCTCAATAGCTTCCTATTGCATTCCAATGGACAGCAGCTATAAATGGGTTCTTTCAGTAAAACATGTATAACTTCAAATGGCAAGGATTAATTTTAGTAGTTTTTTTTTCGAGATGAGTGGAAGAACAGGCTTTTTTAAGACATACTTCGTTGTTGTATCAAATTTGATTGCTTTTTAGGAAACAAAATATTTAATCCGGATCAACTTTCTTTTCGACTCACCTTGCACAATAGAAAGCGCTATATAAGCATACAGTTTACGACAATGTAATACAAGTGCTAATGGATTAATTACATTTAAATATGTGCATTCCAAAAGGTTCGGTAAAACTTTCTGTGCCATGATTCCCCAAAAGCCTTCCCGGAGCCTCAACACGCGTACGCTTAATGGTGGATGACATCTTGTCGGTCCAGTAGATAAAGTCATAGTAGACGAAGAGATCATATGCATGCTTGTTGAAACTTGTGCGGTCGACAAGAACAGTCCGATTCTGGCCCAACAGATCCGAGTATTCAATGCGGTCGGTCCAAGCATCACACCAGTACAGCCTTCCCCCTGAAGAACAAGGAGTCATATCAAAGTAATATCATTAATCTTCATCTACTATTTTTATTATTATTATTATTAGTGTAATGGTAAAATTAAGGAGACACCATTATCGTAATTTCTTCGCACGATGGGAGACATCGGTCATTAGGGAGACATGTCTCCCTAATGTCACAATTTTACCGTCGCAATTAGGTTATATCTGTTGCTCGTGGTCTAATTAGTAAACATACCGAAATTCGTGGGAAAAGGACAAGGGAATATTAGGTTAGGGCACATTGAAGTTTGAAAAATTTTGTGCACAAGTCTATGGGAACGTCTCCCAAAATAATGAACCATTTCCCGTAATAATTATTATCATTTATTATTATTATTATTATTTTATTTTATTTATTTATTTTTTTTTTTTTTTGGGGGGGGGAGGAGGGGAAGAGGGGCATTGCTTCTATATCAACCTCGTCCCCAGGGTGTCGAGCAGTACGCACCCACCAGTACCACTACCTGCTCTCTTACCCTGGTACTGGATCATTTGCATGTGCTAAATTTGTGCACACGTACGCAAATGAGGAATAGCCTGGTGCCTGCCTGTACGTTACATTAGCGTTTGTTTTTGTAGCGGTGTCCAGGGTAAAAACACAATAATTTGTCGCGCCGTGAGTTACGAAAACACGATTGTTTTCGAAGTTAAAATGTTACAATCTTATCCCGCCAATATGCAACATTTCATATTTCATCACATTTCATATTAATATGGGCAAATTGGAAAGGAAAAGAGTATTTTTGAGAAGGCGGGGACGTTATAATTACAATAATATTGTGAAAACACGTATTGCACATTGGAAATACCAAGTACACGATATAAATCCATTACTAACCAATTGTGGTATCGAATCGGGATACAGAAAGAAAGTTTCTTATCCAGGGCTTACTATTGGAAACGAGGTTGGAAATAAAGTAAGCACTGGGGACGAGGTTGCTTCTACATGTACATGTATATATGCAATTCACACAGATACAAACCATTTGCACTTTTGCTAGTGCCTTCCTTCAATAATCATCCTATAAAGTCAACAAGGAAACCATGCAATGTCACATTCGTTCATTTTTTTTATATCTGGGGAAATCGTTATGCCTTTTTTATAACTTGGGAAATCGTTATGCACATAGTCTCTCAAGTCCAACAAGGGATTTGTTTCTGATATGCCAATTAACAAAAACACAAATGAAGGAAAACACGGGCAAAGTTTACCCTCCAGATCAAGGGCCATACCATACGGCCACTTTAGCGAAGTATCGATGAGTACGCGACGACCTGAGCCGTCTGTGCCAGATCGTTCAATCTTTGGTTCGATACCCCAGTCTGTCCAGTACAAATGACTGCAAGACAAACACAGTAAAATGAAGCAGTAGTCAGGGAATCAGTCGCCCCTTATCACAAAGGTTATATGGCGGCCATAGCAAAATCTGAAATGCTCCAATGGTATGGTGAACCTCATGAATGTACCTGTTAGCAGGGTCGACTACGATCGCTAATGGATTTACATATGCGAGGGAAGCATTTTGCAAGTTGAGAACCACTGATCGGTTTCGACCGTCCAAGGTAGCTCTCTCGATCAGATCACTGCCAGAATCCGTCCAATACATCACACGATTCTCTACGTCAAGAGTCAAACCAAACGAATCTAAAAAGAAATGGCAAGAAAACCTTCTAAATCCATAGGAAACAAGACCAGGCAAGTACATTAAAGCTGTATGGTTCCAGAGTACACAAAATTATATTTAATTAATCTACACAATATGCCGGACAGGGTTAACCCTATACGATAGCACTGCCCAGGTCATAACATACAGCTGGCCGGCCGCCAAGCGGCCGGCCATCAGGAGTTCTCTAAACTCGATAGGAAACTCTCTAAATCCATAGGAAACAAGACTAGGCAAGCACATTAAAGCTGGTTCCAGAGTACACACAATTATATTCAATTGATCTTCACAATTGGCAAGACAGGGTTAATCCTATACAATAGCACTGCCCAGGTCACAAGTTATAGTCCGCGGGCCAACCAGCCAGCCAGCCAGCCATTAGGCACAAAAGAGAGCAATAGTTTGGCCAACTGGGACCAGCACAAACACACAATGACGCAAAACTGGCTCACATGGTAGATCCCCAAAGAGAACTTCCACTCCACTCCCGTCCAAAAAGGCACGATTTAAAGAGAACAAGGTGTCATCAGTCCAATACACCATGCGCTCTACTGGGTCGTAGTCAATGGCGCGTGGTTGACGTATGCTGACATGGCTACCGTCTAAACCCGGGATGAGAGTGAAGTTGAAGGTGTCTGTGGGTGCAATATAAATCCCTGGAGGATTCTGATCGGTCACAAAGACCAAGTCATGAGGATCTGAAGGAAATCAAGGGGGAAAAAAAGAACATAATTATTATCCCTGATCGTATTAAGGCCAATTAAAAATGTTCCAAGGACCATCTAAGCTCGATGCTGCAATATATACACCACTGACTAAATCAAACACACAAACTCCGCCCACAGATACCCATTTACTCCTGGACGGGCAAAGCAATGAGTTGCAAAGTGTCAAGCCCTCATTATCATGAAGAGCATATTAAACGTCGTGCAACTCATCACATTTACAGAGCATGGGGGTGGATTCATTCGAAACACCGCTCTGAAAGCCCCACCCCACCCCAAGCTTACAGTCCTGTACTTACGGCTCTGCGATTCACAGAATAATCCGATGAATTCAGGGGCACAAATACAACTAAAATCGGCTGAAGAATTAACACAACTTCCTCCATTCCAGCAGGGGTTACTTGTGCAGGGATCTGTGACAAAAAGTATATAATTATTCACAGATCTTCATGAATATTAAGTCAAAAACGAGAACAACATCAAAACCGCACCCAAAATGAAAGCAAGGGAATTAATGTGTTTGACCGTCACCCCATTCGCTGGTTCGGCTCTTATTGGGGAAACGATGTACGCTTGAGAGGTTGAAAGGAGATTAACGCCATGAGGGCGCACTATAACCGGCGTACAAGCTGCCCATGTTCAGGCCACTTTTTTTTATTTGCAGCACACATCGTCAATGATCGTAATTAGTCAGCTAGTTCGGTGTTTATTCATAAGAAAATAACAATGTCGTCACTCCATTATATCACTCAGTCATGCATGTACATTAGAGCATTTCAAAGAACGGCTTTCTTCGAGCTGCCACAGTGGCCAAGTGGATAGCGGAACGACCCATGGATCGTAAGACCTGTGGTTCGAAGCCGTGTCCATTTTCATCAAAAGCTTTGTTTTTTGACGGGAGGGGGGGGTTAAGTTTAATTGAAGAGAAAACACCATGAGTAGGGTTATCACGGTGCCTGGAAGCAGTGAAGCGTGAGAGGAATGCAAACCGAGGGTACCCGAGGCCGTGGGATGCAAGCGGTGAAGCGCATCTTTGGCCGGCCTACGGAGCGACGACATCCCACTGGCATCCCATCCACAACAGCTGCCGCTATGCCGCCTTGCCAAACCACATGGCCCAACCATGCTGCCTTTCGTTGCATCACAGTGCTACTGCTGAAGCACCACCGGTCGATCACCTCCATCAGTTTTTCATTTGTCACATGATCTTGCCACTTGATGTTGAGCAGGTGACGCCAAATGGTTCGGCCAAAACTGTCTAGGCGTTTGATGTCAGCTGCCTTCAACGACAGGGTGGTGGCACCATACAGTACCCTTGATATGACTAGAGCCCGAGCAAGCTGTACCTTTACCTCAAGGCTGACGCGGGGGGAGCGCAGATACTTGCACTGCCGAAGAAGGGATCTGCCCATACCTAACCGCATCCGAACCTCCTTGCTGTCGTCTAGTGTGTGGTCGATCAACACTCCTAGATACTTGAAAGATGTGACACGAGGTATTTGTGCCGAGCGGTATGTGATGGTGCTGTCATCGGTTGTTGGCTGGATGATCATATATGCAGTCTTACCAGGGTGGATGGCTAACCCATACCCGTCAGATATATCACCCAGGGTAGTAAGCATCTCTTCAGCATCAGCTCTGCACAGCGCCATCAGTACCAGGTCGTCAGCATATCGATCTATTTTAGGGGGATACCACTGACATATGGAGCCGTTAGGTGTGCTGTGCGATTGTACCACTCTCGCATGAGACACTCAGTGTAGAGGCTGAAGAGTGTTGGTGACAATGGACAGCCTTGGCGTACTCCGACTGGTGTCTCAAACTCGTCTGTCATCCGACCTTTCCACCGGAGCTTGCCATTTGAGTTGATGTAAAGATCCTCAAGTAGCCGCATCACATCCTCCTCCACGCCAAGATATCGTAGCTTTGCAAACAGAAGTGCATGATTAACTGAGTCAAATGCCTTCTTATAGTCAACAAAGACCAGATGGAGAGGGCGTTTTCCTGCGTAGTGCGATTCCGCCACACCTTTCAGGAGGTAGATTCCATCAGATGTGCCTTTACCGCTTACAAAGCCACACTGGGTGTCACTCACTTCGATGTTAGCGGTTCTTTCCAGTCTGCGTTGTATCACATTCAGAACAATTTTGCTCTTTTTGTGCAACGGGATGTACACTGACTTGGTCATCGACTGTGGCTACTTCCCAGAGTTCCAGATGTTACACACGGCCCCATGAAGGGTTTTGAATATCTCTGGGTCCTGTGTCGCAGCTATAAAAGCTTCAGATGTGACACAATCAACTCCGGGAGCCTTGTGGTTTTTCAGTGCCTGTATGGCTTTCTTGGTCTCTTCCGGTGACGGCGGTTTTCGTTCAACGTCAGTTGTGTGATGGGGTGGACGTGGCCGATTGGACTCAAATAGATCTACTGCATACTGATGCCAACGCTGTATTTCTTCTTCAGCTGTCTCCAATACCAGACCGTTTGCATCTTTGATGTTCACCACAGGCGTACATGTTTTCTGAAGGAGAACATCAGCAGTTTTGAACATAGCTCTGCAATTGTGATTATGGTATGCTTGGTTCAATGTGTTGATATTAGTTACCAACCATTCGTTGAGATCTTTCTGGCATGCATGTTTGACTTCATTCCTCAGAGCTGTGAATTCTGGAGTGCCTACAGCCTTCCTCTTGCGCTGAATCAGATGAAGAGTTAATTCAGACAGGTACGGCTGTTTCTTCTGGAATGTCTGTGTACCACTATGGCATTATTTCTCATTCAAAAGTCAAAAGGTGCACCTTTTCATGAAAAGGTGCACCATTTCAGTAGTTGATGTTGAAACTGGAGATAAAGTGCACCGTTAAAAATGTACTTCAATTGTTGTCGCAAAATTGGTCTGACAGTGCACTTTTTGAAACAGAGCACTCGTATGATTGGCAGTGCACTGTTTGGTTTTGTGCACCATGTTTGCAGATCATCTACATGATGTAGCTCTAGGATGCATTTCTTGTAGATCATCTACATGATGTGGTTCATGGATGCATTTCTTGTAGATCATCTGTTGGTGTTTTTGTGTTTAGTAGGAAGGGGCGTAATCATACATGTCGCCACTACATAATTTTTAAGTTAAATGGAATGGAGTTTGGCCGCCACCATGCATTTAAGTTTTTATCAGACTTATGTTTTCTTAAAAAGAAGTGGTTTTCTGGCTAGGAAAATAGCAAGGAAGAACCGGTTTTGTGCAAGCAAAATTCAGGGAATAATCTGTTGATATTAAGTAGCTTGTTGGCAAGTTCCAAGGTCATTCCAAGAAAGTTGCTGCCGTGAATTAGGGTTTAAAACATGGGAGGGGGATGGGATTTGCTATCAGCATCAGCAGGGCCGTTCCTCATTCTTTTCTTTTTATGGGATGTATAACCATGGAGTACGAGGGGCTCTGTGAGCTGATGAATCTTTTTTTGGAATACATTGTGTTTGCAACCAGCTAGGGAAGATTTTCGTTTATTTAAGACTTACAATCACTGGTATGGATACCTGTGTAGTTATATGACTAAACTGCCTAGAGCGTATTTGTTAAGGTTTTTTTTTTCCTTTTTTGGAAATTCAATACGCATATAGGGAGTAAAATCAGTTCCACTGCTGGGTTGCGGTGATGGGTGGATTATAACTTGTCAACACATACCTCGCCAGCGGGCCCATTAGATTGGTGATAACCGGAGAGCGGGAGTTTTAAAAAAAAACTCATCCGGTGTTTAGGCGACGCAGGGACTGGTTGTGTACATGTGGTTTTTGTTTCTAGTTCACTTAATGTTTTGATTTATACCGGTGATAATATGCCGTCCCACCTGTTTTTCTTTTTTGTGTGTCGGGGGAAACAGTGCATATTTTCTGTGCCCTTTTTACGCACTTCATCAGTCACCCTTTTGTTTAATTCTTTTGTAAGTATTTACTTTATTGCTAATGATAATAAAGACTATTTTACGCGTTAGCTTTTCTTGTAATGATCAGACTAAGTGGATTCCTTATTTTTTTATTTTTATTTCGAAATCCATGCCTAAATGACCATTATGTTAGTTCTGTTCTTCAAGAAGTTCTAAAAGGATTTGAACGTTCTCCTCATCCAAGTTTTTTTCTTGGTTGGATGGTGGAGATGGGTTAATCCTTGATCGGACCAGGCCATCTTTTATGTTTTTCTGTCTTTTGTATGCCAGGATGGGTTGGGTCGCAAAGAGTGCACTGAGAAAATCATTATCGCTGATCAAATTCCAGTGTTTCAGAAGGGCCTGCTTAAGAGCTGGGTGTTTTATTTGTGGGTTGTAGGGTAAAACAAAGACCAGCGGGATATTCTTTTCGGTTTTTGCACGCTTTTTAGAGTTCACGCGAGTTTCGCCTTTTTGGGGAAGAAGGGCTAAATCTTCTTGCTTGTATCCGCGTTTTTGTAGTTTGTCTTTGAAGAATGCAACCTTCTCCTCAAATTCTTTTGAGTGTGTGCATATACGGTCATATCTCATTATTTCTCCCTTAATCAAACCGCCAAACACTGACTCAGGGTGGGCTGAATCTCGAGCAAGATACTGAAAGGTATCAGTTTTTTGGGTTGCTACTCGAGTATCCAGTTTCCCTTCTTTTTTGAACCGTTCGCCTTTGTAGATGACGAGGTCGAGGAAGGTGACTTGACTGTTTGAAATCTCTGACGTGAACTTGAGCGTGGGATGAATTTGGTTTAGAGTTTGGACAAGGTCACCGGCTTGGTCTTCGTTACCGTTAAATATTATTAAGACGTCGTCCCTGTATCTCATGTAACTCACAATTAAAGGATTGTGTGGGAGAATAATTTCTTGTTCATATTTGAACAGGGTTATATCGCATATTTCTGGACTGCATTCGCTTCCCATAGCCACGCCGATTTTCTGTCTAAAGAACTTTCCATTGAATTCAAATATGTTTCGATGCATGATAAGTTCCAGGAGACAGCGAGCGTGTTCTCTTGTAGGTTTGGGTATTGCGTACAGACTGTTATCGGCAACTTCAAATGCATCGCAAACTGATTCAATTGCCTCATCCTGTGGGCAATTCGTATACATGGGCACAATATCCAATGTGATCAATAGGCTATCTTGCTTCAATGTCACGTTGTTTAGTTTTTCAAGCACATGCCCGGAATCGCGTGTATATGTGCTTTGTTGTTTGACAATCGGAAGCAGAAAATAGTCTATGTATTTTGAAATTGATTGAGTCGGACCTCCGCAACCACTAATAATATAGGCCTCCCCACAAACCGCGTTTCTTTGGGTGCTTCTTTGTGAACTTTCGGTAAGAGGTAGAGGCAAGGAGTTTTGATGTCGTGGTTGTCATGGTTGAGAAACTCAAATGTTTTTTTGGATATTACTCCATCAATGTGAAGTCTGCGTATGGATTGAGCGACCTGTTGCGCGGTTTCCCCAGTCAGATCCCTATCAATCTCTTCATAATGTGGGCCTGATAATTGTCGTAGCCCCTCATGTATATAGTCTTGTCTGTTTAAAACACATACACCGCGGCCTTTATCGAATGGTTTAATGACTATGTCTCGTCTTTGCTTAAGGCCGGTTAGAGCGATGCGTTCCGCTTTTGATATAATGTTAGATTTTACAATTTGTATTTCCAACTTGGATAATTCCTCCAAAGTACCCTCAATGTATGATTCTAGATTAAGGTTGAAGGTGGTTGGGGATTCCAAGTGGAGGGCAATTTGAAAGGATGCTAATTTGAAGGTCTCACTCTCCCTGCCATTTTTGGACGTGATCTCATTTTTCTGAAAAATGATTGGGAATGGCGAAGGATGGTGGACCTCTTTGGTTTTCTAGGGGTGGGTATAAAATTCAAACGCCTGCCTAGAGCAATGTGTTTAATAGGAAGAGGCGTAATCATACATGTCGCCACTACATTTTAAGTTAAATGGAATGGAGTTTGGCCGCCAGCATGCATTTAAGTTTTTATCAGACTTGTGTTTTCAGACAGAAAATTGGCGTGGCTATGGGAAGCGAATGCAGTCCAGAAATATGGGACATAACCCTGTTCAAATATGAACAAGAAATTATTCTCCCACACAATCCTTCAATTGTGAGTTACATGAGATACAGGGACGACGTCTTAATAATATTTAACGGTAACGAAGACCAAGCCGGTGACCTCGTCCAAACTCTAAACCAAATTCATCCCACGCTCAAGTTCACGTCAGAGATTTCAAACAGTCAAGTCACCTTCCTCGACCTCGTCATCTACAAAGGCGAACGGTTCAAAAAAGAAGGGAAACTGGATACTCGAGTAGCAACCCAAAAAACTGATACCTTTCAGTATCTTGCTCGAGATTCAGCCCACCCTGAGTCAGTGTTTGGCGGTTTGATTAAGGGAGAAATAATGAGATATGACCGTATATGCACACACTCAAAAGAATTTGAGGAGAAGGTTGCATTCTTCAAAGACAAACTACAAAAACGCGGATACAAGCAAGAAGATTTAGCCCTTCTTCCCCAAAAAGGCGAAACTCGCGTGAACTCTAAAAAGCGTGCAAAAACCGAAAAGAATATCCCGCTGGTCTTTGTTTTACCCTACAACCCACAAATAAAACACCCAGCTCTTAAGCAGGCCCTTCTGAAACACTGGAATTTGATCAGCGATAATGATTTTCTCAGTGCACTCTTTGCGACCCAACCCATCCTGGCATACAAAAGACAGAAAAACATAAAAGATGGCCTGGTCCGATCAAGGATTAACCCATCTCCACCATCCAACCAAGAAAAAAACTTGGATGAGGAGAACGTTCAAATCCTTTTAGAACTTCTTGAAGAACAGAACTAACATAATGGTCATTTAGGCATGGATTTCGAAATAAAAATAAAAAAAATAAGGAATCCATGCACTTAGTCTGATCATTACAAGAAAAGCTAACGCGTAAAATATTCTTTATTATCATTAGCAATAAAGTAAATACGTACAAAAGAATTAAACAAAAGGGTGACTGATGAAGTGCGTAAAAAGGGCACAGAAAATATGCACTGTTTCCCCCGACACACAAAAAAGAAAAACAGGTGGGACGGCATATTATCACCGGTATAAATCAAAACATTAAGTGAACTAGAAACAAAAACCACATGTACACAAACCAGTCCCTGCGTCGCCTAAACACCGGATGAGTTTTTTTAAAACTCCCGCTCTCCGGTTATCACCAATCTAATGGGCCCGCTGGCGAGGTATGTGTTGACAAGTTATAATAAACGAAAATCTTCCCTAGCTGGTTGCAAACACAATGTTTTCCAAAAAAAGATGCATCAGCTCACAGAGCCCCTCGTACTCCATGGTTATACATCCCATAAAAAGAAAAGAATGAGGAACGGCCCTGCTGATGCTGATAGCAAATCCCATCCCCCTCCCATGTTTTAAACCCTAATTCACGGCAGCAACTTTCTTGGAATGACCTTGGAACTTGCCAACAAGCTACTTAATATCAACAGATTATTCCCTGAATTTTGCTTGCACAAAACCGGTTCTTCCTTGCTATTTTCCTAGCCAGAAAACCACTTCTTTTTAAGAAAACACAAGTCTGATAAAAACTTAAATGCATGGTGGCGGCCAAACTCCATTCCATTTAACTTAAAATGTAGAGGCGACATGTATGATTACGCCCCTTCCTACTAAACACAGGGCTTCAACGTTTGGATGTTGAGGTCGTAGTCCACGTGCAGTAGCATGACGACGGAATTTCCACTTCAGGTTGCAGATTACTAACCGATGGTCAGTATCAAAGCAAGCACTGTAGGAACGGCAGTCAGTCAGGTGGTTCCTTGCTTCTTTGCTAATTAAGATGTGATCAATGGCGTTTCTTGCGTTTCTTGCCCAGCTGATCCAAGTAACCTTGTGAGAAGATCGCTTGGGGAACCAGGAGTGTACGGCAGTGAGGTTAACCATGCAGAAATCAACAAGTCTGTCTCCTCTTGAATTTCTGTCACCATAGCCATGGGGTCCCATGACAAGAGAGATGCGCTGGTTTCCAAGTTTGGCATTGAAGTCACCAGCCACAACAAGTGTGTCACAGTTCTTTTTGCTTGAATTGATCACATCTTGTAGTTGTGAGTAGAAGTTGTTGATAATGTCATCCGTTGCAGTGGATGTAGGTGCATAGACGGAGACAAACAGCAGGGAGCCTTTCCTCAGACGAAAGCGGGCAGCCATGATCCGATCAGAGATGTAATAGACGGCAAGGCAGCTGTTTTTTTGCCCGTTTTGACATCAGTATTCCCACACCTGCGTAGTGAGTTTCACCACCCGACATGATTATGTGTCCATTGCATGCTACTTCCTGACCGATGTTGTGAGTTTCGCTAAGAGCAATGACGTCATAGCGGTAGGCTTTTAAAGTGGCCATCAGATGTTCAGGTGCTAGGCTATAGTTCAGTGTGGTCACATTCCAGCATCCCAAGCTAAAGGTGCCCGTGCTTCGTTCTTCACGCAAACTCGTCCAGTGAAGGCTTTGAGTGCGAGGCGTCATTACAGCGTGGGTAGTAGAGAGCATGATCATCTTCATTCCCAGTAGCTTCAGACCCAGTTGGCGCGCTCGGGGTCCACACGCTCAATAGGGTATCGCTGTGATTCTCAGTGTTATGATTCATTTTTGGAGGTTTTGGTGAAAGGATTCCGCTGGCGTGTCACCACTCCTCCACCAGCGTAGTGCATGGCCGCATGTTACTTGCATTTATCCATGCGCCCTGTGGTTTGCACAACCAATTGTTGTTTGTACGCCTTTTCTGCCGTTGGCAAGTTGCTTGATAACTTGCTCGTCCGCCAGATCTGCCGATCTACCAACACCTGCTGAGGTTAGATGTCCCTCAAGGGGGGCTTGGTGGAGTGAGGTTGGTTGACGAGCTCCTCCTGCCCGGGTTTGGAATCAGAGTTTTCCGTCTCTTAGGTGAGCTGCCTCATCCCATAGCTTATGAACCCCACCTGCCCAGAGCTATCTGGTTTTAAGGCGCCAGAGACCCGCCTGCACACCTCTGCCATCGGTTATGAACAGGGAACGGCGCATGAAGCCAAGCAGTAGGAGTTTGATTAGGAGAGGCTGTTTGAGACGCTGACATTATCCCTTCGCGTGCTAATTTTTGGCACTGTGATTTTAGACGGCTGCTGGGAATAAATCCATGACACAATGTAATTTGAGCTACCCGGCCCTCAAAGTCCACCATTCACCCCCTGGTATCCCTCAGGCCCTAAACAGTCAATAAAACCAGACACTAACCTCCTCAATGCCATTTGACAGTTTCATTTTGGTCACAGGGGTGATCGAGGTAATCCCTATGTAAACAATGCATTTGTACACAAGCCTATGTAAATGCGCACAAGCACACTAGGTTTTCCCGCCAATTTCCAACCCCTCCAGTAGGATCACAAGACTGACACCCCCTCTAGTGGATGTACCATGGTCCATACTAGGATCTAGTGATAGATGACCTGGGCATGGCTACCACGTGGCTGGGACAATAAAAAAAACAAAGAAATGTGGAAGTGATTCCAGTCACACTTAAGGGACATTTCAAGGGAGAGGAGTGGCTCATTTCTCCTCACCAACCTCGGTCAATCCTAACCCTTTGTTCCCCAATCCTAACCCTTTATTCTTAACAAGTTTCACTAATGAATGTAGTTAACTTAATGTTTTAATTACCTTGAATTAAAGAACATAATGCTAGAGCATTAACTTATCTCTTTTCCTTATAATGCACAAATAGGTACAAAGTGCACTGGTACGTTGCGATACTTTTTTATGCGGAAACATATTAAATTTTCACAATGAAATCAATGAAATGAACACTTCAAACAATACTTCAAACAATGACATGTTCCTACTTCACACGATGAAATGTTTATGGAAGCCGACAGTTACAATAATGTACAAATACCGGTACCTTTGGTTATCAATTGGGAAATTCCCCCGTATATGTGCAGTGCTCAAGTTCCACGCCCATTTTCGCCCCTTTTTCTGCACGTCTATAGGCCTAATAAATTCATCCCTTCTCAAAACAAGTCACATCTGTTCTCTTGTGTTATCAAAGTTAACAACATCCCATAACACTTTCTAATCAATTAAAATGCTCCAAAAATTCTTAGTTATCTCCTCTTCAATATGTTCTCCCGCCTTAACCCTAAAAGGGCCGGGAGGCGGAACCGCCCCCTTGACTTTTTCCGTGATAGCCTTTAAAAAATGTTTTTTTCGCGACCCGAGCTTTTATGACTTTTTAGCCTCGAGCTTTGCACATCTTTTGACACCAAAAACATGAAAATCGGACCAGGGATTGTTGCGCAGCGAAAATTTTTCCGGCGCTATGCGCCGGGAAAACTGAATTTTCCCATAAACGTCGTGTACACAGTCCAGAATTGCCTTTCCTACATATGAATAATTAATTAGCCATAATTCCAAAACCCTTTGACCTTTGGTCATGAAATATCTTGGGTATGTTCATGAAGAAATGCTTTATGCATGTACCGAGTTTCAAGATGGCCAAAATAACCCGGCCCCTTTAGGGTTAAGGCCCCTAATTAACAGTCCACCGAACTTAGCATCGTGTTTCAGAATCCCCCGCCTCAACGGACTACTAAACGTAGCGTCCACTTACTCCACCAGCAAGAGTCCGGCAGCCTGCTGATGGTGAACAGCGCATACTGTTCGCAACCAAGTGAGCGCCAAAGATGTGGCAGCGAACTTTGTCAACTCTAACGATTTTCTTTGTTGTATTTCCAAACCAGTTCTATCCTTTAGTCAAGTCCCACGCGCCTATACCCGGACCACCGGACACGTAATTACGCATTCCGGATGCGGGCACGTAAAAAGACTAGCACGAGCGGCGGAGCCGCGAGGGCCTTTACGGGTGCGCACCTGCAAATAAATTCCCATAGACACTAGTGCTAAATGTCCATACTTCAAAATTCATTAAAAAATACTCAGAACTCTCACAGGTATTCAAGCTGCACAGAAAAATGATGATCAACATGTCATCTTTCATTTTCTTTTCAATTTTGGGTGGGTTGAACATTGACTTTTTGAGATATTCTCACCCAAATGAGAACACCCCTAAAACGAATGATGTTTCCCAAACTGGAAAAGTAGCCATTTTGAAAAAGAATCCCTCCACAACATGGCTAAATAGCGCCACTTTCGGGCCCGATTGCATCCAAAATGCTCAGAATTGGAAGCTCCAAGTCCAGGCCAGAGGTTCAGTGCCACATGTCTTCAATTCCCCAATTCCATGGTTCTCAGAACTCTCTAATATAGAATATTTTGAGGATATAACTTTTATTCATGAGCTCGGCGGACGGATTTTTGGTCTATTTACAGGCGTGCACCCTTACTATCTCGTGGAACTAATCCCTTGTTCATTTATTCACGTAATATACATCAAGCAATATAAACCAATCATCTAACAGTGGTTTGCGGTTACCAGCAACAGCAAGCGCGCCATGGCGCGCGTGCTTTCTGGCGCCAGACGCCGGCTGATTTACGTTAGTAATTCTGCATTTTCATTGGTCAATTCACAACGGGTAATGCATTATGCATATCTACCAAATCGGTAGACAAATCTAAAGAAAAACATAAGCGTTCTCCACGAGATGGTAAAGGCCCTCGCGGCTTTGCCGCTCGTGCTAATCTTTTTACGTGTCAGCATCCGTTGTGCGTCACGTGTCCGGGTAAGTGCCTGGGACTTGACTAAAGGCTAAACCAGTTCAAGCTGATAACGTGATATTGGACTTGCTTTCAGGGTAAATGGTAAATGGTTACTACATAGACTTAAGAGAATAAGACAGTCAAATTTAACAGGAGTGTTTTCATAGTGTACATCGCGCTAGTTCCTGTTGCAAGACTTAACAACTTTCCTGTGTGTCTCTGACTCACTGTCGATTGTAAGCCGGGCAGTGCTATTGTGTAGGATTACCTGTTCACAGCGCCATTGAATGGGCCACATCCGGCCATGGTATACACCACATGCATGACAATATTATAGGAAAACTGGGGAGACGTTTGGGAATGCGGAAATCAAAGGAAATTTTGTAGAAGTTTCATACTTTGTCAAACACAGCACGAACGGTCCACTGGGCTTACTTTATTGACATTGCGCCATAATGCAAATATAAGCATTTTTGTACTGAGCAAACCAACATTTTTTTTCTTCTTTCCCTCTTTTTTTGTTTATTATATCTAGCAGTTTCATTTGTGGTTGATGGTTGAGTGGTATGCGGAAGGAACTCGCTCAAGAACTTTTAGGGGAAACAAAATAATGAATAGTCGCGGAGGCTTGAGGTAAAAAAAAAAACCAAAAACAACAATACACACACGCGAAGGCTGTTGACTGAGAGTTATTCCAATAACATGAGTACACGGAAATTCCCATTTGAAGGCCCGAACTAGTTGCTTGAACCTACTTAGTTTATCCATGTAAATCTTTGGTCAAAATTCATGAAAATTTAATGATGTTTCACGCAGTATTTAAGGAACGACTAAAAAAATGAGATGCATCGAAAGATGCAGCTGGTTTTTGCACACATTTGAACACTATGAAATGGACTCCAAGGTAGCACACTGACGTTGGCCCGACGTCGGTTTTGGTCGACGATCAGTCGACAAAGTCGGTAAATGGTCGGGTCGGTCCAAGTTAGTCTCACAGACGTCGCACCGACGTCCTTTAAAAGGCCGTCTGTCTAAGAACGTCTTGCCGACGTCGGTCATAATATGTCTTGCCGTCATATATGCATTTTAGCTGGTGGCCAACTAGCCTTTAGTCAAGTCCCACGCACCTATACCCGACCATCCGGACACGAAACGCATCCCGGATGCTGGCATGTAAAGAGACTAGCACGAGCGGCGGAGCCGCGAGGGCCTTTACTATCTCGTGGAACTAATCACTAATTCATTTATTCACGTAATATACATCAAGCAATATAAACCAATCATCTAACAGTGGTTTGCGGTTACCAGCAACAGCAAGCGCGCCACGGCGCGCGCGCTGTCTGGCGCCAGACGACGGCTGATTTACGTTAGTAATTCTGCATTTTCATTGGTCAATTCACAACGGGTAATGCATTATGTATGTCTACCAAATCGGTAGACAATGTAAAGAAAAACATAAGCGTTCTCTACGAGATGGTAAAGGCCCTCGCGGCTCCGCCGCTCATGCTAGCCTTTTTACGTGTCAGCATCCGGAGTGCGTCACGTGTCCGGGTAAGCGCGTGGGACTTGACTAAAGGCTAGTGGCCAACCTACGTCGGTGCTGTGACTTCCAGACGTATACGGTATATCTTGCCCACGACGGCGGGAGTTAGTCAGTGAGTCAGTTAGTGGTTGAGATTGTTGTACAACGATGACACTATGATAGTCTAATCATCTCGATCTTGCAAAAATAACCTGATTGTGACGTCTACTGTTTTATGAAAGCTTGTTGAATTTTACAGAGCACGATCTGGAGAGTCTTATCTCGGGCATGGTTAAATGTTCACCTTCTTTGCTTGTTCTTGTTTCAGGGCGTGCTTGTGTTTATCATGTTCTGCGCTCGACGCGTGGAGGTCCGCGACGCCCTTGCACCGTACACGAAGCGCATCTGCTGCGGTCGGGAATTGCACATGCCAAAGCGGTCATATGACGTGGCGCTTATGGCCCTAGCTTCAAGTACTACTTCTCAATCTATCAGATCCCCTTCTAGCAGTGAAGTCGCCAAATTTGACGCATCTGCTTGTGACTTCCAGGATGGCGCGGTGGTCCTCAAGTATAAGACATATGACCAAGACATCTGATCGAGTGTCTTCCTTAGGAAAGCGGGGGATACTCAATGTAATTTCATTGTTAACAAAATACAGGATTGATGAACGTCATCAATTACATCACTATACATTTGGCAATGGCATACAGTTGGTATAACGAAACTCCTTTGGATGAATAAAGAACGACCAAGTAGAAATTCAAATTGAGTTGTAACTGCGAGTCTCGACTTACTGATTAGCAAGGCATTTATCAGAGATATGAATGCGGCACACAATAATAACTGTTTTCGCTCGATGAAATTTAATCAAGATCAGAAATGAAGGGAGTTTGTCCTCTATGCAAGAATTTCTTTGATTGAAAAGGAAAAAGGTTACAAAACGCACCAGCACTTAGAAAGGCATGGCAGAGAAAATTACAACAAATTATGGTATAATAATATTGTGTATACAGTTCAACAAAAACACAAATCTTATTCAATTATATATATCTATACGTTTAACGTTGCTGAGTGTACCTGTTAAAGACTACCTGCTAACATGGAATGCTAGCATGAAATGCTTGTACATAAACTGTGAACAGTTGGGCATGCTTGCTCTGTCAGGAATTTTGTCACTCCTAGGCCTCCTTGCAACTTCGCAAACAACTGCAATCGAATACCACGTACACTTAGAAAGCATGTACAAAATTCGCTGAATCTTTCATAATCATACCAAACGATTACGGCGTCTCTCGGGAGCCGAAGGATGCATGATCAAAACTCCGAATTGTTTTTCTGCGGTACAATTGGAGAACCCATATGCTTTTGCGTAGGTAGGTTGCTAGTTATAAACTGACTAAAACAAGGATATAGTGCTTGTTATGTACAAGCAGAATATTGTTGATGCACATTTAGGCCTATATAGCATATATATTTTTTAGGCCTACCCAAACTTCATGTTTAACCATGCGAACAAGATCAAATTCAAAAAGAATGAAATACATAGTAAAAACGTAAAACATATGTTTCCGTAAATATTATACAAGTACTCTAAATGATTATGCAGAAAATACTTAACTGTATTAAAGATTTGATATACGTAGCCTGTTTGCATTGAAATGTTAAATCCGAAGTACTCAGAATGATCGAATGACGATCTTACGAAGCCTTAATACGTGAGGTTTCAATGCATTGTGCGCAGATGATTTCATCAATTTCATTGTTCATTTAATGGTTATGCAGATAATTATCAATTGGAAAGATTTGATAAACAGACCCTTTTTTATTACAATTCGGTGATCGGGCAATTGTGAACGCTGCTCCTACACTATGGAACAATCTCCCTCCTTGTATCAGACAATCTTCTTTACACTCTAAAAACAGATTGGTTGAAATAACCAATATATTGGTCAAATTCAACCAATGTGGTTGGTAGATATGTGTCCAACCAATCTATTGGTTAAAATAACCAATCCGAAATGGTTTGCTTTTTAACCAATCTATACTGGTTAGAATACTAACCAACATGTCTTGGTTGTTTATTTAACCAATCAAGATTGGTTACCTTTTCAACCAATCCATAACCAGTCTTGATTGGTTAATTTTTCAACCAACCGACATGGGTTAGAGTACTAACCATCACATATTGGTCAAAACAACCAACATATTGGTTAAAGATAACCAATTATATTGGTTGGAATGACCAATCTTATTAGTTAAAGATAACCAATTGTATTGGTTGGAATGACCAATACTATTGGTTGGAATGACCAATACTATTGGTTAAGTTGACCAAGTACATTGGTTGGAATGACCAATACTATTGGTTAAGTTTGACAAATTACATTGTTTGGAATGACCGCTATTATTGGTTAAGTTTGACCAATTACATTGTTTGGAGTTACAAATCTTATTGGTTAAAGTTGCCAAGTGGTTTAATTTGTTTACAAAACAAAAATATTTAATAAACCAACAAATTGCTGGGATTCATTCTCTGCATGTAGATTTTATTTCAAAAAATATCAGTTCGTACACTTACAATAGACACAGCGACTGGATTCACATTCTGGATTATAATAAAGTTGAGAGTTTACAAGTTGAATTGATTCATATTTAAGATGAAATATCATTGCTCTCTGAATTGGAGTGAGAATTTAATATCAAGGAACAGGATTACAATTTTGAATTTAAAACGGATGCAAGCATCTAGAGCATCACTGCTGTTGCAGATTGAATTGGCGCTGTGTTTTAAACAAAAGACAAACAAAAACCAAACGGCTTACTTACCCTATGTTTTTGATACCAAGGAACCCAAGTAACGTGTTGTTGACGGGATACTCCCAATGGATGGCAGCCATCTTTGATATTTCAAAATGGCCGCCATTTAGTATTTAATTTGTATCATAACTTCGGACCTGATTGTCATAGGAAGTCCATCTTGGTGGCAAACCCTATGTTTTTGATACCAAGGAACCCAAGTAAGGTGTTGTTGACGGGGTACTCCCAATGGATGGCAGCCATCTTGGATATTTCAATATGGCCGCCATTTAGTACCTACATTGTTGTGTAATTTGAATCATAACTTCGGACCTGATTGTCATAGAAGTCCATGTTGGTGGCAAACCCTATATTTTTGATACAAAAGAACCCAAGTAAATCATTGTTGATGGGATACTCCCAATGGATGGCAGCCATCTTGGATTTTTCAAAATGGCCGCCATTTCGGACCTAATTTGTATCATAACTTCGGACCTGATTGTCGTATGAAGTCCATTTTGGTGGCAAACCCTATGGGTTTTTTTATACCAACGAACCCAAGTAAATCATTGTTGATGAGATACTCTCAATGGATGGCGGCCATCTTGGATATTTCAAATTTCAAATGACACCTTCACGTTTAATTACATTATGATTTATTGTCACAACTGTACAATCAGCCTTCGCCTGTGTACTACAGTAACATTTTAACTACGTTTTCCAAAAGCGACTGCCTCACAAATGCGACTGATTCTATTGCTCAGAATACATGTAGCTGATTCAATTACTCCAAACTCAAAACTTTAAAAGATGATCTTCTGCTCAAATTGGATTTAGTGGTCAGAAATTGCCTCAGATCACACCACAGAAATTGCTTTACTATAACCGCATGTCTCCCAACTATATCCCCCATTTACATTTAACTCCCCACATTTTCATCCCCAACACTACGCCCTACCCGATCTATGATCGGGTAAATCAGCTTGTCTGTGATAATTCACTTGATCACGCACTGACGACAAAGACGAGTCTGCAACGGACAGCTCCAGTTGAGATAGTCTTCGGTAGGTGTAGTCTTGGCCTCTAGATTTATAGTTTATTACGGAACCCAGCCAGTCACTGACAAGCCCGGTGAAGCTGCCATGGCGTGCGGCAGAGGATGCTGTCAACAGTTATGTTGTCTTAAGAACTTTGGCCGCGCTACCCAGGAGATTTCAGGCATATACTCCGCGTGCACGCATTACCTTGTATTGGGGAATAAAATACAGCATCCAGCCTCGGGCAAATACGGTATAGGTCTCGATCAGTTAAGTTTACATGTAAAATTAAAAAACTCAATGGTTCTTGATGAACACTGTTTTTTTTCTCTGTGTGGTTGAAATAATTATATAGTTAACCACTATTTTGTATACGATTCTGAGCGAACTTTACAGTTGCGATAACTTGGCTCATGTGGACATCTGAATGGCTGCAAGCGTGTACACTTCACGCTTGCATGCGGTTTCCATTGTGTCAGTTCATGTCAGCAGTGCTGCAACTCCAAGATGCACGGCAACTTACAGCGCCCCTATCACAATATTTATGGAAACTCCCTGTATTAGAATATTTCAATTAATATGCGCACACAGTGATCAACAATAGATGTGAAATAAATCAGAGAGCCTTGATTCATGATAAAAATCACTACAAGGTAGACCCAGGTTAAGTGATATTAAACAGCTGTCAGATTGAAACTCCATCATAACTGGTTGTTTAACTATAGGGCTTGACAAGGACTTCGTACTTTTTAGAATGCATGATTCACATTGCGAGGGAGGACGGTTCACCAATGATATTAACAAGATGCAAGGTCAAACGTTCACAATGCGAAGGTACATGGTTCATATTGCGAAGAAGCAAGGTGCAACATTGACATCAAGCATGATCAATGGTGTACTTTGACAAGATCGAACGTGATCATTAACAAGTTGGAACATTCACATTAAGAAGGAACAACTTCCACAATGCGAAATTAAGCTACGTGCAACGTGCATATTGCGAAGGTATACGTCAATATTAAGAAGTTACAAGGTTCATATTAAAAAGGTCAATAATAAAAATGTCGTTCCAGGGCAACCGTACTCACTGAATGCGTCAGTCAAAGTTTGTAATAAGAGATTGGCATATGTCG
Source organism: Patiria pectinifera (assembly GCA_029964075.1). Taxonomy (NCBI): domain Eukaryota; kingdom Metazoa; phylum Echinodermata; class Asteroidea; order Valvatida; family Asterinidae; genus Patiria; species Patiria pectinifera. The sequence goes on along the minus strand of CM057140.1, from coordinate 4,487,779 downwards.
GCCATCTGGGAGCAGCACAGATCCTAATTTCAGCCTTTGATTCTCAGATGTTTCCCTCCCTGAAGAATTGGTTGCCCCGCTTGTTTGTTGGTTATTAAGTGATCGGTTTCTTCTCAATTGCGTAGTTTTTATCTCAGTTTGTGCATCGTGACCTTGCCGCTCGTAACGTGTTGGTGGGAGATGACATGGTGTGTAAATTGTCTGACTTTAGGCTGGCCCGTGACGTCATGAACGTCCGTATCTATCAACGAGAATCACAGGTACCAGACGTATATCACAGTTCGGTCTAATGACCATGTCGCAAATATCAAGGCTGATATCAAGGAGCAAATTCGGGCGCGAACTATAGTTGATCATAGTTCGACTACCTTCCCTGAAGTTCCTTCGAACAAAGTTTGGTTGGACTAGTCGACTATTTAGAACTGGGGCATGGGGCACGGTTGCATCGCGGGCATCATAAAGCGGGGAACCAGAAGTTTTGACCATCGTTTACCTTGAGGCATTTGCGCGATGCTATTAGTGCGCACGCGTAAGTTACGCCACAAATGAACCACTTGTCGATTTGTGGTCTTCGCCTGAACTTGCTCAAGGCTGAACAACTCAGATCATTGCGATCCGCTGGAGAGAATTAATAATAGGCTAGTACACTGTGAGATATTATACAGTGCATGACATTATTGTTAAAAAATATACAAATTTACCTATTTAGAAAAAAAATGAGTGAGAAAAACTTTTTTATGTCTACTCACAGGGTCCGCTGGATGGCGTTCAGAATCCATTCTTGATGACGTGTACACAACAGAGAGTGACGTATGGTCTTTCGGGATTCTGCTGTGGGAGATTGTGACACTTGGTGAGTGACAAGACTCTAAAATCAAGGTGTGTCTGGAACAATTTCATTATTTGTAGAAACGTTGCCGTAATGAGGATTTATGACCGTGAAGGCCAGTCTTATACACAGCTAGTGGTGAGTTTCTTGTGTCAAATTATTTATGAACCCCTATTGTCGGCAGGTGCTCGGCCGTATCCCATGATGAAGATAAAGACAAAGGTCAGCCAATTGCAGCAGGGCTATCGTATGCCGAAGCCTCAACACTGCAAGAAACATTTGTAAGTACTTTATTCTGCTTATGCAGAAGGCTCGAAATAATGCATGTTTAATGTTATTACCATTTGAAGACAGGAATTTGGAAGTATACATATGGAGTTTGAAAGTCTTGGTGTCTTATTTTTTTTAATTCGTTACATGATTGGCATGTTTCAGGTATGACATGATGTGCAGCTGTTGGCAGAAGACTCCTAGGGAGCGACCCACCTTTCAGAGTCTATATCAGAAATTGTACGACATGCTATCTGAAGAGAAGGTTGGTGACATGCAGTCTGCAAAATGTTTAATACCAGCAGAAAGAGTAATGTTTCGATCAGATACTACAGGACTCAGCTCGATCCCTATAACAATATTAAGGAAGAGGGCCCGGTATTTGGATGTCAGCAGAAAAAAAAAGACAGTTAAAAAAGTCTGTACCAAGGCCGATGTTTATTTTCGGTGTCCTTGGCATAAAATAACCAAGACACATGGTGCTCATTATGCTCCTGGGTGGAGAGAAGTGAAGTAGGGTGAAGTAAATTGCCCAAGGACACAACATTAGACCAGACGCAGGAACCAAACACCTGACCTTGTGGTCATGAGTCCCAAACTCTAACATCTATAGGCCACACCCCCTTGCAAAAAAAGGAAACTAACAATTTCTTAGAGCAGGATACCAAACAGAAAACTGTCCATGCTGTGTCTGAACGGAGACAGGTTATGACAAGAGAGAATTAAGATACATAAATTTTGTAATAAAATAGAATAACAGTTTATTCTGATACACAAACAAAAACTGAATCCTAAACAAGCCCACAGCATTTAAACAGTTGTATAGCATTGTGTCTTGCCATCACTATTGACATATAAGTGGAACTTTTAATTATGTATTATGTCTTTTAATACTTAACAGGATTACATCACCATTCACAAGCTGGATGAAAGCATCTACGAAGTGACAGTGATCGAGGACACGAACGAGAAACTGTGAGAGTTGGCATCGAGATCTCTCGGGAAGAATTATCATGAAATTGTTTGAGATCAATTAGCCTACAAGAAAACATGAAACTGTACAGGAGAGATGACATTACCTGTATATCAATTCGTCAAGAACGCTATATCGTTAGATAGAATTAGAAAATTTAATACACAATTAACTTGTCTTATATTATCACGGTGTATATGCATGATGTGAGTTTTGATACAGTTATTTTTCAAGTAATATTTTTAAGTGTTTTGTGTCACATTACAACAAAGTAAATGAGACCAAGGTGAAAGTGATAGCAATATAGCATTTCTGGTATAACTTGTTTATGTTAACATGCACGTGCACAAAAGACTGAAGTTCAATATGCGAGATTTTGTGTAATGAGATTTTTTGGGTTGTGAACAGTTTTGTAGATTTTTTGACGATATTTTTAGTGAAAAATACTTAGCCAACAGGGTACCGCGAACTTGGAGGACCAGTCACATTGGTGACCAGATGCTACGAATTTAGTTCTAAGATACTTTATTTTTGCTTTTAAGTTTCCGTGTAATTATGAAATATAATTAGTGTACTCGGATCTACATTATAGGCCTATATATCACCCATCTGTAAACATGTTTTGTTTCTCTTAACTTACATTGTGCATGAACTGTAAAAAGTGTTCCCTATACTCAAAAATGGCTTCATGAGGAAATCAGCAAGATAGTTAACTTCTACGCAGGCCTATGTTGGTAATTTGCAACTCAACCTGAATAGTAAAAAGTCCTGTGATATTGTGGCTTTCTCGTACCAACAATATGCAAGAATGATATCTTTTTACAAGTATGTTTTAAATGAAAACGAAACTCTGTTGTTTGCAAATATTATACCGTACTATAGATTAGATTGTGCCGTCTAATTTTGAAGGCAACTTGAGTGGTTCCTTAACTGTAACATGACACTTCATCTTATTAACATTTCTGGTAATAGTATTAACAACAATTGGTTATTAATCGGAAACCGATAGAAGGAAGTTTCATAACGGTACAGCACGGAAACAAAGTCATAATTTTGTATGAAACATATTACGCAGATACACATTGGATTATTTCATTACATGCCATGACTTATGTCTATCATTCAAATAGTTTCATTTTTGACATATTACATATGAGCAGTGGCGGTGGCAGACTACTCGGGGGGGTTATTAAGAGGGAGGTTGTTGACTTCTAAATTATGTATTTTTGTTGATATTTGTAATTTGAGGGCGGTTTAAATTAATGATTTTTCAAAATATGTAAACTGGTCGTTTCAAAAGTTTATTTGCTGATAAGGTTCACTATTATATAAATAAAACGAATTGATAAAAAAATAACAGTTAAACAACTGACGTAATATAAAGAATCGGCCAATTTACATTTCTTCCACACTGAATAAAAATGTAGAAATTACGAAAAGAGTGCCCAACCGATCTTAGAAGAGCTAAATAAAATACCCCGGTATTAGTCCCGAAACGGTACTATACACGTTGAGTAAAAATACAATTGACCTGGATTAATGATTTCTTTTCTTAAAAAGCAATTAAAATTTAATACCGAATTATGTCCGTCTCAAAGAGAATTGTTCTTTTACTCATAAAAAAAAAACAAATGAATGAATAAAATTGACCCATGCTATCAGAATTATGCATGTTTTACTAAAAGAAGCATTTTCATTTTAAAGCTGCCATGGAATGCCACTCGAAGCTTTTGAGCTGGGAATTACAGATCACACATGTTTACATTTCATACCCTATGTGGACGTTCCTTTGTTTTTGATTTACCTTGATTTACCTTGATACCACAAACCTCCTCCATCAGATCCATATGGTCCGTCTGGTGCGTGGAAAGGGTCAGAAGGCTGTTTTAAGCCCATTAATAACCCATGTATTGTCCAATCTTTATTTTGAACCCCAGTAGAGTGGTGCTGTTTACTGCTTCTTGAGGGAGGTTATTCCAGTCCTCTATTACCCTCTGCGAGAAGAAGAATTTTCTTGAGTTTAGTTGTTTCTTGAGTTTCATGTTGTGTCCCCTTGTTCTTGATTCTGTGCTGAGCTCAAAGAATACGTCTGCATTAACCCTGTCAATGCCTTTCATTATCCTGAATGTTTTGATTAGATCGGCTCTTCGTCTTCTTTCTTCCAGTGACATTATATGCATTCGGTTAAGCCTTTCTTGGTAATCTCTATTTTGGAGCCCTCCCACCATTTTTGTGGCCCTCCGCTGAACTTTTTCAAGCACGTCCTTGTCTTTCTGTAAGTGCAGACTCCAAACTTCCATGCAATAATCCAGGTGTGGTCTTACCAAGGCTTTATATAGCTTCCCCATGATTTTTTTATCCCTGTATTGGATGTTTCGTCGAATCATTCCCAGATTTTTTTAGCTTTTTTGCGATGCTTCGGCACATTGTTTACTGACTTTGAGTGAACTCTGTACCCAGACTCCCAAGTCTTTTCTTCTGATACATGTTGTAGTTCCTCATCTGCCAGTTTGTAGTCTTCCTTTGTGTTGTTGAAGCCCAGGTGCATTACTCCACATTTCTTGACATTGAATTTCATTAACCATTTTGATGCCCATCCATGTAAATTATCCAGATCACCTTGCAGCACTTCCCTGTCCGACGGTGATGAAATTCCCCTCACCACTTTTGTGTCATCTGCAAACTTACTAATATTTTACTCCACCACGCGCGTCGTCTAGGACATTCATGTATATCAAGAAGCAGATTGGTCCCAAAACTGATCCTTGGATAACAGAGCTTGTTACGTCTCCCCACATCCGTTCTGTTCCCTGGACTACGACTCGTTGTTTTCTATCTTTCAGCCATGCTTCAATCCATGTAATTACGTTTCCTGTTATCCCATGTGCTTGCATCTTTGCCGGTAATCTTTTGTGGGATACAGTGTCGAATGCCTTTTGTAGATCCAAATATATCACATCTACTGGTATTCCTTTATCTATTTCCTGGGTGATATATTCCATGTGCATGAGTAAGTTTGTGGTACATGATCTGCCTTTTGTGACTCCATGTTGGCTGTCCCTGATGAGGTCATGTTTTTCCAAGTGTGCAGTTATTTCATCCCTTATAATTATTGATTCTAACATCTTTCCCACCATCGAAGTTAGGCTGACTGGTCTATAATTCCCCGGCTCTGCTTTGCTCCCCTTCTTGAATAATGGCACTATGTTGGCTTTCCTCCAGTCCTCTGGAATAACCCCTTCTTGGATTGATTCCTGGAATATCTTTGTGATGAGGTCACATAGTTGGTTTGCTAGTTCCTTCAGTAGTTTGGGTGTGATTTCATCTGGCCCTGCTGCCTTCTCAAAGTTTAATTCCTTCAGTTTTTTCATGACAATTTCTTTTGTCACTTCCACTCTTCCTAGTTGCTCATTTTCTTCTCCTTGAAATACTTTTCTTGGTTCCGGTACTTCACCCTCCTCTTTACTGAACACTGACAAAAAAGTTGTTTAGGGTTTCCGCTGTCTCCCTTCCTGGTTCTACATCTTTGCCATTTGATTTTAATGGTCCTACTGTCTCTTTACATTTCTGTTTGGTCTTTACGTACATGCGTAGAAACTCTTAGTGTCCTCCTTTATGTTCTCTGCAAGTTTCTTTTCAAAGTTATACTTTGCATTCTTGACTTCTTTTTTAACTGCTCTCTGGCATCGTTGGAAGTGTTCATAGTCATGTTGTCTTCTCAAGTTTTTGTAGGTTTTCCATGATTTCCTCTTCCGAGTTATTTCTTTCCGGAGTTTCCTCGTCATCCATTTTGGCTTGTTTCTCTTCTTCTGTTTTACTGTTGGATCATGTCTTTGAATTTGTTTATAAATTTCTGACTTGAATTTTTTCCAGGCCTCGTTTGTACCACAGTTTTTAAACTCCTCGTCCCACTTCACTTCTTCAAGTTCTTTTCGCATTTGGTTGTAATCTACCTTAAAAAAAATAGGTTTGTTGTATTGCCCTTCTATTGTCACTTTACTTATTAGTTTCCAAACTAACGTAGCATGATCACTGTTTCCTAGATTCTCTTGTATTTCTAAGTTTTCAACCATTCCACTCTCAGATGTGAACACCAAGTCTAATATTGCATGTAGTTTTGTCGGTTCCTCCACATGTTGTGTCCAGAAATTGTCTTCTACCACATCTAGAAAAGCTTGGGATCTTCTTGTACTTGCTTGTAGAATGCCCCACTCAATGTCTGCATAATTTATTATAAAGTCCCCCATGACAATACTCTCTTCTCCTACAAGCTTCCCAAGGGTTGCATGCAGCTTTATATCTTCCTCTTCCGGATTTGTAGGGCTCCTGTACACTACTCCAATATTTATCTTGCTTGAGTTCTGGTTTTCTCCATTTATAGACAAATCACACCACAAAGCTTCCTCGTATTCCTCCAAGTCTCTCCTTTCCCTAATGTACAGTTCATTTCTCGCATAGTACTCCTCCCGTCTGTCTTTTCTGTCTTTTCGGAAAGTTTGATAGCCATCATATCAATTTGTATCTCTGCATCACTTATCTCTGGGTGTAGCCATGTCTCGACTATACCAACCATGTCTGGTTTTCTTTCCAAACTCGGCATCTCAGTTCATCCCACTTATTTACAATACTTCTTGCATTCAGAAACATACATATAACTTCTTCCTTGTTAATTCTTGGCAACTCTTCTTTCCTTAATACATCATCTTGTAGTGACCCTCCTCGGTCCCTATGATTTACTTGCGTTAATACTTCTTTTGTTTTTGTACCGGGTTCGCTTCTTGCACCCCTGTCTGTACACGCACTCTTATTTACACTATTAACAATTTTTCTTTTCTCCCCTGGATTCTTGGTCTTTAAGGATTGCGCATTACTTGCACAATCTTCCCTTGGCGTATTATCAAGTTTTTTTCTCCCTTCAGTTTTCTTTTTGAGATTTCTTTTCTCAGTACTCTATTCTGCTCTCTTTGTTTGTACGTCAGGTCTGAGCTTACATACACTTTGTATTCATCATCATCTTTCAACTTTTTGGCATTTTTTAAAGCTGTTCTTTTGGCTTCCATGTTCTTTAGTTGGAGTTTTACAAGATCTCTAATTTTTGTTTGAATAATACATGTCTCTGAGCTTACATACACTTTGTATTCATCATCATCTTTCAACTTTTTGGCATTTTTTAAAGCTGTTCTTTTGGCTTCCATGTTCTTTAGTTGGAGTTTTACAAGATCTCTAATTTTTGTTTGAATAATACATGTCTCTGAGCTTACATACACTTTATATTCATCATCATCTTTCAACTTTTTGGCATTTTTTAAAGCTGTTCTTTTGGCTTCCATGTTCTTTAGTTGGAGTTTTACAAGATCTCTAATTTTTGTTTGGATAATACATGTCTCTGACTCTGTTAATTGTTCTTTTTCCACTCCGGGTTTTTCAGCCACAAAGTCTGTTGCTACCTGCTTAATTTCTTCCTGCGTTACTATATCTGGGAGGTTTTTTATGATGATATTGAGTTTTCTCTTCTCTTGTTCCATCGTTTCCTTAACCAACTCCTGCACAATTTCAGCTGACTGTTCGTCTGCAGCCTCTTCTTTAATTTGGTTCTCCAATTCTTCCATTTGCTTTGCAAGCTATTCTTGACGTTTTCTCAATTCTGTAAGTTCTCCCATTATAGTTTTGGCATATCTCCTACACACCTTGCAGTGCCATGGTATCTCCTCACTTCCCTGGTCTCCATATTTTTCAATAATGCTGTATAACTCATCCGACACCTCTCCGCAGTGCTGATGATACCACAGCTTGCAAATATCACAGATAACAGCCTTTTCTGTTTCCTGTATACCAATTTGTCACATTTGCCACATTCTTCATCGTTGCTGTTTTGTATTTCGCTGTCAACAAATTTTTGGGATTTTTTCCCCCTTCGTTTTTGCATTTCCCCTAGCTGTCTGATTCTTCTTCAGTTTACTATCCTGGCTACTTGCCATATTTCACCTCTTTGTTTGCTATTTCCTTTTTGTAGTATATAGTTCTATAGTTTTGTAGTCTAACGTTGTAGTTGGTGGGGGCCGCCATCTTGAAAATCCATGGTGGCCATTTTGGCTAATACTATAACCAGCTGATCCCAAGATTTTAATCCAATCAATCCTCTGCAATCTCTGATATTACTACAGTACCTTTACACCCAACTTATACTTGGACGTTTGCTTGCTTTACTGCATCAATTCTAGTTGAATCCGATGATCATTTCCGCACTTAAAATTGAAAATAGATCGAAAAACACCGCACCAAAAACAAATTTCACCACCTCAGTTTTGCACAGTGAAGGAAAACCGGAGGGAAAAATATTTACTCACACTGTGAAAACTCTCTCAACCTAAATATTGTATCCTGATTTTCTTGAGTGTTCCTCTTCATTTTGCGATAGATGACCCTAACCCCAAAATGCCTCTATAAACATGTTTTCCCAGAGAGGGTGAAACCTTATGTGGACCTGACTTAGTCCTCATAACGTTCACACAACCTGCGATATGTGGACCTGTTTTGTTGGCAGGTCCACATAAAGATGGTAAGGTTGATACACACACGCGCGCATTGAAATACAAATGGGATTTTAATTATTTAAGTCAAGACTGAAACATATTTTTTTACTGAGAGATTGTGTGTTTTGAATATAAAAAGTCCACTCTTTTTTTCCCCTCTGAAATGGCGATTTTTTTTGTTTATCATTTTCCTTTGAAAGTTTTCGTTCATTCATGTAGATAGGAAACGTTAATGTTTAATTCTATTTAATGGGTATTTCATCAGTTCGTAGAATGATAAATGATCAGTGGTGGGCATCTAAATTTTGTAATCTTGTTATTAAAATAGTCATAACTTGGGAAAGAGTATGAAAATTAAGTGAAATGTTCACAGTTTCTATAGTCAATAACATGTAGGCCTACTTTACCCCCATGTTATATAGCCACATATTTTGAATTTTTTTTTTTCTAATTCAGTCAGTTTCTTTTTGACTCACCCTGTACAAACAACCTCAGGACATGGCAATCGGTTCCTTTGTATTATTCTTCTTCCAGTACTTTACTTTACTTTAATTCACAATCAGAGTATTCGTCGTTTCTGTCTGTGTATTTTGTAAACGTTATTTCCTGGTGCTGGCTGGGTTAACGTTTATACTGACTTGACTGTCACGCATGCAAACGTGAATACAAAAGGGGACCTACATGCATTGCCAAAGTACACAATTCCAGTGGCAGTGACAGATGGATACGTGTGCATTTATAATTCCTGTTGTTGGTCTATAGTTAGTTCCTTATATGCCCGCCATCGTGCATCCCCATTGCTTTTACCTTTTTTTACCCAAGGGCGGATCCAAAACACAAATGTTTGTTTTGTTTGGGGGGGGGCCAAAAAATGTTTTAGTCCCCCCAAAAATGGGCCCAAAAATTACGGCGAGGGGTTCGGGGTCCGCTTAAGGGCCCCGATTTTTTTTGGGGGGGGGGATTCTAGATGCTCTTTGGAGCGTTTGAGGCAATTTTTGACCACTTTAACTAAATTATTTTGAGAAAAAGATGGTAATGTACGCAGTGCCTGCCTTTATCGCGACGTCAGTTTAACAAAAATGGGTACGGTTATTTTTTTTGGGGGGGGGGCATCGCCCCCGTTGCCCCCCTTGGTCCACCCTTGTTTTCGCCCCTTACAAATCAAACTCCTGCACCCCAAAAAGTCTTCGGTACACATCTTCAGGTAATGGTGTAAGTGTTTACCAAGTCTGAAATCTATCGGATCAACGAAAGTGCCAAAGTGAGCACAAACATGTACAAAACAAATAGCTAAAATCTCAGAATTTCCATATAGGCAATGTGTGCACGGAAACGCAGAGAACAAAAACAATAGCTGTTTCGGCAGTGCACTGCCGAAGTAGCTAAATATCAGTATACTACTTGTACCAGTAAGCCTATACAGACACGATGGTGGTATCTGACTGTATAACTCCCCCCCCCCGGCTCCTTCTCCCCTCCCTACCCTCCCCAGATCCCCCGCAAATGTTTCCAAAAAATCGCCGCAGTGGCTTGGGTAGGCCATCGTCAACGGTTTTAAACCACGGTGACGTTATAAACTGCACCATCACACGATTGTGATCCCTGTTTTAGCCTTTATTAAAGATAGATTCTCTGTAGTTGTCGAGTTTTGACCTCGAAAATAGATTTGTTTCAACTGCTATTTTCTTAGCAAAACAAAAGTCATTCAATTTTGAATGACACATCGAACGCCAAATAAATAAATAAATACACCTATGTTTATTTACTGCTTTATCAATTATTTCTTCACAAAAATCGAATTATTGGTGGCGATCGCAGCCAGACAATAATTCGGCTCTCGTGAGCGCTAGCGGGGTTCATTAATTTGTGCAGAAAATTAAATTCCTTGTTTTAGTCTGCTGTCAATTGTATGGCAGACAACGGAATAATGGGTTACACACCAGTTATTAGTAGGTCAAAATCCGTCCACCGAGCTCATGAATAACAGTTATACATTTTGTACACTCAAATTATTCTGTTTTAGAGAGTTGTTAGCAAAATGGAATTGAGGAATCGGGGCTTCCAATTCTGAGCATTTAGGATGCAAACTGAGACCGAAAGTGGCGCTATATAGCCATGTTGTGGAGGGATCCCTTTTCAAGATGGCCACTTTTCAAGATCGCTACTGTTTTTCGAGTGTGAATTTCTCAAAAATTCAATGGTCAACCCACCAAAAATTGAAAAGAAAATGAAAGATGACATGTTGATCATCATTTTCTCTGCAGTCTAAATACCTATACTTTCAAAAGAATTTTGAACTCAAGTGAGAATTTCTACGCGAGCCATGACTAGCAAAAAAAGTAGCACCCACACAATTTCTTTTGAAAACGGATCGAGCCCGTTTGACTTTTATATAAAACTCTGGAATCGTGTAAATATAGCCAAGGATCAACTCCCTGGTTTCTGGGCTTCCATTTGAGGGCAGGCCTGATAAAATCACGGTTGAAAATGGGTCCTCCATGCTTGAAAAATTGGAAGAATATGCCACAAAGTTAATTGTACAAAAAGGCTACATATGCAGGCTTGGGAACTATACCGGGTATCACTCTTCGTGAGGTGATTTTGTTTTGGTGTGATTTAAACATGTAATTGGCTAATCCACCCAAAATTGAAAAGAGTTAAAGAAATTAAAAATAAGGACACGACAATAATTTAACTTTTGTTTGAGAAACCCCAGTGATGTCGACTTGCACGCTATTTATTTTGTCCTGAACGTGGTTGATTTTACACTCTTTTCAATGGGGCTTCTACAAGCGAATTAAAGCGCCCTCAATCGACAGATGACAGGAGGTCTGCACCATAGACATAAAGAACCACGTGCATGACGTGTGGGACGTGTGTTTGGGCACTGACGGCGCGGTGAGCGAAATTCTGGTAAATTTCACATTTTTGTTTGATATTTCAAGGATTTTAACCCACATTATAGGTACCTAACCATGTCAAAATAACACAAGCGAAATACTGTGTCCGAACATTTCGTGACAGGAGAGTTTGGAAGGCAACAAATATTTGACAATTAGGGGGCCCGCAGTCAGTGGCAGTGGCTAGCCCTCCGTCGTACGTATACAGGTATACGGCCCAGGGAGGAAAGGGAGTCCACCTGGGCTAGGGGCCTGGCTTACTGTCATGACTGTACTACTACTAGTACTACTAGTACTAGTACTACTGACTAGTAGTACTAGCCCCCATGATAAATGTGGCCAATTTACTGGACTACCTCCGTAAATAAAGACCAGAAGACCACACTTCCACATGATGTAGTATGTACAAAAACATGTCGAACTTTGTCAAATTTTGATTTTCACATTTAGGTTTAGTTTGTAGTTTATTTTTGCTTTAGAATTAGAAGTATACTCACCCTCTTTATATTATAGGCTAATCAGAAAGTGCTGCCTCTTTCAGATGTCTATTTTTCGTGAAATTTCATGTTGAAATTTTGATACGCAAACGTGTGCAAACGAATTTGTAACATCTGATATTTACTTTTTTCAATGGAAGGGGTAGGCCTACCTCTGCTCACTATAATTTGTGTAAAACCTTAACTCCAGTCCACTTGTTTTCTTTTTGAAATGAGTTATTTTTGAAGTGCAGGTTTCTTTGTCACACTTTTCCCCCATTTCATGCCGGACGCCATGACATTTACAGAATTTGGGTATGAAAGTTATTTGTGAAAATCATTGAGCGTAGTATCATTAAAAAGCTTATCTTATAGCCTTATTGTCAAATGACATTTGTTTTAGAAATAACCATTCCATAACAAAGAAAAAATATTTTATAATCAGACCTCAGAAAAAATTATGGCCTGTTCCTCAACTTCATGGAATGACCCATAAACTCTTGCGACGAATGTTTGTTGAATCAAAATAACTTATTTTGATAACTTAGTTTATAACCTAGCCTAGTCCGAAAATTTGGGACTCTCAATACTGTGTATGAGAGTCCCAAAACTTAAGGTATCCATATTGTGCAAAAGTTTGTGCTGCATAATAAAACCAGTGTGAATCAAATTTGCAAGCTTCTTACTCACTACAGTTTCTTCCATAATCCCCGAAACTTCTGCCTAGCAAAGTTGCTGTTGTGAGCACTACATCACCAAAAATTCAGCTTTTAATTCTAATTTTGCAGGGAGTTATCGAAATCCAAACGCGAAACATCAAGTTGATGTGTACTGCAATGCATTGTGCAAAAAGACTCCTCAGCTATAACATTTTCATCATGTAGATAAAACAGCGCCCTCTTGTTCATCTGAGTGAATGCAAAATGTTTTATTTTTTAGCAGAGGGCGCTATGTTCATTTGGCACTTGATTAAAAAACAAGTAAGCTGCAAGGCTCTTCCTACACCTACCCAGGATACATTGGGAATCAGACATACATTTCTAGAGCATGGAGAATGACTTGGGTGGTTTTTGAACTGCCAAAACCTTGCCATAAAATTGGATTTAAGGTCTCAAATTTTGCAGGTTACATGCTTGCAACTATAGCATTTTGATGTATGTGTTGTGTGGGCATTTATTAGCCGAATGGTGAGTAAAAAAACGTCAGTAGTAATTTTGCACGTTTTTGTGCACTCACGGTCCCAGTCTGAACCTAGCCCGACTGCGTCTGGCCGTACAGTACTATCGCTCAATGTACGGCCAGACGCTCAATGCTTCCAATGCTTGGGTAAGATAATGAATATGCATTATTTAGTTCATGACCTCGTGTTTGTATGGCCAGCCGCGCCGCACGCCCGACAAACGTTATAAACTATGATGCATATTCATTATCTTACCCAAGCACGCTCGCATAATGCATACATTACAACGCAGCCGCCATTTTGAAATCGCATGGAGGACATTTTCAGGACGATATTTGTGGAAGATGATGACTAAAAGTCGTCTTTTGGCCAGATGGATGAAAATATTGAGACCAAAGAACGATTTTTCGAAAAGGTATGAGTTGCTCTACGACTAAGAGCCTTAACTTTGGAAATTTGTGTCCTGGATGAAAAGATAATCTCGAGCAAAATCTGTAGCAAAATCGATACATCAGCGGGGAAAAAAATTCAGTCTTTTTGGAAGCATTGAGCGTCTGGCCATACTACAGAGCTTGCGATAGTACTGTACGGCCAGACGCATTTGGGCTATTTATAACCGTTGTGAGTGTGACATTAATTTTCCTTTGGTTTTGTGTTGGCTTTCTTCTTCAGGTGTACTTAACCATGCCTGCGTCTTGTGTTTTTGCACTGGCACTATGCTGGTTAATAGTAACCAACACAAATGCCTGTCCCTGCAACCAGAAATACAAGGACATATCCCCATCTGCTTATGTCTTTGAGTCTGCAGTGTAAGTTTATGAGACTGGAAGTTTGATTTATAAACATGTTGTAAGTCACGGGGGCCGCCCGATAGTCCAAAGGTCTGATAGTCCGAAGGTTCTTTAGTCCGAAGGTTTGAAAGTCCAAATGCACACAATTTTTATAAGAGGGGGTTTGTTAGTCCGAAAATGAAATAAGTTTCGTTAATCTGAACATTTGATGCAATAGTCCGAAGGTTCATTAATCCGAAGGTTCATTAGCCCGAAGGCTCATTTGTCCGAAGGTTCGGTAGTCCGAATTTAGAATAAGGTTAATCAGTCCGAAGGTTCCATAGTCCGAAACGAAAATAAGGTTCAATAGTCCGAAGGTTCATTATTCCAAATTGACAACAAGGTTCGATAGTCCGAATCGACAATAAGGTCTGATAGTCCGAATCGGCAATAAGGTCCGATAGTCCGAATCAACAGAAAGGTCCGATAGTCCGAAGTGTCAGACTGACGAACCGTATTGCCCATTCGGACTATCGAACCTTATTCTCAATTCGGACTATCGAACCTTATTGTCAATCCGGACTATCAAACCCTACATGTACCATATATTCAGACTATCGAACATTATTCTCAATTTGGACTATCAAACCCTATTGTCTATTCGGACCTTCGGATTAATTAACCGTATTCTATTTTCGGACTAATGGACCCTTCGGACTATTGAACCTTCGGATTATTGAACCTTCGGACTATTGAATCTTCGGACTAACAAACCTTCGGACTAATGACCCTTCGGATTATTGGACTAATGACCCTTCGGACTAAAGAACCTTCGGACTAAAGAAGCTTCGGACTAAAGAAGCTTCGGACTATCGGGCTGTAACAGTTACAGGTATGGTAGGTGACACTATGAACCATGTCTGAAATGAGAACAATGGCGATTATAATGATTTCAAACATTTTGTCAACCTTGCAGACATTTTATGTCTGAAACATAGCCTAATCCCTGAATGTCTGAAATGTAAACCTGTAAAAAACATAAATGTTTCAGACTTTCTGTTCACCTCAAAATATCTGAAACGTTAAGCGATCAAGACACTGGCTAAGTTTTAGACATTTGCAGTTGACTGACAGGCCAGTTTCTTGCTGCAAATTTCCAAAGATGTAGCATGAGAAAGTAAAAAAATAATATTGTGGAAGGGTGCTCTACAGCAATGCAATCATCGCTATTGATCAATGACATCTGGGTTCAAGACTACAGCAGTGGCAGTGTGGATAGACGCATGCACATGAAGCCCCTTGGTTGAAGCAAAAAGAGACACATTATAATCGCATTTCTGCTGTACACAGTTTGTCCCACACGTGGATCTCTTTAGAGTTTTAGCAAAGTGCCGTAGAGTCCAATGCATTATCATATAGCATGCTTACCAAGAATTTAGTTGTTACTGTGGTAAACAGTTGCTCCTTATCAAGTAATAGAGTAGCAATGGAGTGCTGTGGCCTTGTGGTTAAAGGGGTACTAGGTCCTGAAATCCCCGAAAATTTTATGTTTTGAATTGTTTACCTATTTCAAACATCTGTTTGAAAGGAAACAAACACAATGTCTTACCGTTCCCGAGAAATGGCGTAAAAAACCCGCTTATTTACATCGGACATGACGGAGTACGAATACGTTTATCGTGTCTTTCTCAGTCATTGGTCAGTGTACGCTACACACGTTGTGTGTCTCGGGAACAGCGCGCTGTGACCAAACACCAATGCAAAAAATTGTGGTTTCTTCAACATCCACAAAAGGCGAACACTTTACATGTACGAATGAAATCAAAACTAGCGTCCAACGGCTCGAATTTATGGGGTCCCAAAGGTGGACCCCGAAATTCGTTCTCGCACGCATTATACAGGAATAACACAAAAACGCCCAGTTTTGTAAGGATAGTTGTGTGGATGATTATATCCTACTTTTAAATGTTATTTCCGATTATCATCTTCTCGTTCAAAGCGCGTTTTGTAGCCCAATTGGGCTGTTCCAGGACCTACATGTAGTGTCCCTTTAAGGGCACTGAATTTGTGGTCAGTGGGTAAAGCTGCAGGTTGTGGGTTCGAGTCCTGGCGGGGTCATGGTGCGTGTGCCCTTGAGCAAGGCACTTTGTCACTCATTGCTTCTCTCCACCCAGGAGTAAATGGGTGCCTGTGAGGGCAGAGATGGTTATTGTGATAGAATTAGCTTGCTTGCACCTAACAGGCAGCATCCAGCTGTATACTCCCCAGGGAGCTGAGATGGTATTTGGAATGTTTAATTGGCCCAATGATCTGCGCTGTGATTTAGTTTACTAATAAGAATGGTCTTAAATGCCGATTGGTATTATTATTATAATGAGAAGCTATTTTATTGGGCCAAAAGCACCTTTTACATTGCATACATGTAGAAAAGACTGATCATTTACATCTTGACTCTTCAGACTGCCAAACGAGACTTGTTGCCTTCCTGCGGTCGGTAACGGTTACCTAGCAACAGTTGTTTACAGTGATACTATTTATGTGAACGGAGTTTACAACGGGCGTGGCGGAGCAAGTCATCGAGCCAGAATTCCATCAACAGCAGCCATTCGAGTCTCTCTGCCTTCAAATGTCAGCATCTCAAAAGAGTCTTACTCGCTGGATCTTGAAAATGGTAAGAACTTCAAATGCTATTCATAAAGTGGATTTTTTTTTGCTTCGGGGTAATGTAGATCAAATTAGGTTTTGCCCTTCACCGACATGTAAACACTGTATATTCAGTGTGTTACCTCCCGAGTGAAAGTTGAAAAAATCACTGGGGTGGGACTCAAACCCACGACCTCCTTCTTTCTAGTGCAGACGTCTTTCCACTCGACCACCGAGCTAACGGGATCAATTGGCTGGTTCTAATCTGATGTACATAGCAGCGGGTACCGCATAAACTATTCATAAGGTTGAATTTTTTTTTTTTTGTCGGGGTAATGTAGATCAAATTAGGTTTTGCCCTTCACCGACGTGTAAACACTGTAAACTCAGTGTGTTACCTCCCAAGTGAAAGTTGAAAAAATCACTGGGGTGGGACTCAAACCCACGACCTCCTGCTTTCTAGTGCAGACGTCTTTCCACTCGACCACCGAGCTAACGGGATCAATTGGCTGGTTCTAATCTGATGTACATAGCAGCGGGTACCGCATAAACTATTCATAAGGTTGAATTTTTTTTTTTTTTCGTCGGGGTAATGTAAATCGAATTAGGTTTTGCCCTTCACTGACGTGTAAACACTGTAAACTCAGTGTGTTACCTCCCAAGTGAAAGTTGGAAAAAATCACTCAGACGGGACTCAAACCCACGACCTCCAGCTTTCTAGTGCAGACGTCTTTCCACTCGACCACCGAGCTAACCGGATCAATTGGCTGGTTCGAATCTGATGTACATAGCAGCGGGTTCCGCATAAACTATTCATAAGGTGGACATTTTTTTTTGCGTCGGGGTAATGTAAATCAAATTAAGTTTTGCCCTTCACCGACTTGTAAACACTGTAGACTCAGTGTGTTACCTCCCAAGTGAAAGTTGGAAAATCACTCGGGAGGTAAAACACTGAGTATACAGTGTTTACACGTCGGTGAAAGGCAAAACCTAATTTGAACTTCAAATGCCATTATAAAAATTGATTTTTGTTGTTAGGCAACAAGCCAGTAGAACATATGGTTTTATATTAATTCATAAATACCTCAAACAGTTTACCCATTCCTATTGGTCGAGAGGCCACTGATAAAACACGGCTGCGTTCTGTGCCGCGCCGTGCAGTATGCACCTCGCGCGCACGCCAATCTCCATATAAGGAGGTATCTAGCACTACACGCACGAGACACATACCACAGACATGGCAGGACTGGTGTTTCACAAACCATGAAGTAAAATTGTTGAACAAAATCATTCAAAATTTGTGAATTTCTGACTTGTTTGACTTCTGACCGAAAGTGTATTCATAAATGGGTTCGGATCGGGCCATTATCCGTATCCAGGCCATGCACCATGTTCTCTAAGTTTACTATGATTTTCTCAGAAAATAATTGATGCAGTTTTGAGGTTTATTTCTATTTTTTGAGGCGCAAAAGGAGGAATGGCTATTTTGCAGAAAGTCATATTCTAAAATTGGCTTGGAGTTGAAAATCCAAATGTGTTTTTTGTGAGGCATGTTAGGGATACACTGACAAAATTTTTGTTCTCCAAGTTTGGTTTCTATCCCGACATTTTTTCCACACTTTAGAAAGACCAGATTTCATATCTGTATAAAGCTAAAAGCTGGCTATGTGTGAACTTTTCCAGGAACATTCCATCGTAAAGTCACTACCAAGGATGCCTTGATTGAGCAGAGACTCTATGCCCATCAAGAACTCTCCTACATTCTTGTCAATCAGATCATTATCTCTAGAAGAGGACCAACCACCGATCCTATCATCCTCAAGTTAGTCAATAATACTGGGATAGACAGCAAAGACATCAACTTCAAGAAAACAGCTCCGGATGAAGGAACAAGGTTTGTATAAAACACAATTAAGAAATTCAAAACACTATGCTCTATCTTCACAAATCTCGCCCCTGACCCTGCTCAATCCAACATATCAAACTATTTAACATTTCTGTTGGATCCTGTAGGATTGAGTATTAAACACCTTGTTTAAATTCCTGTTGAAATCTGTTGGATTCAGTAGGCAACTGAAAACATTGAGAGTCTTGACCATGAATAACATTTGCACTCACGTACTGTATGAAGCACAAACAGCAACTTTGCACTGCTAGGCTGTGATATGCAAATCAGGTGGTGTTGAGTGAATGCCGTGGAACATCAGTGAGCCTTGGCTTATGTTTTTCTTTATTTTGTCACTGTATTTCGAGCGTTGACCCTGTATGCGAATAAAGATGAGATTATCTTTCAGTACTTGGTTGTGGAGGCTCATATTTTACTTGGGCAGAGAGCTGGATAGTGCAGCTACATTCTCCAACAAGTTCTGAGTCTGCAGACCAAATATAACTCAATGTAAATTCTGGGGACAAAATAACAAAAACTGCAGGCCAAGTTCCAAGGTGCTCTTACAGCACCACTTGATTTGCATATCATAGTCTAGCTGTGCGAGGTCACTGTTTGCACTTCGTACTGTATGTGTTATTGCACAGCGCGCAGCTACTGTTTTGTTTTCGGCTGATCCTTGATCATCGGACTCATGTATATCGTTGAAGGCCTAGACCAAGGCTACATTCTTTGTCTCAGAATCTCAGAAAGTTGACTGCATATCGCCGCTAGGCATCATCATCCAGTTTGACTTCGTGCCGGTGCAGTGCAAGCGTGAAATTGAGATTGTGATGCAAGATGTTTTCCTAGGGCTGTCTTAAATTGGGATGATGATGTTTGATAGATAAGTTCATCAGGGAGCTCGTTCCAGTCTTCTATCGTCTTTGGGAAAAAACTTTTGTGGTACGCTTGTGTGCGGCATTGCAAGGAAGCGTAGCACTGATTATGTCTATTTCTTTGTGATCGTTCTACTGGGGTGATGTAATAAGGCATATCAACGGCAATTTCTTCATGGATGGAGCGATAAAGCATCGTGAGCCTGCTGACTTTTCTGCGGTGTTGGAGGGTTGGCCATTGAAGTTTTTGCTGCATGTCTGTGACACTTGATGTTCTTTGGTCGTCACCCGTTACGAATCTTGCTGCTTGCCGCTGTACTGCTTCCAGTCTGTTGATGTGGTTTGACTGATGGGGATCCCAAACTGTGGCTGCATATTCTAACTGTGGTCGAATCTTTAGTGACAATTGATTTTCCTCTTTTTGTATAACAGAATGATGTACGGCAACACTGTAGAGTCAGAGACCAGTACAAGTGCCACCATCTCAGTTGCCGTCAACTGGACAATCATTCCAGATAGCATCACCTTGCCTTCCAATCAAGACTCTAAAACATGGACCTTCATTACCGCCATTGGTCCCAATAGAATGATTGCAGTAGCCTCTCATATGCATGCTACGCAAATGGCGTCAGCAGGAATACTGTACAGTAATCATTGTAGAGCATGGCAGGATAAATGGCTACACGGACAAATTGAGGTGGATGACATAACACTATCTAAAGCGATCCACGGCAGCATGTACTATATTCTCAGTTCTCTACCATCCCTCAACTACGATGTTCAGACCACCCCTTATCATTTCTACGGACTGAGCCCTGGCGGTTTAGCTCACGGTCGCATTGCGACAGATTATCAGGGACACGTCTTCTGGGATCAAGAGACGTGGATGTATCCCACAATGCTTCTGTTTCATCCCAAGCTGGGTAAAGCCATGCTGGAATCCAGGACGTATCACCTGGATGCTGCCAAGGAGCTAGCCAAGTCAAGAGGTTACCAAGGAGCAGAGTATCCATGGGAGATGGCTTATACAGGTGGGTCAGATCTGTTAAGCAGAATACATGAGGAAGTGTGGATTCGTAATTTAAGAATTCACGAGGTGCGAAGCACCGAGTGAATTCGTAAATTAAGAATCCACACTTTACTAAAGATTCGTCGTTCGGAATCCACACTTTGTGCCCAGTGTAAGAGATTCGTAGATCCGAATCCACACTTTTAACAATAGTGTGATGTCATAGCAATGGTTTAAGTTAAGCAGAATTCATGAGGAAATGTGGATTCGTAATTTAAGAATTCACAAGGCACAAAGCGTCAAGTGAATTCGTAAATTAAAAATCCACACTTGCAAGTGTATGCTTCGACTTCAAACATTGCGTCAAAAGAAGCATTGTTATTAACAGTCCAGAGAGTGGAGATGAAAAGACTTGCATATCTCGTTGTGGCCATTAGGGTAATTTACAAGGGAGTTTTTCAAGGCTCTTATACATAATCCAGCATTGTGGTGTGTTTAGCATGTGTGTCGCCACACCCGTACAACCAAGTCATTTTGTGTGTAGGCTCCTTACGTCAACATGGATAGTTCAGACGACGATTTCTTTCTGACAGTGACGATTCATTGGTAATTTTCAGAAGGAAAGTTTTCATGCAAACGGTCCTGTTAAATGCTCATTAAGGAGAACAGGACGTAGAACAAATCGCCAACTTGTTCAAAGTGTGGATTCGTAATTCCAAATCTTTACTAACAATTTGTCGTTCCAAATCTACTTTTTTTTTATCAGTGTAACAGATTTGTGGTTCTGAATCCACACTGTTAACAATACTGTGACGTATACATGTAGCAATGGTTTAATAACTAATAACTAAAGGAACAGAAACAATTAGGTTCATTGCTGGAACTGGGAGGGACATACTGCGTTTGCCTTGCCCTTCTGTGCCCTGGCTGGCACCATGGGGTGGGGAAGTTTTTTTTTGTTAGGGAAATTAGGACTGAGTTATGGGGACTTTCTGTTTTCCGATAGCGTCTTTGGTCCCCAGAAATACTATCGCTGAACAGGTGTGTGGTCCCGACAGTTACAAAACAAGATTGTGCGTGTGCGTGCAAGCAGTCAGGTTTCCCACCATAACTGGAGGACGTGACATTTCAACTTCAAACTTGGTGTGTGGCTTGGTCTTAGTGTTCTCTAGAAGCTTTTGAGTTTGGACCCCATGGGTCAAAGGTCAAGGTCATTATGGTTGAAAAAATGGAAATAGGTTTCCCACCAAAGCTTGAGAAGACATAACAAATCCAAACTTGGTATTTTCAACAGGTGCAGAGGTCTGCCCAGCAGAGATTTACAGTTTGCAGGAGATCCACATAAATGGAGACATATCCTTCGCTGTCCAGCAGTATCTTCATGTCTTAATCGACGTAGACTTCTTAAAGAACCGACGTGGTTACGAGATGATATCAGAACTGGCTAAGTACTGGGAAAGTCGGGTTGAGTTTAACAACGCTTCAGGATACTATGAAATCAATGGTATGTCCAGAGATTTAGTTGTCTGCTTTAATAATTACATTGTGGTTTACTCTAACTCTACCCTCCTGAAAACTACAGTACCACGGTTCGACCTTAGCTGCAGCCCGCCCGCCAAATGCGAGTAAAAACTGCAGCGGACTAGTCAAACCATTTCCTAAGTAGTCCGCCAGCTGGCGAGTCAAAATTATTGTAATAAGGCATGCAACAATTCCATGTATAATATCCACAGATTTTTGCGTTTTTAGAAAAGCTGCAGTTGTAGAAAAAATAATTAGATACTGACACGCAGACGCTTGTTTCATACCGTGGCACCAGGCAATCTTGCCCCAATGTTGCTAGCGTACATAAAATTAAGGATTGCCTCGGGATCACAGCTGTTACATGAACATTGTTGTTTAGGATATTCTTGTGCCAAAAATTCAAACTTCTATAAAACAAATTAAATCACACGGACAAGTGAAAAGGCCCAAGTCAAAAATGGACTAGTTAAGGGTGTGTTTCATTAGTCTGGCAATAGTGGGGAAAAACAAATGAAGGGCGAAGATCAGGTTTGTTAATTGTATATCTGCTAAGTTTTGTTGTCCAATTGGCACGGACCAGAAATTAGTTTCATGTTTTATGTTTGGATCATTTAATTAACCCTAACCCCCACGGGGTATTCTCTAGGCACCCTGCCAAATGCAACGGAATGCAGGGGTGGAATGCATCAGATCAGGAGACTGAATGCAACAACTTGCAACAACGTTTTACCACTAGTGCATAATTCTGTTGCATATAGCAGTGTTAGGTTTAGGTTGGTTAACCCTCCTGACTTTGCCTTCACACTTTTCCCCAAAGAGTGAGCACACAGAGCAAATTCTTCTTCGTAATCCTGTTATATCAGTTTTGTGTGGAAAAGCACAGCTGGACCTAACCAAAATGTTTGTTATATCAGAATTTTGGTATTAGGTGGAGAGCCGGTCCCATTCATAGTCAGGCAGATTGGTGCACAATATGATGGAATTGTTCATTTGATGATAAGAGCATAACATTTGGCACACAGTCAGAGTGTGTCTATAGGCCATCGCAGATTTGTATTTTGAAAAACAAATCATAAAATAACATGCAATGGTCGCCATTTTGAAATTTTTGAAAATCTCTTGTTATTCTTTGATATTTTTTTTCGAAGGACAAATCTGCGATGGCCCTATAGCCAAATATCTTTCCCATGACATACTCTGACTGTGTGCCAAATGTCATGCCCTTATCATCAAACTGAACAATCTGCTTTACTAAATGTGCACATGAATGCACAGTCGGGACTGATTCTTTATTTTTGCTATAATAACCAGAATTACAGTGTTTGTATTAATGAGAAGTGACTATCTTCTCTTCTTAAACCATTGCTATGGCGTCACACTATTGTTAAAAGTGTGGATTCGGAACTACTAATCTGTTACGCTGGTCACAAAGTGTGGATTCAGAACGACGAATCTTAGTAAAGTGTGGATTTGGAATCACACCTTGAACAAGTCGGACAATTGTTCTCCATAATGAGCATTAATAGGACTATGCATGAAATCTTTCCTTCCTAAATTACCAATGCATCTTCACTGTCAGATTCTCCGCCGTCACTGCAAAACCTACTTCGAGTCAGAAAGAAATCATCGTCTGAACTATCCATAATTATGTCGATGGAAGGAGCCGGGAAAAATGTTGCAACCTGACGCCACTTTTTACCCCTCAGCCGAGAGGCTCGAGGGGTATTGTCATCGCTTAGGGCGTCCGTCTGTCCGTATGTCGTCCGTCCGTCCGTCCGTCCGTCCGTCAGGGCGTCTGTCCGTCCGGGTAGCTTGGTTTCCGGATGATAACTTGAGTTAGAAATGTTGTTTGGGGTTGTAACTTCAGTAGGGGGTTGCCCTTGGGAGTAGGCAAGTTTGGATTGGTTTTGAGTTCAAAAGGTCAAAGGTCAAGGTCACCGTGGTGAGTTAAAGGTAAATGGTTTCCGGATGATAACTTGAGTTGGAAATGATATTTTGGTGTCTAACTTTGGTAGAGGGTTGCCCTTGGGAGTAGGCAAGTTGGGATTGGTTTTGGGGTCAAAAGGTCAAAGGTCAAGGTCACCATGGTGAGTTAAAGGTAAATGGTTTCCGGATGTTAACTTGAGTTAGAAATGATATTTTGGTGTCTAACTTTGGTAGAGGGTTGCCCTTGGGAGTAGGCAAGTTGGGATTGGTTTTGGGGTCAAAAGGTCAAAGGTCAAGGTCACCATGGTGAGGTAAAGGTAAATGGTTTCCGGATGATAACTTGGGTTAGAAATGAGATTTTTATGTCTAACTTTGGTAGGGGGTTGCCCTTGAGAGTAGGCAAGTTGGGATTGGTTTTGGGGTCAAAAGGTCAAAGGTCAAGGTTACCGTGGTGAGTTAAAGGTAAATAGTTTCCGGATGATAACTTGAGTAAGAAATGAGATTTTGGTGTCTGACTTAGGTAGGGGGTTGCCCTTGGGTACAGGCAAGCTGGGATTGGTTTTGGGGTCAAAAGGTCAAAGGTCAAGGTTATCGTGGTGAGTTAAATGTAAATGGTTCCGAATGATAACTTGAGTTAGAAATGAAATTTTGGTGTCTAACTTCGGTAGGGGGTTTTCCATCGGTACAGGCATGTTGGGACTGGTTCTGGGGTCAAAGACCAAAGGTCAAGGTCACCATGTTGAGTTAAAGGTTAATGGTTTCCGGATGATAACTTGACTCTGGCTGAGGGGTTTCAACAGCAACACTGTTATTTTTTTTTCTTTATATATCATCTCAATGAAGGTCATTCATTGCAAAATGATGATAAGACATAAATCTGGGACTGAGAAATATTCCAATTTTGTTAGGAAATACTTTTAAAAAATTCTTGACACTCCATAGACTTTGTACACAATCGCGGAAGTGGCGTCAGGTTGCAACATTTTTCCCAAGTTTCATCTCCACACCGTACTGTTAATGCCAATACTTCTTTTGACGCAATGCTTTAAGTAAAAAAATACACTCCGAAGTGTGGATTCTTAATTTACGAATTTACTCGGCGCTTCGATCGCGCCTCGTGAATTCTTAAATTACGAATCCACACTTTCTCGTGTATTCTCCTTAACAGAACACTGAGAACTGAGCTCCTGAATTAGAGGTTATAAATACAGTTTCCCCGTCTTCCACATCGGGTTTAATTTGTAGGTCCTACAGCTTGGTTGTGACGCATGAGGTTATATTTTTGTTACATTGTAGGAGTGAAGCCACCAGATGAGTATCATTCCAATGTCAACAACTCGGTCTACACTAATTCAGTAGCTCAGATCAGCCTGCTCTTACCAGCCTATGCAGGCAAGTTCATCAATGTTACCGCACCACCAGCGTGGACAGAGATTGCTGATAAGCTACTGGTTCTGTATAATACTACACACGAGTATCATCCGGAGTACGAGGGATATGAAATAGGTCAGTGAACTTTATAGCTGTCATGGTATTTGTTTACTGGAAATGTTCCCAAATCTACCTAAAGGCCAGTACATGCTACATAGGAATTCAAGTGCAAATAAGCCAATTTGTCCTCATGGACCAATCACCATGGACCATTCGCACAACTTGAAATATGTTCAACTTTTGCGAAGTAGCAGCAGGAAAAAATGATGTGACGTCAAAAATTGGCGGTTGTGTTCACTTTCGTGCTGAGTATGCAATTATCTTTACACAACACATTGTGGCCATTTCATCGCAGAGCTGACATACCGACGAATAAGCGGAAACCCTGTTTCAAGTAATTCGCATTTATTGTAACTGATTCGCCACAGGCGGGGCTCTGAATCTCAAAATCTAGACAAGAATTAAGATTTTTGGCATAAATACTTGAAGGAGCAACATTTATAAACCCACAAAATCTCAAAATCGCCAAAACGGTTGATTCGCCGGTATGTCAGCTCTGCGATGATATGTGGTCACTGTCAGTGGCCCAAGCATATTCTTGTTTACTGGTTGGGACATCAAGTAAATTACCTTTATCATGCTGCCACCATTTCAGTCATGTTCCCTGTAGCCAATAACAGTACTGAATGATAATGATTTTTGTGCATAAAGGAACCAGACTATTTTTCGTTCCAGCCTCGCTTTGGTTACGCATATTTGAATGGGAAAATCAAGATGGCCGCAACATGATAATGGTCTATACAATGTGAAGTAATACAATGCAGTTGGGATTAGCGGTGGGAGAAATCGGAGATTTCAAAATCTGTTTATCCTTAAAAAAAATGTAAACCGAATAACGGTTATCTGATTTCACAGGACGTTCCCATCCAGCTCACAGTCATGCCAACAAAACGTGGCAAGTGCGGTGCCACATGAAATGCCCTCCCAATGACTGGGTATAGTTTGCAGGATTCAATGACCACTGGGCCTTTACAAAAACACTCCAGAGCTGAGCTGTTAAAAAAATGGGTAGGAACTCTCTGATAAGTCAAATGGGCAGGCTATTCATGTACCAAAAAGACCACTAGCAAGTGAATGCAGTTACAATCAGAGACCATATGGAGCAAATTGGGTGATTTTCCATTTGTCTATTTTAGCCTGTGTGTCAAAAAAATGGTAGGCTTAATTTGGTTGAGGTTGGTTTTGAATATCCAGTTTCCAAAATCACAACCCAGGAGTGGAATTCAAACCGATTAAAAAAAATCCGGATTTAAATCCCACCACTAGTTGGGATCATAGTTCTCTATGCAGCATATTTAATTGAGACAGCAATTGAGTAGCTTGGAAGGAAGCTCATATAAATTAACAGAAAAACAGCCTATTGCCCATTCTTCGATTTGTTTCCTTTAACCCTGAACCACCCCAAGTCCATCAAAATCCATCCCCCTGCTTTGGGGGATTTTGGGGGATTTGGTCCAGCCAGCTTCACTAAATGTTGGTGGAGTCTGGTGGACTTGGTCCAGTAAAACAGCAGAGATTTGCTTTTTTTTTTAAGTTGCTGGCGTGTTGTGGATTTGTGATTGCCCCCAGTGCAAATGCATGCCTCGTGTTGGTTTATGTACATAATGAGATGCATGTGCATACACTGTACACAGACACTTTGTAAGGTTTATTGGGGATCCATTTATAATCTTGACTGGTGGCCTTGTTTGTTTCCTTAAAAACATACATCAATTTAGTAGGTGGACTTTGATGGATTGAGGCCCCAAGCTCTGAGGTAATGCTGTTAACCTGTAAGCCATCTGTACCAACTCCATCAAAATCCCCCAGCAACTCACCGGTTGATTCTGATGGAATTGGTATCAATGCACTTTGCACACTTAGATGCTTTTGGGGGAGTTTGATGGAGTCGGTCTTAATGCATTATGTGAAGCAGAGTGAGTGATGGGTTTTGCTGGAATTGGTTCAGTATCTAGTAAAAGATACTAGGGAGATATGGTTAAATGGAGTAGAGGGAATGTTCCCAAGTGTTGGGCATTGCTCAATAAATGAACATTTTCATCTTAAAAGATTCTCAAAGTAAGTGAAATTCTGCTTCTTCTTGATCAGGCACAACTGTCAAGCAAGCTGACTCGATTCTACTGGGCTTTCCACTCAATGTCAAGATGGACAATGTTTCACGCTATAACGACTTGCAGACCTATGAGCCTGTCACAGACCCAAATGGTCCCGCTATGTCATGGTCCATGTTCTCTATTGGATATGGTGAAGTACAGCAACCTGACAATCAACGGGAGATGTTTCTACGCAATTTCAAGAACATCCAAGAGCCATTCAGAGTAAGTCTGTGTTGTTGTCATTGTTGTTGTTGTCGTTGTCGTCATTGGTACAGGTACAATGTAGCAAGAAGTTAAACCCAAGTAACAAAATCTCGACATCTTTTTGTAATTCTTCATCCTGGGGTTGATTTTGCCAAGATCATTGTGATATCACATCAATACTCAGACTTGCAGAGGCCAGTTGCAGTGTGATCAACTACAGAATTTCACGAAATGAGACCAAGGATTCCTCAAATATGCCCCAGGCACTGTAGCGTGAAAGCCTGAAGAAACCTGTAGAGAGAAGACAATGAGAAGATTACAGTTTAAGAGGTGGGAGGAAAACCACAGACGATTATTCTGGGAAAAACCCACAAAATCAGGTAGGGACTGAAACCAAGTCCACATGTGGTCCGAGCAGGAATCGAACCCGGGCCAGAGCAGTGGAAGGCGAGGAAAGTACCGTTACGCCAACCTGACTTCTCCTGTCCCTTGTGAGCATGTGTACATGTTTTCTTGGCCTCTTAAGTCCAGGGCCCAATTTCACACGATTTTCTGCTTACAGAGCCTCCATCTATTTAATGGAGACCGTAAGCATAAGCACAGCAAAAGGCATGCTTACTACGGAGGAAAAACTTGCTTAACGTAGTGACGTAACAATAGAAATCTCCATGCACGCGCGACCGTTAGCACATCCACGCCGTGAAATAGTGCTAAAGTTAGCAAATTTTTCTGCTATGCTAAACACAACTTTTCTGCTAACTGTTAAGCATCGCCGTGAAATTGGGCCCAGCTGTCTTGAACTTGCAAGACAACATGAAATTGTTGGTCATCCCAACCTCACAGTTTCATGAACTGACCTTCAAAACAAATTAACCCAACAATTCAGCTTGATCACCAAGGTCACTTTGCCCTTCAGGTTCAACTGACCTCTCAGGTATAAACTTGATCTATGATCACCTGCTGCCCACCTGTCAGATTCAATTCTCCAATCAATTATCTTCGCATTGCCTTGGCAGGTGTGGACTGAGACGGCATCTGGGCGTGGGGCCGTTAACTTCATCACTGGCATGGGAGGCTTTCTTCAGTCAGTTCTCTTCGGCTATGGAGGATTCCGTATCTTACCCGATCATCTCTTATTCAATTTTCACCTTCCTAAAGGGACAACCAAGTTTGAGGTTTGTAACATTTGACTAGGAAGTGGATTGAGTTTTCATAAACAAAGCTACATGTACACTATTGATTTTAAACAATTCCCATGACAAGTAAACCACATATACAGGGTGAGTAAAAAAAAATGAAACCCAAATGTCAGAAGCTTTGTTTTAGTGAAGTTCTGCATGTAGCACTTTCAAAATCTAGGATATGAAAACTCAATTCATAAGCTTTCTTTTAGTACAAGAATCATTCAAATCACTCATGTACTTTTCAAGTTACGGAGTTTTAAACACAACCACCATTTTAAAGTTCTGTCCACGGATCACAAAAAAGGCGTGCGTTCTTTCAGCAAAACAAAAACAATTCACACTAACACATTCTTATGTAATTTGTTTTCGTTTGCTGAAAGAACACTGAACTTTTTTGTGATCCGTGGACAGAACCTTAAAACGGCAGTTGTGTTTAAAACTCCGTAACTTGAAAAGTACATGAGTGATTTGAATGATTCTTGTACTAAAAGAAAGCTTATGAATTGGAATTTCATATCCTAGATTTTGAAAGTGCTACATGCAGAACTTCACTAAAACAATGGTTCGGACATTTGGGTTTTGCTTTTTTTTGACTCACCTTATAGTCACAGCAATCTGCTCTAAGTGGAACTTACATTTGTTAGTTTCCAAACCTTTGTTTTGGTTTGCAGGTGAGAGGACTTGACTACCTTGGTTCTGAGATTGACTTTATTGCCACAGAAAAGACAGTATTAGTTACACTGACAGACCAGCAGCAAGGTGCACCAAAGCTACAAATGGAAACCGCACAAGGCGCCGTCTATGATCTTGTCAAAGGTAAACCTTAGAACTATTCCTAATTTCATTATGCTTTATTAGAAACATCTTCAAAGTGAAGATCACTGCAAAATATAGTGACAGTAAACTCCGGCTAAACCGACATCGTACAACTCGTCAAATCACTAAAGTCCTGATTGTCTGTGATGCATTTCCATTGAATATGTACTTCTAAGTTGGCTTTTATAAGTCGCCATTTTGCTCAAGTCGTCGTGTTACTCTCGGTCCCCTCTCCATAAAAAGCATTACAAAATCCTTTGTGTAAGTCGGCATTCAACAAATCACGCATTGGCATTGACTTCCTGTACTGCGGTTGGCAAAGTGTCGAGTGAAAAGTGGTTTTGCACGGCCTGTGATCGCTGCATGCATCGGTGTCGAAAAAGGGTGTCCTACTGCATACATTGCATATGCATCATGAGCATATCAATACCAGTACCCCCTCTAGGCTAAACGCATGCGCTATGTCCATTTTGGGGGTCGTCTTATTGAATGACTACTGCTGCATGCAGTCAATGCGTGCGTGGTATACCGCACCACGCACGCATTTAATTCCTTACTGTGCACGTACATATGTATCGTGGTGTCCACTATCAACACCCCAAACGTGATGATACAATTCGAGGATTGATTTGTTGGATTCAACTCAAGCATTAAAGAGATAATCCAGGGTACATCGAAGCCAATTAGTGCAATGAATCATGTGTGCAAAAGACCATTCATGTAAGTCAGCAAAATGACAACTTACAGCAGATATCTGCCCTCGCGTAAGTCGTCACAAATTCTCAGGTACCGAGAGTGCCGGTTTAGCCGGAGGTTAACGTATTTGAAAGTAAAAATGTTTTGCATGGCAAGTTTTCACATATTAAGAATTCAATTTGTGTAAAAGCCATAAGAAAAGGTGATAATTGTGAACATATTTTTAAGTATAGATGAAATCACATTGTTATACCTCTGTCTTGAATACTGTATTTTCATTGGCCTAGAACGATCACGTGTCAAGTTTATAAAATGTCATGGCGCACTCCCTGTGCACAGGGAGTGTGCCATGAATTTGTACGTACAGTAAGTACGGTGTGAAATGCTTGTATCGTTGGTACCCCCGATGTTTTCACCATGTTTTCACACATGAGTGGGAGCAGCGAACTAGCAGACGATCAGCTGTTTCGAGCACGCGACATGCATGTGAGTTGACGTTTGATTGTCATGATTGTTGTGTTTACTGCTGTTTGTTTTCGTGATTTTTACATCAAAATCCTAACAATCCAAGACAGAGGTATAACAGAACAATTGTTGACTGCTGTAATGTGGGATATGACGTTTTGAAAACCATTGGGGTGCGTAGCACCCTCAGCTTCGCCTCCGATGCTATGCGCCCCTCGGGTATTCAAAACGTCATATCCCACATCACACCAGCCAACAATTGTTAATTAT
This sequence comes from Patiria pectinifera, assembly GCA_029964075.1. Lineage (NCBI taxonomy): Eukaryota > Metazoa > Echinodermata > Asteroidea > Valvatida > Asterinidae > Patiria > Patiria pectinifera. Next base: position 4,456,761 of record CM057140.1, on the reverse strand, counting down.
AAACTTTCAGCACTTACTGCTTTCAATCTTCCACTATTTTGGTGTTCGGTTTTATATTGGTTTCAGGAGATTTTAGAACTTTTTCTTATTTTTTTTTTTTTCATTTTCTTTCAAACAGGGAAATCAGTGTTGATAAACCGTATCAGCTGGGCAGTCATCAAGGAAGTATGATGGGAGAGTCAGCATGGTGTCAACGTTGGATATTGGAGTTGGACTAACTAAAATGGTTTGAGTCAAACTTGCCTTACATTATGCATTTCAAGACTTTCTGTTTGAAAAAAATGATAATTTTTGTGTCAAAATACAATTAGTGTGTAATGATTTGTACAATTATATAATATTGGATGGATTTGAAGGAGATACAAGAATATATTCCGTGAGGTATAACAATATTCTTCGACTCATGCAATATTGTTATAGCGAGTGCAACATATTCGTGTATCCCCCAAAAAAACCTTCTAACATTAATATTATTCAAATTAGGTTTTTGCCCTTCACTGACGTATGAACACTGTACACTCAGTGTGTTACTCAGTCCCACCTGAGTGATTTTTTCCAACTTTCACTCGGGAGGTAACACACTGAGTATACAGTGTTTATACGTCGATGAAGGGCAAAACCTAATTTGATTTACATCACCCAATGCAAAATTCCATCTTATGAATAGTTAATGTGGTACCTGCTGCTATGTACATCAGATTCGAACCGGCCAACCAGTTGGACTAAATTATAGGCCACATAGGCTACAATGCGCGCACTTGTACGCATGTGCAAACTGTCAATACACTCGTACTGTACCCCCCTTGCCGCCGCGCCTAGTTAACTGAACTATCGTCGATGGATTATCTGCGTGCACGTCTCAATTGTCAGGTCGGCTCACTGCTGAAAGGGCATATTTTTCATCATTTTTTGCCTAAAAACAGACAGAATCCACTGATATTTGTTGGGCGCACTAAAAGTAGAAGCAAAGCTGTCTATGTGTCGCGGAGCCTCATAGTTCTAGGAGTACACTTAAGTTTTCAAGACCACTCAAGATCTACTTACGCAAGGGAACACTGAAAATCAAACAGCTTTCGACAGACGAACACAGTGCCACTAGCCTGTACAGCCGGACGTTGCTCGTCATACAGTTTCCAGTATGTTGTCTTGCTACCGTACTCGTACCAGTCGTACACTAGGTTGCAGGGACGGCACCGCAAAGTAATTTTCTTGGCAGACTCATCAAGACCAGTGAACGAAAAATATTTCACAGCCGTAATCGCATGATTGCGTGTGAGTTTCTCCTCACAAACCAGGCATCTAGAAACTGGTGGAGCAAATATGGTATTAGTTGGCCGCGGACGAATAGAGGTAGCAGTAGCAAAAGTAGTAGTAGTAGTAGGCCTAGTAGCACTAGTAGCAGCAGCTTCACCTCCTTCCTTATCCTGCTCTTCTTGTTGTGAACTTAAAGCGAGTAATGATGCACACAGTTCAGCATCTGCTGTCAAGCATTCAGCAAGCAGATCTGCGTCTTCAATCCCACTGGTTGATATACAATTACACACACGTAGAACTTCATCAAAGGAAAACTTTGAAACAAGCAGAGAGAGTTTATCGTCCACTGATAATTTTGAATGAATGTAGTTCGTCGCTAAAGCGTCGCACTTCGGTGACAAATATGTAGAGATGGCCGATTCTCTTTGGTCCAAATCTTCCACAAAAGCAAAAAAAATCTAATTTCTTTTTTCTTGACATGACATCATCGTACTAAAGAAAGACCCACACGTTTAACTTAATCAAGATGGAAAACTAATACTTATTATTACGAAGAAATACTTCAGAAAATTAACAGGAAATTTTGGAATGGAACCATCAACTTGCAACGTGGCATGCAGAAATCACTGGTACCATAGCATTCAAACATTCATTAGCGTGAACTGGGTCGCTGGTACTCAACTAGAATGGTTCGGGGACACTTTCTTCATTAAACTTAGGTGTACGTGTTTGAGGCGGAAACTAGGTCCATATATCATTGATGTCTTAGCATGCTCAGTATTGTGTAGCGTGTAGTGTAGGCTACAGGATGCACGGTCTGTGAACGTCGTCTCAAATGATGCATCATATGTATGTACCAGAGTGTTGGTCTAAAATGTCACTCATTATGCTGAAACTCCCTTCCACTTGTGGCCCATGAAATATACTCAGGGCTGCCTTAGCAACCTTGCCAAGCACAGGAAATTTAGCAAACACACTGGAGTGGTACCACACATCAATTCTGCTCTGTGTGTCATCAAAGACAGGCATACTGTCTGTGTGGTAAGTCTGCACCTGGATGTCATAGGCATCTCGTTCTTCATCTGTGAGAGATACTGGCAGTATGTCTTTCAAGGACTTCATGTATTTCGAGCTGATGCTATGTCCTCGTGCAGCAGGGTCTATAGCTGACAATGCCATCAGAGTTCTGTTCGCAAGTGGCAGCTTATCTTGTAGACACTTGCCGCATGCTTTGTACACCTCTGATGTACTTTGGAGGAAATCCTCTACAACGTTGTCGTTCCCTCTTTGCTTTACAATTGACTGTGCGGCAGAACCAATGAAAGAATCAATGGGCTTCTCGTACATTTCAACTCGGTCGAGATCAAGTTCTTTCAACTTTCGAGCACTACATTCTGTCAAATACTCCTCCTTCAAATAGCATGACAGGAACTGTTTGAATAGTTTGGTCTGTTCATCATGTGCTTTGTGTATGAGTGGAGCTTTTGACTGGAAGAGTACGACATACGACTTTCAGCAGTGGTAGAACAGACTTGTACAGGTTAAGAATCGGCAAGGTCTTGGGTGATGTATACAAAACCTTCTCAAAGATCCTCTTCTTCCTTGCCCGACCGTCTTCTGTGAGCTTCTTTTCACTCAACTGTTTATGGATGGCTCTGATTTTCTTTCTCTCGTCTTCAGTTACACCATATTTTCTGTACAACTGGAACAACTGTGCTTTGTAGGTTAACTTCATGTCTGATGGAAGAAAGCCATAGTAGAAGATCTGCAGAGCATCATAAATCCGCAGGGTGGATAGAGCGACATCATAGCAGGAGAGCCATCTGTAATCAAATCAAACAATAAAAAATACAGAATGTAATGATATTATTAAAAATAATAACAAATGGTTCTTATTGGGCGCAAAATCTTGCGGAGAACTCAAGGCGCACACAAACATGAAGGACGAACAAATAATTATTTCTGTTAATCGGGAAAAGCTTGAAGAAAAAATGAGTTTTCGTAATGGATCTTTGAAATGATTTTCCTTTATTGAAATCCACATACCTATGGTCCAAAAAGCGTTCTGGCATGGTGAATGATATTCCTGTGATCTCACATACAGCAGCTAGAGCATCTCGTAGATCAGTCGACCATTTCATGTCATTGTGTAGATCATTGAACAGCTTTTCCACATACTTATCAAATGGCTTGCAAAACCGTTTTGTAGCATTATGCACATGGTGACAGAAATCGCCATCTATGTCTAGAAGATGTGGAGCTTTGTTTTCCTTGATCCTCTTCTCCGAACCTATAAATTATAACCATACAAACCATACACACGGCATGACAGCAACCATAAAATTTGGATAAACTTGTTTTTATTCTGTTTACCTCACAATTAAGGTTAATTTCTTGTTTCAAGTTTCTCTTCAGCAAATTTTAGTAGTTTCAAAAAGGAACTATGCAAGTATGGCATACCAGTAATTTTTAACTGGTACAAAACTGCATATTTCAAGCTAAGTACAACAATGATTTTGGAGACAACTCAAATTTACTTTTTGCAATTGCTCTAAAAACACTACATGTAATTCTGGTCAGTTTTATCCTTGTGCAAAACAAAATTTCAACAAGTGGGACTAAATTATGAGAGTAAGTGGAAAAGAATAGACACCAAGTTACCCCATGGTATCTGATACTCTTCAAACAGATCCAACAAAGCTTCGTACAATGACTCCGAGTCGACAGTCACCATTTCAATGGAGGTAAGATGTTCCACTACAACATAGCTGCAATCTTCAGCAAAGTAGCTCACTAGTATACCCAACACCTTCTTGTTGTTGTTGCTGGTAGCTTCGTCAATGTTCAATGAGAATGGGCCATTCCTTATGCTTCCAAGAATACTCTGCAGAACAGTCTTCTTTAACCCATTTTGCATTTTATATGATGCACTTGTTCTGTCCATGCTTAACTGATCTAAAGCCTTCTTGTCTTTGGCAAGAGCTTTGGCTGTGTTGATAATTACTGGTGCCATTTTCATCTTCAATGAGTGCTCTGCTATCACTCCAAGAACTTCAGCCTATTAAGAATGAGAAAACATATGACACCACATTTAACATAATTGATGTACTACACAAATCAAGGTTTAAAGTTATCTTTAGGATTTAGGCTGTAAAATGTTATTCTTACCAGGACAACAAAATAATTAGGGCCTATAATCTTTAACAAAAGGATTGATAAAAAAAACACCCCACTTGGAAGTTAGGGAAACTTTGAACAAGAATTACTTGCTGCTTGGCAACTCTATCTGCCATTGTCACAAGGGGTTTAGGGTCAGTTGACGTCTTTCTTTCTACACCAGTGCCTCCAATAGAGAGCTGAAGCACTGGATTCAATCCATATGGCGCAGAACTGCTAGAGGATTGACCTGTGTAAAGCAAAATTAAAATTCAGAACACCTCATACCTTTTCGAAAAAACGTTCTTTGGTCTCAATATTTTCATCCATCTGGCCAAAAGACGACTATCAGTCATCATCTTCCACAAATATCGTCCCGAAAATGTCCTCCATGCGATTTCAAAATGGCGGCCGCGTTGTAATGTATGCATTATGCTGGCGTGCTTGGGCAAGATAATGAATATATGAGTCGGGCTAGTTGTACATGTACTTGAATTAATATTGTGGACATAGTTCAAGTGTGAAAAAAGTTCCAATGCATTGTTTTGCACCTTAAGACACTTGAAACAAGTTAGACGTTCAGTTATTACCTCATCTGCATTTTACACAACTTTGTTGGCACCAGTCTCCTCCTCGGCTGCTTCATTGGGTTCAATTTCTACCAAGGCAACTGCTTCTTTATCCAATTGCGATTCGCCATCTGCATTAGGCTTGGCTGTGTAATCTCTGTATTTCTTCAGAAATTTTATCCTTGGCCCTGCTTTGGGTATCAACTCTTTGATTGTTTCAGGGGCCAGAAGGAGGAATGCTTCATTGTCAATTCCATTCTCTGAAAATTTGAACAGCACAAAAGCAATTGGTTATTCTTTGTATATTTGCGACCACGCCTAATCTCTACGTTTCTGGGGATTGAGGGACTAGAGGAGACAGTGTTCAAAGAATGCAACCACAGTATGATTTAAATCTTACTTTGACCTTTGACCCCAAACCAGCATGAACTTGGGCACTCTGCGTGGATTTAATAACGCAACGCATAAATGTGTATTTACTGCGCGTATTGTACAGCATTTACACGCGATGTTGCGATCAATCGGACATGCAATGACATGCACTGTTCGAGAAATTATTGCGGTGACAATAATAATTCTACATCCTACCCTGCACACATGTAATGTGTTAGGGCCTAAAAATGTTTCCGTTTTAATTTTTTGAGTTTAATTTATTGTGAAAGGCCTATAAACTAATAAAGCATAACGTGCTAACCTTGTGTCAAGGCCATCATGTCAAGCCTGCTGGTCATGAACTGGTCTTCAGTTATAGATCGATAACAGGGGCTGCCGTTGCCGAGTTTGCAGGCACATGTGAAGTGCTGAACTTTCTGTCGCTCACTCTCTATAAAATTAACAGCATCTTGCAGGCCCTTCTGCATCTGGCATTTCTGGGTAGGGATGGGGCTGATTTGGAACTTGTTCGCCATATGCATGTTCGCCATCTTCGCCATCGCTCTCGTCGCTTTCGATAGGGACACTGTTGTTTGAATCACCAGATGCATCCACTTCTGGTGCATTGTCATGATCATTGTCATTGTCTTTTTCCTCTTCCCAATCGCTATCAGTATCACTGTCATTTCCGTTGGCCGGCTCAGTAAAATAGTCATTTATAAGGTCTTGGAATTCATTTTAACAACATGTATATCGTTGTCAAAACCTAGCAAAACTGCCACGATTTTCCCTGGCGAATTTGCCATGTCGCACTAGTCTCGCGGGGCGATCCCCGCTTCCACGCATCCCGAGTTGTTTACTAGTGTACTGAGTTTGCGCAGTAGTCATGTGATCAATATTGACGAATCAAAACTCGTGTTTGGCTGTCTTTGGCAACACCTCTCTGACTGTTTATGTTTGGATCAAAAATTCTGATTGGCTCTCTTATTTCTAGCGGTCAATTTTTGAGGTCATGCACATGTTATTGTGACAATACACGCTTCAAGCTTTCCGATGGTACCATTTTTGTATAGGTGTATTTCGCAACGTGAGTACAACGGCGAGGGGAAAAAACACATGTGGGTTTGTATTTCAGAACATTTTTGGAGCTTTTTGATGATTCCAAGATTAGCAAGGGCTCAGAAAATCACATTTCTTAGCAACTTTTGATGCAGTTTTGTAAAAGTAAGTTAACACGTGATAAATAAGGGTTTAAACAATCGAATTATTAAATAATCCCAAAACGTAAAAAAATCACCCCTCACACTAAAATTTGCCATTTTTTTGTGACATTATCTGTTGGTGAACATTATCAGTTGTACATGTAGCAAAACATTGCACCCTAATTCTACTCCAAATGGGTTTAGAACTCATCAGCTATGTCTCCACAATGTCAGTGCATCTCTCAGACTAAATAAAAATTCATACTTAACTTTGATCGCATTTGAAAATTAATTTGCAAAGTCATATTGAAGTTGTCCATCCATGTCACAAAATTTATCTCATTATCATGCTGTAAGTGCTGCACTGTATGTACATTGTACCTTGAAATATGGCTCACCATGTGTTTGTTGGAACTAATCATAATCGTCATAAATTCAATTTTAATCACCTCCATGTCTGCCACAATGGCAACAGCATGTGTGAACCCTTTGATCTTCACTTGGGACAGCTGCGTTTCGCTGCTCAAGAAGGCTACGCAGCTTGCTTCACTGCTAATGATCTCAGCCTCAGGTTGTTCTTTTTCAGTGCTGGCTTGTTGTTCCCTCTCCTTCCACTCCTTTGCACGTGCAACAAATGACACAAATGGCCTTGGTATTCCATTTCTAAAGTTGCACCCTGTAATACGTACAAATTTAAACCATACAAATAAACATTTGTGTGTCTTTCCATAATAATGGTCACAATATTATAAACTATCATAATTCGTTAAAACGGTTGATAATCTGGATATTTACAATGATGTTACAACCACAAAACCTCCAAAGCTTAATTTTCAGCTTTGGGGTTTCCACAGTGTGTACAGAAAGTGATTTTGAGGAAACAGACATTAAGTATACATATGGCTATGCCAAGCAGTTTTTAAAGTACAATGTTACATAATAATAACAAAAGAGTTGAGGACTGTGTTTAGTATTTTAAAAAAAGATGGATGTTGCACTTTTCCAACTTTTTACCTTTTCAACAAACCCGCTAGACATTTCCCTCAGAGGTGTTTCCAGAATGCTAATGAGTTTCGTGAGCAAATCAGACACACACAAAATTGCACAAAGGTGGCATATCCCCATAAAGGGTATGAGGTATAGGGATGCTGAACGTGGTTAAGAAAAGTTGGCTTATTATCCCCATCATGCTCCACAGGTTGATCGGATTTCTGATGCATGAATTTCAGCTATTATGGCATTGCATGATATTGCTTAGTAAACAAGTTTTAATCAGTAACGCAATATCATCATCATTAACATGCAATTTACTCATGGTCTTATTAATGCGATTCCAAACTTAAAAATTTTACCTGTGTATGGCTGAAGGGCAGTCTCGGTTGTATGCAATGGATATAGCCTCTCAGCCTCTTCCCAAGTTTTGATGTCCAGTTGGGAAAGAAGTTCCTTCTGAACACAGAGAAGCTTCTTCATCTTTTCTGCTTCCTTCTTCATCTCAGAGATGGATATGCTGTCACTGACAACTTCTGAGAGGAGTTGAAATTACAGGGGTGGACTGTTGGATTTGATCATCTTGGGTTTGGTGTTGAAGCTAGCTTCCTTTACCACCTTCGGTTACTTTGTTTAGCTTTTCTTCTTCTACCATTCGTGTCCATTCATCACCAAGAATTCATCCCCATGGAAGGGGCGACATCTCGTAAGTACCCTTCTTTAAATGGCTCAGCCCGAAAGACTCCCTGAGAGACTACCGTGACTCCAAAATCCAGTGTGTGGAGGAGGTCCCTCCTTGTCCTTATTGCCTTGAGATCATTCTTGGCTTGCTGGCGCAGCCACGCCAGCCAAGAAACCTCATCACCTGCCATAGATTGGGGTGTTCTCTCCTGCCCCTTGGTAAACAATCGGGGTGTCCACAGTAGTCTTCTGGGGTTTTTTTTTGTTGGAGATTGGAACGCTGCAAATTGTTTTCCTCCATTGGGGTGTCCTGCTGCATGGGGCGTTGGCTCGCCTCCACCTTGAGAAGGGGGATGTCGATGACTTGGCATGAAAGTTAACGCCGCAAAGTTTATACGACGGGGTCACAGCCGGGGCACATCAGCGGACAACAACAAAACACCGTGAGGTACACAGACATGGTGTGCTTCACCGTGTCACTGAAACCAAGGTCTCGATCATGTTTTGAAAAGATACCATCATAATTCTTCAAGAGCCGCTCAAACTTCACTTTTTTCTCGGCTGTGAACTCAATCCCTGTCTCAAAGTCGCTTGCCGTGGACCCGCAGGATTTGGGGTCATCGTGCAATGAGCAAAAGGTGGTTTGGGTGCCAGTGGGTCAGGCTGATTCTGTCGCTCTCTGTCTGATACGATCAACTCTCTATGATACAAGGTTCCTATGCAAGTGTGAGGCCTGGGCGACTAGTGAATTTAGTCATGACGCGTGGACTAGTCGCGACTAGTAACACATTATTTATCAAGAAATACCTCTATCAGTGGAGCAGTACACATGTACATCTAACGTATGGGTCTGCGCATGTGCAATGAATATGTGGGCAGAAAAAAGCATCAAGGAGGTCAGTTTGTCATGAGACAGTTTCGTATTGTTTAGGGGTATTTTGACAATTGATTATTATAATTACCTATCGTGTAAAGTAAAGTCTGCGTTCTATGATGCATTAAGCCTTTGATACGCTTGCAAAGTAATGATGGAATTACATGTGTCATGTGAGTACTACATCATTCATTGTGGGGATAACCCCGATTTACTCAGTTGCGAGTGATCACATTAGAAAATATACACTGCCTCTGAAAATGGCGCTCATGTTCTGTCATTGTTACTATTAAATCCTTCTTCCTTAAAACATCTTTATTGGGCCGTTTTTTAATTACTTGGATCATTAATTTTCAGGTGTTGGTGACTAGTGAATTTCAATAGTCACGCCTAATTTCAGTAGTCGCGACTAGTCACGTCACACGACTAGTCAGCTAGTCGACTATTCAGAAACTGATAGTCCCGACTACCAATACGTTTTAGTATTGGCGACTAGTCACACTAGTCGCACAGGCCTAATGTGACTAGAGACAGGAGCGTCCTGCTCACTGTCATATGTCAAAGCTACCAGAACAGTGCCGTTTGATACTGAAACCAAACACCGCCCAATTTGCAGTGAGGAAAGTAAGTTTTACTTCTCATCTGGTTCCAGGACCACCTCGTACTACTCATACCATTAGGTCCTGGTCGAGCATTTCCTTGAAGCGTGACTGCCTCATGTTGGGGAACGTATGCACGACTTTATATATCATCCCATTGATTGCTGAAAATTTGATTCTCTTCTCTGTTGCTGTGAAAGGTCTTTTCCAAGCTGGCCCTCCTCTGTCAGTATGAAGCTGCTTCATGTACCCTTGACCTCAGTCTCGGACCTCAAGACTCCAACACTCCCCCAAAACATTCATTTCTAAAATGCCTGGTGGACTAGCAGTTGTTGGTGTTGTTTCTCAACAGTTGAGATGCAACACAAAATTTGTTGGTGTTGTAGGACCTCAATCACTTGTTGAAGCTTCTCTACCTTCATTTCTAGTTGGGTAAGGGAACCATCTTCTATGCTGCATGGATGCCATTGCCCCTTGGTTAGACATCTGCAGTCCAGTGCTCCCTCCCTTTCAGCATTCTTGAGCGCCAAGTTTTTAAGCTCCGTGAACATCATAGCTGGACAGTGATCTTGGAGGTCATGACATGAGCGTCGTAACCCCTCCCCCTCGAGGCCTTCAACAAATTGCTCTTTCAACATCTGGTCCGGACAGTAAACAGTGCCTATAACAATTAATTTTGATTTGCCTGTTTTTTTTTTAATGCACGTCTAGCAGTGGCACACTTCTGATTGATTTTGTCGTTAAACTCCCTTGGTGAGAAACATGGCTGTCCACTTGGAAGTCTAAATCGGCGAAGCACACATTCTGAATGACAAAAAAAGAAAGAAAGGATGTCTTCAGTTTTTGACTCGGTCTCAATCACTGACAGTGAAAAGCGACGGGTCATAACACAAAAAGGGCAGTGTCCGCTGTCCTGACTTTGGCCATATTTTTATATGGTAGTTGACTAATTTGGAAAAGTCAACCAGTCCTTTTGATTTTAAAATCACAGGCATGTGAAAAAAGGCACACTTGGATTTTTCTAGTCGTGTGAATCTGTGGTCCAAACTGAGGCTATACAATGAGGTATCTGTTTATAATAGTCATCTCAGTTTACAGTTAACCCATTTCAAGATCTCACAAAAGTATAATTATGCCATAAATGTATGCCGAGGTGTGCTGTACAGAGGGATTCAGGCGTGCGATTATTTGCACTTCTGGGAAGCTTTTATGCATGTGATCGCACACCTCAAATCAGAAGAACTGATCAACACAAAAACAAAATTAAAATTAAATAGAAAAAAACATAAAAAAGAAAAAAATACCTTTGATTGCATTCAGCTTGTCAGCATCCAGGGGTATGGTGGCTTCCTCGCTTTTGATATTGTGGGCTTGACGAAGCCCACATGCCTTGCCCTTTGCGAGGCGCTCCTCCCCAAACACCACAGTCAGCAGGGAGAACAAGAGGGCCTCCTTGTTCGTGCCTTTGGTGAAGGCGACCCTCTTCTCTCGCTCCGTTAGAACAGGGAGTCCACCCGGGTAAAGTGGAGTTAACGACTGTCAAAAATGAAAGAGAAGGATAGACAATAAGTTTTTCTGGCATGTCTGAATGCCCCTGCTTCAACTTGTCCTTCCTTTTCTTTTTACCTGCCCCCCCCCCAAGTCATTGACAAAATGTCCAAGAGAATCCAATGCTATGATTTATAGTCTTGTTTAAATCTCAGCGTAAAGTTTTATTTTTAAGACGCCAATTTCAGTAAATGGAAATCTGAAATTTCTATCAGTTGGATAACATGTTGGTGTATCCATGGATAATTGTCACTGCATAATGTACCAAGATCAATGATAAATGTTCGGTTTTTGAACACATTGCATGTACTTGAGAACAGTTAGACAAGTTCATGAATGTTAACGTTGAAAAAATTAGCAAAGGAAATAATAGAAAAAAGAGACTGTAAAAAGCAGCTCTGAGTCTAGAATGTCTAAGATCTAACACATATTTGAATGTCTTACCTCGTCTGTGAGGAGACATTTTGGCTTGTGCTGGCTGTGGTGTTTGCATGATGGCGACGTGGGCGTGGCACTGGTTTCCCTAGCTGACAGCTGCGGTGGTGTTGGAATTAACCTTGTGGTGTGGGAGGTTGGCGGGCTATCCTGGCTTGTCTGCAGCAGTGCAGTTACCTCCTGCAACAGCTTAATCTTCTTTGGTGTTATTGCTGTGAAACATGAAACACACATAGCATTGGTGAGTTAAATTTAGATTCCATTTTCTAGAAGAAAGGTAAGTATATTTTCACATAAACATGGAAACAAATTAGATTTCATGTTTTTTCCTCTCATTTTTAATAACTATGCTGCAACCTTTAAGTACAAGTTTGTGATATGAGCTCTGAAAAGATTCAGAAATAATTTTCATATTTGAGATGCACACTTGTATGTACAGCACTTTGTATACGGTGTAAATTAACTATTTTCATTTGTTTCTCTTCAGTAACCATTGATTTTTAATCATTTAGCTGATTCCCGTCCTCAATTACTTGATGATGCTTCATATCTGTCCTTGATTTACACCATGCATGTGTATGGGTAACGAGTGCCTTGAATCTCCTCGAAAGCATTACCACTATTTCAGTCAAACAAGCTGTTTTGATAAGAATTAAACTTCTATGCATGGACTTTGACAAGAAAGGAAACAATACATTCGTACAACTTACCAACACTGAAAGGGTGCGGTGCAGGATCCACTGCGGCAGTGGATCGGAGGCGTAGAATCTCCTGGTCTCTTTTTTGCAGTTTATTCTGAAGCTCCGTTATCTTGCCTTTCAGGGATGAAATTTCACCCTCTAAAGCCTCAGTCTGGCGACAGGAATGAGGAGTTTCCTTGGACAGCTCCTCAGACAAGTCGTCCATGAGCACATCACTGTCGCAAATGGTGATGTCTTCATTAGGAGAATGTGCTGGCGTCGGCTGTTAAAAAAAATAATTAAAAAAATATGTATACTTTACACAAATTCAAGGAAGCCAAAAGCTTATGAAATGGAAAATCAGTGTAAATGACTTAAATCCACACCGCCCAAGTGTTCAAATAAAAGCCCTAGAAATAGTTACCTGATAAGTTTGTGGTTCCCATCAATATGCCATAGTGAGTTTGGCCCAGCAACATTATATACACTTCTCTCAAGCCTCGGGTGAAGGGCTCGAAGTGCAACTCCAGCTGGGTCAACCCTCTCCATGGCATCTCGGACCCTCTGCCTCTGCACTTTAATCCCTCTGGACTTTAGCCTGGCTCTGGACCCCTCGGAGCCAACATTCTTGTTATGCCCAATCACCTCTCTAAGAGTCATATCCAGGGCATCATCACTCCGGTCACAATAGCTGCCAAGTTTTATTTCAAACTCACTGAGTACATGAGAGAAAAAAAGAGAAGAAAAAAAAGGAAACTTTACACAAATGCTAATCAGTAAAAAAAAGGCGAACAAATAAGATAAGGCCTTTCTTTTAATTTTTATAACGAGCTATAAACAAGGAAAAAACCGGCACATTTCAGTGACATACCTTACAGGTGAGCATTTCTCTGCACATGGCTTGCTGCACCTTGGCCTTGTCGGCCACTTCTTTCAGCTTTGTGGCCCGGCTGTCGGCCTTCTTGACGTCCTTTTTGGCAGGCATGGCAGGTTTGGAAGACTGTGCTGAAGCTACCATCTTGGATGTCCCCGGCTCCTCCTCTGGATCACTGACAAAGTCCACAAGTTTAGAAGGTTTTTTTTCTGCTTCTTTTGTCATGTTTGCTTGGATGATCATCTTGTACATCTCCAGAATGGTTTTCGAAGGACCCACCACTTCGTTCTGTTCCTCCTGGAGCTTCTTCTTGTCTTCTGCAAATTAAAAAAAAAACATGTCTATGATAAGTATGAATGAATGAATACACAAAAAATTCCTCCTAATCCTATAAACATGATACAACTGTAATCGGAAAGAACTCCATATATACGTACGTCACTAGTTCCCTGCACTGATCCATCAGCAAACAGAAAGCAATAACATGTTCAAAAAAGTTAAATTTAGCAGGGAAAATATTATTATTGAAGCAATATTTTTGGCGTAAGACCCCTGAACTTCTTTGACTACTGCTTGTCCCGCAGCAGTAGTCCACTGTTATTTCCCGGATGTCCTCTCCTCTGGAGGCACCCCCTTGCGAAGTGCTCTGATGAGCCACACTTTAAACAGTGTGAGCAGGATGGCTCATTACTACTCTGCCTACACGGCAGGCATCACGGTAGGGTTGGGGTGGAGGGCTGGGACGGCTTGGGGCTTGACTGGGTTTCGGACTCATCACAGCCTCCCGTATCTCTGCAATCTGGACCTTAAGCAGATTTATGTCAGCTGCACTGTCCTGGACCTCCTGGACAAGGGGATTAGACTTCTTGGGGGAACTCTTCTTTTCACTGCCTACTTCAACGGCATCGACACGGGCATCCTGAGAAACACTTCCTTTGCAGAGTTTCGACTGGCTTTCTTCCTCATTCGTAGCTGCAATGTGAAGACGCTGGAACAGGTCCTCATCGGAGATGCTCTTGTCAGCAAGATGAGAATGCATCTTTGCCTTAACACTGCTATCCTGCAGGCCTGTAAGCACGGAGTGGAGAAAAACACCCGGAACCAGTGCTGGCTCGTTGGAGAAGGTCAAACCCGCTTCTTGAGAGGTAAATACATGTATCACTCTTTAGCGCAGCTGCAGAGCGTGAATCAAAAAGTCTAGGTCCAGACTCCCTTTACTCCTGTGCCAGGCGAGACAGCTGGTTAAAGAGCTCTGTCGCATCCTTTTCCTTGAAGTGGGCCCTCGGCAGCCGACAGCGAGTGGGGAGAGTCCGATCAGACTTTCCCCTCCAGGTAGCTCCGAAGCTTGGCTCCTGGAATGATACTCTCAACTGCTGCAAAGATTTCCTTCCGCAGGTACTTCTTCTCAACGCCGACTTGAATCTGATGAATTAAACTCAGGAAAGACAGTTTATCTCTCTAGCCGGGTTCCCCAATCTGACCGGCAATCTTGAACTCCCGGCGCTGCCTCATGGCATCCAATACAACCCTTCCAGCTCGTTGCCTTCTCCTCAAGTAGCCATCAGTTTTGTCACTCTCCTCAGAAGCTTTCGACCTGTCTGTCTCAAGCATTCTCCTGTTTCCTGTTTACCTCGATAGGCATTGCAGGCTCTGTCGAATTTGTAGAACTAGACTGCTTTCTCTCCAGTTGCTTGTCTTGGCCTTCATTTTCCTCAAATTCCACTGCCGCTATTTGCATGCAGCCAATCTGCTGGTGGGTGTTCTCCGATCAGCAGTAGTGTTTTAACCTGTTGCTGTGTATCATTTTCGGCTTTGATGTACTGGTCATCTGTATTCGGTACGTGACATCACTCAATTGTTTTGTGATGAGGTGTGGGCCTTCCCATGTCCGTTGTATCTTCGGACTTACTCCTTTCTTCTTTTTCGGGCTGTAAAGCCATACTGCAACTCCTCGTTGGAATCCTCCTCGTTTGGCTTATTGGTCATAATTCTTTTTTTCTGTCTTGAGATGGTCATGGGCAAATCTGTGTACTTGCTCTAGCCTTTTCTTCAGTTCGAAGGTGAAATCTTGAGATCTTGAATCTGGGTCGCAGTAAGTGTGCACGTTCTCTTAGGCTCAGAGTGCGCATATATAGCAGTCATAATTATGCAAAATGAGTCACAAACCCTGATGATGAAATCACAGCTGCATTATTCATAAGATGGAATTTGCGTTGGGGTGATGTTAAATCAATATTAGGTTTTGCCCTTCACTGATGTATAAACACAGTCATACGTCGATATGTTGGGCAAAACCTATTGATTTACAGCTGCATTAGTAGGCCTAAAGTACATCGTTAACTTGTGTAAAAAGTCAGTAACACTCAAACAATGGGTGCATTCAGTAACATTGTGTGCATGTTACGTCAGTTGCTTTGAATGTTATGAAACTTGGCCATAAGTACCTGAAAGAAACAACAGTGTAAAGCATTAGCAAATAAAGTTAATGTCTTCTTCACCTCATTATGGAATTATTCTATAAATACTACAAATCTTTGGTAAGACTAGTCATTGAATAAAGTTGGATTTGAGAGCTGAAAATGACCTAAAATCAACAAGTTTCATTTCCATTCCGTCGTACGAGAGACATGATCAGGAAGCCAGACTACTCTCTTGTACAGAAAATTATTCACAAGAAAAAGGTGATATTTTGTCACATTATTATTATTTTTTTGCTGAAGAGTTAATTTTACAGTCAATTAAACTAATTGATAAAAGCATTTTATACTTTCTACTCTTTATTTTTGAGACTTTGCAATAATAATTACTATAAGACTGAAGTAAGCTTCAAAAAAATTCTTCATATAAGTACTTGACTTTGTATTAAGTAATGAGGAAATGTAATTTAAATATCAATTCATATTGATAAAAGCAATTAATAAAAAGATTAATAAAAAGAATTGATAAAAGCATGTTATACTTTCTACTCTTTATTTTTGAGGCTTTGCAATAATAATGACTATAAGACTGAAGTAAGCTTCAAAAAGAGTTCTTTATAAGTACTTCACTTTGTACTAAGTAATGAGGAAATGTAATATGAATATCAAATAGATATTTTAAAGTGAAATACTTCCACAAAGAATATTAATATATGAGTTTAAAGGCCAAAGTAAAATACTTTCATGGAAAATTTGTTTCTTGGAAAAGTCACAGCATTATAAAACCTAAAGGAAGGCCAGAAGATTATTTTGTAAATTTACAGCATAATTTCTTACATACCATCACTTCTCAGGACAAAAAAAAAAGTCTCCGGTTTCTGGTATGGAGCTTGCCCAAAAAGTGGTGCGGCGACGCGGCTTTTTTTTTTTTTACCTGATTGTTTTGCTTCAAATGTCGGCTGATGACTGCAAATGGTGCCCGACTAAACTTAGTGCAAATATATGGGAGTCCAGAGAGACCACAGGAAGCTTATTCTCGATCATAACCCAATCTAAAAACACGTTAAAATTGTGCAGCAGCAGGATTCAAGTCAAACCAGTGAGTTTGGCGGTTTTGAGACATCATCTTTCATTGAAAAAAAAAAACTTGTTCATTTTGCCGACGCGCATGGCTACGGCGACGCGCGCGCATACCAGAAACCGGAGACTTTTTTTTGGGCCTAAAAGTGGTACGTCAGGTATATTAACCTGCATCCTGGTCTGTAATTTGCCCATTTTTTTAAACAACGGCAGGATTAGTTTGTATGATTTATAGTAACAACACTATGGATATTTCAGTTGTGAACTGCCAAAAAAAAGGTGAATTATCAATTGAATAAAATTATAAATAAAAAAATTAAAAAACAGTGCATATTTTGTGAATTTTGTAACACATGGCGTTTGCAATATCTGTCAGCTTTTCAAGCCTCATGAATATTAATAAGGTTCTATCCATTATGTATTGTAGTCTGTCTGAGCATCACCCGTTATGCACGGAGCCCACTCCTGTATAACGGTCTGATATGTCTAGACATGCAGATATATGCAAGCCGCGCGCCAGCCAATCAGAGTCGACTTTACAAATCGTGACGTCATTTCATTCCCAAATCAGGACTAAAATTGTGATTGGTCAATTTGAATGCAATGTTTTGTAATTCAACAACAGCCGAACGCGCGTTCGCGTAACATGATACAGACCGCCGTGACACAGTTTTTTGTATCTATGTCTATGACACGCAACGGATGACTGACCGAAGACCCGACATAGACAGCGCCCGCTGATTTGTCAAAATCTAGGACGTCAAGAGGCGGGGTCTTGCCTAATTAATCAGCAAATGTGTTCGCGCATAATAGACCATGGCTTTCGCCATGGTATATTACATAGACTATCCATTATGGTGTGCAGTAAAAGTTTTCAATAAGCCCTCTTCAAGAGTTATTAATTAATTAATAAATATAACCATTTTTGACATGCCGGCTTCATTTGGTCGATACCGCGCCGAGACCCTCGTCAAGTCACGCCGAGTGACGCTAATGAATATGCCAATAAGTATGCGCTTCGTCTTTGTGGGCCGAAATCGGATAACCATGGCGCCTACCACGGCGCTAAGCAACTTCGTCCCCAGTGCTTACTTTATTTCCAACCGCGTTTCCAATAGTTAACCCTGGATAGGAAAATTTCTTCCTGTATCCTGATTGGATACCGCAATTGGCTAGTAATGGATTTTTATCGTGTACTTGGTGATATATATTCACAACGTGCAGTACGTGTTTTCGCGATCATTCGTCCACGCCTTCTCGAAAATACTAATTTCCTTTCCAATTTGCTCATATTAATATGAAATATGATACTGCATGTTGTCTTGATAAAATCGTAACAGTTTGATTTCAAATATCGTGTTTTCGTAACTCACGCCGTGCTCGCGCTGCTACGAATTGACTCTGTTTTTACCCCAGACACCGCATACAAAAACAAACGCTAATGTGTAACGCATATCCAGGCACCAGACTGTTCCTCATTTGCATACGTGTGCAAAAATCTTGCACATGCAAATGATCCAATACCAGGGTGCAGGTGAGAGAGCAGGTAGTGGTGGGCGAGTAGTGCTCGACACCCTGGGTACGAGGTTGGGCGGTAAGATCTTTGCTGAAAACCTAGTCTTCGCCAAGTTCATCGTGGCTGAACTTGCCGGCATCAGACAAAGCGGCGAAGCCGCGAAGCGACTGGAGCGGGAGACTGACACACGCGAGTGGCGAACCACGAGGCTTTTTCCAACTTGTCAAAAATTTCTTATGTACATGTATTTCTTTATAATCTCCATTATTGCTACCCTAAAATTAAAAGGGGTAGCAAAATTCCAACCAATCATTAGCCTTCGGTGCGCGTGGCTTCTTCCCGGCCGAACGCGCGCACCCCATGCTGGCACAAAATTTAAAAACAAAAAAAATCGAGTCTAGTTCTAATTCTCCACGAGATCGTGATGGCGTAGTTGTGTTTTTTTTTATCTTATTATAATTTTACTAAGAAAATATTTGAGTGTATGAACTTATCTTTTTATCTGAACTTACAGTTATTTCCTCTTATGATTTCCATAACTCACCCTTCTTTCACAAATGGACGCAACTATGCAACATCCGCGTTAACCCTTCAGCACTCTACATATTTGTTATTTGCATAAAAAAAATATGAATAATTCAACAAAATCAAGTTGGAAAAGGTCTCTTGGATTCGCCACCCGTGCGCGCTGAATTAGTCTTCGCTCTAGTCGCTCGCAGCTTTAAAGCTATAAGCCACGATGGCCTTGGCGAAAGGCTACTGAAAACAATGCACGTGGGTTTGGTCGGCAAGAGAATCCTCGTCGAATGTTCCTTGTAGGGTGAGTACCGTTTTTGTAACAACAGATTAAGCTGAAATTTGGAATATACTTAGATGATTATAAGTGTTCAACTCGTGAAGTAACAACTTTCGGAAATTCCTAGAAATGGATATAAATACGCGTACATAGATTTGGAGACGTCGAACGATTTCTTCCCGTTTTAACGGTCAGCTTTACCAGTAACCAGGATTGAGGTTTCGGCATCGATGACGGCGATTTTTTTCACTGACATAAAGTTTAGATAATTTATTCTTTCGTTCAAATTTCAATCATTGAGCATATTTTCTGAGAAACAACACGTTCAAATGCCATGTTTTTGGGGTGCATAAATTTCACTGCAGCACTGCTCTGTTACAGCGTCTAAGTTACGTAATCGAATAATCAATCAACGGTCACGGTTCGCCTCACGGCTGTTCATGTAAACGCTTGCTGATTTGGGACATTAGAACAACATCCATATATATATAGAAGTAAGATATTCCGATGGGACACGCAACAGTCATTCCTATTAACTTTTGCCCATAAAGATAAAAAATGTGCGTTATAAAGGAAGGTTATTGCGCCTTGCTTGCGCCTATACATTGAAAGAATTATTGAAAGAAAAAGTTTAGTCCGTTAATTTGACTTGCGCCCTCTATTGACAAAAAATAATTTTGCCATCCATAGATTGTGACATGCGCCCTCTATAGACAAACGGAATTTAGATCACACTGTCCAATCAAAACACGAAGCAAGGTCATGTGACTAGCGGGGCTTTTAAAGCTCGTTTGACGGCCAAAACACCGACAAAACTGACAGTTATTTTGCCTCATATTCTTAAGTTTTGAAAGGATTCTGTGTTTGTTTCACAATGGGTAAGTATTACAGAACGGTTATGAAAAATGTAAACAAGGAGTGAATCGCGATTTAGTTGGTATCGAATTGTTGAAAATGACCGATCATTTTTCACTGCAGTGCTGTAGCTGGAGTTACCCAGCCCTGAATTTTATCATTGGGTTGTCATGTAGGAAATGGGTCAACTCGTACCCGAGTTAACTCGTACCCGAGTCAGCTCGTACCCCAAAATTGACACCCAAGTCAAGTCGTACCCGGGTTAGGTCGTACCCGAGTCAAGTCGTACCCCAGTCAACTCGTACCCGAGTCAAGTCGTACCCGAGTTGACTCGTACCCGAGTCAACTCGTACCCGCAGCTCAAAATAGTTGCCTATTTTCGAAAAGAAAATCAGTGAAACGAACGGAAGATCGGAGGGATATGGCCGGTTGTCCGTGCACGGTGACATCGTTTGTGCCGAGCCTGTGCGCGCACTCGCGATCGCCGGTCAACGTGGTCGTACCGTGCACAGTGACATCGTTTTTGCCGGGCCTGTGCGCGCACTCATCGGCCAACGTGGTCGTACCGTGCACGGTGATATCGTTTTTGCCGAGCCTGTGCGCACACTCGCCGGTCAAAGTGGTTGTGCGTGCACGGTGTTTTTGCGGTCGCGTAGTTATAACAAATTGGTCCCCTAAAACTTATAGAAAGAGCATCTCTGAATGAAACGAGCCACCATTTTCCTTTATCGTTTTTACTTCCTTGATGCCTCAAATGTACAAATAATTAAAAATCCTACATTTCTGTTACCAAAATAATATTCTAGTTGAACTTATCGCAGAAACTTTATTTAAGCTGCACAAGATTTTTTTTACGACATTTACCGAACTAATTGTACAAAAAATGACCAACATATTAAAGAATCATTATAAATTAAATAACGATGTCCGTGTGACTCTTTTAAGTTTCCTGTAATATATTTTCTCTTTAGATTTGTACTTTCAGGGCCCCCAATCTTCCCAAAGAGATTTGTGCCATGTGCAGTTTTTATTCAATAAATGATGCCAAAAATGGAGTGAGTGAACGTTGAAAAATATTACTTTTACATTACAAAATTCATTTTTTAATAGCAGCTTTCTTTTAAAAAAAAAAGGTCTTAAATACTAAATTCGTAAAAAGAAAACCATGCCCTTAAAACACGCTCGACCGAACAAAAACAAGATGTAGCAGTTCGCACAGTCACTCCGCAATCTCAGTGATGCAGGGTCTCTGAAAAAAGAAAGAAAAAACATCATTACTAAGAGAAAATACTACACAAATTTTAATTTTAAATAACACATCTGATGATCTGGATGAAAAGTTAAATTTACCGTTTATCAGCGAGGGCTCCGTCGACTCGCGAGTACCACACTGATGCCGTTTTGAAAATGTTCTCCGCGCGGTACCCGTCCGTTCGCGATGAAGCCCTTGCCGATGAACGGTACATTTTCCCTTTTCATCCAGATTGTGATCAACATTTGATACCACCGCCTTCAACTAATCCTTGAACTTTATTTGTATTTCTGGCAGCGTAAGTACTATTTCTCAGTCGCCGTTTTTGAGGGTAAAATCGGAAGTTTTGTTAACCATCCATCCGTACTTCCAAACTAAAAAAGGAGGGGAGTACGAGTTGACCTGGGTGCCAGTTGACCCGGGTACGAGTTGACTCGGGTACGAGTTAACCTGGGTACGAGTTAACTTGGGTACGAGTTAACTTGGGTACGAGTTGACTCGGGTACGAGTTGACTCGAGTACGAGTTGACTCGGGTACGAGTTGACTCGGGTACGAGTTGACCCAAAATTGTCATGTAGGGCTGGAGCTAATTTTTCACGTAAGCGTGCAGCGTAGGCAGGTTCCAAAAAAAAATGCCAAATTTTTTGGAAAATGTTCAATTTTGTCCCCGTTACACACTAATTGCAACTGCAACTCACCCCAAACTTGCCTGGAATAACCATTACACAGGTCCTTGAACTGTTGAAGTTGAAGTAAAAAACGATCCACGATGAAGATTCAGCCTACAATTGCAGTGAAAAAAGGAGGAATAACCGCTAACCTGACAACCTTGCAGGCATGGCCAGGACCGCAATTGGTTTGTGCACAAAAAAAATTGTGTACAATGAATGGCGGTCGATTACCATGATTACCAGGCACAGAGCGCTGTCGACTACTCGTTTTTGCCGGCTGCGCTGGCTGTTGGCGCATGACGTCACGCGGAAGCGTAACACCCGATGACTGTATTATGCCTTATCGGTTGCAGTTCCAGTACCAAACACTGATCTCTATATATAAAGACTGGATAGCTAATAGTAATAAAGAGCCGCACAATGAACGAATTTGACTCCATATTGGTGAGACCGGCTGGTGATCTACAAAGGACAAGTTGCCGTCTTTATAGACAGCATGATTTCTTTTGTAACGTCGCGGTTCACTTGACTTATATTTTGACCACCACCACTGACCAAGGTTAACTACAATTTTTTAATGTCATGGTTACTGAAATGCCGCAAATATCACTTTTTCGGCGTTTTGAAATAATAATTACTACGGAAATGTGTCCCTTTTAGAACATCATAAAATGTGTACGTGACCAAAATGCGCGTCAACTGTTGATACAACATGTACAACGCGCGCGTATTTACGCGTAGAACGTTCGTATTATACGCGGCCATCTTCGTGAGACCGGGGGCAAATTGGTCAATATGCAAAGTCTACTGTGTGAATGTTGTATGCATATCCGCTATCCAGTCTTTATATATAGAGATTAGTGGTACCAAAGCTGTGATGCGAGTGGTAAACCTCTTATTAGTGCATGAAACAGTCATTGGGTGTTACGCTTCCGCGTGACGTCATGCGCCAACAGCCAGCGCAGCCGGCAAAAACGAGTAGTTGACAGCGCACTGTGCCTGGTAATCGACCGCCATTCATTGTACACAATTTTTTTTGTGCACAAACCAATTGTGGTCCTGGCCATGCCTGCAAGGTTGTCAGGTTAGCGGTTATTCCTCCTTTTTTCACTGCAATTGTAGGCTGAATCTTCATCGTGGATCGTTTTTTACTTCAAGGACCTGTGTAATGGTTATTCCAGGCAAGTTTGGGGTGAGTTGTAGTTGCAATTAGTGTGTAACGGGGACAAAATTGAACATTTTCCAAACATTTTCGCAATTTTTTTTGGGACCGTCCTGCCTACGCTGCTCGGTTACGTGAAAAATTAGCTCCAGCCCTACATGACAACCCAATGATAAAATTCAGGGCTGGGTAACTCCAGCTAGCAGTGCTGCATATACTGATATAGTGCATTAGCCCCATAAATGTGGTCAATTTACTGGACTAGGCCCCTACCTCCGTAAATAAAGGCCACACTTCCACCATGTACAAAAACATGTCAAACTTTGTCAAATTTTGATTTTCACATTTAGGCTCAGTTTGTAGTCCGAGTAACTTGGACCCAACTTATCGCCTTTTTAACATTCGGACATGGTCTGGCGATAGCTCTACTGAGTGGAGCGTTGAATTACGGATACCCCTCCATACAAACGCTCCACGGATTTGGCATACTTTGGTGACGGCTTCACAGTAGCATAGTCACATACCCACACGAGGACAAAAAGATCCCCAAAAACCTGGTAAAGAGAATACAAATGAGAGAGACAGTTACCCTGGATTGATCTACATGTACACATTCATGACATTCCATCAGACCCCTTACATTGTTCCCAAACAGCGAAAATTTTGAAGAAAAACAGCAAAATAGTCTGAAAACTTACAGCTCAGTGTGTTCGCCGTGAAGTTCAATCCTTGCACCGACTTGCCGAATGAGGGCGTCTGACGTGACGTCACCGCCGTTCATGTCGTTGCTCGATCGAAGAAAACAAGTCGCGCTTTATCAACGACTGTTTCGTGTAATAATACGTGCTCCGATCCGTGCCGTACGACAGTATGGGCTTTGAACACACGCCAGGTGGAGACGGCTGAAACGTACACGTTCTAAATCAAATTAATGACGACAGATACCCACATGAAACTTGTATCACAGAACAACTAATACTGACAAATGAAAATCCCATTGTTATTACGTTTCAGCCGTCTCCACCTTGCGTGTGTTCAAAGCCCATACCATGCATACTGTCGTACGGCGCGGATCGGAGCACGTATTATGACATGGGTGTCATTCAGTCCGCTGTTTGCACAACACAAAAAAAAACACACAAAGCACTGTTTGAAGGAGAACAGGGCACTACATGCATATTTGCTTTTTCTGTTCCCAAAATGGCCCACTTGTCATCCATCGGGCAAATTCACTCAAACAGTATTTGCAATGAGGCTTTTTGTCCTAGACGCTTGTATACTTAACGGTATAGCATGTTTAGGAATTTGTTTTTATCTTGTGGGAACAAACCTTTTCTCGTTTCATTTTAGGTTCATCGTGTCACCAAACATCTCATTTATTCACTCCTTTTAAAGGTACAAAACGAGATATGTGATCAAACAATTTACCTGAATCAAACTTAAGTGAAGAGACAACAAATGAATGAGAGTGGTTTTTCTTTCCATATGGCAGATCTCACAGTGCAAGTCCAACGGATAATGGAGGCTGGTTGCCGGCCAGAAGACTGGCTTGGCTACCTACGACGTCTGGAGACGGACCCTCACTTCTCAGACACCACCAACAGATATCGGTCACTCTGCAGCATGTACAACAGCGCCCTCAAACACATCGCTCTTGACAAGAACAAAACGAATCCAGCCTACGCTCAGATCTGTATCAACTTTGCCAAACTTAAAATGTAAGTGAGATTGTGCAAACAGTAACGTGGCCTCCTGATGCGGGCAGATTTTTTAAAAATATAGTCCATCATTTGTAATTTGTGCATTTTGTTCCTTTGAAGCAACAAAAGTGCTCAAAATCCAAATAAGGGTACTGAACAACTAACCTGATGAAGTTTCAGCTCCGCTTCAGTTGTATATTCCGAGAAAAACAGCATTCTAGGATATCAATTTCAAATCAAAAGTTGCCAAATCATGTTTTGAATTGGGCCTAGATTCAGCGTCCGAGACACGTTCTCACTGAACCGATTGCAGCTACGCGATGTCGCGCACTGATCCGACGAATTATAGCAACCGCGTGTGTGTCGTGTCGTGCCAATGCTTGCGCGCGCTTCGCTGAATAACAAAACAAACTACTTCGGTGCGTCTTAAGAAGCACTGTTGGAAATACCTTCTTTCGTTGATTTCTTCAAAATGACAGCTTGACAGAAAGAATAATTTCCCAGGGAGTCTAGTTCCCTTACTATCTTTCAACCAGTATGTTTTTCAACAATAATTACCTAAGTTACTTTTCGGATAGCTGCAAATGATTGACTATAGCTTTAAAGCTGTTTTCATATATGCCAATGTAAATTTTCATATTTGTTACCACGGCAGTGATGCTCCCACAGGAAAAAAGTGTCATTATTTTAAGTCAAAGTACACTTGCCCGTTTATTCTAACAAGTTATTATTTTTTGTGTGACAATTCCAGGACCCATGATCCTGACGATGCCCGCATGTTTTTCAAGTACGCTAGAGCCAACATCAAGACGTTAGCCATAGTCCATGTTGAGGCTGCACAATTTGAGCTTGACCAAGGTATGTGTGCACAAAGTAAGCTCGGAAAATTGATGATTTGATGGCTGAATGGGAATGAATATGTGCTTGGCCAGTATTAACCCTAACCTTCCCAAATCCTCCAAAATCCTTGTTGCAAAATGGAGGATTTTGCAGGATTGTGGGAAAAGGTGTGGCTGATTTTGGAGGATGCACTGTGTCAAGGTCTAGGGTCAGATCTTGTGTGGTTGATGCATAGCCATGCATAAATACAGGTCTAGATTATACTTGAAATCCTCCGCACTGCTCCAGGATGTCACTGGCTGTGCCTCGACATATTGACAGTGATTGTCGGAGGATTTTGCAGGATTGAGGCAGTGGTCACCCCTACAAGGAGTACATTCAAGAAATAACGGAGGATTTTGCAGAATTGAGGCTTTATGCAATGTTTACATGGACAGATGGAGGCAGTTAGAGGATTTTGCAGGATTGAGGTTGCATACTAGCAAAAACATGAAAAATGCCTAGGGAGTTAGGGTTAAACAAGTACGATTAAAACCGGCTAGGGGCCTGGTTGCCGATAATGTCCCGCGCCTTCAGCTCAGGCCATTTTTCAGCCGCTTTCAAACATACATTGTACTTGTTTAACACCAGCCAAGTACATATTTATTCTCTAATTTAATAAGACACAACTAGCAAAAAAGTGGAATGACAGCTAGATGTATAACATTTGGCAAACAGTGAGTGGTTGATAGATCATTTCACTTAGGGTATATCCCTGTGTATTATTGTTACAGCATTGTTTGGCGGGGCTGCTTTGACTGTACATTACAACGCATTCCAATGTTGATTTCCCACTCAATTCTAGGAAACAGAGACAAATGCCTGGACATTTTGAAGAAAGCTACGAATCTGAAGGTGGAACCCCAGCAGATGATAGCCACAGCCGTACAACGATTCAACATGGCTATGACTTCTCTACACAGTGATGAGAATGGTGATTCTAGGACGACAGGGGATCAGGGACAAGGGATCAGTGCTGGCTCAAAACCACCTGTCGGACCAAATACAAGGTAAGTCCATTTGGCATTTGGCAATTAGGGCATAGTCATTAAGTCTTGGTAGTCTTAACAAGCCTATTGCTTTTGGGGCTGACAGGTCAAAGGTCAAGGTCACTATATTGCTAAAACAATAGTAATCTTGTCAACGTGGTAACTTCAGAAATACTTTACTTCGGAACTTGAAATTTGGTTTGTGGGTTGTTATTGATAGTCTTAAGAAGCATGTTGCATTTGGGGCCGACAGGTCAAAGGTCAAGGTCACTCTTGCTGAAACAATAGAAATCTTCCATTTTGGTCAGGGACACTGACTTTATAAAAACTGCCGGCATATGCCAGGGGGATTGTGCAAGTCTCACTTGCAGTACTTTTAATAATTTAGTATGCGCCAGTAAAAAGTTGCATGAAGATCGTGCCAGTTAAAATTTGCGTGCAGCGATTTATATGGGCCCTGAAATCAGATCATATTTCAGATATCAAACAGTCAGATCATATTTCATGCAAGCACTGTGACTAGTCAAATCCAGTCAACAGACAAAAGCAGGAAACTGTAGCACAGCTGTCTTATCAATCACCTACTGTCAAAACATATTTGTATCAAGTTACATTAACAGTCACAGCCAGTCAATCCTGCTTTATGTAGGCTCGGAGCTCTTGAAAACAATCACTTGATTGATTTTGACTGAAATGATTACTTGGAACAAAATATATGTTTGCATATGAGGGTTTAAAAAGGGTTTCCAATTGAAATGCTTACTAATGCTAGGTTCACACATGCCTGATTTTTAAGCCGAATTGCTGCAAATACCAACTCTTGAGTAAATCGGGGATGGTTCTTGGCTGCCTCAGGATGATTTTGTTAGTTCGGTGAAAGATTGTTAAAGATCAGGAAGCGCTCTGACAAATCTGAACATGTTGAAAACTGTCGGGGTGATTTGGGAACCAGTTTCAATTCTTGGTTTATTCTTGTTGTATTCCTAACTATTTCGGGAATGTGTGAACCTAGCATTAGAAGTGATTTGTAACCCTCTGAACGCATTCTTTCTCATCAGAGTTACAGCCACCAGATCTACTTCCCTTGAGAACACTAAGCCCCAGATTGCAGCACTGCAACCACTCTCCAAACACTTGACGCCATCTCACACCAATGGTCCACCTTGTAGCCAAGCCACAAACAGACAACACAATCAAGCCATGAACTCTACTCAGTCTCAGCCTCGAGCCAAACCAGACACTGCGGCTGCTCACGGTGAAACGCCGGTCTTCCAGGAATATGTGGACTCAACTGTCAGCTTTGGTCGATCAGGAGGCAGGTAATGACAGCAAAAGATGTAGTAGAATCAAGCTTCCTGCCCAGTACCCTTGAAAACGCACTGTGGGCCTGTGCTCGCTATGTTTGTATTTGGGTGGGTAGGTTGATGAACAGTGTACTCAGCCAATGTTATCCGGGTGTACTCCCTAGGCCTTTTTGCTAGGATGTAGCCTCAATCCAGCAAAATCCTCCAATTGGCCTCATGGAAAAGTAGCATATAGCCTCAATCCTGCAAATTCCTCCATTATTTCTTGAATATGGTCCACGCGTAGGGGTGACCACTGCCGGAATCCTGCAAAATCCTCCGGCTATGTCTGTCAATAGGCAGAGGCAGTGACATCCTGGAGCAGTGCGGAGGATGTCGAGTATAATCAAGGACTAAGTTTATGCACGGCTGAGCAAAAACAACACAAGGTCCAGCCCAAGACCTTGACACAGTGCGTACTCCAAAATCAGCAACGCACTTTTGCCATGTAACCTCAATCCTGCAAATTCCTCCAATTTGCAAAAAGGATTTTGGAGGATTCAGGGCGGTTAGGGTTAAACTGTTTCCATGCTACGCGTGTATCACAGCTCTGCAAGTGACTTTGTTTGGAATAACTGTTTTGATGGCACTGATGCGCATGTGTCTAATTTGCATATTAAATCACGCCCCATCATGCCCATTGCATTGCAAAATTTGCGGTTGTTGTCAGTTCAGTTGTATGGTACGTCGTGAAGGCTGTAATTTCATGTACACCAAGTAACAAGTTTCAAGACAAGGTACAAATTACTTGGTTTTATTGACTTTGGGACGTACAGCGCCATGTAGATTGTCACTAGAAGTAATAGTCATGATTGTTTTTGCATAGTTTTACGACCTTTTTTGGGCGTAAAGGGTACAAATGTGACTCGTTGCTATGCAAATGTGACTCGTCGCTGTGACTCATGGCGGTGTCCGACGCTATTTTCTATGACTGCATTGATTGGAATGTGAAAATTATTTTTGTGTTGATGACAAAGACTGTTCGTTGTGCACGGGCGTGCGTGCACTGTTTTCATTTTCTTTACTCTTGAGGTGCCGTTACCGTCTTAACGTGTTATCCGCCATGGGTTGTACCACTTAGTACTTATTTTTCAGTGATCTGGAAATCGGTGTTGAACATTGTTGTTGACGTTGGAAAGAGAATAAAGTAGACCTTTTTAATTTGTGGTATTTATGCCACTTCATTTGACAACTCTTCTCCATGGTGTCTTTGTATAAATATTTTAAGTTATCTGTCAAGAGATTAAATTGACCTATATTACATTAAAGGGAAAATACAACATTTGCAAACATCAAAAATCAAAACTACTAAATCATTTTGAAATACCTTGCTGGACTGTTAGTGAATGACAGTGTAAAGCATCCTGTAAAATCATGGCACCTGGTATACTGTCATTTTCAAGAAAAGTGGTATTTTTGTATCAATTTCCAAGCGTTGGAAAAAACTTGCTTTTTTCCCAAATACTGGCCCCAGTTGACCATCGCACTTGTTTGCAATCAATTACACACCTATGAACGGGTACAAGCCAGCTAGACTGGTTCCCTGACCTTACAATTCCCCAATATATGTAAACTGCTCTGTTTCTTCTTAAATGGAGTCAGGGAACCAGAATACAGGAAAATGAGTGTTTTTCTTGGGTTTTATAGCATTTTCGAACCCAAAACCTCAAAAAAGTCAGTGTAACTATATTTGCTATGTATTTCCAACCCCCCAATTCCATCCATTTCTGAAAATTACAGCAAAAGAAAATGATGTATACTCCCTTTAATTTACAGTTGTTTCATTTTATGAATATTAAGTTTTTCTTATTTCATTAGGAAGCGGCAGTCAAGTGGAGCAAGCAGCTCTGATGATGGAGACACCATTCCCTGGCTGTTCAATAAGCCGTGGGAGGTAGCGTCCCGTCCTGTTGCACCCGCTGGGAATGTAACGTCGCAGAGTGCATCCAAGCTGAAGAGAGGGAATATCTACACACCTGACTGTAAAAGTCTGCCTGTGTGTTACAGTGTAGGCGAAGCATCACGTAGAAAGAACAGGTAATGCCATGTCTTCATTGCATGCATTCGTATGCCTGGAAAAGGGGGATTGTATTTGAGCTGGAGTAGATGTAATCATCAACATTGAACATTAAAATACCCAATACACGTTGGAAATAACACCACCGAGTACACGATATAAATCCATGACTTGCTTTTGCTGAATCAAATGGGGATACAGGCAGCAATTTTCCAACCCAGGGACCTATCGGACTATGGGCCTATCGCCGTTTGCGAGTTAGCCACGCCCCTTAGACAACCCTATGGAATGTTTGTACACTAAGTTTTGTTTGTCTCAGATTTTGCGCGTTCTGCATCCATTTGTGTATCATGTAATTAGACAATATTTCACTAGCTGCGTTGACGCGATTCTAACGCGATAGGTTAACCCTTTCATTACCACATTGTTTATTGACTTGGCTCTCCCCAGGACCAAATTGTTTGCTCAGTCATGCGGAAATCACTAGAGCGTGAAAGAAATGACCACAAGTTGAAAACTCACTTTTTTCAACCCAGATTTTCACTGCCAAGGAGTGATTAAAATCATAGGTGTTGTGTGTGAAGTTTGTTCTTTGAACCTTACTCTCTTATGTGATGTAAAAATGAAGTCCAGAAAGTTATGTCTTTTTGTTCATCTGGTCCCATTTATCAAACTGCAAGCCATTTCACCACATGTCCAAATGGCACTCCATACCTCAAATTGTGCGTGGATACTTCTGAAGCACTTTTCTCAATTTTTTGTAATGGTAACACTATGAATAAACTACACCATTAGAACGATCCGATAACACTCATTCAGCTGGTATATGGTTGATGTATGGGCGGCCAAACATATCAACATGCCGCCTTTCTGAAAAGTAGTAAATAATCTGTGTTGAGGGTGTTCTGTGTGTGGTTTCCTGGAGGACTAAAATCGCCCACGGGAATCAGCAGGGGGGTAGTTCTTGTCGACAAAAGTCGCCCATGGTAAGGAAAGGGTTAATTGGAAACATATGACATGAAGAACTTTTGAAATATGCTTAACAAGTAGGTGAAAATTGCTGTCAAAAGTGGGTTTCCTTCTTTTTGCACCACCCTGTATGTCAACAATTTATTGTGATAATTATTTTCTTTTCTGAAGACCTATCTATGGCACAGCACAGCGAGTGAAACGCTCCTCACTGATACTTCAAGAAGTCCCCCCATCCAACCCTGACGATAGTGACGATGACTTCCCATTCCCAGACATCAAGCCTTTAGAGAAGACCGTCTCACCCGGAGAGGACAAGAGTGACTCGAGAAACGAGAGACTGACAGCGATTATTGAATCGCCACAACAGTCGAGCAATGATTCAGGCGTCGCCATGATGGCCACCCCATCTACAGAACAACCACGACCTCCTACACTGTCCAGAAACTACAGTAATGTAGACACCTTACGCCTGCACACCCCTTCTCAACATGATGGAAAGCCCCAGGCCAGTCAGCAAAGAATGCAAAGTGGACTGTACCAAATGCAAGATAAGGGGATATCGCAAGATGCATCATCTGTGAACCAGGAAACACTAAGTGTACCACATAGGTAATTGTTCCAACCTGATTCAAAACTTGTGTGTTTATAGTAACCCAACCTACATGGATTTTTTTAGGCCAAATTGCCGACCTCAAACTTGTCATCGCCACATTTGTCCAAAAATTTAAAATAAAGTATATTTTGAAAAAATAAAGTTTTCCTGATGCGACTTGTTTGCAAGATATTGGTTAATTTCCTAACTTCCTAGCATGATTTACTAGGAACAATACCCATCCTGGCAAATTCCAACACCATATGGGAAACTGCACACACGTATTTCTGACTTTGATTCCGGAGGTGTGCCAACCCAATGGGAAAGACTGTCAGTTTAGGGGTACTGTACCCATCCTGACAGATTCCAACAGTACATGCCGTTGGGGTTTGATGGGTTGAGTTCTGGTAGGGTTAATAGAAAAGACCTACAGACTAAATTAGAAAAAAGTTACAAAATAAAATTATTTTTCTACCAATATGACAAAGCTACATTGATAATTTTTAGGACAATGCTGTAAACACAACGTTTTTCTTTTTCTTGACCTGAATAATATTCAAGTTGAGATTTGCCCTTGCAGCTGATAATAAACAGCTTATCCATGATGATTGTTGTCTACATTCTTGTCTGTGTGCCGTACATTGATGGTGTTGTTGTTGATTTTTTCATCCATAGTGTCAAGCCTGAGCCTCTAGTGTCCCGTCCTACATATCAACCCCCGCTGATAGAAAATGGAGCAAGCCACCAAAAACCCATCCATTACTACGGAAACAACCAACATTGCAGTCAGCAAATGGTAGGAAACATTGTGTATTGCCTTCCAAAGAATCTAGGTTTGCCTTTCCAAATTTGACAGTGATTGTTTTGATATGATAAGTGATACGGAACATGCATGTATGTCATCTCACAAAAAGGTTATACATGTGTTTAAGGCCAAAAAAAAAAGTCTCCGGTTTCTGGTATGCGCGCGCGTCGCTGTAGCCATGCGCGTCGGCAAAATGAAAAAGCTTTTTTTTTTCAATGAAAGATGATGTCTCAAAACCGCCAAACTCACTGGTTTGACTGGAATCCTGCTGCTGCACAATTTTAACGTGTTTATAGATTGGGTTATGGTCGAGAATAAGCTTTATGTGGGCTCTCTGGACTCCCATATATTTGCACTAAGCTTAGTCGAGCACCATTTGCAGTCATCAGCTGACATATGAAGCAAAAAAATCAGGTAAAAAAAGAAAAAAAAAGCCGCGTCGCCGCACTACTTTTTGGGCAAGCTCCATACCAGAAACCGGAGACTTTTTTGGGGGGGCCTAAGGGATGTCCCACAAAAAGTTGTGCAAGCAGATATCCTTTAATTTCTCAAAAACTACTCAACATGAGTATTTCATCTTTGATGGAGCATATTAATTATACCCTTGTTTGTAATCACTGAAAATGCCTTGGAAATCCGTTCATGCAAACCAGAGATCTAACAGATTGTAAAAGGCTATGGGTTTTTTCACCCATTCCAATGGGATTTACACAGTTAGTGATATCAGTGCATCAGATTGTCACCGGCCTTTTCACTCTAATGTAAATTGAGTGAACTGTGTAAATCCCATCCCATTGGAATGGGTGAAAAATAACAGCCTTTTAAAATCTGTTAGATCTCTGGTTTGCATGAACGGATCTCCATGGCATCTTCACTGATTATACACAGACTATAACTAACATGTTCCATCAAGATGAAATGCTCATATTAAGTAGTTTTAAACTGAGAAATTAACCCTGTACAGCAGGCCCTATTTTTTAAAAGAAAAGGTGATTATTTTAACTGAGGGTGCTGCTTTTTTGGCCACACACAAAAATGTGCAAAACATTTCAAATTGAGAGCTAAAGAAAATGCAACCTTTACCCATATGTGAAGTGGCAGGTGGCAAAGCCAATTCTTTTTTATTAAACTGATCATAATGTAATATTGTCTGTGAATCGCTTATTTCTTTGCAAGATGGCGCCAATGCCCGTACCCCAACCTGTACAGAGGAAGGATGTCATTACTGTCAATAAAGTCACATATACTATCCTACGAATCATCGGGAAAGGCGGTTCATCTAAGGTGAGAATTCTACGAAAGCACCACAAAGCGAAATTCATTGATTGTTTTTTAAGGTTTTGTTAATTTTTAATGGTAATATACGACATTTGCAAGCATAAAAACTACCAAATTAGTATGAAATTGCTTGCTTGAGTGTAAGTGAATAATAGTCTCAAGCATCCAACGAAATCATGACACCCTGGTATGCTGTCTTTTTCAAGAAAAGTGGAATTTTATCAATTTCCAACGATGGTCGGCCGACCACTTTTTTTTTCAAATACTGCCCTCAATTTACCAAATTCAGCTAGTCCACATTTTGTTTGTAGTCAATTTCACATAGTGAGCAGGTACAAGCCTTCTAGACTGGTTCCCTGACCTCACAAATCCAGACGTCTATAAATTGCTCCATTTCAATTTAAGTGGGGTCAGGGAACCAGACTACATGAACATTATTTTTTTGGGGGGGGAGGAGGTTTTCCAGTATCGTTGAATGCAAAACTTCAAACAAGCCAGTACCAATATTTGCTTTAAAATACTAAACCCCCAAATCAATCTATTTCTGAAAATTACATCAAGGACAATTAAATGTTGTATATTCCCTTAAAGGTCTTGTCATTTTTAAAATCACTGTGACGTGTTTGAAATGTCTTTCAAACATGACATTCTAAGTAAAGGTTGCATTTCGGGAGACTTTTCAATTTCCTGTAACTTACTAATATTATTGCATTTCAGAAAATTATGATGTTTTGCACGTTGTGAATAAGTAAGCTTTCAATAATAACAAAGACAGATAAAACAGAAAATTTGAATGTCATTTTTGTTTGTCAACTAGTAAAAGAATATATTGTCTGACACTTTTGTTTTGCAGGTGTACCAAGTGTTCAGTGAGAATAAGAAGAAAGTTCTGGCCATTAAATATGTCAAGTTGGACTGCGCTGACGACATGACCGTACAGGGCTATATCAACGAGATCACACTGCTCCAAAAACTGCGTAATAGTGAAAACATCATACATCTCTATGACTTGTAAGTACACTTGTACGTTCAGCTAGAGTTATAACAAAGCAGTGCGGGCATATTTTGTGACCTCCTTACTGTAGCTCCTAAGAGTGGTAACATGTCAACTACAGTCGACTCTCGTTAGTACAAACTCTGTTAATACAAAATTCTGGTTATAACAAACATAAAGCCTTGGTCCCGACTGTGCATTTATGCGCACAATGAATGGGGCTGATGTTCCTCTTAATACAAAATTCTGATATAACAAACAGTTTGGCTAGTTTGTTACAACGAGATTCGACTGTATATTGTTCATACACACTAGGGTGAAACACTGCATAGTTGCTGTAAATATTCAAGAAAGTTGCCTCAAGAACGTTATGTCTAAGGATGTGACTTTGCATTTAAGTTTGTAAAGTGAGGCAAATATTAGGGCAATTTTAGGATTTTGGTCATCCGCCATTCCCCACACTCACCGACACAGATTTATGCCACTGTACTAAATCAACAATGATTGACATAATAAATAGTGGGCAATTACTAAAAAAGTAAAAACTTGCCTACAGGTACCCAGTGTTGTAGTCGAGTACTTTTTTCTGACTACCGAGTACTGCCGAGTACTTACTGTAGGTTACTGAGTATGAGTACGAGTACTTGTACTTCCGAGTACCGTACTTTTATTCCGAGTACGAGTATGAGTACTTGTATTTCCGAACACGACCATACGGCAAATGGTTCATTGTGCGTAATTGGCCCAGGCCCAGTCAGACCGATATACAGACCCACTCACGGCTAGCTGTTAAATGTGTTTGTCTGGACGTGCACAGAGAAAAATCAGGAAACTTTGATTTCTCCACAAGCCAATCAACCATTTCATACTGAAAGTATCGATAAAATAAGGCCGTGGTAAGTCAAGCTATACCATTTTTTTTTTTAGTACTGCTTTCTGAGTTCGAGTACTTTGACGTACGAGTACAAGTACTCTGAAAAAAGTACTCGAGTACGAGTACCGAGTACGAGTACTACAAAACTGCGGGTACCTCTAAAGTCTAATGTAATCAAGTGCTGCGATGCCTCTAAGTTTGTGTTTTTGTAATTTAAATAGTTTTGAACAAGTCCTGAATTATTTGTGCTATGAATGTTTAACTTAAAAGGAAGATCGCTTAAACGTAGGCCCTTTTTTATAATTTGGGTTTCGTTTAAATGTTGTGGAAAATTTGTAAATGGATTTAGAAAGTTTTTTTTTCTGTTTAAACATTTACATGTGTACACATCACATCCTTAGTTGTTTGCCCAGATGGCCAGTAGCATCCCTCTTTATTCAGTTATTCAACATTGATATGCTTGGTTTTCCTTCAGTGAGATCACCGATTCCCACATCTATCTGGTCATGGAGTGTGGATCCATCGACTTAGCCACCTTCTTGAGTAAACATAAGAAGATTGACCCTCAAGACATGAAGTTCTACTGGCGAGGGATGTTGGATGCGGTGGATGTAGTCCATCAAGCAGGTATGACCATGGCAACTCACTCATAACTGTGTAACTGTGTAACCCATAATTAACACGCATGCAGTGTAGTACAAAAATGTATGTTGTATTGTTTTGTGTTTTATTCATGGATGAATCTCTAAAACCATAGGGCCACTTACCATGGTAACTCAAGTTACATTTGGAGGGGGTCTTCCATCAACTCTATTACATTATTATAAAAGGCCAACAAAATAAACTTCTGTTGGTTTGGCAATAAGTTTTTAATCGGCAACTCACATTACAAGAAAAGGACATGGCAACAATTTAAATACGGTCAACTTTTAATAAAAATGATACCGGACGTTATATAGCGCACGTATCTACCAACAATAGGTACTCAAGGCGCTGGAAATTATGTCAATTATTAAAGAAAGGTAAATAAAGTTGATGAGAAATATGAGACCCATTATGTAGCACCTTATAATGGTTTACAAGGTGCTGCGGCGCACATTGCAGCCACTGCCAGAAACACCGGGCAAACCCTTTCTCCTAGTGATGAGTGTTAATACAAACACTGTTTAATAATACAAATTTTGGTTTTAGCAAACAAAGCCTTGGTCTTGATTGTGAATTTATATGCAAAATGAATGGGACCTGCACTCCTCTTAATACAAAATTCTGATATAACAAACAGTTTAGCTAATCCAGCCGAGTTTGTATTAATGAGAGTGAACTTGACCCTGCATTTGAAAGCTTCCTCCAACTGTGCACTGATAGACAAATCTTTTAGTGCCCTTACATCATTAGGGTTTAGGTCATATGCCATAATTTCAATTATCGAAAAATAATCAGCCACAAAATTTGTAGATCAACATTATGTTTTGCCGTTCACCGACGACATTTAAACACTGTATACTCAATGTGTAGAGGGATATATTTCGGTAACTCACGTTACACGTAACGCATGTGACAGTTTGTCCACTCAACTTTGGTCATGTTGGTACAAGTTAAAACATATAAGAAACTAAAAATCAAACAAAACAACTCTTATCGCATAAAATATGAACCTTTCTCTCTGCCTTAAAAACAAAAACTCACAATGACACTTGCATTTTGCATGTAAACAGAGGTTGCCAAAATTACTAGCTAAAATCCATAATATTAGCCAAAAAAGATATTTTGACAAAAAAATACATTTAAGCATACTCCATCTCAATGTCACATCACTCAAATGAAAGGTCTTGATGTCCTATTTGATTTGATACCATATTTGAATTTGTGATGCTTGCAGTTTTGAAGATTTCATAAATTTTCCATTTTTCAGCCATGTCCACATTCTCATGGAATTGCCCATAAAGTGCTTTCAGGTGTTTACAGGGAGTAACAGACAGGGCTGGGTTGGGGTGCTACAAGGACCAATGCCCATGAACTTTCTTGAATTTGTGGTGTTGTCAATAATTGTTTTTCCCCACCCACTGTTGTTAACCAGGGTGAATCCATAATGCAGAGATGCCACTTTTCCGGTTTTAGCTGGAATTCCGTTGTTTTGGTTATTTTTGTAATCCGTTATTTTTTTTCTGGCTGTCAAAAAACAATGGAAAAAGAACTGGAAAATCATTAATGGTTAAAGGGAATATACAATATTTGCTTTTGCTGTAATTTTCAGAAATGGATGGATTGGGGGGGGGGTTGTATTTTATAGCAAATATTGTAACACTGACTTGTTTTACAGTTTGGGTTCGTTAGATGCTGGAAAAACCAAGAAAAACAATCATGATCTTGTAGCCTGGTTCCCTGACCCCACTGAAGATAAAACGGAGCAATTTATAGATGTCAGAGAATTGCAAGGTCACGGAATCAGTGCAGCTGGTTTTGTACCCTTTCACGGGTGTATAATCGATTGAAAAGATAATATTAAATAGGGAGCAGTATTTGAAAAAAAGCCAGTTTTTTCCCCAATGCTGGTCGGGGACGACCAGCGTTGGAAATTGATACAAAAATACCACTTTTCTTGAAAATGTCAGCACACGGGTGCCATAATTTTACAGGATGCTTTAGACTGTCATTCACTAACAGTCCAGTAAGGTATTTCATGACAATTTGGTAGTATTGTTTTTTGATGTTTGCAAATGTTGTATATTCCCTAAATGTTGTATATTCAAAAGTGTTTAATTTGTTAGTGACTCAAAACAAACATATTCTGGGATTCAGATACACCGCTGATTTGGAAAGTATTGGTTGTACCATTCTCTTTGCCAGGCATCGTCCACAGTGACCTGAAGCCAGCCAACTTCTTATTTGTGGAGGGAACGCTGAAGCTGATTGACTTTGGCATTGCTAATGCCATTCAGAGTGACAAGACCAGTGTGGTTAGAGAGTCTCAAGTAGGGACGTTGAATTACATGTCACCTGAAGCCATTCAGGACACGTCACCGTCACCTCAGGTGGACGCCAATGGACACAGGAGACCGAAACTCAAGGTGAACATTAGAGAGATTTAATTACATTTCACAAAGTGAAATCTTTTTATCGACCAATGAGGAGTATCCCGATATAAGAGAAGATTGTGACACACTCAATTTTTAACCCTAACCCCCTAGGCCCTTTTGGCTAGGAACCATCCTCAATCCTCCAAAATCCTCCAAAAATTGTGCCCTTATGTTAAAATGAAGGATGCCCTGCGCCTCAATCCTTCAAAATCCTCAACAGTCCTGCCTCTCAAAATGCATTGAGCCTCAATCCTCCAAAATCCATCTCTTCTTCAAACACCATTCATCCTCAATCCTCCAAATTCAACCGATACTGAATGTCCATGTGCCCTCAATCCTCCACAATCCTCCAAAATTGTATGTTGCATTCAGCCTCAATCCTCCAAAATCCTCCAAAACGGCCCAGTGGACTTTGGAGGATTGCGGAAGGTCATGTGAAATCAATTTTTTTTAAAAGCAATGTTCAAACTGTGAGCTGTTCACCGTTTGTTTCATTGCTATTAAAACACTTACTTTAATCACTCACTTCAGCTAGGAGCGGATCCAGGGAGGAGGGGTGGGGAAAAAAAACACAGCTATGTAAAAAAAAGAAAAATTCATTGAAATTTCTTTTAAAATAATGCGAAACCCCCCTGCTCTGACACCCAAAAAAAACATTATACTGGTATATGTAACAGTGTCTGCCTGTGCACAAAATACGGGCAGAGCCCGCTTGGTTATCGTTATATGGGGTATGTATTGTACACAATTTTGTGATAGAGTGTTAATAATTGTCAGATTTGAACAGCGCCCCCATTGAAAGTATGGTACGAGGCCCCCCCCCCCCATTGATTTTATGGAGGCCAAGTGTCCGTACAAAAAAAACTGTGTACATTTCAGCAATGATTTGCTGATGAAAATACAACCCCCCCCCCCCTCTGCAAAAATTCCACCCCTGCATGCACTTGATTTTAACCAATGTGTGAAGTTTTAAAGAAAAACTTCTTTTTGCCCACAGTGTTTCAGATGTTATTTTTTGCTTTCTCCTCTTTGACAATAGTCAGGTCCTATAGAAGTAAAAGCTTTACATAGCCAATTGAGTCCCCCATTGTCCCAATTGTCTGGAATTATTTTCTGATCAAACACATATTGCCCCAAAAGCAACCAAGATGCAGTCACTAATAAGCCTGCCTGTATTCTATTGATGGCCTCCATCATTCACTTGAAAGATAGCATTTCGTCATTCTACCCCTACTTTGCTGACATTTACCCCAGGGATATTAAGTTCTGTTAAATGTCCAATTTATTGTTTGGCTCTTTTGTGCATGTTAATTGAAACTTAGAGCCAGTCTTTCGTTACACAGGCGTAGGACAATTTCGCGTAATATGATATAATGCTCATAAGATTGCAAGACAGAGTCAACAAACACCCATATTGAAGTCTGGAGCCAACAGGCCTCATGTGGAGTCGTAACCGTAAAAGTGTTGTTTGTCTTGTTTCCAATAAACTTCAAAACCGTTCAAATAACTATAAGTCTCCAGTGTTGTCGCAGACGGTAGTCGACAAAACATTTCCTGTAGTATAAAAAGTGAATCAATTTTCGTCATCCGCTCTTTTTTTCATCTGAAAAAGATCGTATTGGCTGAGAAGGAAATTTAACTTGAGCTCCGGTTTCAGTAAGATATATATCGAGCGTCTAAGCAATAACTCCCGTTTATAGATTGGTGAAGGGTTCGGTATGAAATCGAACCGCATGCTGCATTTGTGTCCGGAAAGCTGTTGTCAGTGCAATAACAAAATCGTTCGCCCTGTTTTCTGTTTTGAAAAGGTTAGACCGGGTTTCAGAAAATATTTGTGGAAAGTTTGCCGAGCGATCAATTTACTGTTTGTCCCGGGCCACTGTTTAGGGAGCTTTAAGGTTTCAAGCTGTACATCGATGCAAACAAATTTCAAGGAATCGTCCCTCGGGAAATATCGTCTTTCATCCGGCTTATCACAAAACAGACAGTTGGCCGTTAATCTTAATATTCTCGCAGCCATTTGATTGGTCAGCTTGGAAATCATTCAGAAAGAGGGGCACCACTCTCGTCAAAATGTTGGGAGATTGCATGAATTTGATGGTAAACAAACCAGTGATGAAGGTGTAACAGAATTCCGGACGTGAGCATTGGGTTTTTTTCTGTTGTGTTTTTCAGATTAATTGTAAGAGTGATGTGTGGTCCCTTGGCTGTATCTTCTACTACATGGTTTATGGCAAGACACCATTTCAGCATATTACTCTCAGCCTGATGAAACTCCAAGCCATCTGTGATCCAAGGTATGTACATGTACTCTTGGACCAAGCCTTCCAAGTCCATGCCGTCAACCAAGAGTGAAAACAGCAAATGTCACAAAGTCAGCAACTTTAATTAACAGAATAACAGAGTGGTAGAACAGTTTGAAAGTGTCCATAACATGGATTTTGACTTTAGAACATACTTTTTGCGCAACTTTTACTCCTTTTAAATGTATGAAAACTATTTGACATCCCTTTCTGGTTAATTTTATTGAAAAGTGCACTTCTTTAACCATTAAAAATATTATCCTGTTTTTCCTAACAACTGAGGGCGCTGTTGCTGTGATATCATTTGAAAAGACACTGTTCAGTTTAGGGGTTTTCTGTTCAAATTGTGGGAAAGATTTCCATATAAGAAGTTCACTCAACACTCTGTGTACAAACCCTATGAGAGTGGACTGAAAAATTCTAAGTGTTTTCTAAGAAAATGCTTGTATTTTCTCACTGCTCAAATTGACTTTGATGACATGAAATTGCTATCTGGGGGCTTGTTAGTCAATACAGAGGAAAATTAGTGAACTTTGCATATGGTAATCTTGCCAAATTGTGAACCCAATAATTTGTTCAATGAAAACATTTGTGAGAAAAGTTTGTTCATTGCCTTACTGTCCTTTACTGACACAACAATGAATCACCAAAGAAAAGAACAAGTTTACCACAGCAAAATATCCAAAATTCTGGCAACTTTTGGTGCTGAAATAGCTGTAACATTAAGGTTTCTGCCTAAAATGACATCACATTTTTTTGCTCATGAATATGGAAATTTACATTAGCATAAAAACCTAAAAGGCACCAAAATATCCTTGAAAATGGCAAAATGAAAATTGGAAATAAGGTTGAATGGGACACAAAGGTTCAATTTCAAGGACTGCATTAAAACATTACATTACATGGGCCCTTTAAGGTTCTGGTTTCAAAACAAAAAAGTGGGTTAAGGGCCTGGTTGCCGATACTGGCTCGATTTGCATGCATGTGTGTGTTCCTCTATTTAGAAGATGAATTTAAAGAAAAATTGATCTAAAATAAATTATCAAATTACTCACTCATATTCCCCAAATTTCAAAACTTAAAAAATTTTGAAGAATGAATTATACTCTTTCGTTAAAAATAAAATACAAAGACGAAAGCACAAATGTATCATCCTGATTCAGGGACCACTTTTATTGCTGGCAAACTTCTCAGCTGTGTTTAAACAGTGGTTTAAACCCAACCACATGACGTGCTCTCGACCAATAAGAATGGGGAAACTGTCTGAGGTATTTTTGAATGCATTTTAAGTATGAACCAACATTAATGTTGACAAAAATATAGCAGTAATTATCCCCTGAATTGAATTGATATTTTACATTTCTTTTTCTCTATTGGATCAATAGGCATGTGATTGAGTTCCCAGCTGTTGACAATCCACATCTCCTTGACCTTCTCAAGAAATGTTTGATCAGAGATCCTCGGGAAAGGCCTTCCATTCCTGAACTCCGAAAGCATCCGTATTTCCTGTCAGAAGCAGCCCCTGTACAGGGTGAGTCTTGCCTACTAGATAACAGTTTAAAGAAAGTTTCCTGTGCATTGAAGTCAACGCTTGTACCTACCGGTAGACTTTAATAAATCCTGTGCTTGGAACCCAAGAATCAACCATGGCATTGGTTTCTATTTTATCTGTTCCTTAACCCAAAATCGACCTTGTGAATTCCTATCCACAATTTCTCCAACAATCAAAAGTCAACTGACTGCAAGTATTTTTCAAGTCCCACTGGTTTAAGATGATTCAGATATTTGTTTTTCAGATTACTATAGTTTGTTTAATTTTTGGTTTGATTTGATGTGAGGAAAACATTTTAACGAGCCCTTCTTTCTGGGAAAACGTCCAAGATTCACAATCCAAGATTATGAAATGTGTGAGGCTTTCTGACTAAAATGAGACGGAACTGGACACAGGCAGTTGTGAAGAAAACAAAAATGCAGTGATATCTTATTTCTTCATATTTATTGATATTTTTAATCTTTGATAGTCTACTACAAATATTTGAAAGAGTATAAAAATCGTGGAATTAAAGTGTTTTTAAAGAAAAGCAATTGGCATCTTTTATTTTCATGACAACAAAACAGTTGAAACTTTAAATACCTTTTTCCCAGTATTTAATTTTGTTGACATTTCGATAAATGCAATCTTTAATCAGCCATAACTTGTCAACAGAATGGGCAACAATTGAAAAGCAACAAACAGTATTATTGTATTCTCTTTCCTAATATCCACAAACCGGAAACTTTTATGGGTGATATATCACTACAAAGCGGTAAAACTTTAATAACTGGGGATTTCAATATCCATATTGACGAATCTGAGAAACCTGAAGTAAAACAATTCATGAGAATAGTGGAAAACGCAGGATTCACTCAGCACATAACAGTCCCTACGCACAAAGATGGACATACAATTGATCTATTATTGTCCCGCCCTGAAGATCACTTGATATGCGACTGGTGCGTCTGTGACAAGCTCATGTCAGACCATTCTTTGATTACCGCCACTCTTCAAAGGAGGAAACCCCAGCCACTGAAGATTGAACAAGCGTCCAGAAACTATAAGTGTCTTAACGTTCGGGACTTTCTTCAAGATATTCAAAGAGATCTTGTAGATGAAATGCCAACTGAAAGCGGTTGTAATGAAATGATTGAACATTACGAATTGACTCTTCAAAACACCATCGACAAGTACTGCCCTTTATCAGTCAAGCTGCGTACCATGCGACCAAGAATGCCATGGTATAATAACAACATCCATGAAGCTC
This sequence comes from Patiria pectinifera, assembly GCA_029964075.1. Classification (NCBI taxonomy): domain Eukaryota; kingdom Metazoa; phylum Echinodermata; class Asteroidea; order Valvatida; family Asterinidae; genus Patiria; species Patiria pectinifera. The sequence goes on along the minus strand of CM057140.1, from coordinate 4,413,153 downwards.
GGCGTGTGCGCAGGCGCTTAGAAAACAAGTGGAAAAAGAGCAAGTCAGCTTCTGATAAAGACTCTTATCTTGAGCAGAAAGTACTTGTTGATGGCTTAATAACCAAAGCTAAGAGTGATTACTTTCATGACAAATTATTTTCTGCTAATAGTAAAGACCAATTCAAAATTTTGAACTCACTTTTGAATACCGGCACCAAAATTCTTCCCAGGTATGATTGTGCGTCTGACCTTGCTAATAGGTTTGCCAAATTCTTCGTTGAGAAAATAAAGAAAATAAGAGACAGTTTTGGCTCAGAAAATGAGGTTGGTAATGTAGATGGTAATGAAAATACTGAATCAAATGACATTGCTGTTTGTTTAAATCCCAAGTTTGATGATTATCTGGACGGTGGTGATGAGACTGGATTTCTTTCAGGGGCCACCTTTCGGGATCTTTCAGATTTGAGACCAGTATGTCATGATGAAGTTGCAAATCTCCTGAAAAAGCTGGCTAATAAATCATGCTTGCTTGATCAAATACCGACCTGGCTCATGAAGGAAAATCCTAGTCTCTTCATTCCGGTCCTGACTGATATCATTAATGTGTCATTTTGTACTGGAATATTCCCAGAGTCTTTAAAAGAAGCTACTCTCTCTCCAATTGTAAAGAAACAGACATTGGACCCAAATACACTTCAAAACTATCGGCCAGTATCGAACATAAAAGCTCTGGCCAAACTTGTGGAAATGGCAGCGGCAAGCCGCTTACTGGAACATATAAATATCAACAATTTGTCGGAAAAATTCCAATCCGCCTACAAATCTGCTCATTCAACCGAGACTGCACTCATCCGGATTAATAATGACATTGCTACTGCTATAGATCACCAACATGCCGTACTACTTGTTATGCTCGACCTCTCGGCGGCATTTGACACAATAGATCATTCAATTTTCATCCAAAGACTTCACAGACGATTTCATGTTACCGGGAAGGCTCTGACATGGTTTGATACTTACCTCCAAAACCGCTCAAACAGGGTTTGTATCTCTGGAACTTTCTCTGACACCCACGTTATGGAATATGGTTTTCCACAAGGATCTATACTAGGACCAATAGGATACAGCGCCTACACTCATCCAGTTGGAACCATCCTTCGTGCAAATGACGTCAAATACCACATCTATGCTGATGACACGCAAATCCTTGTGAGTTTTGATCCGAGAGAGGATGGTGCATGCGAAGTGGCGATCCACAAACTACAATCTTGTGTGGGACAAATTAAGCAATGGATGACAACTAATAAGCTGCAACTAAACGAGTCAAAAACAGAGTTTTTCGTTGCAGCTTCTGCTAGGTTTGCCCCCCGCCTTTCCAACGTTACTTTGACTCTTGGCGACGTTACGATTAAACCATCTAAATCGTTGCGTAACTTGGGCGTTGTCATCGATCCTCCGTTGAGCATGAGTGACCAAGTTTCTTCAATCGTTAAATGTGTCAGTTTTCATCTCCGGAACTTATCACGCATTCGTCGTTTCATGGACCAAGAGACATGTAAAATGGCTGTTCAGTCGCTAATCTTCTCCCGGATTGACTATGGAAATGCGTTGCTTTATGGTGCCAATGAAGGTGATTTAACTCGTCTGCAAAGGCTACAAAACAGGGCCGCCAGACTAATTTTTCTTGCTGCTCGTGACCATCCGAGCGCACCGTTGTTACGTCGCCTTCATTGGCTACCAATCCGAGCACGCATAAATTTCAAACTTCTTGTCATTGTTTACAAATGTATCAACTCTATGGCACCTTCATATCTCCGAGAACTCATCTCTTTCAACACATCTGTCTATGCCACCCGCTCATCATTTGATAAAACCCGTCTCCATAACCCCCAAACTAAGTCGCGTACTGGAGATCGTGCCTTTCAAGCCGCTGCGCCCCGGCTGTGGAATTCCCTACCCCGTAACATCCGAGAAGCCAACACACTTCAGCTCTTCAAAAATAGACTCAAAACCCATTTATTTGTTTAATCATGCCATATGTTATTTTGCTTGTATAGTTTTTTGTATCTGTTTCAATGCATTCTTTGTTTGTATCTTTAAATTAATTTGTCAGCTTTTGTAAAGCGCTCCGATCTTTGTGGGGCGCTATAAAAATGCCTATATGTATGTATGTATGTATGTATGTATTTCAACCTCTGCCCAGTTCTGTCTCATTTTGCCAGCACGCCTCATGTATATCAAATTTAATAGTTTGACATTTTTCTTTCGTCATGTAGAGGAAGCAAGCAAGCCCAACTTGACAGAGGAGCACCTGAAGAGTTTAATATCCCAGCTGAGCCATGCACAGATCAATTCACCAACCAGCATCACGGCAGTGACCAGGGTAAGGCAGTCTTTTATAACTGCAATCGTAATTTGTCATACAATTTAGCCTGAATCAAAATCATGTTGCCCAACATATTTCAGTTCGGGCGATTCACAATGCAGTGCGCCACCAAGAGTTTGCTACGTAGAGTCCATTTTTCAAGTTTACGGTCGACAAAACATGGCCCATTTGAATGAGTGTCGGTAGACAACTTGAGCTAATATGCCGTAGATTGGGGCATAGCGTTCTGCCGCCTTACAAAAACACCATATTGATAACAATAGAAGAAATGGGCAAACAGATCCTCAAATCATACACATTTACAAAACCACTGACCGGAAAAACTAACAATGTCAAAATGTTCCGCGCTGCGAATTTGTCGACCATCTCCTAATGTGCAATGGGAAAAATGAACTCTCCCTGGCAAACTCTTGGTGGCGCACTGCATTGTGAATCGCCCGAATTCCTTCATTGCCAAGTCAGTTTTATTGAATCCAAACACTGGTTATGGTAAAACCCATTATAGCTTGTTATCAAATAAAGCTGATTCATTCATCATAATATATGTGCAGTCATGTGGTATGAATTCAACCATATGATCTTGTCATCATTACAATGAATGTTTATCTTCAGACTCTCATGGAGCAGTTGCAGTCCGGTCAGCAGTTTGACATTTCTACAGCCCTCGGGTCAAAGGTCAGATCCAGACCATTCCAGCAGGTTGCTCAACAGGTGAGATATGATCAACTAGGCCAGGCAGTAGTCATAGTCATGTGTTGAAATAAGTGATCTTGAAGGGTTACATTTTCAGGCATTTCGGTATTCCTACTTTTTTTCCTGTGTTTTTTACCTTGCTCCTACTTTTTCTACTTTTTTCTTAAACTGCCTACTTTATTCCCCACTTTTTTGTCCCACAATAGTAAAATCTCATTGACTATTTTTCATAAAAGTGTTACGCAATGTTATATGTAACTTACACAATGAAGGGCTTGGGCGCAGGTGTACTGCAACTGTTCTTTAAGAGCTTAGGACAAGGGGGCAAGGGGGAGGAGCAATTTTTTGTGTACGATCATATGGAGGTGTCTGCATGTAGTCTCGGGTAAAAGGTAGCAATAGATGATTTTCCTACTTTTTATCCCGATTTTGTCCTCCAAAGCCCTACTTTCGTCCTGTTCTTTTTTGGTTGTAGAAAATTTTGATCATTTTTTCTCCTACTTTTTCACCTGGGTCTGCTTGAAAGCCTGCATTTTGATTCCATTAAAACCAGTCTGGTCAGTTCAAATAGTTTGAATGGAACTCGGTCATATTCAATTTCAACCACTATTTGGCATTTTTGTAACCGAGTCAATCGCAAGTCTGGTCACAACTAAATCACAAATGCACTTGTCATCGACTTGTGAGTACTTGTGATGGACTCGAGTAAAACCCTGATATTGTGGATACTTTTGCCCTGCTAGCCTCCTACCCAGCCACCACCACCACCTCCACACCAGCCAACATTTGATATGCCTCAACAGCCGCCTCAGTTGGCTCAGCCTAGGCAAGCAAATAGGGTGCCCCTACAGGTTGTGCAGAGGGAAGCATTGCAACAGGCTCAGACGGCTCTCAAACCGCTGTGCAGATCACAGAGCAACAAGTACATGAGACAAGAAAGCCACGAAAAGGTAGGTTGCTGACTAGAAACTTCCATATATCCATTTGGTTCCCTGGGAATGATTGTGTCTGTCATCTCACAGCATTGCGTACGTGTTCATCTTTTCAAACCGTGGATGAAAAATACCAGAGAACAAAAGAGAACAATATCGTCCACGATTCCCAGCATACGTCCGCGATTGGGGTCGTGTACAAAACCTATGGGAGTCTTCCTAAAAAGTACAAACAAAAGAGGGACAATTTGACGTCCACGATCGACGGTGAACACACGTTTCTGTGTACCGGCTCGGTGCACAAGTACTCCTTCAACGGCCAGAAAAGGAGAGTTGGGGGAGACCTAAACTGGTTCCCGGTCCATCCACTGCATATTTCGAATAATCCAAAGTTATTGGGGGCGGAATTAGTCTGGGAGACCATCGCAAGTTATATTTTAACGTATTCGCGCGCGGATGCGACGCTCACGCAAAGACGTTGGTAATAGCTTTGGCACATACAGGAAGTCATGTGTACTTGGTGCGCGAACAAGTACAGTACAGCACGCACACGCTGTGTGTCCTGTCCGCGGTGCTCTCAAAAGTGGTAAAAACATGCCCTCTTTTGTTGGCGTACGGAGCCCATAGAGAAAATGGGGATGTTCATGTTTTTTTGTGTATTTCTTTAATTTTGTTTTCATTAATTCATGTGTTCCTTTCATTTTTAATTGGCAAAAGTTTCCTTCGTTCATAACTTAACATGAGAAATGGTTTCATTTTTATTAGAATTTGTTGCCATCTTTGTTGTGATTATTTTCTCAAAAAATGTCTGACATTTTTTGTCATTTAATCAGTTACTGTCAGAGTTGGGCGAGGGATAATATTGATACTTTTTATCATTTTCAATTTTTTTAAATAACCTTGCATTCACGTTTTACTAGTTACTACTACATGTACTTTCATTTTGCATGCTTGTTGCACCTTGTAACTCACCAATCATTAGGAGAACCGTGATTTGGAAGCCGTGTTGAGGGGTCAGTTAGCTCACAAATACCAGAACGCACTTCCTACTCAAGTCACTGAAGAGCAAACTTATGGTGAGTCTGCCAAAGTTAAATGGATAAAATGGCCTGATCCCATATAGCTTAGGTAATGTATTATTTTGGTTTAATAATAGGAGTGTGATCAAAGAGTAAGATTAATGAGTAGTTTTAAATATTCTAGGAGTTCATGTACATAGTTTTAATAGTTCAGTCAAGTTAAATTTCAGTTGATACTTTTTGCACCACATCACTTTAACTCCAACATTATTTATTCAAATGTATAGCTTTAGGAGTCACTGTATGTAACTACAGCAGAGGTCACAAATTTTAACACAATTTAACTAACAACATCAGACATTGTATTAAAGGGAATGTACATCATTGGCTTTTGTTGTAATTTTCATTTATGTACTATTTGAGGGGTTAGTATAATAGATCAAATATTGTTACACTAACATGTTTGAAGTTTTGTGTTCAAAAATGCCGGAAAAACCAAGAAAAACAAAAACGTTCAAGCAATCTGGTTCCCTGACTCCACTAAAGATGACATAGATCAATATTTATAGATGCCGGAAAATTTTTAAGGTAAGGGAACCTGTCTAGCCTGCCTGCACCCGTTCATGAACATATAACCAATAGCAAACAAAATTTGAATTGAAAATATGGTAAATTTGGAGCAGTAGTTGAAAAATAGTTAGGTTTTTCCAACGCTGGTCGGCCGACCACTGTTGGAAATGTATACAAAAATACCATTTTCTTGAAAATGACGTCACACCAGGTGCCATAATTTTACAAGATGCTTGAGACTGTCATTTACCAACATCCTAGTAAGGTATTTCGTAAAAACTTGGTAGTTTTATTTTGCGATGTTTGCAAATGTTGTATATTCCCTTTAAAACTAGTGTGATCAAAGAGTAAGATTAATGACTAGTTATAAATGCTCTAAGAATTAATGTTCATAGCTTTGATAGTTCAGTCAACTTAAATTTCAGTGGATACTTTTGCACCTTAGGCCCAAAAAATAAACTGGGTCTCTGGTCATCACGCGCGTCGATTTTAATCATGCACGTCAACTTTTTTTTTCTTCAAATTAATACGGAAGGTACAACAGCGCCCTCTATTGCCGCACCTCAAATTTTTGTACCAAGCAGCACCAAGGAATGGGAAATTGCACCAAGGCAAATGATAATGGGCACCAAGGCAAATTATGGAGGACACCAATGTATAATGAGGACACAAAAAAGCAAAATAGTACCCACCTTGTCTGTACAATACAAGCTTGAAAAAAAAAAGCCAACCTCCCCCCCCCCCAAAAAAAAAAATTGCGTCACTGCATCAGTTCCTGAACTTCGGTCTGACCAGAGACCGACTATTTTGTTTTTACTTGACCACCACATCACTTTAACTCCAGCATTACTTATTCAAATTTATAACTTACTAGCTTTAGGAGTCACTATGGGTAACTACAGCAGAGGTCACAAATTTTAACACAATTTAACTAACAACATCAGACATTGTATTTATTTTATTTACCTTTAATTACTAAACAAACGTACAACAATAAGTATTTCTAAGAATTATTTTCTTCTTTATAGTTCGTATTATACCTTCACCTAACACAAACAGTGTTTCGTATTTGAAACAAATTGAATCGGAGAATTTGTGAGATTTTCTGGCAAAATGAGACGGAACTGGGTACAGGCCGTAGTGGAGAAATATACAAAAAAAAACTTTAATGGATTGATTAGGCCAAAACAAAATAGTTCTGATTCCGGTTTCCCTACTTACCCTATTCTGACAGCCCCTACCCTAATTTTTGTGTGGGAAAAATGAGAAGAAAAAACACCCAAAACCATCAATTTCTACCTTTTACCCTTAACCACATGCAGACGCCTCCATATGGTCGTACACCACATGTACACAAACAAAATTTGCTAAAAAAAAAAAAAAATCCCTACCTACCTACCCTATTTTCAAATGCCATGTAATCGGAGAAGCAGAACTATTTTTTTATTTTTTTTTATTTTTTTTGCCTTATTTTGGACTTTCAGATTAATTGATATATTAGTAATCTTTGATATGTCTACTACACATGATACAGAAATAGAATAAAAATCATGGAATAAAAGTGTTTTTAAAGGTAAAACTGTTGGCATATTTCATTTTCACGACTACAAAACTCGAAAGTTGGTTTGGTTTTTTTCCTCTGTATTTTACTTTTTTGACGTTGGTAAATTGGAATTTAATCAGCCATGATATTGAGCCATATTAAACTTGTCCACAAACAGTAATGTAAGGAGAATATGATTGTCTTTCCGAATACCCGCAAACCCTCATTTTGACCTCTGCCCAGTTCTGTCTCATTTTGCCAGAACGCCTCACATGTATGGTGGGCTGCTCAAATATCAACCAGTCCTGTGAGATGTTAGTCATCCTGGAACTGAAGTTGACAAGTATATGTCCATAAAATGCATTCACATTTTTTCTTTAGAATGCATCCCTGTTATACAGGGTGAGTCAATAAAAACACTCAATAAATAAAGTCAATAAAAACGGAACCCAAATGTCGGAACCATTGTTTTACTGAAGTTCTGCATGTAGCACTTTCAAAATCTAGGACATAAAAGCTCAATTCATAAGCTTTCTTTCAGTGCAAGAATCATTCAAATCGGTCATGTAATTTTCAAGTTACGGAATACGGAATTTTAAACACAACCACTGTTTAAAAGCTCTGTCCACGTATCACAAAAAGGTGTTCGTTTTTTCAGCAAAACGAAAACGATTCACACACATCCCTATGTGCACACATCCCTATGTAATTTGTTTTCGTTTTGCTGAAAGAACACTTACCTTTTTGTGATCCGTGGACAGAACTTTAAAACGGTGGTGTCGTTAAAAATTCTGTAACTTGAAAATTACATAAATGATTTGAATGATTCTTGTACTGAAAGAAAGCTTATGAATTGAGCTTGCATATCCTAGATTTTGAAAGTGCTACATGCAGATGTGACTTCAGTAAAACAATAGTCCCGACATTTGGGTTTCGGTTTGTTTTCTTACTCATCCTGTATTTCAATACCAATGTAAATGCTTAGTCCATTCTTCAATATTTTCTCTTTTACAGAGCAAACTTGGGGAACAGAAACCATGAAATGAGCGGCAGAATACTCCGAGTGACTCTCAAGTTCTGCGTACATGTAGTAGTGCCACCGGTCAGCCTGTCGAGTACTCTGATGTTGGTGCAGTCCACAAACCGACGACAGCAACTTTTTTGTACAAACCTCAGTTCTTGTGCCAGTAATCAGGGCTCTCTGTCTCATTGAAGAAGTTTCTAACAATTAATGAACTTGGATATTTTGTTTGTTTACTTATAAACTCTACACTTTACTTTTGTGTACCTGGGTCAACATGCATAAAACTAATTCCAGTTAGTTAAAAGAATGCAATAAGTTACAGCTTTATACTCAAGTAGTTTGTTTCTTTTATCCGTTGTATAATAGCATAGCACTAATCTCTATCATTTAAACCATTGCTATGGCGTCAAACTATTGTTAAAGTGTGGATTTGGAACTACGAATCTGTTACACTGGTCACAAAGTGTGGATTCAGGATTACGAATCCACACTTTGAAGACGTCAGACAAATGTTCTCTATAATGAGCATTAATAGGACCGTATGCGTAAAATTTCCTTCCGAAATTACCGATGCATCTTCACTGTCAGATTCTCCGCCGTCACTGCAAAGCCTACTTCGAGTCAGAAAGAAATCATCGTCTGACCTATCAATTTGTCGACGGAAGGAGCCGGAACAAATGTTGCAACCTGACGCCACTTTTTTTTCTCCATATATCATCTCAATGAAGGGCATTCATTGCAAGAATGATGATTAGACATGAATCTGGGACTGAAAAAAATATTTCCAATTTTGTTAGGAAATACTTTAAAAAAAGTCTTGACTCTCCATAGACTTTGTACACAATCGCGGAAGTGGCGTCAGGTTGCAACATTTATCCCAAGTCTTTTCATCTCCACTCACTGTTAATGTCAATACTTCTTTTGACGCAATGGTTTATGTCGAAGAATACACTCGCAAGTGTGGATTCTTAATTTACGAATTCACTCGGCGCTTCGCACCTCGTGAATTCTTAAATTACGAATCCACACTTTCTCGTGTATTCTCCTTAACGTAATCCATAGAATAAAGTTGACCTCCCATTTAGAAAAGCTAATTTTCCCAAATGGAAAACCACATGAATGTGTTTACATACACACCTGTGACTGATTAACTTTAAGACACTTAAAAGTTTGCGACTCGTCAGACATCTTTGCCTTATGTCTTCTAGCTTTTATTTTGTTTCTTTGTTGTTTTTGCTCTTCATTTATTATGCAATCTGTAACATTAAACGTGTTATTTTATTCAACTGTAAATATAGACACTGGCATATAAAAGCTAAATTCCATCGTAAACTTATGCTTGAACTTAACAAATATAGTAAAAAGGAACAGCCGTGATCATGTGGGATATAATTGAAATGAATCTCTATTTGAAGTATGAAATGAGTAAATGTTGCTGGTGACTTTCTTGTTGTTCGGGACTTTGTTGCATATTACTTTATGTTGATAAATAAAATGGAACATGATCAACTTGTTCGCTTTGTAGAATAGCAGTGCTAACAATTCGCATAGCTTTTTTATTTAACGTTCGTTTGCTGTATATGATTTTTTGCCAGTGTTGCAAACATCTTTTACAATGAAGGATATAGATATACTTGATTCCTGCAATAATTGAACACAAAAATGGGCTTTGATAGTAAGTGTAAATAGGCAACAAAGAGAGAAATCACAAGAGTCATAATAAAAAAAAGAAAACATTTATTATGAAAAGCATGTCAATTTGTCTTTCATCAATAAACATGTGTATTTACCTGAAGTAAAAAGTAAACAATTATTCAGGGAAGGAATGGAGTATCCAGACGCCACTTTTTGTTGTGTACAAATTAAGTCTGTGGAGAGTTAAGTGTATTTTCAAACAAGATTGGAACTGTTTCTCAGTCCCAGATTCATGTCGTTTCAATATTTTTGCAATGATCGACTTCATTGCGATAATATATGGGGAAAAGTGGCTATAGGATGCCACACTCTTCCTTATTCAGACTTAATTTGAAGGAGCGGAGATGATAGCTATAGCTGAACTGGAATTGAATAAATTCGTCACGGGTGTGTTGCCGCCCATCAGCATGAGAAGCAGGCAAACTAAATCTAGAAAAAGAAGCCTTTGTTATTAGAGAAAAATAATCTAGCAGCTAGTGAATGGATCTCTGCCAAGTCTCTACGGGCTTGTTCTCGAGTCGCCAAACATCGAGTCCAAGTCACCTTGTCCGAGTCACGACACGAGTCACCTTTAATTACACACATGTACTTACTGGAAATAAATGCTGAGGTACTGCTAAAGCCTCACAGTGTATAAATGTTTCGATTTTTCACAGCTTTCTCTAATTTATTGACTGGAAATACATGTATACCCATGTCAAATAAGGCAAGGCACAGGTTCTGGAAAGGGTAATCTGGCACCGACCGCTATCAAGTTTGCATTTTCGCAATATCAAGTGTGGACGCTGAGGTATATACATTTGTATTTCGATACATTGATCATTTCCCAAAATCAATTTCGGAAACGGGCAAGCCGCACGCGCTGTGTATTAGTACAGTAACAGTACTTTAGGCCAAAAAAAAAAAAGTCTCCGGTTTCTGGTATGGAGCTTGCCCCAAAAGTGGTGCGGCGACGCGGCTTTTTTTTTTTTTACCAGTTTTTTTTTTGGGGGGGGGGGGGCTTCAAATGTCGGCTGATGACTTCAAATGGTGCCCGACTAAACTTAGTGCAAATATATGGGAGTCCAGAGAGGCCACACAAATCTTATTCTCGATCATAACCCCTTCTAAAAACACGTTAAAATTGTGCAGCAGCAGAATTCCAGTCAAACCAGTGAGTTTGGCGGTTTTGAAACATCATCTTGTATTGAAAAAAAAACTTTTTCATTTTGCCGACGCGCATGGCTACGGCGACGCGCGCGCATACCAGAAACCGGAGACTTTTTTTTGGCCTTAATGCGTTGCCTCTGCACCGCACTGACTATCGCTTGCTCAGGAAAGGATCGTCTACAAATTAATTTTGTCGGAAAAAAATTGATTTATGGTAATTTTGGTCGAGTCCCGAGTCACGCAGGTCGAAAAAAAAAACGTCCAGAATCTGGACTAGTCGGGTCCAAGTCCGAGTCCGCAGGGTCGAGTGCGAGTCATATTCGTCATCACCATCGTCCGAGTCACGGAAATGGGGACTCGAAATTACGAGTCAAGAGTCACACATGTCTGCATACTGATTATTTATTGATAGCTAAATCGTGTTATAAAGACATAATTAAAGGATCATTTGCTTTAATCTCCAAACTAACCTACCAAAGAATTGTCCAAAAGCTAATTTAAACTATAGGCTATCAGCTTCGGTCCAAAAATTGAGCTACCGTTATCCAATGATCGAAAGCAGCAACGCTCATAGCGATTTTTGGCAAGGTATGCACATCTAGAGTTGGAAAATGTCTGATAGCTGTCCAGTGTGAGCCGGGTGTCAATTTTGTGGGTGTTATCACTTTATTTATTTTTTCAAAATGGCCGCCAATACACTTTTTACTGGATTGATTATGGTAACAAGCAAGTTATGGCCGCCATGTTTTTTTTAGTGAAAGCACCCAAAATGCTGCCACCTGCAAAGCTATCACATTTTGCAACTACAGGGGTGCATACCTTGCCAAAAATCACAATGAGCATTATTCCCCTCGTTTGATACCGAACAAACCCCCAGGCTGATGGCCTAATGGAAGATCGTACCGTGAAATTGTTCCGTCTGGCTTGCTGTCATTTAGAAGAAATGTAGGTAATTTCCAACGATCAGTCAATTGACTGATTTTTGGAAATGAAGAAAAAAGTAGAAACTGGGTATCGTGATCAAAAGGCTGTGCATCAGCGGTTATTCACTGTTTTCTCGAAAAGTGTGGGCTAAATATCCACTGAGCTGAAACTTCAACAGGTTAGATTTTGAACATTCGTCTTTGGGTTTTGAGTGGTGATATCATCGAAAACAAACAACATGCGTTAAAAGGGAGGAATCTACCCGCCTCAATGCGCCCACCCCCTCCTAGGTGACAGGTGTCAAATTTTATCAAAAATCAAATCTTTACGTTAACACTTGCTTGTACTCGAGTGGTTCACATCAACCTGAAATGAAACCACTGCTGGCGTTCCATTGAGCCCTTAAAAGGCTTTGTCTTATTGTTTAAAGCCTTATTGTTTGTTTCTTTCATGGATTTTGGAAGTACAGTAAATATATTTTATTATCCACACAATGTCCTCGTACTCAAGCCGACCCCACACACGCCAAGATAACGAGCTTATCCGGCAGGAAAATGTTGCTCAGAATTCTGTCCTTTATAGTTTCGTTTTCGTTTTGGACTATTCGGAGTTCCCCTAGCTTTAATTTAAGCCAGTCTCCCTCTTAAAAATTATTCTTACTTTATGTCGTCACTGTCCAGGCATTTGATGCATCAGACGCGTATACAATATAGTTTCGTTTTTCACATTGCATCAAATTTCTCGTGTGAGAAAAATACAATAATTAGCAAAACTGTTAGAATTGTAATGCCTATTTAAATCGTTTGATTAAGGAATGATGCATGTTTCTCCTAATAGTTTGGCGGGGTTCAACGGCGGCAGATCAGGGGGGTGGGGGAGGGGGAAGTGGGCAATGGCGCCACCCACCTCCCCCCTCCTCTCCCCCCCCCCAAAAAAAATGAACCCAATTTTGTTTAAGTAACGCCGCAAAAAAGGCAGCCACTGTGAACACCACCAACAAAAGCGATACATTTTATTGTTATTTTTTTTTTTTACCGATATTTAATTAAATTGGGGCGGAAAAGTTTGGGACCTACTTTTTTGGGGGAACAAACATCCCCCCTCCCGAGAAAATTGTGTTCTGGATCCGACCTTGGCGGGGTTCCGCAGAAAGCTGCCCGTGGTTTAAACTGTGCCGGTGTTTCAAAAAGGAATCTGATGGTTTTAAAATGCGTTTCGAGTGTCTGGTTTCGGATTTTAAACAAATTAACATCGTTAAAACATCTTGCATGCTCCGATTGTAATTATGTCCGTGGATTTCGTACCTTCATTTTAAAGATGGTTTCCCGTGTTATTTTTGAGTTTCACCTCAATTTAAAATAGATTTGGTATTTTTCAATAGCTATTTTTCTAGACGTTTAAACTTTGGAATAATGAGTTTATTTTTATCCTTGAAACAAAATTTACAAATTGAAAATTCCTTGGGAAGAGCATGGGGTTAATGCAATGCTGTAATTTTGTCGTCTAGGGGATGGAATAGGCTGGTTTACGAGGGGCGAGGTTAAACCTCCTCTTGGGTCGCAAACATAGGAACATCTTGCAGAAAAAAACAGAAACAAATGTCATGATAAAACCTCTTGGCAGGTTAACATCTCAAGACACCAAACCTGGAATTTATAACCAAAAAAATGGAACAATGAGTATCGGGATTTTGTTGCGGTCTCTAAATATAACTTCTTGGAGCCGGAAATTGTTTTATACATTGTACATGTATTTCTCATCATCTGAATTTCCCACAGCCAAAATTAAGTGGAAGTGCAGTCGCTTTTTTTTTATTGTAATAAAATAAGTTTGCATTGTCTGCATTCAGCACAAACAATGCAGCCGCGGGGGCCGGGGCGATCAAGATTTTCTGTATCTTTATTTGTCGGCTACTCTGAATTTATACTAGACAGCTTTTTTTTTCTAGAAATAGTTTGAGGTTTCCCCACTCCCGAAATAATGTTAACTTGGGTACCACATTTTCTTCTGTGAAAAGGGGAAAAAAGAAATTTCCGCCGAAAGTTTCCCATGGTTTGTTATCAGGTCACGGTTACGTGGTGAATGCCTGCGTTTCCGGATTCCCCAGGCCAGTGGCTACTAGACTCGCCTAGTCCACGCACGTTATATTCCCTTTATATAATACCCCAATTTCGATACATTTTCCGTCTCAAACAACTTTTAATGCACCTTTACACATTATTTCGCATTTCAGAAATGTATACAATCTTAATTTGCTGTGGAAAGTGTTACTAAAGTCGATTTTCACACCGTATGAAACAGTAACGAATAATTTCCCGATGATTGACCGACTAGACGAGTTTATGGTGTTTCGTGCTCCGGGAATTCCCAGGCAGCACGCAAGCTCCGGCCGGCCGTGTGGTGGGGACCGCGAATTGTACTTGAAGTTCTAGATAATGCTTCACAATTGAATTTTGAACCGTCCACAGTGGATTGTAGTATTCTGTGAATTGAAGGTCACTAAATGGAAGTCATAAATAGCCCCATTCAAGTGTCACATGCCGTGTAGGAGTTTAAAAAGGAGCGGTTTGTTCGAGCAGCTCACTGGTTCAAGGACTAGGAACGCCTGACGGACCGGCTTCGTTGGGATTTGGCTGCCGTGCATAACCACGTCCATACGGTTGACTCTCGTCGCATCGCGCTGGTCACAACTCCCCTTCTTCCACTGCCCTGCTGCCTTGTGCGATTGTTGGTTAGCACTAGCAGTTGCATCAGTTGCAAAGCCTGCTTAGTCACACAAGTAAATCACTTCAGAACTTTAATGTAAGTACTGATATTTTCATTCATTTTTTTTAAAGATTTATTTCAAGTCCAATTGCAATGTACAGGAATTATAATCTGCATGTTTCTGTGTGGTAATTTAAAAAAAAAAATTATTTATTTATTTAGAAATCATGGCATCTGATGTGCATGTGCTGTCATTTTTTTTTAAAGTGAAATTTTGTATCAATGTCTAATGATGGTAAGCCAACCATTATTGGAATATAAAACTGACTGTTTTAAATAATAACACAGTAACAGTAGGCGTACTGCCCCCAATTTATTAAATTAGTCCACATTTTGTTGTCAATCTGTTACAAGTGCAAGCTAGTGTGGTTCCCTGAGCTGACAATTTATAAACTGTATTTTAAATACTAACCCCCAAATCCATCCATTTCTGGAAATAAGAACAACTTAAAAGGGAATATACAACATTTGCAAACATCGAAAAACAAAACTATCAAATTTTTACAAAATACCTTACTAGGATGTTGGTAAATGACAGTCTAAAACATCCTGTAAAATTATGGCACCTGGTGTGAAGTCATTTCCAAGAAAAATGGTATTTTTGTATAAATTTCCAACAGTGGTCGGCCGACCACCGTTGGAAAAACCTAACTATTCTTCAACTACTGCTCCAAATTTACCATTTTTTCAGTCCAAATTTTGATTGCTATTGGTTACATGTTCATGCACGGGTGCAGGCCAACTAGACTGGTTTCCTTACCTTACAATTTTCCAGCATCTATAAATTGATCCATTTCATCTTCAATGGAGTCAGGGAACCAGACAAATTGAACATTTTTGTTTTTCTTGGTTTTTCCAGCATTTTCGAACACAAAACTTCAAACATGTCGGTGTAACAAAATTTGATTTACTATACTAACCTCTCAAATAGTTCATTTCTGAAAATTACAGCAAAAGCCAATGATGTACATTCCCTTTAAGCGAATGTTGTATCGATGCAGATATTTGTCATGTTTGTGATCGTAACTCCATGTAAGGTTTAATTGATCAACAGGTGGCATACTGGATGGCGTATATCGTTACTATAGTTACTGTTACCATAGATACAAGGTGCTCTTGGGTGCTAATTATAATTGCCCAGAGACGTGTAGGGCATTTTTGTGCATGCAGTCCTTCATATTTAATAGTATAATACCTTAGTTTAGCATTTGTTAATGCTTTGAAGTACACGTATGATCCAGTTTTTGTGTGTGTAGCAGTTCGTCGGTCGCACCACGAACCGGCGTATCTCAATTTCTTGCCAAATTGAGTTTTTGTCATTAACATTATTATTTCATCAAAGTTCTCATTCTCAGAAAGTTTTATTCAGATCGGAGTTCTAATTAACTAAGAACGCTAATTAGACTGTGCGGCGTATCTCTAAAAAAATGACAAATGCTGCACCACGAAGTGGCGTATCCCGATACGCCGCTTTACATGGTAATTCCCATAGTGCTATGACATCACAAAGGAGCGTCGACATGAAAAATTGGAATTTAGCGTGTCACGAATCGACGTATAGTATCTGGCACACGGCCACTATTACGCACGTTGTGTGACATACGATAAACATGATGACGAGTAACTTTAGAGCTAAATTTCTCAAAAACGTAGCAACTCAGATGCACACGGACTGCATACAATAAAGTTCAATCTATGATTTGCTAGCAAAAAACGAAACAGCTTGAATTCTTACACAGGGATATGGAATGAGCCTACAAAATAATGACCAACTTTAAATTGGTTTTTCACAAAACACAAAAAAAATGCAATACGTCGGTTCGTGGTGCAACCAACGAGTTATGTTCCACCTGTTGCATACAAATTGTCATTATGGCGACGTTCAAATTATTTGACTGGAAATTACACACACGCCTATGGAAGCACCTGCAGCCATAAACCCATGTGTTAAATTCCAGCCATTTAAGTAATTCAGATGTGACCAAAGTTCTATCAAAAAGGTAAAAGGTTAATGTTTTATTAACCCATCGATCACCCTTGTGTATTCAATACAATCAGTAAATTATGCAACAGATGTGGTTATATGTCAAATAAATACTGAGATAAGGGTAGGGTAGTCATGTGAACATTTATGATGGGCCTATAAAAGTTTCGCTCGTACCCCCCGCCCTGCAAACAGGACGCTGGGATACTCTGATGAATTCACGCTCTGATTGGTTGGATTTTGCGTGACCTGCGCGTCATCACGGTCATGACTCTGCAAGGTTTGAAACAGCCGTTAAGACTGATTCATTACTCTTTTATTCCAGTTTAGAGATGTTTTATTTTTGTTGAAAAGTGTAATAATGTAGGAAATTCCGTAAAACTTATCTATGTTGTAAATTTACAATTCCCGTCACTTGCTCAGGCTCCATTTCGAATCACAAACGGTCGGATTACATTATGCGATCGATGCTCAAAATTTTGTCCACATGTTCCGCAATGAAACAGTAATCACATCTGGTATGGAATGCGTGCAATTCTATGGGAAGTTTTCGGATAGCATTTGCGCACATTGTCTAACTGCGGTCTTGAACAGCTGCAGCCAGATGCTTTATACATAGGTCATAGGCCACTTCCTTCACAAGATTCTGTGAAGCTCATCAGAGTATCCCAGCGTCCTGTTTGCAGGGCGGGGGGTATGAGCGAACCTAAAAGTATGATGAATGCGGTGTAGCCATCTAGAAAACAAAACCCTAATTTCTAATTTTCATATGTGCATGTAATTATTAGAAAGCTTCTGGCAGCCCTCAATCTTTCAGGGTAAATAAGGCCAAACAAATAAATGGTGTATTTACGGTAACGGCCTAAAAAAATCCAGGTAGGTAGGTAGGGAAATAGTTTTATTTTGTTTGTTTTTTTCATCTCTTTTAATGCATTTGTGTGTTCTTTTGCAATGTTTGAGACTCTTTAACCCTGTGTGTGCGTGTACAAATTTTTTTTGCAAAATGGCAATAAAAGGTTTGAGGTCGGCAATTTGGCCACAAAATTCCCACGTTTTTAATTTTTGGCCTAAGAGGGGTATATTTTCCCTTGTCATGTTTTTGGGAGAAAAGATCTTGCTGTAATCGGTAATTATGTTTTAAGGGAAATAGCACCAAGTGAAGGTTGTAGGAATTACAAATTGCCATCAGCCTGTTCCCCTGTGGTAGTTTAATCTAAATGCTTGTAGCAGTGAATTATGTATTGAACAAAATTATCAAATTGTGCCAAATGTGCTATGTTCCATGTTGGAATCTGAGAATAACTGACATTGACACAGATTTTGTCACCCCTTATTCCATTCGTTATGAAAATTGTGACTGACACACCTTCCTTTGAAATGTACCACTTGCTTTGTCAATCATAAAAGGACTGTTTTCAGTTCAATGCCAGCTAACGTTAAGGTCCTGTACACCTATTGTGCTGATGTATTGTTTGAATACGTTCACCATTGCCCTGTGTAGATGACGCACGTGTGGTATCGATTGTAGCTATTTTTGTACTTTGTGTCGATGAACGGTCCTTGTACATGGGTCAGTTTTCAGGAATCTAGGCACAATAAGTGATCTGGTCATTGTGAACATTTCTCTGAACCAAAATGCACAGAAAATGCATTTTCCTCTTTTTTTTGTTTCTTTTTTTGTTTTTTGTTTTTTACTTCCCTTTTTTGTGATATTATTTCTGGTTCCTTGAATTTACAAGTTGTACTTCCCTCGAGTTGTACTTCCCACCAAAATTCAGACGAAAAGTTTGAATTAACCTGATAATTCCACTGCTATTCATTCCACAGTTGAATTTCTAAAAGTTTCAGTTCAGTTTTTAAGAATTTTTGTTGTTTGCTCTTTTCACCATGCACAATTCCAGGAGTCTTGTTTTTCTGATACAGTAGGCCTAATAGGTTTTTGTATGAACTGTTTGTTAAAATGTTTGAACCAGGAAAATGCGTGCAGTAAAAAGAATAAAATCGCACTGTGAAGGCTGCTCGATCTTTCCCTATTCTCTTCAAACAATGAAAGTCTCATTCAGTCACGGCTTTTGTGTATTTTCTGTGTTCATCGGTCCATACATTTGTGAGTGATTCATCGAAGGGTACTCCCTAAAATGATGAGAAATCACTTTCGTTTTTGTCTCGCCTGAACTTTGTTCCGGAAAGAGACTAAATTGCAATCACTAAGGCAGTCGGTAGGAATGTACGGGTAAGTATGTACATGTGTACAAGCTTTTACCCGATCACGATATGTAGTACATGTACATGTATGTATGTAGTATGGGTGTGTTCATCTATTCAAACCGTTGACGAAAAATACCAGAGAACTACATGTTAAGAGAACAATATCGTCCACAATTCCCAGCATACTTCCACAATTGGGTTCGTGTACAAAACATATTTAAGTCTTCCTAAAAAGTTAAAAAGTACAAACAAAAGGGGGACAATAGGATGTCCACAATCGACGGTGAGGACACGACCAGTTGTGTAGCCTATGTGGTATTTTGGTTAAAATTGGCTTATTTCAAAAGTTAAAGTCCATTGGAACCAAACTTGGGTCATAGATGCAACATGGGAACCTTCAAATGATAATGATGTCAGAGGTCACATACCAAGGTCAATTAAAGGTCACTCTTTACAGATAGTTGCAAAAGCAGGCGAGATGCATTGTTTGAGAACCATCTTGTTGAGTTCACTGCCAGTTTCTTTTCTCTTGTAATGCTTCATATTAAAAGGAATTCAATTCAAAGTTAGGCCTATAACTTCAATTTAAAGTAAATAACTTTCAATTTAAAGTAATAACGTATATAAGAACATGCTGATTGTTAGAATGTTCGCTGGCCTTCTTTCATGGTCATTTTTCACATGGAATTGGAGTGCAAATAGTCCTCAATAGCAGCTTGATAAAAACAAAATATGTTAATATAGATAATGAAAGGAAGTCCAATATTTATGTAACCTTTTTAATTGTGACGTACTGATAGCAATGTGTTCCGGAAGTTAATAAGTTTCATTTTTATTATCTCACCGTCAGTGAAGCATTTTGTTGCTCTACTTTTGTGATATGCAGTTCAGTTTCACCGGAAATTAGAAATTGTTTTATGAAATATGTGACGGGACTTTTGTGGTGTGGCGTAATTTTTGACAGTTCTTTATTTGTCCTTTCCGTTTCAGCGTGGTTTGGCTGCAGATGATTAACTGATGACTTCATGTACCTTACTTCATCGTCACGTGTACATCTGAGGCCTCTGTTTGAATTTGTCTGAGTTACTTAGTAAACAATTACTCCAGCAAGTTCTTCTGCAACTGACTTTCAAAAAGAAATTAGTTTGACATTGACACCTCTGACTCCAAGATGGATGTCCAATCATCAAGTCCCATGTCTCCAGGACGCAGGCCATTTTGCAGGCAGACGGCAGTCACAGAAAACTGTGACGTTGCTGATGGTCCCATAGATGCAACTCTGAATGGCAACATTGCACCCACAGGACACTGGGGATTTCCAAGAGTCCAGCTCGTCCACGAATCCAGCAAAGAAAGTTTGGTCCACACTTTGCCAAACTCCATTGCAAGACAGAAAAAGTCCTTACAGAAAAATACACCTTTACAAAAAAATCAAAGTGAAAATTGTCCCCATTCCCGTAATGAAAATGTTTCCAAAATGAAACAGCTTTTTGCCAAGTATGTTTACAGTGCGCAGTTGGCAGCTTTTGATCGGCGTCTCTTCAAGCAAAGAAACAGCGAGACAATCCGCTATCATCAAAATTCTTCATCTGAAGAGATTGCACGTCAAAAACAAGAAGCTAAAAAGCCGTCTAGAAGGAGAGATGTTTCAGATGGACTTCCCTTCTCATCCGGAGTGCTGGCTGATTTTAAACAAGAGAAGATAGTTTTGGCTCATCAGAAAGACTTTTCTGATGTTCTTCCAAGGGAGACGGACACTCCCAGTCAGCAACCGCCAGCCGGTTATTGTGGAGGAGTTGGTGAAGTTGGAAGTCGTCAAGAATCAAGGAGCGGCTTGGAGCCATCTGATGGTGAAAGATTCCAAAACGGAGACATCCCGACGATTGAAGTAAATAGTGAAGAGGAAAAATGCATTTCTGATACGGGAAGAGAGAAAGGCGAAAGGTTTCGCCAGTCTAAGAAATCCAGCGGGTATGGGACTGGTGGAAGTGATGACATCCCTGAAGGAGAATTCCTCTCAAGTGTGTTCTTATCTTCTGAAACTTCAGTGGACAAGGAGGTTCATCAGGAGGGTCTCAGAGATGATCACCAAATGCTCAGGTCATCTTTCCCAAATAAAGAAGTTCTTCTCTGTGCACCGAATGGAGAATATCTCGCTGAACAACCTAAGGCAGTTACTTTGGGCAAAGGGGAGAGACAACTTCAATGCAAAATTACAGATTTACCCTCACATGCAATGGTCTGGCAGTTTTCCGGCACCAACATGATCATTCCGTCACACATCAACGACAATGGCGTCGATAATGCCACACGCTCTCAGCTTGTGAGGTATTTCAATGAGATTGTCCTTGCCAATCCAAACATACCGTTGCCTAAATGTGAACTCCCAAAATTTGATTGGAACGATTTGGAGGCAGCTAGGATCGCTGATCTGATCTCTACAGACATGACAGAAGAGAACATGGATGAACAAGTTCTTGAGTGCGTAGAAAGAACAATGGCATCATTAAGCTCTCAATCATGGGCGCTAGAGCCGATGGGGGTAAGACAACAAAGTCCTGATCACTTGTCAGATGACAGTTCTGCGGAGCGATTCGAGTTGCATATCTCAAAGGAGTCAGGTGAGAAATTAGCTCAAACTGATGAATATTGTAAGATCTCGTCCTTATTTGATAGTCAACATATTCCATTGCTGTAGTCACTACTACTATCACTGTTTATTACTTTAGAACAGACTAACACCGTCAATATCAGAATTTGCAACAAGTGATACATGTATATATTGGAAATAAAATATCTGAGAATTTACAGTAAACTCCGGCTTAGTTGGCGCTCTCGGGACCCGAGAATTTGTGACGACTTACGCGCATGCCGACATCTGCTGTAAGCTGTCATTTTGCCAACTTACATGAATGGTCTTTTGCACACATGATTCATTGCACTAATTGGCTTCGATTTACCCTGGATTATCTCCTTAATGCTTGAGTTGAATCCAGCAAATTAATCCTCGAATTGTATCATCACGTTTGGGGTATTGATAGTGGAGACCACGACACATATGTACGTACACAGTAACGAATTAAATGCGTGCGTATACCACACACGCATTGACTGCAACAGTAGTCAATCAATAAGACGACCCCCAAAACGACAGAGCAGATGCGTACAGCTGAGAGGGGGTACTGGTATTGACTTTCCAACTGCAGTACAGGAAGTCGATGCCAGCAATGCATGATTTGTTGAATGCCGACTTACACAAAGGATTTTGTATTAAATACTTTTTATGGAAAGGGGACTGAGAGTAACACAACGACTAGAGCGAAATGCTGACTTATAAAGGCCGTCTTAGACATAAAAAATTTCAATGGAAATGCATTATGGACATGTTTAAAAATGTTATATGTATACACATGTGAATCAGGACATTTGCATCCAATAATTGGACTCATCTTTAACACCTGTGTTGTCTAAAGTCTCCCCGTGCTCCTAATTATTCTAACTGCTATGAGCCAAAATGCTTTGTATTTTATCATACTTCTTAGCTATAGAGCCCTCTCTGTACCTTGGTACCTTCCCAAGCGAGGATGGATTAGACAGTGGCATCAGAGGTTTGGGTAGCCTGGATGAGGTCGATGGAAAGATGGACCCACCTGTTTACCCCTCAACAGGTGCAGCAGCTAGGCCAACCCCATCCCAACAGCTCCATGATGTTGCCTCAGCAAACCATTTAGCTGCTCTCCGCATTGGCCATTCATCTCCATCTGCTAGAGCAGCTGCATATTACTTGAACAATGACTCTGACACTTGTGGAATTAGCGATAGAAAATACCCACAAAGAAACCCGTCGAGTGTGACAGGCAGCGAGATTCATCAGCAGCCGTTGCTTAACGGTTACTTGAACACTCCAAATCAGGATCAGTCTCAACCGATGACTAATGGCGTGGTTACCAGAGGAGCAGCTGGCTTCAGCGAACAAGGAGCCAGATCAACGAAAAGAGGTTCAACTCCTCAAGAGTGGAAAACTCCATGCAATGCGCCTCTTGCAAATGGCTTCACTGGACCTTGTCACAGAAAGAAATCAACGGGCTATCGGTATGACAGGGAGAGTGACACCAGATCTGCGGTTGTGGACAGCGGCAGACAGCCGTATACAACTACAGGGATGGCTTCAACTCAGCAGGCATTGGGTTATGGAAGTACAGGCCCAAATTACAAGGTAAATGCTCTTAATCTTTGAACTGATCACCTGATATGTAGCCACGAAGCCCCGATGTTCACATCGACCATGGCAGGATGGTCGATGTCCACATCAAGGCTTCATGACTACATCGACAAACCCAATAAGCCACTTTGATGTCACCTATCCAGAGCAGCTTAGTGCAGATTGAACAGATGCCATACTGATTGTTGATTCCTGGCCAACATGTTCCGGATGGGCCTCACAAACGTGTCCGGCTTGTGAGTGCAGAGCTGCCCTCCAAACGGCTGCTCACATCACCAGCAAACTGCCTGCTTCACAACTGCCCGAACGAGGAGTCCTTAAAAAAAACTAGATAATCCAGGCATATGATGGCTAACAACAATGCTGATAAGACTATTTAATCACAGATTAATTCAAGACATGCGCATTCACAATAACTATGAGCCAGAAATGTCTGGAACGTAAGTTTGTTCCTGACAAAATGTCTGAAACGTTATAAATAGTAATTACATTAAAATCCGAAACATAAACCTAAAACCAGTTATTTTGACGTTAGCAGAATATTAGAAATGTACGTGGTGCTACAGGTTTATGATTTGGACATTCAGGGATTATGTATGTCTGAAACGGTGAACAAATGTCTGATTAATTGCCACTGCTCAAGTTTCAGATGTTTTCTCCAGAACAAAAGCATTTTAGACATTCCTGGTTTAAAGTGATATACATACCTGCAGAGAAAATAATGGATTTTTTTCACATCTCAATGCAATAAACCACATCACTCCTCTGCTTAGAAGTCTGAGACGGCTCTGGCAAAGACGAAATTAGCATTACCATGTTACCAATGGAATTACTCTTATTTCTTCAACTCTGAAATAGGATCAAAGGCCTTCGCTGAGTCAGCTGGAGCATTCTGTATACTGCATGAAGAGATTGCCTCACGGGGACTGTTCTGACTTTAGTTGTTTACAGGTAATTTAATGGCTTTTTTATATTTTGTTTTTGAGTTTTTGTCTTAAGTGCATCAAAGCCTGTCTGCAAATCGTCAACAAAACATTCAAGTTTAGGGAATCGTACAGTGCACAGTTTTAAGTATGCTTTACTTAAGTATGCTTTAGTTAAAAGGGGAAAAAATGTTGCAACCCGATGCCACTTCAGCATATTTCCTAACAAAATTGGAAATGTTTCTCAGTCCCAAATTCATGTCTTATCATCATTTTTGGAAATGACCTTTATTGAGATGATATATGAAGAAAAGAATGGCCTTGGGTTGCAACATTTTTTCCCTTAAAGGGGCACCAAGTCCTGAAATTCCCAAAAATTGCCTGTTTAGGATTGTTTACTTATCCTATTTCAAACATCTGGTTTAAAGGAACCCAACCTAAAGTCTTACCATTCCTGAGAAAAGCCAAGAAAAAAAACCGGTTGTTTACATCGGACACGACGGAGTATGCATTTTTCCTGTCGTTTTCAGTCAATGTACGATACACGTTGTGTATGTCACATAAATTACACAAAGCACCAAGCGCAACTGTGGTTTCTTACTCGTCCGCAGACGGTGAACACTTTATGGCTGGCATGGCTGGATTTACAACTACCACTGAACAGCCCAAATTCATGGGGTTGCAAAAGTGGACCCAAAAATTTGTTCTCCCACGAAAAACACAGTAATAACACAAACACGGCCAGTTTTTATAGAATAGTTGTGTGGATGTTTATATTCTACTTTTAAATGCTCTTTCCGATTAAAATCATTCTGTTCAAAGTGTGTTTTGCAGCACAATTGGGTGTATTCCAGTACGTAGCATTCCTTTCAGTTGTCATTATATTGTGCAAATTTCATTTCTAAACTGCTAATAAAATTGTGCCCCATTTGCCCATTCATTGCCCTATGAGCTGCATAGGGTTTGAAGTGGACCCTAAACTAAATATTAAAAACCTATAAAAGTTGAACCCAAATATGATATGTTTATATACACAGGGAAAGAAGCAGGTCCTGCAACTGATGCACAGTTTTCTGAACGACAAGATTAAAGATAGGGAAGACATCCTGAGATGTCTGTGGTATCATAGTAGACAATGCACGGAGATACAATGCATTGTACCATTCTGTGATGTATACCGAAGGTGAGTGTCTTAATTATGATGGTACACGTTGAATTCATGGTCCAACTCTGTGGCCAAGGCAGTTGTATGTTAGGCCAAAAAAAATATAAGTTGGTCTCTGGTCAGCGCGCGCGTCGATTTTAATCATGCGCGTCGATCTTTTTTTTTCTCCAAAATGTTCCGCGGTAGCTGCTCCAACAGCGTCCTCTATTTCCGCACCTCCTCAATTTTTTTTTACCAAAGAGCACCAAGGAATGGGAAATTGCACCAAGGCAAATGATCGAAAGCACCAAGGCAAATTATGAAGGACACCAATGTACATGAGGACACCAAAAAAGCAAAATAGTACCCCACCTTGTCTGTACAATCCAAGCTTGAAGAAAAAGAAAGAAAAAAAATGCTGCGTCGCCGCGTCAATTCCGGAATTTTGGTCTGACCAGAGACCGAATATATATTTTTTTTTGCCTTATATTTTGCCTTATTTTTTTTATTTTTTTTTCATGATTTTACAAATTTAGTATGTTCGATAACCTCCCATGGGCTTACTCGTGCAAGTGCGACAGCGTTCGATTCATTCACGTGACTCACGCTTACTCGAGACTGGCCCAAGTAACCGACTCACCGAGCCGGTTACTTGGGGAAGTATCCCATAAGGCCAGGCAGTAAATATGGCTGCCAATGTGACGTACGTCCGGCAGGCGCCTCAGGCCATGTCCGAAACGGGCGAAAAAAATGTTGCCACCTGACGCCACTTTTTTTCTTCATATATCATCTCAAAGGTCATTCATTGCAAAAATGACGATAAGCATGAATCTGGGACTGAGAAACATCTCCAACTTTTGTAAGAGAATACTTAAAGAAATGTCTTGACTCTCCATAGACTTTGTACACAAACCGCAGAAGTGGCGTCAGGTTGCAACATTTTTTTCCGAAACGGGCTTCCAGAGCTACGGCTACGTCTATTGTCAGCGCGTTCCCCGCGTATTTTCAATGGGTGTGGACCTAGACCCACATGTAGCTCAAGACAGTTGATTCTGATGCAGCCTGTGTCATGTCAAAGTTCAACTTTCCAGGTCTTTGCACGAAACTTCACCCGAAACTTAACTCTTTACCCAAAATCGTTCGTTTATTTAGCTCCACTGCGCATGTCTGTCATCACGCGTGGAGCAGTCGTGAGTAAGCTGAGGGAAGTAATCCAACGCACTTATATTAGCACTCTGCTCATGAGTGCCTTCAGCTTATATATTTTCCATTGTTTTATATTGCAGGCAACATCTTTCATTTGAGGAGCAGTTTGCTCAAATGTGCCGCCATTCACTGAAGGTGGACCTTCAGATGGAACTGGTACACGCCATGCACAAGCAGGTCAGGTCAGAAAATTTCCTCCAGGTAAGACTCACTATTTTTTATCTTTAAAGCGAATGTACAATATTTGCTTTTGCTGCAATTTTCAAAATAAATGGATTTGGAGGATTAGTATTTCATAGCAGATATTGTGAAACTGACTCGTTTCACGTTTTGGACTTATGCTGGAAAAACCAATCATTTTCTTGTACATGTAGTCTTGTTGAAAAGGAGAAGTGTAAAGACGTTGGGAAATTGTAATGTCAGAGAATCACTCTAGCAGGTTTGTACCCCTTCACAGGTGTGTAATCAATTGCAATGAAAATGCGGAATAAGTAAATATGAAAAAAAATAGAAGTGTTTAAAAAAAAAAAAAAGTTTTTCCAACGTTGGAAAAATACAGCTTTTCGTGAAATGTTAGCACACCAGGAGCCAGGATTTTACAGGATGCTTTAGACTGTCAATCCTTAACAATTCAGTAAGGTATTTCGTGATATTTTGATCATTTCATTTTTTGATGTTTGCAAATGTTGTATCTTCCTTTAACAAAATGTTTCTACTTCTGATTTCACATATAATTACAATGTGTAATTGCCATTAACAAATGGAGTGTCTAATTTAAAAGTTAATTGTAGAACTTAACAGCATTTTGAAGACTGCTTACCGGTAAGAAATCGTTGTACTTTCCATCCAGCTTGACCCCAGCAATCCAATCAGTCACGAGGCATGGACGAGAGCTCAGGTCAGGGAGGGGCAGTTCTTGGGAGACTTTGGTGATTTCAACATCCTGCGAGCTGGTGTGGAATTCCAAGACAAGCCATCTTTGAACGTTGTTATCAAAAAGGTAGTTTGCATTTCATATTTGCATTCCTACTGTAACACCTTTTACATAGTTGGGAACTCAAAGATCTGCACCCGATTTCATCAAACTCTTCGTAACTTACGATGCATTGCAGCTATGCGACGCGTCGTATCTCAACGATACGTTGCAGCTGCGACGCGTCCTGCGATCCATTTCACAAAGCACATCGTAAGTGCAACGCGTCGAAGGTGTATTTAAAGCACAACTCGGTGACTGTTTTATATCTTTAGTCAGCGTACAGTAAATAGTCGTCTGATATTCAACAAAGAGTCGTCGGATCTTAGCTCGAAATTTGTTTAAACGTTAAAAAAAAAATGGCGATAATTGGTTATGCGATTTTGAAGGAAAACAAGCTCTCAGTTGCCTGTAAAGCTACTTTGAAATTTCAACTGCAATATTCCAGTCTTTTTCATAATTATTCAATGAATTTTCCATTTACAACTTACACACATTGCCTTGGTATTATAATCTCGTTTATGTAATGTTTATGGCATTAAACTGGCTAAGAAAGGGACTCTTCTTATTTTGCGATGACCACTAGACACGTCGTAATTTGCGACGTGTTTTAGCCGTTGTCAAGGAACTTACGACGCGTTCAACACATCGCAATTTTCGTGAAATGGATGCTACGACACATCGCGAGTTGCAACGTGTTACACGTCGTAACTCGAGTTGCGCCGCGTCGCAGCGCTGCGTGAAATCGGGTGCTGTATGAGCACTAACATTTGTAACGTAGATGACATTTATTCGAAACAGATGTCATTTTTTTGTTCATTGGAGAGACGGGAATGAACCTCTTGTGCATATGAATCATTTGGCCTTGCTAGAGGAGACATAACCTTGTCTCCCTCGGATTTGACTCCCTGGTTATGGAGACACAGCTTTTCTATCGTCCCTTGCTGATGAACTCTCTTCTATGAAGCCCGGGAAGGGACAGGGTGGAAAAGTTTTTTGTAATTTGCTAATTCGTTCCCTTGAATTGCTAACTCGTTCCCACGAATTACTAATTCGTTTGCACGAATTGCTGTTTGGTTCGCACGAACTGCTATTTCGTTCCCACAAATTGCTAACTCGTTGCACGAATTGCTATTTCGTTCGCACGAATTGCTATTTCGTTGCCAGGATTTTCTAATTCGTGGGAAAGAATTGCTAACTCGTGGATCCGGGAAAGCGTTGGTAATTCGTGGGAACGAATTAGTAATTCGTGCGAACGAAATAGCAGTTCGTGCGAACAAAATAGCAATTCGTGCGAACGAGTTAGCAATTCATGCGAACGAGTTAGCAATTCGTGCGAACTAATCACCAATTCGTGCGAATGAGTTAGCAATTCGTGGGAACGAATTAGTAATTCGTGCGAACGAAATAGCAAATCGTGAGAACGAGTTAGCAATTCGTGCGCACGAATTAGCAAATCGTGCGCACGAATTAGCAAATTGCAAAAAACATTTCCACCCTGTCCCTTCCTGGGCTTCATACTCTTCTCAATTATCTGGGACAAGAATATGACATCGTCGGCACAGTTTTTCAGCAGTGCTTAAAACATCTTTTCCTCCTAGCTCCTAGCCTTCTGGTCTAGGGGCTAGATGTTGTTATTGTTTGATACTTGATAACCCACCGCCGCGACAACCGGCCGCCGCGAGAAGGCACTATCACAACCAACCAATAACGCAGCAAGACTTTTGTGCAACTAATCACTGGTCAGCTCTTTTGTTGTGTGTAGTATGTGTGGGACTGAAAATGGACCGTTATTGCCTGCAGAAGTCGTGCCCACTATAGTTTCCCTCATTTTTTTTGGGGGGGGGAGATTTTAGGAATTGGCTTAGATGTTGTTCTGACGGGTTCGTGGGTGATATTGGTTGGTCGTGATAGTGCCCTCTCACAGGGTTATCGCGTATCAATCAGTAACAACGTCTAGCCCCTAGACTACGGTACTAGCCTTCCTATCCTGGCCACGAGAATCTAGTTTTCTCTTGACAGTAAGTTGTCACTTTTTTATTTCAGGCGGTGTGTCACCCAGACTCGAAGAACGTGTACTTTAGGATCAACAGGAAATCGTCACCGTACATCACGCAGGACTTCTGGTGCAGTGATTTATGTAAGGAGAACCGCCTGCTCGTCTGCTCTGCATATTACCCAGGTAATGATAAGACATTAAGTACTACAATTCGGGTGATTCACAATGCAGTGCGCCACCAAGAGTTTGCCACGGAGAGTTCGTTTTTCCCAGTGCATTGTGGGAGATGGTCGACAAATTCGCAGTGCGGGGCATTTGAAAATGTTCGGTTTTTTTTCGGTCAGTAGTTTCGTAAGCGTATGATTCGAGTATATGTTTGCCCTTTTCTTTTCTTATCAATATGGTGTTCTTTGTAAGGCGGCAGAACGCTCTTCCCCAATCTAATGCAAATTAGTTCAAGTTGTCTACTCGTTCAAATTGGCCATGTTTTGTCGACCATAAACCTGAAAACCGGACTCTCCATGGCAAACTCTTGGTGGCGCACTGCATCGTGAATCGCCCGAATTACAAAGCTTGTATTTTTTCTGATAAAGTTATATTTTGAAAATTAAATGCAAGTGAATGTTACATCACCGTGTATAGCAAAGTGCACAAGGTGTACATGTTAACCCTAACAGTCCTGAGTCCTCCAATTTCAATGTAATTTTGCATACCCCCTAGGGAGTTAGGGTGAGAGTTGATTTATCACTTGTAAATCATCTGCAAAGTGGGTGATGTTGATAACCTATGCTGCCTGCGAAGTGGGAGCCAAGCAGCGATGAAGCCCCCTTTACCTCATAAAAAGACAAATAACTACCTTACCATGTGAACCTTTACATGTATTTACCTTCATACAACACCTGCATAAATCCTTTTCATCTGATTGGAGGATTGTTGATCACATGTCATTGAATTGTTTGTCTCAACTTATGGCGTGGCCGTACCGAAAAAATAGAAGTTCTGTTGCACGGTGAATAGATTTTCCATTGCACAGTTTCATTACTGCCGGTGGTGGCACTGTAACACGAATCTGATTCACAGAATGGCAAATTGCCAGACAGAACGCGATTGTTCTCCTAACAGAACACTAAATATCGGAACTCGTGGGTTATGCTGACACCGCTAACACCAAGCTTGATGCCAAACGATTTAACGAATTTGAATATTGTAGTTCTGAACTTGTCGAGAACACTTTTTGGAATACATAAATTGGAAGTGAAAGTTTTGAACTTAGTTGTAGAACAGTTTTAATCGAGATAGATTGAATATGCTGGTTAGCTCTGAAATTGTCGAACTGTTTTGAAAAATTCGGGTATGGGAAGTGAACCACCAGTTATTGCCATCTGAAAAAGTAGAACATATTGATGTAAGGACCAGTTCACAAGTCAAACATCAGATAACAAGGATTTATTCAGGTGTTATATAAAACAAATAATGAATGTTTCACGTTCGTGCAATGGAAAGAATAATTTCATTCGGTGACAGATGGAATTTTCCATTCCACTCGGCTTCGCCTTGTGGAATGGAACATTCCAACTGTCACCTCATGAAATTATTCTTACCATTGCACTCGCAAACATTCATAATTTGTAAAGTATGACAAATTGCCGACAGTTTGTTTTAGTTTCCCTCACAATGAAGTAGTATTTGATCATTCTTTTCATGATTGATATTACCAGACATGAAGAGTCTGCACACAGTCATGATGTTTGGAAATCTGACCCTTGACCTGTGCTTGACATTGCTTCAACAAATCATTGCTGCTGCCATGCACCTTCACTCTATTGAGATTGTCTACCTCAACTGGAAATGTGAGTAATCTACTACAAAATGCACAGTTAATAATAGAATTCTTCATTATGATAAATAGATGGATTCTATGTGTTTATTTATTGGCTGTTTCGGCAACTTGCTGAAACAGCCTTTGTTTTCATTACATTTTTTTTGGCTTGTGGAGTTTTTTAAGCCTATATGTGCTATAGCTACTGAGCTATCGGCACTGATCACTATGCAACTTTCTACTGCACATCTATGTCCTATTAGTCTATAAGATAACATAAAAATACCAGAACAAATTGCCCAAACAGCCAATTGTTATTACCCCTGTTCATCAGGCCATGAGACCAGTTTTTGCAGCAGCTCGAGATCAGCGCATTCTGGTCTCTACCTTCACAGGTACCCATTTATACTCCTGGGTGGAGAGAGGCAATTGTAGTAAAGTGTCTTGCCCAAGAACACAAGCACCACGTTCCCAGTCAAGTTCGAACCCACGTACCACGGCACGTGAGTCGAACACCGTAACCTTTGGACCTCAGCGTATAACCATAACCATTGAAAACAGGCTGCACTCCCTGTACATGTGTTCCCAAGTTTAATAACCGAAAACTACCCTTACACTTGAAACGGAGTGTTCAGACAAATAACACCACTGCAACTCCAATCATTCCAAGACGATTTCTAGCGAAAGCGAATGTGTTTCATTAGTCCATGATGCATACCGGTACCCTGTTTGACATCTTCAGACGTTCCTTTTCTTTTTCTTGTGCCCAGGTTCCAATGTTCTCTTGGATTGCAGCACCACCGATCGTAACCATGCGAACATCAAACTGTGTAACTTCAGTAGAGCAGTTCAAGTCAAGCCAGGCAGTTTGGTCACATGTCCTGCTGACATCAGAGAGACGTACGATCCCTGCTTCACTGCACCAGAGGTATGCATTCAGATAGCATTGTCTAGTCAGTTGAACCGTTATTGCCGGATGGATCCAGATTCACCTGTGTCAACTGTGTGTGGGTCTTTATTATAAGTGCCTTTTTTAAGCCAGTTTTAAGACACAACAATGAATTAAGGTGCTCTCTGAACGTTATTTTAGAGTTATGCAGAGGGGCAATTCCACGGTTACTCACGTTACATTTTTGATGTGCTTTTGAGTTTCCTTGGGCTGTAACTACCTTACTGAAAAGGTTTAGTTACTGTTATCCCCATGGTAGATAGAGTAGACCTAGACCTACCTAAGCACCAAAGATGACATCCAGAAAAATATGTTATGTATGATAAACAAGACGCACAAAATCGGTTATTACGTTACATTGACCAAAAAAAAGGAATAAAATGCTACTTTTTGACATGGATGACGGCTGTGAATTGACATGTATTTCAGAGATTATGACTATCACACATGCTAGAAATAAGGTTATGATTGAAATATATCTAATTGCATTAAATAGCAATCAATATTTAAACTTCACCAAATTTTTGTTAGTTCTATGTAGTAAAAATATATTTTTCACTTTACGGCACGATTTCTCAAAAAACGTTTGATAAAATTCAGTTTTCTTTGTTAATTTCTCATACTTGAATGTATTATCTGTGAAAAAAATGTGAAACTGGGGTAAAAAATGAAACTTCTTTTTTTTAGCCATGTCCATCAAACCGTGGAATTGCCCAGAGGATTCTCCATGCAGAGAAATGGAAGACGTTTTAATAGAAATGAACACTATTATTGCTTGAAGCACTTAAACTAAGACTTATAAATAGCCCCCCAAAAATGACGAAACTGACTGGAGGGGGTTTGAACCTGTGAGCACCGGAGCTCTTGCAACTAAGCTATCCAGCCCTATGTTGGCAGTTCCCCACTTTGTCGGTGTCTGTGTTCAAGGGCACCCGTCAGGAGCCAGACTTTTTTATAGACGCACCTATTTTCCTCTTGTGGTTTATTTAACGAATCATAAAGGCTGAATTGTTATTTCATGATTTCAGGTTTTGTGCGGTGAAGCGCTGTCTTACAACTCGGATGTCTGGGGAATTGGATGTCTCTTATACGAGATGCTTTACAAGAAACCTCCTTACTCAGACTACTGCCACCAATCGCCAGCACAGATGAGAGAAATGGTAAAACCGTAACATGGACATTCTTTCCAAAAAATTCTTGCGTGTTAAAGCCCACGCTGTATCATTCAAAGTGAAATTTGAAGTTTTTGTGCTGACTATAAAAGTTGGGCATTTGAATGACGTCTAGAACTTAAATTTTGTAGTATGGCATTAATTTTTTTAATTACATAGAATTTTAACAATGTGCAGTGACATTGGAGCTCGTATATCAGTTTTTCATCTGTAAATCTCCTTCGCTCGTACCCCCGCCCTGCAAACAGGGCACTGGGAAGGGCTGATGAGCTTCACAAAATCTTGTGAAGGAAGAGGATGGCATTCTGGGTAATTTATCATGACCTGTGTATAAAGACATCTGGCTGCAGCTGTTTAACACCGCAGTTAGCCAATGCGCGCACAACTTTCTCATAGATGCACGCATTCCATACTGGATGTGATTTCTTTTTCATTGCGGACAATGTGGACAAATTTTGAGCGACGCAAATAATATGCAATTTGACCCTTCATGAATTTGAAACGGAGCCTGAGCAAGTGACGAGAATTGAAAACTTACAAAACAGATAAGTTTTACAGATTTTCCTACATTACTACGCTTTTCAACGTAAAAATAAGCATTTATGAATGGGAATGAAAGAGTGATGACTCGGTCTTAACGGCCTCTTAAAACCTTGCAGGGTCGTAGCCGTGATGACTTGCAGGTCACAGGTCATGCAAAATCTATCCAATCAGAGCGTAAATTCATCAGCCCTTCCCAGCGTCCTGTTTGCAGGAAGGGGGGTACGAGCGAATAGATCTCAATGTTAGAGGGCGGTATTTACAGCCATTTAAAGAAGTCATAAACAAAGTTGAAATGCTTTCTGAATAAACATTGTGCGATATGTCATAATATCTGTGATTCAGGGGTGGATCTAGCTTTCAGGAAAGGGGGGGGGGTGAGTTAAGGCGTGCCAAAGGCACGCCCTGCTAGGGGGATCCTGGGGCATGCCCCCTCGGAAAATGTTGAAACCTACGATGCTTTTTGCTGCACTCTAAGGCAGTTTGAGAATATATTTAGGAACTTTGGTATTCCATTTATTTTTTTTTGGACCCATTTTACTGTGTCACAACAGTCAGCAGCTGAATGGGGGGCTTGCAACCCCAAACCCCCCTCTTGATTCGCCACCGTGATTGATCACTGTTTCATATTTCTCTGTAATGTATCGGTCCCTTTCACTTTCTGTCTCCAGGTGCGTCGTAATAAACTGGAGCACAACTTCTCGGCTGATCATGCCCAGCTCCTGCCTATACTGTGTGAGTGCTGGGAGAGGCCTGCAGGCGATCGCTGCACAACGGAGGAACTGCTCAAACTAGTGGCAGAGGCTTTGTAGTTGCACAAGATGGCTCAAGTAGAAAGATGAGGGTTGCAGGGACGGATCTAGCTTTCAGGAAAGGGGGGTCGATAAGAAGGAACTAGGGTTGACTGAAGGCGTGTGGAAATGTTGAATTCTCCTGCATTTCTCCTGCATTCTAAGGCAATTGGAGAAAATATTAAGGAACTTTAGCATTTCATTTATTGTGTCACCTAAACAAAGTTTTGAGTGACTGACACTAACCAGTCCTAAATTCTGTATGACCGTAGCCCCGTATCCCTGTATGCATATGAATTCCTTTGGGGAACTAACCCACCGGGCCGGTTTTTATGTGCAACCTCTATGAGAGAACGCGGCGAAAAAATCATTAAAAACAGGCCTTTTTTCACATCTGTCGCCACCACTTCATTATTCGACAGGGTATACCTTAGATCTCACTACAGTGTGACCCTAACAATATACTCTTTCAGAAAATGAAAGAAAAACTGAATAAAACAATGAGTTTCACTCGCGAATTGATGTTAAACATTGCATTTTCAGTCAAAAATCTCCCTGTTTTGTGTGTAAACCATGCATTCTGCCAAGAACTGGCCATTAACATCATCATAACGTTAAATAGCGCCACCTTGGAGATTAGATCTCTCGAGTCATTTTTCTTCGTCTCGTCAGCTTTCCAACAATATAACCCTTATTGTGATTGGTTAAGGTTTAGGCTCACGTGTATTCATTTACTAAAGAATTGTACACCTAAACTCCAATAAAATTTGCCGTTGCTCAATGGCTCAGCGCGTAGGGTCTGTTTATTGTACACGTGCTAGGCAGCACTACTGTATATACACAGAGCCCGGGAGCTCTTATCTCTATGTGTCCAAGGTCATCTGGCTGTGCGCTTTGGCCAGTTTACATGGGGTCCTTTTGACCACAAAGGATTTGATATGTATGTTAAAGTTGTGAAAGAAATGTATAACTTTTACATGCTTTCATGCAGTGTCCAATTGGGTGGGATGACACTATTCTTTATCGGATTGCTAGGTCAAAGGTCATGTAGGGGTCATTACAGGACATTTTCAAATATGCTTCAAATGTTTCTTTGTCTGCAGAGTTTGATAGATTTTAATGTAACTTGGATGGAGTGATCCTTGGTTAGGTTCTCTTCCGAAATTGGAGGTCAAAGCATTGGCGGATCCAGGAGGGTGCTACGGGGGCGTGTGCCCCCCCCCTCCCCCCGGTAGTGACAAAAAATTTGTAAAATAAGGCCATTTTTCACTCGAATGAGCCGTTGCGCCCCCCCCCCCAACCCGGCACGAACCTTTCTGGATCCACCACAGCAAATGTCATCTAGGGGTCATTTCAGGTTGTTTAAAAATGCACCACGGAAAAAAGGGACGCGTGCGATCTGCGGACCACTTGTACTAGTATCGTAACATGGTGGGTTGTAGTTTCAATTTTTAAATTTTGCGGGTGCACTTTGAAATAAAGTTTCCGCTATGAAGAGATGTGATTGAGAGTATGTACATTGAAACTACAATTGCTACACTACTTGGGGACAAAGTCCTGGAACTTTTAGAAGATAATTTTCCCTGTCAATCTGGCTTGGAATTTTATGTAGTAGATGTTCCATCCAGCTGGACAAAAAAAGGGAAAACAAAACGTATTTTAGATACTGTTCAAGTTTTTTTCTGAAAAGACCTAGGAGCATAGATTATAGATCTCAAAAATTCCAGACAACGCTGAAATTGCTTATTTCGTAAAAACAAAAATCAACTGATGCTGGAAATGCTTAAAACTGGAATTATGTCAGATAAAAGTCAAGGCCTGATGATGTTACGATCCAAGCAGAATCTTTCTAAGGGGTTGAACCTTTTGAGAATTTACAAAAAAATGGTACATATCGCCAATAAGTAATTGATGGCTTATCAGTACAAATAAAATTGTACACAATTGCTTGTCGAGAACCTGTATCTGAAATGATTCCAAACATGTGTCGGAGACAGTTTTAAATATGGTGTCTATTAAGTACTCGAATATTATTGTTAGTGTGAAACAGGTGAAAAAAATGTGTAAGATAATGTTATAGAAATATTGCAACGAGGTGAGAATTGTGAAGTTAACAAAAAAAAAGTTTACTTTTAGATTGCATTTACATATTTAACAAAAGTTCAGAATATTATGGATTATATTATATTATATTATATTATATTTGTATGTACACATGTATCAACTGAGGTGATTTCTTGTGTTTTCTTCATCGAGCGTCGACTCTAGAAGCATTTTACGTGTAAATATTATTTGACTGTATTTATTAGTTTGGGGTTAAGGGTTACATTGAAGGTGTGATATCATATATGTAATGGTTTACATGCATTGTCAAGTTGTCGGAAAGATTTCCATATACGAAGTTCACTCAACACCCTGTGTACAAACCCTATGAGATTGAACTGAAAAATTCTAAGTGTTTTCTAAGAAAATGCTTGTATTTTCTCACTGCTCAAATTGACTTTGATGAAATGAAATTGCTGTCTGGGGACTTGTTAGTCAATACAGAGGAAAATTCGTGAACTTCGCATATGGTAATCTTGCCAAGTTGTCTTTTCGTCAGAAATTGGTGTGATAAAAGTCAAAGCAGAAGATATCTGTAGCAGGTTGCCGTGTGTGTAAAAATACTTGGCACTGTTGGTAATAACCAAGTTTTGTTGTCAAATTTAATTTGCACAGAACATGGGGATTCTACAATTGCTTATTTTGTGTATCAATTAAAAGCTGTCTAGAAATTGGCATTTTCCAGCCTAGTCGGTAATACTAGGATCGATGAGTCATGATGATAGAGAGGTTTGATCAATAAATAGAGCACGACCTTCCGGCTCCTTTGTCTCAAAAAAGTATCCGTTATTTTGACTACAGTTTTTAAATCTTACTTTCTGAATTGTTAAAGCGACTTTTTGACAACTCAATTTTAATCACAACTGTACAAGTAGTCGCGACGTGTAGTATTCATGAACAAAAAAATCCTGACAACTTCATAATTTCTATAGCCCGTTGTCTGAGAGCCGTAAAAAAACTAACGCGGCCTGGCTATACGTTTGCAACGCCTTGACTGATTTCATTGTTTCTATGGTAACTGACATTGTTACTTTCGGCTCGTGATACTGAGCCGTTCTAGTTACCCAATATTCGTCTTGCTTACTTTAAGTAGACGCTGTTGATGCAATGCAATGTTCGTCTCTCTTTTGCGTGAGAGGCGATTTTTAACACCTATCCTGGCAGACAGGCCTAGCCGATTCTTTTAAGAAAAATCTATAAATTAAAAATCATCCATCTCTCTGTCACTCGCCCTATAATCAGAATATTTAATATTAATTTTCCCGTTAATCAATAGCAATATTCCATGTAATGTTTACAATAACTGTCCCGTCTTATGACCCTCTTTTTCCTCGGAGCTAGAACCATCGCATATTCCGGCTCACAAGACACGGTCAAGTAAATCGATCCTCTTGTTGGTCAACACTCGCCCATATTGCCGCCTCACCTCAGTAACCCAACCCATTCACCAGGCTTGTACCGAGCCATATTGGTCACTATGACCATTGTCCGTGCTTCTTGTCGACCTATCAAGTTCGTAATCTCTGACAATAGGCCATAAGGGCCTTGTATTCATTGGTAATTGTTTCTTTATCGTGTGTTTATCTTGTTAGTGAGATGTAAGTTGATGTTCGCGCGTCGGGAGATCGTTTATTGGGGGATAAGTTACAAGGTGTAACCATGGTGTAACCATGACGGCGACTGTTCCCTTACACGTTAGGGCCAGCCAAATTTACCAACATTTTTTATGATACAATGTCCCTAAAAAACTAGAGGGAGGTATTTGAAACACCACTTTCACCCTCTGAAGTTAAATTTTCAAGGAAACATTTGCCACAACATTCGAAAAAATGTGTTGCCCCTACCTAAACAAAGACACATTTTTTTTTATGGTGGACTGTTTTAAAAAAAAAAATGTGTATGTAGCCCGCGGTTAGTAACACTCGTGGACTGAGACGGGGCAATTGTCCTTCGAAAAGAATGGTTAGTGTTTATTGAAATCATGAAGAAATCAAAGCGATGTTTTGGGAAGATCATGCACAGCTAACTGTTCTATGAAATATTTCTTGCAAAGAGGAGTAAGAAATAAAATTCAAAGTCTTTGAACAGCCGTCGTGTTCCTTGAGTTGCGAGGGCGCGGGGAGCTTTTATCAAGTTACGGGACCAATACGAAGACATTGTAAAATTGTCAGGTTATGATAAGCACAGTGTTCACGGACTGAGCAACCCAAAGATGTTACTATGGAGAACTCCACATCATCAGTTTGTCCTTCTTCAAATGATAGAGTCGTAAAATATAACTGTTAAGTTGAGCAAATATATGTGATAATGACGGCGGAATTTATGAGGCGTCCTCTGTATTAAAGGCGTGAGTTTATGACGAGTTGGATAACGCTGGCGCGGCGTATCACGATGCGGTTGATGTTTGTTTTTAGCCAAAGAAGCAACATGTTGCTCTGTATGCTTGTGTTTCTAACTGTCGTGGATACCAGATGATTCTACCGCTATTTTGCTTGGAGCTTTTGCCACCGTGAAGGCGAAGGTGTCTGTATGGAGAACCAGTGAAATCAAACATTACATTAACACCTTGGACTTATTAAGAACACCAAACATTGGAACAAAGCCACTTAAGCCGATTTTCAAAGTGACATGACGACTCATGAACTATGCTTCAGCTTCGTGGAAACCCAAGCTACGTCTGCGCCAACTGGAATCAACCACAAACACTGTATTTAGACTTTGGGTCTGGTCGCTGGATGGTTATAGTGCTTCTTCAAACAGAATTTACCGGAAGCAGTCTTGTTACCCCATTGTGTTTTAATGACTCAAGTAGGATTATTTCCTTGAGCGCTAAAATCTGTTGGATTTCGCCAACTTGAATTTGACGGAAAGAAAGCTGTCCAGCGGAAGTAGTTGAGTGAAGCCCGCCACCTGAATCGCACGACTTTTTCCATTCCTAAAATGCTGTGTCAAACTTTAAATGTATTTCCAGAATGTAATATAAAAACAATTCCCCAATACTTAGAGGGATTGTATAGCATTATCCCGCGAGAGCAACGAATTTTCTTTTGCGGAGTCTTTGCCTGAAACTTTTCCAAGTTCCATCATGCCTCCGCCGAGTGAGACTCTGGTTCTGCTACCGCATATGTCGCATGTCCACCCCGGACTCCGTTATCTGTACGAGCGGGCCGAGTCGGGAGTATTGCCGACCATCACCACCAAGACGGCCCTCAGCCGCTCCACCCAGGAGAAAACGGCAAGATACCCGCATGTGAAGAGGGTAGGACCATACCTACTCGGGAAGACCGTCGGAGAAGGAAGCTTTGCTAAGGTGAAGGAAGCACTTCATAGTGTGGTTGGAGAAAAGGTGAGACCAAGCTACAATCCCGGCCAAAATGGTTGGGACACTTCCTGAGCCTGCCACGGTCATCCACTCCCCCGCTCCCCCGGTCAATGTTGTTCTCTCCAGCTGATGGAGCACACACCGCGCAATGAGAGACAACATTGAACGGGGGCCGGGGGCTTGGGGGCCCAGCGAGATTTGGCCAGGATTGTAGCTTTAAAACTAAGAGACGCCGTGGAATGCCACCACCTGTTAAATTCTGTAGATGTGATGTTGGAAACAGTACAGGGTGAGTAAAAACAAAACGAAACCCAAATGTCGGGAGTATTGTTTTAGTGAAGTTATGCATGTAGCACTTTCAAAATCTAGGATATGAAAGTCCAATTCATAAGCTTTCTTTTAGTTTAAGAATCATTCAAATCACTCATGTACTTTTCAAGTTACGGAATTTTAAACACAACCACCGTTTTAAGGTTCTGTCCACCGATCACAAAAAAGTTCAGTGTTCTTTCATCAGCAAAACGAAACAAATCACACAGGGATGTGTGTGAATTGTTTTCGTTTTGCTGAAAGAACGCACACCTTTTTTGTGATCAGTGGACAGAACTTTAAAACAGTGGTTGTGTTC
This sequence comes from Patiria pectinifera, assembly GCA_029964075.1. NCBI lineage: Eukaryota > Metazoa > Echinodermata > Asteroidea > Valvatida > Asterinidae > Patiria > Patiria pectinifera. The sequence continues at coordinate 4,372,488 of CM057140.1, read as the reverse complement.
AAAATTTCGTAACTTGAAAAGTACATAAGTGATTTGAATGATTCTTGTACTAAAAGAAAGCTTATGAATTGGGCTTTTATATCCTAGATTTGCAAAGTGCTACAAGAATAACTTCACTAAAAGTAAACAATAGTCCCGACATTTGGGTTTCGGGTTTTTTTTACTCACCCTGTATAGTAAAATGATGTCCTCAAATCTGTACCCTGCTCTGCTGGAAAAAAACTGTTTTAATAGTTCCCCCTTTTCACATAGCAGAACAAAACAGAATTTTAGTTTTGAACGAGAAAGCACTAATTCAACATTGCTTATAATGTTTTTTTATTGTTATCATAACCCTACTGTTAAAATGGGCAATACCCAAAAACGGTACAATTTCAGGGGCTAATCTGTACTACCCGGAGCTCTAAATAATATATTCTAGATGCAGTAACTGTAAGTATGCAATGATAGCAAATGAACGATTCTGGGGTCCTTTACTGCGGGTTTATTTTGACCGAGAGTCTCGTTAAAATTCCCGGGATTGAGCGGTCGTATTGTTCCCTATACTTTGCTCACAAAAAGTGTTTTGTTTTTAGGTGTCACTTTCCACATTTGGAATTTGGCCCAGACAAAACATTATTTTTTGTTTCGAATTTATTTTCAAGACTTGGCACCGCAAGAAAAAGAAATCTCTCTTGTGATCAAAACAGTTCAACGCGATAGGAGGTAAAAGTGTTGAATAGCCTGCAGGGTACTGCGGTGTTGTAAAATCTATGAACATTCTGCGTTTGCGTGTTTGTAAACGTCCAGCCAAGCCGATCAAATTCTTTTTATGAGAAATATATTTTATGTTTAACGTGCGGTTTTACAAAATACTAGATTGTTATTACTTCTGCGCTATGTTTTTGATTTACTTTTTTGCTTGGTAGCCAGGGTTGGACTATTTATTTTTGCTTTCTTGGAATATTTTGTTTTATTATTTTTTTAAGTAGGCCTCATGTAAATAGCTAAAACCATACATCAATCCTATATGGTTCTTGTATTATTAGCAGGAGGCTCAGTTTACCCGGGTTTTTTTTCGTTTTTTTTAGTATATATCCTTGGACAAATTGGGGAAGTTTCAACAAACTGCCGCAAAATCCGAGATGTGTCTACAAGAACAGATCCATTAATAATAATTTTTATGATGAATTCCAATGGATATAGCTTTACATGCCAGATTTTTTTCAAATAAGATTTTAGGATTTTGCACCGTGGAGTATCGATATAGCTTCGGTTTTTGCCGTTACACCATGTGGTTAATTGTGTCCGACTTTCGCTCAGTATTTAGTTCCGATGAGAACTGCCCTGCTAGTTCAAAAAAGGAACGTGTCCTGCTTATTATCTACTGTCGCTAAGTACATTGGAAGGCGGACTTCGCAATCGTCACTGAGGCTGAGTTATAAGTTTCGACGTTTCGACTATCGTGCTCCCCTCTATAGTCATCGTCAGGAGAATGCCCACCGCCTTCAATGTACTTTGCGACAGGGTGACCGTAAGGTCAGAGCCAAATTTTGCTAAATGCACATAAAAAATCTGTCAGATTTGTCAAAAATCTGCCAAATTCCCCAGAATTACTCGAAATACACTATGAACACTTAAAATCACATGATTTTAAGTTTGGTAGATTTAATCAGATTGGTAGTATTGACTTAATTAAGGTTCAAATTACATTATAAACAATCTATAGTCACGTAAAGATGTTATGAAATTATCGCGTAAATTTCGGGCAAAACGCAGATCCGGCCACGACGAAGTCCATTTCCCAGTGAACCTCAGCACCTAGACCAGCCAACCTGTCCCATTATGCAAGGGTTTGTTGAAAGGATTAAAGCTTTTTTAAACAAATGTACCATTTTTTGTTCAAATTTGCTGTTTTCCTGTCAGATTACCATTTTTTGCAGAATTCTGCCAGAAATCGGCCAAAAAAATCATTCTGTCAAATTTTCTGTCAAACTCATTTTTTACAAAATTTCTGTCAAAGTAAGCCGAAAATCGGCTAAAACGGTCACCCTGCTTTGCGAAAGTAGATAATAAGCAGGACAAGTTGTGTTTTTAACTAGCAGGACTGTTCTTATTGAAATACTGAGCGAAAGTAGACACAATTAACCACATGGTGTTACCGCAAAAACCGAAGCTATATAAAAACATATTGTTATGAATTTTAGGTAAAATATCTCGTTCAACAGGTCGCTGTCAAAATCATCGATAAGAAAATAGTCCAAGAGGACCCATACCTGCGTAAGAATATGCGACGGGAGGCCAGTTTGCTCCAGTCGTTACGTCATCACCCAAACATCATCACACTGTATGAAGTCATGGAGACGGATAACAACTTCTACATGGTAATCTTCTGCATCATTGTATTATGTCATTGACTTCACACATACAGTAAAAACAAGATCATGTAAAACAATGTAACGTTGCTAAGAATTAAGATCGAACCGAACTCTATACTTGTCGTTAAAAAATTGAACATGGATGTCGCCAGGATTTTTCTGGGGGGGCAAAGCACACACACCAGAAATCCTTGTACGTTTCGAACATTAAATTAACAGCAATATGACTTCACGCCTTTTTTTCTTTCTTTTTTCCCTCCCCCTTTTTTGTTTAGGGGTGGGGTGGGGTGGAGGTGGGGGGCTTTTCCGGGGTGGGGGAAGCGCCCCCCCCTTGCGACGCCAGTGAAATGGGGTGAACAGTTCCATCACTTGCTCATTCTCACATTTCCTTTTGAATTTTTAGTAAATTGTACTCCAATAAAAAGTTCTAAATTTTTTGACGGCTCATTTCTTTGTTTTCAGATATTAGAACTTTGTACTGGTGGCGCTCTTCTTGATCGCATTTGTAGTGAGAAATGTCTCCTGGAGAAAGAGGCTAGGCGGTACGTGAGGCAGATTGTGTCCGCCGTGGATCACATGCATCAAGCGGGCATCCTCCACAGGTAGGTACCGGTAAAAGACCAAAAAATCATGTTTGTTTAGCCTTTGTTCAAGTCTGTCAGTGTTGTCACTGATATGCCTATACATTTGTACCAAATAATTTTATTGTAATGTTTGTTTCTTTGTACCCAAACAGGGACTTGAAAGTAGAAAACTTACTCCTGGATGGAAACGACAATATCAAGATTATTGGTAATTATTTACATCTTTCCATTTCAATCAATTACCACCTGAGATACCACATTGGGCCCGGCTGTTTTTACGGGCCCAAAACATTGATCTCCGTATACACAGACTGGATAGGACATCGCGCCGTGTTTGTGCACGAATGCGCGGCCGAACAATGGCGGCGCGTTTACTGTCAGACGGGTAAACGCGCATCGTGCTTTCACTTTGTTTACTTTGGACAAGGGCGGATCCGGGGGGGGGGCCAAAGGGGGCCATGGCCCCCCAAAAACGAAACCATTTTTTTTTTATGTGACATCGCAATAAAGGCAGGCAATGAGTACACCACCATCTTTTCCTAAAAAAAAAATTGGTTAAAGTGGTCAGAAATTGCCTCAGATCGCACCACAGGGCATCTAGAATCCAAAAATTTTTAAGCGGGCCCCGAACCCCACGCCGTAATTTTTTTGACCCACTTTTTTGGGGGACCCAACATTTTTTTGGCCCCCCCCCAAATTGTGTTCTGGATCCGCCCTTGACTTTGGAAAACGGATTATTGAGTGAATTTTTTCTTACAGACGGGGGTTCAAGCGTTCCTCCAAAAATTTTTAAGCGGGCCCCGAACCCCACGCCGTAATTTTTTTGACCCACTTTTTTGGGGGACCCAAAATTTGTTTGGCCCCCCCCCAAAAAATTGTGTTCTGGATCCGCCCTTGACTTTGGAAAACGGATTATTGAGTGAATTTTTTCTTACAGACGGGGGTTCAAGCGTTCCTCCAAAACAATCTTTAAAAAAAATAACTGAACGATGAAGAGTTACCCTCAATCCCTCCAAACAGCTTTTCCACACTTTCTTGATATACACTTTCTTATTATGCGTTTTCGAAATTCAAGAAACTCCCCTTTCCTTTTCCCTTATTTTTTTTTTAATCCCTCCTCCTCCCAAAAATGATTGTAAGTAAATTGCCATTTCATTTTTGGCACATTGGTCATTAGAGCACACTGAATTACTCCATCAACGAAATGAATAATTGTTTTAATAATATGCTAAAATAACATCATATTTTTTTAACTGAACACTCACACGAGAAATTGTATGGAGATTCATTCAAATGATTGATATATTTATTACAAAACCTGAACATACTCCAATTACAATCTAAAAGGTAAACAAGCCTTAATTTTACAAAGTAATCAGTAAAACCTTCTTCCCGTCCCTAGATTGATCAGGGAATGACATCGTTCACCTCTTGTGATATTGTGTGAAAGGAGATGAATCACAAACCAAAATAGTACTATACTAATTTTGTCAAAGAATAATTCAAGCTACGCACGGTCTTGTTTATAATTAAATGTTTAGCTATACTTCTGAAAATAAATATAATTACTTGTAAGTGTAATGGGAATCGTTTTTGTGAGCGAATATGACGGTGTATATGGCTATAGCTAGTAATCTTATAACGGCGTACACAACATAATTTCAAACCGTAAAAGTACTCATTGCTTTCTTCACCATACAAACCGTCAATAATGTGACAGTCATCCTGGGAGCTCATAAAAAATACTTGCGTTGAACTCCACAACTTCTTTCCAAAACCAAAATCAATCCATGTTAACAGTTCCACATCGTAAAAATTGATTAAGTCAAACGCTCAGATGCCTATCACATCGCATGTTCCATTCAGTGGATGATACAGTCGATTCCATCCCTCCGTGAAGATCTCCATTTTCGTCCTGCTCGGTCCTGCAGCTGGTGGTTTTTGATAATGGCTTTGTTGAAGTTCTTTGTTTGATATGAAGGTCAATCGCCCAGTTAATAATAAAAGCGAATAATTGTCCTATTCTTCAACGCTCCTTACTTCCCGACTCCAGCAATCTAATGCTGCACACACCTTGACTATACTCCTCGTCGATTTGGATCAATTTAGATCTCTGTTTCTTTTATTCTTTCAAAAATGACAAAGAAACCGAAGAAAACCCAACTTCATTTTTTAATCCTCCGTTCGAAAGTGTACACAACTCGAATGCGAAATTGTGTTCTTTACCCTTTTCAAAAAACGCGCGCGCGGACGCACGTTCGTACGCGATGTCCTATCCAGTCTGTGTATATGGAGATCAATGGCCCAAAAGTAGAAATAGCGCCCTCTTACAGTTTGCCAAGTTTCCATCCATTTTGAATGGAAACTCTGACTTGAAATTATGATAAAATACTGTGTTTATTCAAACTTGTAAAAAAAGAAGGATAAAGCGCCCTCTTGTGGTGGCCGGAGCGCAATCAAACGAATTCATGTTTTTTTACCAATTGTTGCGGGCTGCGCGAAAAAACAGAACCAGTCTAGTGTGTAGCGCCCTCATGATCTTCAACAATTATAATGCAAGAAGTAAGCGGAGTTAGGCAACACGCTGCCTTTGAAAACTTTAAAAAAAAAAACACGAATCCTTTAAAGGGATCACCACATTTTTTTTTTAGATAAACAAAAATTAACAATAATGTTCCTTCCTTGCACAGATTTTGGACTAAGCAACCTGGTTGGAAATGGCCAAGTGAGGGCGGAGTTCCGAGCCACCCAGTGTGGCAGTCCCGCTTACGCTGCGCCAGAGATAATCGCAAATAAAAGATACGGAGCTAAAGTGGATGTGTGGAGCATGTATGTACATATAGGCAACATCATTACTGATTTGTCATTTCCTTACTTTTTTATGTTTCGTTTGCATTTTTGTTTTGAGTATGTTTGAATTTCGATTGATGTGATCGTTGTATATTTTCGAGGTGGGCTGCTACATGTTCCATCTATTATATTTTCATTTGGATAATTATCTTGTTTTATACATCCGTTGATTGAGTATTTCTCTGTGTGTTACATGTGTTGGCCGCTTGCCTTTTTCCCTTTGCTAAATGGTTACTTTAGTTCATTGCTCGATTTACAAGTCTGTTTATGATCACTTAGTTAAGTTTCAAGAGGTGACTGATTATTTGCCTGCGGTGTAGGCTTACTGCAGGTCGTGATTAAATCAGTCCGCCGAGATTTTGACCAAAGTTAAGCGTGGCTGTACGTGATCCACTGTTTTACCCTGAACAAAAACCTTATTCAGTTATGGGCATTACCTTGGGATTCCAAAGAATCGTCATTGTATTTCCACAAGGCGTATTCTTATTTACATACTGAATCCTTTAAAAACACTACGGGCTTTTAAAGCGAGTGACAATTTACAGTGACTGTCCATTAGAATTCAGTCTTGATGCTGGACTCTCCCCGTGTATTCCTGCTGTACTAGCTCTGACGGCTTCTCTGCAAGATGTGTTTATTGAATGAATTCAGTGGAGAATGTCTCTTTGGCGGGATGCAGATTCGCCGCTGAGACAACAATCCGTAAGACGCAGGTAGATGCAGCAGCCGTGAGATAAAAGAATAAACAGTGCTGCCACCTTTACTGTCATTATATGGCATGGCAACCGCGGTTTGTGTTTACCGAGTAGGAGATAAGACTGAAAATTAATCAGAAAGCCTCATTTGGGAGTTTTGGAGCCCTTAATGAAATAGTCGAAAGTGCTGCATGTTTCACAGACAGAGCCAATATCACATTTGATTCGTGATTCTTGGAGAAATTTCGCAGCGATGTCTTTTTATACGTAGTTGATATTTTTTCAGACACGAATATGATTTTACATGCCCTGGTGGTATACGGGATGACAATGAAATATTGAATTGATCGGAGAATGGCAGTCGATCATACTAAGAGAGTAGAGGATTTTTAATACGTTTAAATTACTGGGAATATTTTAAAGTCACGTTCCGGTTAACTTAATTTATTCATGCAATGCAATTTATTCACACAATGAAGATAACACAAATACCCCTTTCAATCCATTTGATTATGGCAAAAACTGTTCTAACATTTTTTTTTATCATCCTCAGTTTCTATAATTGTCAAAAAAACATCCGATAGCTATTAAGTTTGCACGCACACTATTTGATTATCAGAACGAATATTAATTTTGACAATGCTTAGCATGTCCGCTGTAAAACCACTATGCCGGCACCGAACCGTATAAATTTCAAGCCCCGCGTGTACGTCATAATCTAATACCAGCAGCATTGAAGATGTCTCGTACTTCGCTCGTACGTGACGTGTGGACCAAACCTCTTTAGTACCTAGCAATGATTAATTCACGTAGAGTAAACATCGTTATCACCATAATTGCCGCGCATGTGGCACTTGTTTGCAAGTAATCCGGAAATGTGGCCCATCAGATATGCAATCATAGCATACTTGGTATCTCAATGGTTCTCATCAGAACTTCATTACACTTAATCCTATACATGACCTACATCAAATATCCTACACGTTCCGGATCTTGTATTACAAAATATACGGGTATCGCTATCATTTGCCCTATGGAAATTACAGTTTCTTGTTGTGTTTCCATAATGACAAAAAAACCCACACCATTAAAACCTGATACACGACACAAACCAACCTATGGGCTTGTGTCTTTGGGCAGACAACTCAAAACGTGCAGTGCAATGTATTATCCCGAAAGCGGATCTGCTGTAAACATTGTATTGTATTGGGGAGTCAGGTTGGCGTAGCGGTACTTTCCTCGCCTTCCACCGCTGTGACCCAGGTTCGAATCCCGCCTGGGCCAATATGTGGATTGGGTTTTCAGTCCCTACCTGATTCCATTTTCCCCAGAATATTCTTCTGGGCTTTTCCTCCCACCTCTAAAACTGTAACTTCTTCTCATTGTCTTCTCTCCACAGGTTTCTTCAGGCTTGCGAGCTACAGTGCCTAGGGCGCTTTTGACGAATCCTTGGTTTCATTACCAGAAATGATTAATAATAATAATAATAATTATCCAATCAAATTTCACAGGCTTTTGCTGCGATACAAAAGTCCCGAAAGCTGCTATCCGAGGTTCTATATGCAAATAATTATTTAGACGGATCACAAAAATATCAAAAATATGTCACTAATGAAGAGTATCAAATTGCGATTATACCAATCGGTTTAAAAAAATTACTGATGAAACTCAACATCAGGTGAATCATTATTAGAAAAGAGACTGATAACTTGTCACATATAGATACATTTGAAAACGTATTTCATTATATCCGCATGAATGAAACATATAAAGCGAATGAATTGTAAAATTAATTTGTAACCGATGTTGGTTGTGCGCTGTGCATTACCGTATAACTGCAGCTGTTTGTAATGACGTCATCACGCACGTAAGAAGGATGACTGCATCGCGTGGTATATTTTTGGTCACACTTCACGCACACTTGGTCAGTCTCATTACAAGGCTTAATTACATATTTTGTGTCAATCAACTTAACCTTTCATCAGCCAGATTGCCGGCTCGGAATGACGTGACGTCATTGAAACATAGATCCTGTTAGATGTCACTGATGCTACATTTGTGTTGAAGTAAATAATCCCAAGCAATACTGTATCACGTCTGCCTAACGTAAAAACGATATCATAAGCTAGTCGAAAAAGGAACGAAATATACATGATGGTGCAGAGAGAAGGAAACCCACTTTTGACAGCAATTTTCACCTACGTGTTGAGCATATTTCAAAAATTCAATTTAATGGTATTAAAATATGGATCTTGAAACATAAGTGACGAAAAAATTATTGCACATGCACATTTTGTCTTTGAAAATTTCATGTGCCAAACCCGTTTGTCCACGGACGGCTTTATTCCGTCCGCTTGACTGAGCTCCAAAGCTTTATTTGAAGAAAAAACTACACCAGAAATACACGTGGACTACAGTGATTTTGGTGACTTGTATTAAGCATAATTACACTATTTTGCGATTTTTCTTTAAAAAAAAAAAATTCTTCACCATGTACGTATGGTTGCGGAGCTATACTTCACCAGCTGCACATTATTGAAAAAAAAAAAAAGTTCAAATAAGTTAAGTAGGCCTATTAGGTTCAAATTCCTGTCAAAAGTGGGTTTCCTTCTTTTTGCATCATCCCTGTATATTATGCTTTAGTGCAGTTATGACATTATAATTGTTGCGCAAGGACAAATTGTTGAAATACTGGAGATTTTTGTAGTTTGTCCATCAACATTGCTTTTCTGTAGACATCAAAATTGCTGCATCGTTAAATGTTGAGATTAAGATCAGCATTTTGTTCAGACTGTTTTATAAGAGGCTATTTGTTAGACTTGATTTTGGATGATCGTCTGAAGAAGACTGTTGCATATGTTCCTGTAATGCCCCAAAGAGAGTGTCTTATCGACCCCATCTAGTCCGTGGCTGTACACGATTTCGCATAATTCCAAGATAACAAGGTTTTATTTTACCGGGGCAAAAGTGAAAGAAAAGTCTTGCTCCTGATAAAAAAACGCGAGTAGAATCACGTACTGATGTCATCCCCTCCTTGACTGGGGAAAAATCACTGTTTCCCCCGGCTACACGACGCTGGCGGTGGCGTCTTTAGCGGACCACGATGTTTACGGGAATTCCAGACTATTATTTTTTCTCTATTATTTTGCACCCTCCCGCTCTGAGATTTTTTTTATATTAAAGTTCAAAGACTGGGGGTGTTTGCTGGAAATTGGCGCCAAACTTATTGCAGAAAGCACTGTACCATGATGAACCGATAATCCCGCCTTTGAACAGTCTCTTTTTGCTCGGGGAATGATTCTGTTATTTCACATCAGAAAGAAGTCGATGTACTATACAACATATTATTTGGAAAAGAAATATCAATATTAAATTCAAAATTAGGTGACTTTTTACGGTTTTAAATTGCATTGCCTTCGAAAGCAGTATTAAGTGATAACATCGTTTTCCATGACAGTTAGCTAAGTTATGAACTGTTTTAAATGTGGACGTTCTGCCTCATTTCACACACCCCTCAGGACAATTTTTTATTATTTTTCTAATATTTTTTCTGCCCATCTTTTCCAGTGGAGTGAACACGTTCGCCATGCTAGCTGGATGCCTTCCTTTCACTGTGGAACCGTTTAATATTAAACTTCTCCTGAAGAAAATCAACAGCCGGGAGATGGCAGAGATACCAACACATCTCTCAAATGGTGAGGAACTAGGCTCAAGGAATTGGACGCTTTTAATCTCACCCCCCCCCCCCGCCAAAAAAAAGTGACGTAAGAAAAACAAAAACTCATAGAGGCTAGATAGAGACAATTAAAACCTTAGCCTTGTCCGAATGATCGAGTACGGGACCTTAGCATGCAATCTTCATTTTTCATTAACTCAGTTAACAGTCTTTCAATGCGGTTAATGGCTTCTGACTAACGCCCCTTGAACACAGATGTTTACAAATTGGGGAACCGCCAACATAGGGCTAGATAGCGGATAGCTCAGTTGGTAGAGCACCAGAACGTTAATCCGAAGGTTGCAGGTTCAAGCCCCGCTCCAGTACATTTCTTTGTTCAACTTTTCAAAAATCGTAAAAACGAACTGGAAACAAATATAAATTCGAAAAAAATATCTGTTTTCCTTCCAAAAATAGGTCTCTTAATTAAAAAAAAAATGGTTCTCGAAATAGGCCTATTTCTCGTGAAAACAAACTTGGAAAAAATGCATCTCATAAAAAACAAATTTAGATAAAATATACCTCACTTTTTCAAAATGTATACTTGATGGCACTATTGGGCATTCGTATTAGTGAGCTATCGTATAACCGCTTGAAGGTTGGTTAATTCATGCGTGCTGGTCAGTTGCGTCATCGGGTACAGAAACATGTCACAATAACTCTGACAAGCGGACACGCGGCACTGACCCGTGATGGGATGTGAAGATATTACCTGACAGGTGTAATAAGTTGTCCATCACATCATAATATCTTTCATCCTGAATTATTTTGGATAGATTTTGACCTGAGATTTTTCACACTTGGTCAATGCACTTTTATTATTTCCTTGTGACATCATTGCTTCATAAAGGAATATAGTACGCGCAAATTTCTGGAATGTATTACTTCTTATTTGTATATGTATAGACAGCATAATCGGCTCTTTGGTTAACTGTCACTGTTGGTGATGGCATGTTCCTCGATATACATTTTTCTTATGTCGAAATTCGTTATGCACACATAATAGTAGAAAACAGTCCCTCAATTTAGCTCTCTATTTTCTCTTCCAAAGATTGTAAGGATTTCATCCGAAGGCTTCTCCACCCAGATCCACGGATGCGATACTCCGTCATCGATACAATGAACCACAGGTGGCTCGCTGAGGACAGGGGCGCCCTCCACCGACCACGCACTGCGAGCCCGCCCCCTAGCGGCCGCGTGAGTCGCATGGAACTTGAGACCGACATCCTGGAGTACATATGGAGCAACATGGGCTACAACATCAACCACGTGACCAACTCCGTCATCAGTAAGCGAGCTGATGAATATTCAGCCATATACTACCTTCTACTGCGCAAGCGCGACCGCCAGCATCGGAAGATGTTGAAGAAACTTGAAGCCGTCGACGAGGGAGCAGGAAGAGACGCAAAGGACTCTGGGATTAGTGGTCCAAAGTTGTATGATGAGGCCGTGAGTAAAGTGCTGTATGAATCATTTACTGGAAAGGAGACATCATAAATCATTCTACATGTATTTGCAGTATACTATCATCTTGCATTTAGTATACGTTATAAGTGGTTCAAGTACCTAAAGGCACGAAGAAAAAAAACCCATAATTTATCTTCAAAAGCACCCGCTGAGCCTGCTTAAAGATGTATTTCCCGTGCTATATTGTCGAGTTTCACCGCGAATTTGTTTTTTTCACTTGCTATTTTCCTAGCGATATAAAGTTATTCACTTCGTAAGTCGAACGAAAAAAAATTCACCGACGTTTAGTTATCAAATTATGTCTTTACAACATTCGAATTATTTGCTGCAAGACACTAATTTGGATCTTGCAGGGCGGATTCATTTGTGCGCAGAACGAAAGCCCTATTCAGAGGGTTGCAGACGCCCAAAATTAAAATAAAGTAGTGTTTTTGTTAAAACTAAATGTCTACAAATTGAAAATTCGTATGATTTGTTTGAAGAGCACGGGAAATGCAACTTTAATTTCTGGAGCCTTGGAATTGTGATAATCATCGCCAAGCCATCAGTGGTTTGTCAGGCTCTTTGTAACCTGCACCTATCATAACTTGTTTGAGATCGATGGATCAAGACGTGACGTGTGCTGTGCCATATTAAATCCAGACTTTTTAAGTACAGTGACTCGAAAATGCATTAGATGCATTGTAGATTCGCAGAGCATTATTTTTCAAGAAGTTTACTAGTTGACGGGAATATTCACTCCCTCGTGGATTTCTTGATGGTTGCCACATCAATGTGACATTTGATACTTGATTATAATCTCCAACTCGGGATGCTTTTACCGCATCAGATCAGGCGGTCATTCAACGTTCCCTATATCGGCCCCCGCCAGCCATTACATTGAAATCAGATTTTATTAAGATGAATGTAACGATTGCATAAAGTGACATACAATTGCGTGACACATGAAACGCCAGGGGGAAAAAACGTGGTTTCTATTTTCTTATCTTTTCCATGTGCAGACGGCTATGGAGCTTGCCGGTCGAAAAAACGGCAGTCTTCATTTCAAAATGGCGCTGTTACTAGAGCAGGAAACAGAAGAGGACGCCCTCAGGGACCAGAGCAGCAACAAAGGTCAACCTGATGAGGAAACAAATCAGAACGATCTTAAATCCTCTAATGAACCCATGATTACTGAGAAAAAATTGACGTCATCACCAGAAAAGAACAAGGAGAGCACTGTTACGTCGTCCAAAGAAGGACTCAACCAAACACACGCCTTACATCGCCAGTCTAGGAATACGACACATCATAACATGAAGCAAAAGAGATCCGACTTTCAGTCAAACATGGATGCACTGAAATTGACCAAAACAAGGAGCAAAACAACGGAAAAGATTCAAGACGACTGGAAAGAAGCATCCAAGAAAGTTACGACAAACACTTCAGATATGCGTGTGAACTCCAGAACTGCAGGTAACGGTCGTAGACTTTCCACCGCACACACAGTCAATTTGACATTCAAACAGTCAGATACCCCATCCGAAAACTTTGCTGGTCACTTCAACTACCGTAGTGGGGAGTCGGGAAACCGTAAGAGATTAGTTTTGGCGCCAACGCGTGTCACAAAATACGCGCCTATCAGTAAAGTCGTCACCATCCCAACATGGCGGCAAGCTGATTCCATTGATTCAGTCAATCTAAAACATTTCATGGATGGCTTGCGCATCTCCCCAAGAAACGAGAATTCACGAGGCAAGGACAAAGACCAACCAGATGAGGGCGGCATCAGGACGTCTACACAAACTCACAAAGACGCCAAGAACACCAGGACCACTCGGCAGTCTGTGCCGAAAGACTGTGAGATACTGTCCAAGAGACGTCAACTGAAGATATCTAAACGAAAGAGCATCGATAACCCCTCCCTGAGCCCAAGACGGTCCATCAAGACTCGAAAGCGAACCTCAAGTGACACCAAGCTAGTGGCAAGGCTTCCAGGCAGACCCAAGACTCCAGTAGCATCAGAATCCAAAGCACAAACCAACAGAAATGTACAACAAGGAGCTTTAACGGATTCCAAGCGAAGAGAGTCCCAAGACAAAAACAGGGGTTGCAAACGAAAGAAATCCATCACTAGGAAAGCCAGTACCCCAAGTGACAGCGATGGAGGTTATTTGAAGTGTGAGGAAGATCCTGAGGGCAGAGATGATTCGCAACCTGCTCCGCCCACGCACGCAGAGCTTAAGGCCGCTTCACCTCTGATGAAGAAGACGTTAGAGAAAACACCGCTACCCAAGGGCCGTTTGACAAACAAAGGAATTGTCTGTAACGCGGTTACAGCTGAAACACTTGTTTGATCTGATTCTTCTTTGATCTCCCTAATAAAAACCGCCTCTATATCGTCATTTACAAAGCTGTATTCAATAAGAATCGCCCGGGCCGATATTAGCTCTTAGAGTTGTTAATTGCATTAGATCGACTGGAGGTGCCTTTGCTGTGCCGATTGCAGTGTTTTAAAATTGACTTATTACCAATTGAAATGCAGTGTGCGTGCGAGTTCTCTTGGCTTCGACGCTTGGTGTGCAATCTCCAGATCAAATTAGCGGTTGACTGTTGTGATAAGGCCTGTGTCCTGGCCTATTAAAACTCAAGTAGACCCTATGCCATGGGGTTTCACCCAAGTTTTATTATTCGAACGTGTCTTGGTTGGGTTATTGTACATACCTCTGGCACGGCATCAGTTTTCGTCCTGACGAGTGAGGTATTCTAGCAACCTATCACCAGTAGTACTGTGCTAATAATCAACTCTCTACCGTTTCAATGCCGAGTTTCCTGTTCAAGATCTCCCCGCTTATGACGGCGAGTGCCGAATTCCCGCCCAACCACGAGTAACTAAACCCGTTTCTGTTTTTCCGCGTTTGCCAGGTTTCTCGTCGGTCGGCGTTGTGTTTGTTTTCCGTGTGTGTTTAGTTACCGTACAATAATACACCGTAGGCACTCCTATTCAGTGCATTTCATATCGCAAGACAAAGTGTACTTTGTGCAAGTTCATCTTTTACTTGAGTTACAGATTTAATCATCGCTCCCGCGCGGGCCATTTATATGATGACTGGCGAGGCTACATAAACATCTGTGGTTATTTTAATCATTGTATCCAACCACGGGGGAAACAGATCTTTGAAAGTGTCGTGAAAACATCTTGGAACTTGCAGATTTGGTATTTGTAAAAAAGACATTCAGTAATGCGAAAACTCTTTTCAAATTCAATGTAACTTTATCCCGGTTTGGTTATCGGGAAACTTTGTTTTATTCAATCCGCATGGTCTTAATATAAGTTTCAGATTAAGTGATGTACCTGCTGAAGTTTTGGGACCCCGGGGACCCAAACCTCTCTGAAATTTAAATTTTAGTGGATTTTAAAATCCTGTAGAAACCGGCTTTGGAATACTCTACCTTGTCCTCAGCGCGCTGGATATCTTCGTGCGTTCACAGCTGAGGACATCTTGGGTCGAGGTTGAGGTAGAAACTCTGATAACGATCTTGTCGTAATCCGCTCTTCTTATTTTTCTGTCGTCATTGAGAAAAAAAATGGATTAAGGTCAGGGTGCCGGTGGTGGACTGTTCTACTGAAAAGCCTCCTTTGCAAAATTTAAAAAAAAACAGTGTGGCTTTTATTCGCAAGTTGCTTATAATTAAGGCATTCTGAGAACAATGGCTACTATTAAGTTATGAACACTGTTTGTGTGGATGCGTCAGACAAGTAAATTTTCGGATTTCATTATTTCGATTTTTTTGTGAATAACATTTTTCAAAGATTAAAATTTATAAATGCTATTTTAAACCACAGGTTGGGCAAAAGTTCAAGTTGGCACACTAAAGATTTGAGATTTTGTTTTGAAATCGATGTTGACCAAAAAAACAAATAAAGAAATGTCTGCATGTAAAAGATTACCGTGAGATTAATCTTATTCTTGTATTTCTTCAGGGTTTTATGTTATACTGCTTGTCGCCTGAATTCACATTACTGTAATATTCTAGATCGCGATAAGCCATCTAACATCTTCATCTCACGAGTCCGTCTGTGTGGTGATGTCATTCTCCTATACCAGGCTTCAAGTGTATCTCGCACGCACTGTACTTTCCGCCAGAGTGCAACGTTCTCAAAATCGTGCAGCTGGATTCGCTGACTTTCTTGCTTTTCCTTCTTAGGAGAATTTAAGTGGATTCACCTCCCAGTCCTGGTCGTTATGGTTGCTATGGCAATGGTAGGTCATTTTTTATGAAAATTATGGCATTTAGTTTCCTGATAAAAAAAACACCGTTGAAAGCTGTAAGACGCCGGTTGAGAATACCTCAGAACTCGCTGAAGTCTTTTTAAATTGTCTGATCATTTTCGAGATTTAAAAAGGCACTCTGGTTCTAACTGTAATTTCAAACTGCTTGAATTTCGAGTTCGTACTCTGATGGGTAAGATTTCAATGTTCATCGGCTGATATATTGTATCTCATTCTGAATGCATGTTCTGTTTGACACTACTTCAGTACATAGTCATGGTATATCTAGCCTCCTAACTGCCAAAGTGAAGTGGCCATGTTCTTATGGCAATGCCAAGGTATTATTTCAGCTGCCAAGTTGCCGTCCATGACGTCATGATGAGATTGAGATGGCCATATATGGCCAAGGTAAAACCGACACATATTGGGAGAGTGAATCAATACCATCTATGGCAGACACAGTTTTCCTCCCAAAAAACCCTGGGGGAGAAAAATGGCTGGCATTATAATGGGAACAAACATACATTAGATGCCGTATTGTTACTACGTGCCCATGCCCCGTTTCAGAAAGGAAGCGGGCAAATATCGCGATATATTACCTAATCTCGAAGACAATAAATTCCGAATTCGGGAGGAATATGGAAGGTGCTGCCATTGCGAGTGCGAGCACGAATTGTCAAGAAGAGAGTAGGGGAGGAAATCAGTCATTAATCTGGCCAACAAACACGTAGGGGAGAGGTAAACATAATTAAGTTTCCAACGAACGGGGCCGGGAAGACAGGGCAAAATCATGACAAATTCGATAGTCGCTATGTGGCGATGACGAACACTGTACGAGAATGCATGCGCGAGAACAGAGGAGACCGAGTCGACGCTGAATGGGGGTACTGGTGTCTGCGGGAAATAGGCGAAGAGCCAAGGGGAAAATGGATGAGTTAATTAAGACGAAAATGCAGAAGTCACTTTAAAAAAAAGTAGCAGTGAATGGCATAAAGATATTGACGATTGCATAAAAAGAGCAAGCGGTAAAGAAAAGAAATCAATGAAATGCACTTAACACAAAAACTAGGTAAAAGATTGCAAAAAGAGTACCCCATTCAAAGTTACGGTGTATTAGGTTGGTAGTACAGTCAGGGCTTAATAAGACACGGATGTTTTTATCATTCTCAAGACGAATCTGAAGGTAAAGATTTTATCATCATACATGTATCGCGTGACAATGCCAAATGAAAAACCATTAATGATGAAAGGGAAACAATCGTTTTGTTTTTAGAAAATAATTTCCATCTGAATTCAACGTTGGCAAATGAAGCTTTCATTGAAAAGCGTATTTCGCTGCGTGTCACTTCGCAAATGGTGTTCATTTCTAGAAATGTGTTGACATCGGTCGCGGACAAAACCAGCAAATCAAGTCCGTGACTTATAAGGCACGTAGAGATATCTAACTGCACTTGAAAAATATGACATGTCAGTTTTGTCAGGTTTGATGCTAATTTCAGCTAAACCTTTCCACACTCTAAGTTGGCTTCTGCACTTCCAACCCGTGGTCTGTCGGCGTCGTTCAAGGGTCGATTACCAACACGACTTCCAACCGAGACAAGGTACTTTAGTATGACTTATTATTTTTGCGCCTTGGGGATGCATATAATACATTGATATGACCTCTCGTCTTCATTTTCTTTCTCAGGTTTTCCAGAGTGTAAGGCGGGATGGGAATTTAGAATTACAGATAAAGCAGGCCATAAATGAAGAATATTATTGATAGTTAATGTGACATATATCAGCTTATCATTAAAATAGTTTACATTAAAATAAGATTCTGACTTTTCCTCATTGCGTCTTGCATCGTTTGGTTTATACGCTCTCAAAAACTGTCGCCGACTGGACTAAGCTGTATATACTAGTCTCAGCATAGTCTCATATGTTGCTAGAATACAGACCAAGGAAGGAAGAACCGATACAATCACTAATTAAAGGCTGATATATTGACAAGTTTGATATATTGATAAGAATAGTGAGAGTCTCTCAAAAATGTCTAGTGTATAGAACGACGCAAACATTGGCACTAAAGCGAAAGGTTTTGAGCAGGGATGCAAATATGAATTGTATAACTTTAATCTTCGTATCAAACCACTCAGGCTACAGGGGAAAGCGGCTACATTCTCTTTCAATTAATATGAGGTTGAATAAAAAACCGGCCGGGGGGGGGGGGGGGGAGATTGGAGTCTGTCGCATCCGGAACGCCGTAACGGGGCTTTACCAACGAATTACGCTCAATCTTCATGATACAAGAACGATATACACGGTGATTAAAAAAAGTGTCTGAACCATTTTTTTAAAAATGAGGTTCTGCATGTAGCACTTTCAAAATCTAGGATATGAAAGCCCAATTAATAAGCTTTCTTTTAGTACAAGGAACATTTAAATTACTCATGTACTTTTCAAGCTAACATACATCCCTATGTGAATTGTTTTCGTTTTGCTGAAAGAACACTTATCTTTTTTCGTGATCCGTGGACAAAAATTGTGTTTAAACTTCCGTAACTTGAAAAGTACATGAGTGATGTGAATGATTATAGTACTAAAATAAAGCTTATTAATATGGCTTTCATATCCTAGATTTTAAAAGTGCTACATGCACAGATACTCGGTCCTGCCATATGGGTATTGTTTTTCTTTACCGACCCTGTAGACGTAAGACGATACATGCATTTCTATCTCGTTTTATGAACGCTTGGATAATATAAGCTTTTAGTGTCAACAAAACGACATGTTGTGACAAAGAATTCGTATCCACGGTTCAAACATGAAAGTGGGGCACGGTGAATACAAGCGGAACCAAAGAAGGATATCTATTTGGACAAAAAAATAGCCAAAATATTTTTGAAAAACAGTCTGCTGAATTTATCACCCGAACTCGCTGCAAGAGAAAACAACGGACAAGGAGTTTTTCAAGATCTCTCTATTCATGAATTATTGAGGTCTGCAGCTAGGCCTCTCGAAATGTCGCCTTTGGTACGAATGATTACCGTTAGTCAACATTCGCGACCGAGCCCCGCTGCTATATTTATTACAAAATGACACTTCTTGCACTTAAGGCGTTCTTGGAGACTTCACATGGAGCTGAAGTAGGGCAAGTCAACACAATGTTCGCGCCAGAATGCACTTATACGATTCTTCTTCTGTTTACTAAAATAATTGTCGGTATACCAGCGACTCCCTAGATCCGGTATATGCTTTCTCCTCAGCGTAACGGATTACAATGCTTTGCAAATCGAATTGTATAAATCTAAGAAACCAATACGAGAATATAGTGAATTATTGGGATTTTTTTGGGCTTACCCCGGAAGCTTAAACAGCGAATGCAATCGATTTTCCCTGGAGCAAATATCCATTCCTCTGAACTGTACAGGGTGAGTAAAAAAAATAGAAACCCAAATGTCGGGACCATTGTTTAGTAAAGTTCTGCACGTAGCACTTTCAAAATCTAAGATCTTGAAGCCCAATTCATAAGCTTTCTTTTAGTACAAGAATCATTCAAATCACCTATGTACTTTTCACGTTACGGAGTTTTAAACACAACTATACCGTTTTAAAGTTCTGTCCACGGATCACAAAAATGGTGTGCGCTCTTCAGCAAAACGCAACAATTCACACACATCCTTATGTGATTTGTTTTCGTTTTGCTGAAAGAACACTGAACTTTTTTTTGTGATCCGTGGACAGAACTTGAAAACGGCGGTTGTGTTTAAAACTCCGTAACCTAAAAAGAACATGAGTGATTTGAATGATTCTTGTGCTAAAAGAAAGCTTATGAATTGGGCTTTTATATCCCAGATTTTGAAATTGTTACATGCAGAACTTCACTAAAACAATGGTCCAGACATTTGGCCTTCGTGTTTTTTTTACTCACTCCGTATATTCCCTTATTAATAAGGCCTATACACCCTTTTTATTTAAAATGTCCATTTCCTTTTAACAAAGTCCATGCTACTCCTGGTAAATGTGGGTGACGGTGATGTGATGTCTACACACACACATTTATCAGTTAAGGGATTTTCTCTACATGTATAATAACCCAAAATGTAGCTCAATAAAAACAAATCTGCCTAAAAAGTGCTCTCTGTCCGTTATTAACGAAGTAATAATGGTCACGTTGATCCATCTTGAGCACATATCAAGCTGGTATGGTAATGTCCAGTAAAGTCAATTATCCTCGCTTGAGCGTCCTTTCATAAAAAAGTGCACACACAATAACTGCCATATGAGTAGAGGAGAGGTGTTTTTATCAACCAGATTTGCAAGGCAGGTGAACTGAGTATCGACCCAACGTGCAGTGCCGTACACGACTGTAAACCCTTCTCCGATACTTTTTTTATCATCGATAAGCCTGCAGTATATCAGTGTGACCTATTTCCGTTTTGGCTATTTTTTTTCTTTTAAATTTCATCTCAATCTTCGGAGGTGTGAACGACCTGCAGCATTCCTATAGATGTGACCTGTGGACAGACAACCGAGAAGGAACTTTCTCCGAAGCTGAGATCTTTTTTTCCTCGGCGTAAAGAGAGAGGTTTGGTGTAGCTGGAGGTACCGACACGGCATGCAGTTTATACAATTCAGAAATTCACCCATGCAGAATAGTGACATGAGGGTATGGACGTGCTGCCAACGCGACAGCTTCAGAGTGATATTAAATTGAGTGTTGTAGCCCTACGAAGCTTGTTTGACCAGGAGAAAAAAAGCACACTAAAATCCACACTAGTGCTTTGGGGATAAACGTGTTTATTGGTTAACTTCACGTAAAAGGTGGTAAGGTACTTCTGTAAATAGCCTATCATTTGAAAATAAGAATTGTGAAATGAAATGTGTCCCCAGCATTGATATGTTTTGTATGTTTCCTAGATTTAACCACACAAAGGCGACGGAGGAAGCATAAAAAGGTGTAGAGCAGAAACACCTGAAATGTCTTACAAGTTGAGTTTGACAGGGACTCGATTGGCTGGCGTCTAATCACGTGTCAAAACTACCAATGAAAGACCCCCCTGTTGAAAACAGGACGTATCTACATAACGTGGTGCGCAGGCTCACAATAATTGGCCAGTTTGATAATTGTGGTAAATTATGGAGGCTTCCTCCAAAAACTGTGAACCCAGGAGAGAATGGTTGGCCACAGAAGCCCTTTATGATGCAGCCTGAGGATATTAAACTTGTATTTACAGAAGGAAAACCTTGTTCGGTGAAAAATAAGAATCGTATAAATCAAACTAGGTTTTGCCCTTCACCGACGTAAAACCACTGTATACTCAGTGTGTTATCTCCCGATTGAAAGTTAGGAAAACTCACTCGGGTGGGACTCGAACCCACGACCTCCTGCTTTCTAGTGCAGATGTCTTACCACTCGACCACTGAGTTTGCGGGATCGGTTGGCTGGTTCGAATCTGATGTACATAGCAGCGGGTACCGCATACACTATTATAAGATGGAATTTTTTGCGCCGGGGTGATATAAATCAAATTAGGTTTTGCCCTTCACCGACGTAAAACCACTGTATACTCAGTGTGTTACCTCCCGATTGAAAGTTAGGAAAAATCACTCGGGTGGGGCTCGAACTCACGACCTCCTGCTTTCTAGTGCAGATGTCTTATCACTCGAGCACTGAGTTTGCGGGATCGGTTGGCTGGTTCGAATCTGATGTACATCAGGCAAAACCTAATTTGATTTACATCACCCCGACGCAATAATTCCATCTTAAGAATCATATAGATACAAGTTTGTGACGCTCTTTGGCTGACGGGATAAGACACTAGACAAATATTGTCGTCTCACAGGAGCAGCCAGCAGTCAGGTACAAAATGAAGATTAAACAAGCAAATGAACCATCTCCACCTGTCACTGCAACCTTGGATGTGACTCAAATCAATTCGATTATCCCCCCCATCTGAGCGCTGTGACGAGCAAAATAACCTGCAAGATCTAACTCGTTCTATATGGCCGAGCCAGTCATGTGTGTCACAGGTGGAGCTAGCTAACTAGATAGATGCTTGCACGGGTTGGTTCACGTTGAATCAGCCGTTATACAACCGGTGCCTTAGAAAACACTGACCCGCCTGGCATGCACAGGTCTATACTATCACATAATTTAACCTACATAAACAATTGCACGTAAAGAGGACAATACTTCTGAGGGGCATTATTGACCGAGTAAGCAAATGTAACCTTATTTTGTAAATAAGTTCAATGTCAAGTTAAGTTCGTTTGCTGGCGTCACAGGCAGACGCTAACGTCCCACGTCCACGATACGTAGAACGTAAATGCCGGCTGGCATCAAAACCACTTTCTCTTGACTTTGCATGCAAAGGATATTAATTTGAAGTGAAGATTTTTTTTGTACATCACGGTGGGAGATGTTTGTATGTAGTCGCCCTCTTTGCACACAATATCTTAAAACAAATAATGATAAAACAGGTTGTTTTAATTGATAAAGCCGAAGGCCACTCGATGTGGCCGCTGTATATGAAACAAGAAACATGTAGGCCCTATTAAAAAATCCGTTGACAATTCAAGATATATAAGCAAAGGGAAAGGCGGGATTCTGGCGTGGTGTACCACAGAGAGGCTCATCGGAGAATAGTCCTAACCAATTATTAATTATTGCTTGTGATACGGTGAGAATTCCCCAAGGATATATCGCTAAGAGAAGAGCAGATCAAGTGATGCCGAGATTTTTTCCAGGAAATTGTATAGTTTCGCCCACAGGCAGCCAATTTTTCGACTTAGAGTCATTCAAGTTCTACAGTTTCAATCCTATTTTCAATACGATTTGCATCGGATATCAACTAATGATGAAACGAGTGCCAATGACACTGTAATCAGAGAACCTTGGACATGGTAATGTGTAACATTCGTGAGAGAAGTCAATGCTAAGCGCATAACAACCCTTTTATGCGGTGCTGTTAATGGAATTAACTTAAAATGGAAGTTGGTACATCCATGTATGACTTATTTTTCACAATGTGATTAGTAGCATTTTAATTACGTTATTGTTCCTATCAATATCGATTGTTAAATTATCAAAGATGATATTGGTTAATAATAATAATAATATAACAAAGTTCTTACGCTTCACACTGACGCCCCATAGCGCTTTACACAAAAATTACAAAACATTTATGAGCATAAACTTGATCAAGTAATAGAAAGTACTTTAAGGACAAACAAGTCTTCAACATGCATTGAAAGTCCGTTTCAGTAAATGCTGCCCTGATGTGTTGCGGAAAAGAGTTTCAGAGTTCCTGGTTCATGTCTTTTTTGCTGTTGTTACTTCATTTGATATACGGTTTCAGGGATTGTTTTCGAATTAGTTGAGGTTTCATGCGTAAGTCATAACCTCTTAGAGCAACATGCCACAACAATGAAAACAATATGTCCAAAGTAACTAAGTAAGATATTAAGTTGAGTCGAGATGAGTGGAAATGTCACATTTCATCAACGTGAGTACAATGCTGGGGGCTGATCTAATACTAAAAGCGATTGGTTTTCTACCTAGGGAAAAAATAAATTTGGTTTCTGAAACAAACAAGTTTATTTCTTAGTTTCCTGAGATGTCAAACTTGTTTGATCGAGTTTGATAGGCTTTTACCCCTCATCATCCAATACTTCGTGGCGGGTACTTTGCCCGGCATTGAACCCGGCTTGGTTAAGCTGTGTTACCTTAGGGATCTGATAGCTGTCTCTCAGACAGTCGTCATCTAAAGATGAAAAACGTGTCTGAAATCAATCAAAGGGCATCTTCACAGACAGACCAGCAGAAAATGGGGGAGGGAGTCAGACCGAAGATATTCCCAATCAACAAATGGCGGATCCATCTGACATCCCTGTAGAGATCTAAGTAATTGGAATGAATTTGAGAAATTCAGGCGGTTCCAGTGCGGAGAATTCAGGGTACTATTTCCCCCACGAGATACCACAGCATGAATGGTCAGAAATAAATCAAATGTACTTCAAAATTGATGGAATTTACCAGTAATCTCCGCGGTAGCTTCATTTTTTGGCCGTCCCCTTCAGCAGTTCTGGCGGGTCAGAGAGAAAGAACAGTAAAAGCAGAGAGCAACTGGTCGAGTTACATCCAAATTAGTCGGTGTCCTCTCCAATGTTGGCCCCAGGCAACCCCTTCAATTCATAATACATGTACTGTGATGAATCGACGCTTCGGGGAGAACATTAATTAGCTTTACATGGATCAGAATATAGGCACAGCCTCATTCCGTATGCAATCGGGCTAAGTAGCAATCAAAGGTACTTCATGTCAGCCTACGTGCATGCGCGGATAGATTATCCAGTTTCGCTCCTTGCTGGCAGTGTACACACTCAGGGCAATTTGTACTTTTTCAAAGCTAGCGTCTCCGTCTACATAGACTTATTCTGAGGCATTCGTCGATACATTGTTGCATTTCATGATGAATTTCGACTAGCCTAACTCCTAATCTATTCCGTGGGTTGTCAAACCCTAGAAGTAGGGAGCAAGATTCGTTTGTTGGAGAAACGTTATCTCCTTAAACTCCCGTCGTTTTTTTTTTTTTTGCCGAATTGCGACTTTATTTTCCTGGCACGTTTGCTGTTGACTTCACCAATTAAGAACCCTCAACTTACGCCTCAAGCACCGCCCTTCAGTAATGCATTTATCATGTCATCGAATCGTTGAAAGGAACGTGATCTACAAATTAACACCAATGCGTTGGTTTCTGCGCTCTGTAAATAGGAGGCGTTACGAAACAACTACATGTATTCTACTTCAGGCACGTCCGACCGTGTCTAGGCAAAATCAGATTTCACTGTGGCTCAAGAAAGCCCCGAATGTAAGGCTTGTAATCAGATTTTAATCATTTTAGATACGTGCAATGCAGCAGGTGGATTTGGGTATTTGTCAACGACGCAAAATGTAGCTTTTTCGAAAATGCCCATCCAAAATGAATGGAGTCTGTGAATATTGAGTCTGCGTGTCTGTAATTCACCTGTCAATGAGAGATAACGTCGGTAAATTACCTCACCGGAGAATCTTGAATGCGGCCTTTCGTAGCGTCCCTCTTGATGGATTTGTCTTCAAATCCCTCTTTCCTCAGTCCATCTAAGCCCGGCAGCAAGCTGGGCACCCTAAACACGCAGCAATGCAATGGTCCTTCAAGTCTTCTGCTTCGCTACAAGCGAAGACAACCCCGATCATTCTCGCTTTTACATCTGATAAGATTGTAAGCTGACAATGAGTGATACTTTGCAATCTTGGCCTACTTTAGGTCGTTTTGACATCATTCTGGAGAGAAATGGCGCGCGAGCACGAGCAAGATGTTTCGTTTTAACGTAAGAACGTCACTGCTCTGTCTCCTTGTTATTTTGGCTTTGCGTGTTTATCGAGTATTATGCGTCGCTAACGGCCGTGTATCAGGGTCATTCAAATTACATTTTAAATAATTCTCAGCCCGTGTCATATATCCAAAGAGTCGCCGTTAGTTTCTGAGATGAAACACACGTTGTGAATCAAAATTTCAAGTTTATTGACCGTCCTCAGTCCCCCATCATCTTTGGCAAACACATCCCTATTACGCGTACGTTCGCGTCTCCCCACTTGCAAACTATGACATTTAAGTTCGAAGTAGGAGTTGAATCGTGATGGCATCCTTTCAGTAATCGTTTCTACAGGCGATCCCCATCTGATTCTTACCTTCTCGATACTTTCTAGTAACCTTACCCGGGAGGTGTATAGCGGTCTATGACCGTTCTCTAATCACCTGACGTCGACGGAGAGATGGAGGTTTAACGTGCAACACCAATCAGACTAGGACAATGAAGGTTTGGCTCAGGCTCGAAGCATTTATCTTTTCCCTTCGCTATTTTTCCAAACTTTCTCGAGTCACATGTAGGTAAACTGAGTGTTAATGACCAATTTAAATAATTTCAACGGCAGATCCGCACAAGAACTCAAACAGATGGAACGCAAGAGTTTGCCGAAACACACCGATGGCAAAGCCAATTTAGAATACTTAGTGTGATTCCTGAACTAATTTAAAAATCTAAAGTCCTAATCATCTCTTAAGGTGTTAAACGGAAGGTGTCACAGTCTCCGACTTTACTGAGCCATCTACTTGATTTCCATCACAAACAAATGTTTAGATTGGATGGCGTGCAAAGTTAAGATTTAATCCCTAAATTAAGCTGTCTCTATTTTTAATAGAGACATCTCTATTTCTAATATGGATATATTTCCATTTCCGAACGTGCCAAGTTAACATTCGATCTATAGAAATACAGATATCTCTATTTCAAATACAGACAGACCGATCTCTATTTTAAGTAAAGATATAGATATGTCTATTTCAAATAGAGAAAGACCTTTCTCGATTTCAAATAGAGTATCTCTATTTCAAATAGAGAAAGACCTATTTCAATTTTAAATAGAATATCTCTATTTCAAAAAGAGATATAATCTATATTTCTAACTATTTCTAACCATTTTAAATAGAGGTATCTCTAAATATAATAGAGATATCTCTATTTTCAAATACAGATATCACTATTTCAAATAGTGATATCTCTTTTCCTAATACATATCTCTATCTTAAATAGAGATACCTATATTTCTAACTATTTCTAACTGTTTTAAATAAATATACCTCTATTTCCAATAGACATGTTCCTATCTTCAAATAGAGATATCTCTTTTTCAAATAGAGATTTATCTTTTTCTAATACAGATATAGAGATACCCTATTTCAAATAGAGATATATCTTTTTCTAATACAGATATAGAGATATCTCTATTTGAAATTGAGAAATCTCTATTAAAATAAAGATATCTCTAGTTCGGGATTAAATGTTCAGTTTACACGCCATAAGAACATGTTCAGACATTAACTACGCATTCACACATGAGTCTCTCACGCACGGACGTTATGCACTCGATACTCATCAATCCCTCCTATCGTTGCCATGATTTCAATACTTTGTCTACACTTGATAATAGATTCAATAAAACAGCTGACGACTTTATCAATGCGTCAGCACGTAACTCCTCAAGCGTTCTGTTTTCAAAGTCTGTTAGCCTATGCGTAATTTAGTGGGGGGTTTTTTCATTCCATTTGAGAACTTTTTTACAAAACACTGTGGCAGCGGCTATTGACACCCGTGTGCACTTTACTAGAAAAGTTTAAATCAATAATACATCAGCAGGTCCAATTAATGGGCCTTTTATGGTCAAAACATCTGACGTGTTCACCTGAACTATTGTCGTTTGTGATATTTGTTGACTCTGTGAATGACAAAGGCTTTCTATACTCCGTTAACATGTTCGAGATGGTTTACGAGTTGTTAGCATACACAATATGTCACGCAGCTGTGTCATGTCATGTCTTGAATTGTTGACTTTCCATTGGCGCTGGGATCAAATCATTAACAAAGAAAGCACAATAGGTCTAGGTCTACTCGTGCGTGTATCTGCTTATTTATTTATTTATTTATTCCATTTCTTTACCCAGGGTATGCCCAAACAGTTTAAAACTGGTTTCCATTGGGGCCCTGCATACAATAAATAATGACTACAAACATGTATAATCATACAATACATTACAAATACAATAAAATTCAATACAGTGAGATAAAACATTATTTGAATAATGCATAGGTGTTAAGCAAATATTATAAATACAATATATTTTAAAACTATTATAACTACATGTACAGTATGAATGCTTTACTATAAAGTTGATTCAGTGAACACGAAAATTTGGATCTATCTTGTAACATCAAGAAAAGAAAAAAAAATATTTCTGTAACTATATTCGCTGATTACGGGAGGGGCGAAAACCCCGCGAAAACCCTTTTGGGAGAAAACACGGGGAAATTCCCATCCGGCTCCTTATTATCTTCTTATTATTATGGCAACCAAGTTTGTTAACTCCGTAGATCAGCACATATCTAGATTTGTATAATCAGAGGAGACAACGGCAAATACACAAATAATTATTTGCAGAAATATTATTACTGACTGACCGTTTTACGTAGTTCAGAGTTGAATGAGGCTAGTGAAGTCATGGTTCTCAACTGCACATGTAAATTATTCCAGATGATTGTACCAGTTACAGCAAAGCTTAAGGCATAACATTGGGCTTTTTTGCAAAAGGAAATGTCATTCAGTGGATTGTCTCGTTTCACGAATCTGAATAAGTGGTGTAAACATATTTGTCATATACAAAAGAGTAATTAAGTTTATACATGTGTAAACAAGAATAGCCTTTTTTATACATTTGTAAACAAGAATAGCCTTTTTATACTCTAAAAGGGCTATTCTGCTGAACGATTAAGGCACACACCTCAAAGATGGCTGCAGTGCACACGGTCTATTCGTGAAACGATCTACGGTTTCCTTGCTCTATGATTGAACAATGGTAGATATGCACGTGGTAATTTAGTAGCAAATGTCAGATATAGTAGGCGTACACAGAGCACTTGCAGAACATACCAAGACGCGTGAGTGTACCATGTTGTTATTGTATATCCTGCTGCCAGTATATGCAATAGTCGGGTTATGTTTATACCATATTCTGCCTGTGATGATGTCACATGTCATTGCTAATACTGTCGTTCTCTGACCCTGCTACTAATCGCAAAGGACGCGGACTTCTTTGTACCTCTCGTTGTCACTATTTTCTTAATTTATCCGCGTTAAATCCCAGTCGAAAACTGATTTCTCCCATGACTTAAAAATACTCTTCAATTTTCGTTTGATATTAAAGAAAGTGAGCAGAAATGAAGTTGGATCGTGGTGATTAAAGACAGATCTCTTCCCTTTGAGCGTAGGCCATTAACGAGATTACAAGAAATTACTCAAACAATCCGCTGGGACTCAGACTTTCGGATGATTATTCGGTCATAAGATTTTTCATTAGTGGATTAAAATACATCAGAATAACACTTTTTCTTGACTCAATTTCAGTAAACTAAGATCTGGGACCTGGACTCCATTTAGACTCACGCTTTTGCGTCGAGTCACTTTCATATTCCAATAATCAATCGCGAATTTCGGTGCAAACGTGCAGCGGCAAACCGAATCTCATCCAGCCTCGAAACTTGAGAGCGCGTGTAGTTTGGGCGGCTTGAAAGTCTCGTCGTAACATCCTAATAGTAGCCCTCAAATACGACAGAGATATCGATTATTGGTTAGACGCTTACGGTTGGCCTTCGTTTGCGCCATGGTCTTACTGCTTATCTATTTCAAAAACGTGTTAATTTTCTCGCTATAAATGTAAAGGACATGTCGCTGGCGGCACGTGTGCATTGACAAGGTTTTGTAAATCCTGTTTTCAAATTTATGTGGGTTTCAAGAATCAATTATCACTTCTCCTTCCATTTCTGGCACGCAGCTTGTCACAAGAGAAAAGCATTTTGTCGTAATGGACTTGCATATTGACAGTAAGCTAGAGTGGAGCAGTGGCGTAGCCAGGAACTTTTCAGTTGGGGGGGGGGGGGCGCGGGGGGGGGGGCTGGAACATTTCATGGGGGTGTCATGTAGATCAATGATAACTTTTTTAGAAACTCAAAATGTCAGTGGGGGACGACTGGGGGGGGGCGACAAGGTTTCAAGGGGAAGGCCGGCAAGCCGGCAAAAAGGGAGGAAAAAAGGGGGGAATGAAAGAAAAATAGGCTCAGAGTCATATTGCCATTAATTTAATGCGTTGGGGGTGACAAATGTCCCCGCCCTCTCTCGAAAAATGATAAATCGAGAATACGCTGGTACAATTGAAAAGTACAGGGATTTAGGGGGGAGGGAATGCGCTTTGCAGAAAAAATCCTGGCGACGCCCATGACAATAAGTCTTTGTCACATCTTGGTCATAGAAAGTGTCATCATTCACGACTGTGTGGTTTAGTGCAACGGAGCAATGAAAAAGGACAAAGACAAACTGAAAAGGGCTGTGAAACAAGCATCTAGGATTTTAGGAGTGGATCTAAATTCGGATGAAGTCTGCAGGGAGAGGGTGCTATCTAAGGCTCTGTAATATGAACAGCTGTTATTTTGACGGCGCTTGCAAAGTGTATCTGCGTGTATCAATTATCACTTCTTCCCTTTCTGACACGCAGCTTGTCACAAGAGAGAAGCATTTTGTCGTAATGGACTTGCATGTTGACAGTAAGCTAGCGTGGAGTGAACATTCAAGAGCTCTCACAGCAAAAGAGTAATTTGTTTATTTATTTATTTATTTCGTGTTATTTTACCAGGGTTGTCCCATCAGTTGTCAATGAACTGTTCTCCCTGGCGGCCCTGGATTACATAAAAACATGATATAATAACGACAAAAATTACAAAAACACAATAAAAGACATAATGAATACATTACTAAAATATAATCCAAAGAGTTAAAACCACGCAAAATTAAAACCCTAAATTACAACAGACGATGTATAGATCAACAGATTTAAAATGGAACATTAATCCCGAGTAATCAGAGGTATATATTCTAAGTACATTACATTCATTTCGGGTCGAAAGGGTCATAATGAGCATGGGCGTCGCAAGAGGGGGGGGGGAGGGGGGCGCTTGCCGGCCTTCCCCTTGAAAATAATAAAAAGGGAGGAAAAAAAGGGGAATGAAAGAAAAATAGGTTCGGAGTCATATTGCCATTAATTTAATGCGTTGGGGTGTGGCAAATGTCCCTGCCCTCTCTCAAAAAAATTATGAATCGAGAATACGCTGGTACAATCGAAAAGTACAGGGATTTAGGGGGGAGGGAATGCGCTTTGCAGAAAAAAATCCTGGCGACGCCCATGACAATGAGTCTTTGTCACATCTCGGTCATAGAAAGCGCCATCATTCACGATTGTGTGGTTTAGTGCAATGGAGCAATGAAAAAGGACAAAGACGAACTGAAAAGGGCTGTGAAACAAGCATCTAGGATTTTACGAGTGGGTCTAAATTCGGATGAAATCTGCAGGGAGAGGGTGCTATCTAAGGCTCTGTAATATGAACAGCTGTTATTTTGACGGCGCTTGCAAAGTGTATCTGCGTGTATCAATTATCACTTCTCCTTCCATTTCTGGCACGCAGCTTGTCACAAGAGAAAAGCATTTTGTCGTAATGGACTTGCATGTTGATAGTTAGCTAGAGTGGAGTGAACATTCAAGAGCTCTCACAGCAAAAGAGTAATTTGTTTATTTATTTATTTAGTTCGTGTTATTTTACCAGGGTTGCCCCATCAGTTGTCAATGAACTGTTCTCCGTGGGGGCCCTGGTTTACATAAAAACATGATATAATAACGACAAAAATTACAAAAACACAATAAAAGACATAATGAATACATTACTAAAAAATAATCCAAAGAGTTAAAACCACGCAAAATTAAAACCCTAAATTACAACAGACGATGTATAGATCAACAGATTTAAAATGGAACATTAATCCCGAGTAATCAGAGGTATATATTCTAAGTACATTACATTCATTTCGGGTCGAAAGGGTCATAATGAGCATGGGCGTCGCAAGAGGGGGGGGGGGAGGGGGGCGCTTGCCGGCCTTCCCCTTGAAAATAATAAAAAGGGAGGAAAAAAGGGGGAATGAAAGAAAAATAGGCTCGGAGTCATATTGCCATTAATTTAATGCGTTGGGGAGGCAAATGTCCCCGCCCTCTCTCAAAAAAATTATTAATCGAAAATACGCTGGTACAATCGAAAAGTACAGGGATTTAGGGGGGAGGGAATGCGCTTTACAGAAAAAATCCTGGCGACGCCCATGACAATGAGTCTTTGTCACATCTTGGTCATAGAAAGTGTCATCATTCGCGACTGTGTAGTTTAGTACAATGGAGCAATGAAAAAGGACAAAGACAAACTGAAGTGTGAAACAAGCATCTAGGATTTTAGGAGTGGTTCTAAATTCGGATGAAGTCTGCAGGGAGAGGGTGCTATCTAAGGCTCTGAGGGCCTCACATTAATATCTCAATTCATGTGTGCACTAGTCTTTTCCATTCGCCTTCTCAACGATCAGTATCGGTGCTATCATTTTTAATTCCATCAACATTTGCTTATCCAGAACAGCCCTGTTTTCAAAATTGTTGCTTCTTTTGTTATTTTATTTGGAAGATATGCTAACATGTTATTGTTATGGTAGTTTGATTATTTTTCAAACTGTTCATTTAATACTTGGATTTAATTCAGTATTTATCGATTTATTGCACGGTAATGAGACAAATTTCCTCGAAACGAGCAATAAATGAAAATTGAAATTGAAATATCTCTGCTTTGCTTTGCACAGTCGTGCTTTTTATTTGTCCTTACTCGAACTATAATCCGGCGAAATGTTGACGAAGTTTCATATTGATGAGAACTTGTTTTGAATTTTTATTAAACTTGGTTCAAAGTTCGCGCTGTAACATTCTCATAATGTCAGAAGAAACTTCTGGAGGGCGTGCGAAGCTCTGGGAGTCTAAAAGCTAATTTCTGGCTCTTTCACTAAATGTCCATTGAAAATCGTCTTGCCGCATACACTGTTAACCACATCATCTTCACACATTACTCAGATCCTGTCCTTCACAACTCTATTTTGATGATTTAAGTATATTTACACGAACCTGCAGGAATTTCGGGGGGGGGGGAAAGAAGATATTCCAATTTTGTGTCTCTTCTCAATTGAACTGTAATATGAACAGCTGTTATTTTGACGGCGCTTGCAAAGTACAATGACTCAACGTTCTGTTACGACACGACCTCTCTACGCACCTGTTAACATCCACCGATTCACACTTTGTTGAAATAGATTTTTTTTTTTTTTGGAGAACGATTTTCATCACCAACTTAATACGTTGAGTTGGCGTGCAAATTTGTCGAGGGTACACGACACGACTGTGGTTTGCTATCTCGTGTAAATGACAGGTTTTTAATATGTACTTGAACTTTCGCACGTTCTCTTGCTCGCCCCGCGTTTGGTGAGATGTGTCGGTACGGCGCCTGCAATCACACTACGCACATGGGCCGGGGCATTTCCATCAGAGCACGAAAGGTGAACCTCGCTGCAACAAGATATTCCTGTATATTCGTCAGATACTCCCGTAATGTCGCGCGTTCCTTGGTACTTATTTTGGTTGGTTCGGTCTTGATCGGATCTAAAGCCTACCTCAGTAATTATGAATCGTTGTGTGTAATATTTGTCTTTCCCTGTTCATAACAAAATATCAAAAGCTTATATCGACATCTTTCTATGCATTACATCGCTTATATAGCTGGATTTACTAAGGATTTGTACGGGTAGCCTTGTCTTGAAGACATCACCAAAAAAATCCACTTCTCGTAAAAATTGGTTATTCTCAAACCCTAAAGCCTTAGAATAATATTCCACGAAAAGCAGACGACTGATGGATCGTTACAGACAGCGAGGGGGAAAAAATGACGTACATCTAAAGATTGAGTGAAACGAGGATTGTCTAAAAAGGGTGTCCTTAATGCAATCTTTTTACACGTCAACAATCGTTGCATTTCAAATTGAAACTTCAAATTCAATGCAAATCTGGTCAACAACCTAAATCTTCTGGCAACTGCAGTCACTTCATCTACACAGCTTGTTACATGACACTTGAAATTGTGGCCGGGTTCCAGTGTGGCGTCAAAGTCACCTTGCGTTATTAAAGGGACACTCAAATACTTACTTGATTTTATTTCCATCCAAGATAGGTACATATATACAATAATTAGCCACTTTATTATTATTATAAAAAACTATGACAAAGTAAACCAATTTTCGTGGTGTTAAGAGATATGAAGCAGGGACGAAGCAAGGCTTGTCGAGTGCGAGTCCCCTGTAAAACATTAACAAGGAATGAAATGGCAAACGAATACATTACAAGGACAAGACAAACATAAAATGACCGATAAACTGGTGAACTAAGGGTGAAATTTAAAATTTACATTAACCCAAATGCTATAGGTTCTTAAAAATATATGAACAACCAACCACAACGATTCGTTAAAATGATTGATAAGCACATGAGTTACAGCAATGAATAGTTAATAAATTGTTAATGAATTATAAATCATAAAAATCTGAAGAGAATCAAAAAGATATTCTTTTTTTATGAGCAAGAGTACTTTTTGAGAATTAACTGTTTGAATTTAGGCTTAAAGTTTGAAACAGATGCTAAACCTTGTAAGGATTTATCTCACGAATTCCAAAAACTGAGTCTTTCAAATTTAATACTTTTTGGCAAGGGAAGTTCGGACAATTGGTAAGTGAAACTGAGATGATTGACGGGTTAAATATGCATGAACATCATTATTTCTGTGTCCTAGAATAAGCCCATTTGGACTACAAAACGCACTTCGAACGAAATGATGTTAATCGGAAAGAACATTTAAAAGTAGGATATAAACATCATGGCCACACAACTATCCTTTAGAAACTGGGCGTTTTCGTGTTATTCTTGTGTTATTTGTGCGAAAACGAATTTCGGGGTCCCCTTTTGCGGCCCCGTAAATTCGGGCTTTCTGCGGACGTGTAAGAAACCACATTGTGCTTGGTGTTGTGTGTAATTTATGTGACACACACAACGTGTATCGAACATTGACTGAAAACGACGGGAAAAACGTATGTGTACTCCGTCGTGTCCGATGTAAACAACCGATTTTCCCCCGTCTTTTCTCTGGAATGGTAAGACATAAGGTTGTTGTCCTGTCAACCAGATGTTTTAAATAGGATAAGACAGTAACCAATCCAAAACATGAACTCTCGGGGATTTCAGGACTAAGCCCCTTTAAACCTTGCTGCACATAAGGGGCAGAACCAGTTTATGAAGGGCGAAATCAGCGTGGGTCGGTATTGTATTTAATTCTTGATACGTTAATTCAACTTTAGGAAAGAGACCAACAAAAAAATGTGAGATTTGAATACGTGAAGGTTGAACGTAAATCTTCACAAGACTTCAGCACGTCAAGTTTGAGTTAAAAAGCGCTGGTTGGATGGGCCAAAATGAAGAAAGGGTGCGCGCCATGAGAGCGCCCGCGGCGCAAAAACTAAAATTTTAATATTTCATGTCAGGCTTGTTTTCCAAACTGCCCACGTATTGTATTCCTATATTAAAGCAAACAAGTCTCGGTCAGATATCAAGTTAGTGTATTTAGGATTATGAAACATTTTCCATCGCTGGGCAACCCGAGGCACTCAAGATGTAGTTATCTTTGGCTCTGTCAACAATCTTGTGGACGTAGGGAGACGGTTCGACGCAGAACGTCAACTCAAGTGGGCCTGGTAAATGCCTTGAAAATACTTGATGCTTCTTAAGAATTGGGGCGGTGAGTTATCGACAGAGAAATGTTTATTTCATTCCATGCAGTCAGTATCTCGACCTAAGCTGAGATGTTTTTATGCATGATGCATGAAATAGTCGCGGGCAGTTGTCATTTTTGTTTGTGCTTAAATTATTTGTTCAACGGCATGTCAAGTTTAAGCTATCGACATTGTAACTGGATCTTTTCCCTGTGAAAACAACGTTTTAAAAACATAACTCTGACTTTAAATCAATTTTAGATTGAACTGAAAAGTATCGTGATGTTTGCGTGTTTTATTGGGTAATTCATTTTGCTTTTTTTGTATTGTCATTTAGAGAGTAGGCCTATCATTTTTGCTTGGAAAAGTCCATTACTGAGCTGTTATCAAAACACGAGCGGGCCTGCTCGAAGGACGCATCATGTCAATAATCAGTCTACTGCCTCATGTATCTCGATGTGTGTTGTCTCATTGATTGATTGGTGCCTTCAGTTTGATGCCGTTTGGAGAATTATTGATCACCCAACGGCCATACCGACATACGGAGACTGACCTGGTCTTGCCTCGGTTTGCAAACCCGCTTTTATGTTTGCCTCTTCGTCTCTCTGTCTCTCCGAGGAATGAAGCGAGGCTACTGCCTCAAGACATAAGACTACAAGCGTGGATGCTGCTCGTCTTAATGATAAGGACGGAGATAAGATGCAGGAAACCAAACCGCCTGGCGTCATACCCCGGTGACAAGCGGTGAGCCAAAAAAGGCCGTGAAAGGAGCAATCTCCCGCCCTCTTCGCTGCTTTCCCCTGACGACAAAAGCCTTGGAGCTGTAAAAAAAAAAGGGAGGTTTTCGCCCGGTGAAACCAATCTGCGGTCTGCGACCTTTTGCCGACGCAAACAGTGACAAAGAGGCAATACCTAACGAGGATGTTGCCCTTTTGCTAGTTTGTAAATCATCACGTACTGGGATCTCTGAGATTAATGTGAGTGACCTACGAAGATGTGAATTCACGTTGAATCTTGCGACAAGTTCCAAACCGTGAAACACGGTAAAAGATTCTCACAAAAGTCCCAAAACGAAAACGTCATGCAAAGTAGGTCAATGTATGTAATAAATATAGGACCTATACCCAGTATACCACAGAAAATGAACTGATACATATTCTTAAAGAATGCTCAATTGATTGTTTCATTGAAAAACAGTAGATAATCCCACGGTTTTACCAAGAATCCAAACATGTTCCTCCATGTGTACACCCTTTCCGTTCATCAGAAATCCAGACAGTTAACGATGTCTTCATCTTCTTCAAGAAAAAAAAAGGCTTCGCTGGAGATCGATATCGAGACAGATTTTTTTTTTCCTAATCAGGAGAGTACCGGTTGAGAAGATTTCAGAACACGCGGACAGCAAAGGATGCTTCTGTTGCAAACGCGTCGGACAATTCGGCTGAGTGATGAAGTAGATTCGGACAAAGCCATATCACGCTGCGCTGGCCTGTTCAAATTCCTTTAATATCATCCCCTTAACTGGGATGGGGGAAAGGGGCAGTCTTGGGGGAGGGGAGATGGGTGGAAACTTCGAGGTCGCGACAAAATGAAAATGGTCATGAACACGATCACGCCAGGGATCAACAACCTGAGAGCCACTCTTAAACCATCTCCATCTTCCCTTAAACCTGAATTCCCTCTAGCTGTTCATCTTGTATAAAAGCTTTCCCTCGTCCACTTACTCTGTTATTTCCACTGTCATTCATCCTTCTTTGTTACTCGTCAACAGCTTCCTGTTTTGCGGTTTGTTTTTTCCTGTTGAGTCTGTCGCCTGAAGTAGGAATGCTCATCTTCCACAATATGGTTCAACTTGTATCTTCAACCCTTGATAACCCCTTTTAAATTCATTAAACAAACATTTTTATTTTATCGACAGCCGCTAAATAACAGCTCCGCCCATTTTACTACTAGCCCCGCCTATCATAATGACCCCCCCCCCTAGAATCTCGTTTATGATTTCATCTAAAATAATACTCCAGCTCTGCAAGACCGCACTGTTTCAGTTTCACATAATGAAAATCACGGAGTGCAAAATTCAATTTTCTCATCTTTACCCCCGCCCTTCAATTTGATGAAACCTAGCTCGCTCATTCTGATTAATTATGCACCTTCGGCATCCCAATTTCTCATTTGCAAAACCTCATATCTTCAATACGCCAATAAACTTTGAAATCCAATGGTGCAGCAACGGGTATGTTGGTCATGCTCCACCCGACACCCCTCCCCTCTAAAAAGATGGAAGGAGAACCATAGAAATAAAGAGTAGATAGGCCCATTCATGATATTTTTTTGACTAGGGAGTTGCATATAGCACTGACATCATGACTGACCGCGGAGCCCTCATCCAAGGGAGGAACATGTGTAAATTTTGCTCACATAAAAGGCAACCTTCAATTGATAGGTCTATAAGCGTTTTATAATTATCATATTTTCCAGGCAAGAGACTGCCCGACTTCCCAATGGCCGGTGGGGAGCAGGGGGGGGGGGGACTCGAGGCTTGTGCAACCCCTCTCCTTTATACCCCGTGGTCTTCCATCAAGGGAATATAGGGAATATTGTTTTTATCGGTTGAGGCCCATTTAATGATCCCTCAAGAAAATTATCCCCGGATGGCCGCCCGAAAGTGCCCCTTTGGAATTCCAATAATCGAATTTCCACTTATTACACGCATAATTTACATCTGTGCATCTTCACGAGCGCGAAATGCATGGGAGAACCATTCAAAAAATGATCTCAAAGCAGACGACGTACTTGCGTTTAATTATCAGGCGAGTTCAGAAGCCACCTCAGTATGATCTTGCCTCGCAGGGTTTACAGCAGCATCCGGCGCCCGCTTCACAGCTCAAGCCTCTGAGGATGACAGGTGTTTCCAAGATAACACTGCAGTAAACCAGAGTAGGAGCTCAATATGCCCCCTCCAGACCTACAAACTTCTTCAAATACCTCCCTTTCCTCCCCAGCCATCCCTTGGCACAAAGCGAGTTTCCCCTGGATGAACTGCTAAATTCCAGAAGCGAATCGTGACTGTGCATAAGTTCAATCGACAAAACCATGCAGTACAAAGTTTACACACCACTTAGCTTTTCTCATCGTGGTTTATTAACAAAATGTATACTTTTTCACAATAATGCCACTGCTTCTTCTAGAATGCATATACGGATATCATAATAGATAGCTGCATCAAACATGATAACGACATACATTAGCACTGTATCTACCAATAGTATCTACAAAAGAGCTTTATGTCTTTATTTCTTAAACAGTTAGGTCAAACTGAGAGCAGTATTATACAGGGTGAGAAAAAAATTTAAACCCAAATGCCGGGACTGTTGTTTTAGTGAAGTTCCACATATAGCAATTTCAAAATCTAGGATATGAAAGCCCAATTCATAAGATTTCTTTTAGTACAAGAATCATTCAAATCACTTATGTGCTTTTCCAGTTTTAAATTTTAAACACAACCACCGTTTTAAAGTTCTGTCTACGGATCTTCTACGTGTGTTCTTTCAGCAAAACGAAAACAATTCATACACATCCCTATGTGATTTGTTTTCGTTTTGCTGAAAAAACACTTACCTTTTTGTGATCCGTGGACAGAACTTTAAAACGGTGGTTGTGTTTAAAATTCCGTATCTTAAAAACCACATAAGTGATTTGAATAATTCTTTTACTAAAAGAAAGCTTATGAGTTAGGCTTTTATGTCCTAGATTATGAAAGTGCTACATGCAGAACTTCACTAAAACAATGGTCCCGACATTTGGGTTTCGTTTTTTGTTTTTTTTACTCACCCTGTATTTAGACGTGATTTATCAATGACATTAAATAGCTTATCGATTATGACAAAGTCACGTGTCTCATGCCTATAAGACCGTCTCGAAATTAAATGCAATATTTCTGCATTTACAGGCAATATTATTCAAGACAAGCACAATGTAAGCAAGGTTAAGCCAAAAATCACAAAATTACCAGCGTGCCATACCACAGTTATAATGACTATTTGCATTTCTGTATAGGCCTACGTGTTTGTTTTATATCCGTTCCGTCTGTCCGTTTGTAAATACATTTTGGTGTATTTGCCAATCATTCTTATTAACTTGCGAGCAAAATATACGGGCTTCATTAAAATACATATCAATATATATTTATATCTTTGGCTATGAATTAAACCGTCCGCAGGGTTTGTCAGTAAAAAGTCGTAGGCCTATATAGTCGTATATAGTAAAAAGTCGTATATACGTCAGTCGAGGGACAGTTGTCCTTGAATTGTATCTGTATAAAGGCGAACAGTTAGGGCACATATGCTTTCGAAATATCACGAAATGTGGGTTATAATTGCATTGACGGATGACAGTTCGTTTTTATAAGTATTGTCAGTCATTTTTGATACATGTCTTTTTGACAGGTCTGTTCGTTAATCGTCGATAGTTTTGTTCGTCAGTCGGAGTCGTCTCCTTCGCAGGATTCTCTAGTCACACATGTCTGTCGTCAGATTTTAGTCTGTCAGTCGCCATTACACAGTTTTAAAACGGCCAGCAAATGTTCTCCATTTGTAAGGGAGAAATATTGAATTATTTTTCTTTCAATTTTGACTATTCTAGTTTTATCGCTTTGATCATCACTAAAATGGTGCCCAATACATGTATGGGTATACGCAATCTATCATTCGAGACAGATGTACAACAGGGATAGTTGGCTTTGAATATAACATTTTCAGAAAATTGTAACACAATGAGTATACAGTGTTTAAACGTCGGTGAAGGGCAAAACCTAATTTGACAGAAAATTGTAGTATGGAAGCTATAATTATTCTTGTATTTACAACGATGCTTTTTGTTTTTTAAATCAAAATGGCAACTGCCTCTACTGAAAAAAAAATTCGTTTCTAAAAAGAAAAAAACCCGTTAAGTTGAGGACGCTAGTCACTGCGGATCAGTATCTAAAATCGCGTACAACAAAATCAGTCGTGGGGTTCTTCGAAGCTGAATTTCGACATGAAATTCCAGCAAATTGGGGGTCAGGTTGGCGTAGCGGTACTTTCCTCGCCTTCCACCGCTGTGACCCGGGTTCGAATCCCGCCTGGGCCAATATGTGGATTGGGTTTTCAGTCCCTACCTGATTCCGTGGGTTTTCCTCAGAATATTCTTCTGGGCTTTTCCTCCCACCTCTAAAACTGTAATTTCTTCTCATTGTTTTCTCTCCACAGGTTTCTTCGGGCTAGCGAGCTACAGTGCCTAGGGCGCTTTTGATGAATCTTTGGTTTCATTACCAAAAATGATTAATAATAATATTGTGTGCTAAACGGGATATAGGCATATATGTATATATATTTTTTTTTTACAAGGAGAAATATATCATATCTGTTTTGAACATCAAGGACGAATGTCGTTAATAATACAGATAAGCTTGTTTGAGTCTATTTGCATATTGAAAAGATCATTTTAAAGGTAAAATAATTACCGGTTTACATTATAACCGTTAAAATGGTGAGTGTATTAAGGAAAACGTTTCACGGCAATAGTAATTAGGCTACAATTCACATTATATTGCACCGGTACATCACATAACAAAGCATTATTTTCAGCGTATTAAATAAAGGCTGTATTGTGCACAGCCTATAACTGTAGATTCCATGGCAAGACAAGTTTTTTGCACAATTTGGTGTATCTGTGGCTTTTCTGAGGTAATCAGAAAAGCCACAATACAAAAAAGCGCGACTGATGCTACCTACAATGCACTTTCATCAAGTTTACAATCGTTAATTCCCGTTACTTCCTTCTCCATGATACCATCAATTCCAAGCAAGCGTTGGGTTCCCCCCCCCCATCTTTTCCCGCTTTCATTATCTTTAGATCTCTTCCTATCCCGGTACTTGGACCAGCCCGTGAGACGCTGCCGCCCACGATACAAGCCACACGCGACCCCATAAGAGCATTACCAAGCCTACTCCACACAGCCTTGGCATTTTCGCGTTCCTCCCTCGGCCTTTTCTTGAACCGGCCTTTGCCGGAGAATCCCATAATGAAATAATCCCAAGGTTCTCCCTTTGTGTGCGGAGGTAAAAATTCCAAATTCAATTTGTGGTTGGATTCGGAAAATCAAGTTTATTCTGATCGTGTCCCTCACAATGTCCATTTGTGAGCCTGTTTGTTTTGAATTCCCCCCCGATGTCGATTTTAAGCGCATTATAACAAACAACTACCATGTGAATCATAAGCTGCATCATCGCATTGTTAGTTTCACAATCATCCTCGGCTATGTACAGATTCACTAATAAGTATTATTTTCTCCGATCTACAAGGAAGTGATATTTCTTTGCAGCCGATTGTCCAGATTGACTAGTTTGATGTAAGCACAGGAGAAGTGTTCAAATAACTGTCATATAAATTCATTGCTACATTCTTTTTTCCATGTATTTCTCACATGGATATCCATCGGGTTTTCAATCTTTGAAGTCCCGAAGGACCTAGATCACGACTTAACACAGCCGTCGTGGAATGATCTTGGCTAAGCAGCGTAGGATTTGATACTATCGCTTCTTCTTGGAACCTTTAAGACTTACATCCATGATCCACGCGGCCCTAGATTTTCATTTATCACCAAAGGCTGGTCTTAGCAGGTTGATGATTGATCAAACCCTCTCAGACATATTGCCCACATTGCATATCCCAAGCAGCTTTTCCGCTTGGACTTGATATCAAGACTACATGAGATTCGTGCCTGTGGTTATTAGCCTTAATTCAAGTCTCGGATGTCGTATCTCATCCAATGAACCCCTTATGATGTATACCAGAATACATGTGGTAATTTTAAGAGACTTGAATCTACGATTATTATGCAAAGTGTACAAGCTCAATAAGAGGTTTCACAACTAGATCATGAACGGTACAGTGTCGTTAATTGTAACTCTACAGGTTTAAGTTAAAACAATTTTTTTATCCCATGGACAGAATTTTCTCTTCAGTGCAAGCTGAAAAAGATGACGTTGGACAAATTGAAAACATAATAGTTAACATTTGTGTCTTTTGATTATGTATGACTGATCACAGAAATCGTTTGCCTTGTTTAACACCTACTTCTTGAACTGAAATGTTTTGGCATTTTTCTTGCTGCTTATGACACGGCTTTCAAACCGTCAACTTAGCAAACTTATTAAAATAGAAAAATTATAGTGCGCCTTTCTTTGTCTTCTCACAAGATGAATATTAAATTTAATCAAGTTATTAACCTCCCGGTGACTTTGTTTCTAATTCGATTAATTCAAGTCCGTCATAGGAAATTCTGCCATCACGGTTTCAGTTTTGCCTTTTGTCATATAGGCCTAGTGCGCCTCAGCGCGAATTATTTACAAGCATTTAGAAGCAGATGGCGTTTGTTAGCTAACAACTTGGGTATTTTAAAAGGTTTGCACGCACACTGGGAATGATCCAGCCCCAAATGAAATCGATAAAAAAAAAATTGGAATGTTAACTTCAAGCGTACAAACGGCTTCAATGTTTAACTTATTAGCGTCTAGAACAAGATCGCATTAACTTACGGACCTCTCGTT
The DNA here is from genome assembly GCA_029964075.1 of Patiria pectinifera. Lineage (NCBI taxonomy): Eukaryota > Metazoa > Echinodermata > Asteroidea > Valvatida > Asterinidae > Patiria > Patiria pectinifera. Next base: position 4,329,684 of record CM057140.1, on the reverse strand, counting down.
TACAGTCATTCCTGAACTGCCTGTTGGCGAGAACATAGATGAAAGGGTTTGCAGCATTGTTGACGAACAACAAATGCGATGCGGTGTTCAAGACATCTCCCACTTCTTGTCTTATGTTTTCGTTTGTGATCGTGAAATAGGTGTTCAATACAGACAAGCACATGTAGGGAATCCACGTGACGAAAAAGACGATAGTAGTCAGCAGGAGCATTCTTGTTGTCTTATTCTGCATCCTTGCAGCCACCGTCTTTGAAGACTTCCCCCTCTCACTTGGCGTTCTGTTTCTCCCTGTGGATCCAGTCCTCTCAGGAAAATTGCTACTTGTTGGAATCCGTGAGTTGTTTGGTACGGCTAGGTTCCCACCTGAAATACGTGAAGACGGTCCAGGGGTGGCAGGTGGATTGGCGGGGCTAATTGCCACTGAGTATGCAGGAGGCGGTATCGCTGGTGTGGTATCTGGAGATGGCACGACAGTGTTTGCCAGATTATGATAAACAACGGCGTTTTTGTCTTCACTGACGCAAGCAATCTCTAAGTCTGTCGGTGCTGTACTGGTAGGAGACTGAGCACACGGTGGAGGTGCTGATGGCTGAACTCTGTCCTCAACGTGGTTTCCAGCTTGCGAGGCTTCTTGCTCCGTAACGGAGCTGAGTTTGGTGAACTCCCGAGACAGTGGTAGCGCAGAGACTTCCGTGTGACCTGTCATAGAGACAGATGTCTCTCCTGCCGCTGTTATACCAGTGAATCGGCCACCCCACTTTGTGCGGACTTTAGTGCGAAATAAGACTGCCTTATAGACCATCACGTAGAACACTACAACCAGAATCAGAGCTAGGATATAAGCACTGAAAGTTACAATATGCTTGGACAAACGGGCAGGCACGGTATGGTTGAAATAAATTAGTACAGATGGAATTGCCATCGGTATGGAGATAATAAAACACACGAGGGCCAGAACTTGTGCGCACCGATATGACATAAGTCTGGTGTGCGGGCGACAAACTGCATCGTAGCGATCAAAAGCAATGGCGGCAGTAATTATAGCTGAGCTGTAAACGGTGATTGAATTGAAAGCGGTGTAAGTTATCTCAATCCAAATGGATGCATAATCGCCCGTTGTGAAAAGCACCAATGACATCCCCACGTAGACCGGTCGAAGCAAACAGGCCATCAGATCTGCCGATGCAAGCGCCATAATGAACACGTTGGTGCTGGTCTTGCGAGTTTTCTTGACGAAAACCTGCAAAATGAGGAGATTTCCGGGCACACCGACCGCAAAGACGAGCAGCTGAAAGATGGCAATTACTATCGTGAGACCCATGGTAACTACCCTATTAGTTCTCAATCAACGGTTAGAAAAAAAAGTCTAGGAAATGTGCGCATAAGTCACTTTACAGAATTCTTCAGAACATAGCAATCAAGGTGGAGCAACAATTTCATTACGTTCACCGCAGGTGTTACTAACACTTCACCTGCCCATTACTCAGTCTTCGTCTATACAGTTGACGTTCATGAATTAAAGAGTCAAGTGATTTGTTGACGCACTTCATTCCATTGGGTCGCTCCTGAGTCTATTCTAACTCGTGGCTGGAATCGTGACAAGTTTATGGAATTTACCTGTCATGAAGCTGCCGATCCTTCGTGGCTAAACCGATGATGATGATGATGAAATCTGTGGTGCAGCTAAAGTTCTTTCTGGAGCAAACGATACCTTTATGGTAGACACGAGCAACACAAAGAGTTCGATCGGAGTGCCATCCACACCACCTTGCCTATGGGATGAGAGTCACGATGTATATTAACCGCAGCCTAGCGAGGAGACGTTCATCGCATTGCTCACTTCGCTCGTAACTGAAGCCAGTCTGTTGGAAATGGTCGGCTAGCGCGCTGTGCGATACCAACCCTAATGCACACCTCACTGAAAAAGATGCGCGCGCAGTCCTCGCAATCATCCAACCCCTTCCATCCCGGGGGTCGCTCGGCCCCGAGATCAACTCGCATGATTGATCGCTCCACAGTCCGGACCTTGTTCAAATTAGCTCAGGACTGACTTACCCAACCTTTGTAACAAGCTCAAACGTGATACCTAAAACAAATCGATGACATTTTAGTCGGCGGATTTTTTTCAGCGGCGGCGGTGGCAGAAAGTGTTGATATTAAGAGGAGTCGATGCAGTGGCGTACGTATGATCAGCTATTCATTTCTTGCTGCTCGCATTAACTGCATAAACCAACCGTAAAGTAGGGGTTTGACTGGAATGCAACTAGACCATTCTGGTGTGATTTTCACAACGAAAGACTGGGCTATAAAGCGGTGTCCCGGTCGAATTCTATAGATCCTTGATTAATTTGAGACTTGGGGACAGAATTCGTGGTCGCCCTGGTGTCTGGTTAACTGGCCCAAATCGAAACCAATTTACGTCTTCTTTACATTGGTCAATGCCTAGGTTTAAGTTGGCACTCATCGCACGCGCGTTGACAGTCCGGTGCAATTAAACACCTATGACGACGGACATCGCACAATGACAGTTCGTGTCAGTGACGGAGTTTATTAGCGATTGGTGCGAGCGACTGAAATGAGCAAGAAACACGACCCTTTGGCAGAGCAAACTTGTTTTGGATCGACCCTGCCAGGCTGCTTGCGATGAGCTTTTCATTCGGTACGTGCGATGAAGGTGTTGACTATTAAACCTCAGCTGATTGTGATTTATAAACTGTTTTGTTTTTGTAGATGCAAATCAAAATGCAGATTTATATCAGACAGCCTCCACACACAAATATCTTGGTATTTCTCTTCTTACCCTAAACCCCTCATGACCGTGCAATGACAGCTACTGTCTGAAGTCGCTTGGAGAAGAATCGTTATTATTCTTTCATGTTTGTTCCAGCACATGCCGCGCAGTTTACCCTTTACGGTGCACGGACCGGCCCACCGTTTGATCAGAGGGACGTGCGTGTCTGAAATGCACGGTCTCCCACCGTCCGTAATTCAGTTAAGGCGTGTGCATTCTCAATGCGCCATGGTTGCACTTCGGACAGGTGTGTTGTCCCATACCAAATCCGCCGCCAATCTCACCCACATCAATAATCTTTCTAATTCTCCGGAACCACACAGTGAGTCCTCTTCTCCTACTGTCCAGAGACTGCCGCTGTACAAACCAACTTTCCATTACTCGATCGATGAAAAAGGTCTGGTTTCACTTCAAGATGCCGCCGAAGAATAGAGGAAAAGAAGGAAGATATTTGCTTTCAGTGCAATTAAACGATATTATTCCAACCTTCCTATATTGAAATCATTATTGACCTTTAAACTAAAAAGCTGACCAGATCACAACAACAAGTCAATCCATTACGTTTTTAAAGAATTTTCTTATACTTAAAGCGCGTGTCTGTGCACCGTCATAGTTTACAATTATATAAACATAATTTAAACTAGCACTTTATTGAGCACCATACTTTTCCATGTCATTTTGTCGAATTACTTGCTGGTCCTCATAAGTAAGAAGACACGATTTGACGTTGTTTATTTATTTGTCATTCATAAATACCTCAGAGAGTTTACGCATTCCTATTGGTCGAGAACCCGTCACGTGGCCGGTCTTAAACGGATGATAAAGACATGGCTGGCTGGTCTTAAACACTTTTCCAGTGTCACATGAAATTTGGACTCCCATGAAATCCGGTGCCTTTTAACGTTTCATTGGTTGAACGTTCACATTCCTCACGTATGCATGCGCAATGTACTACCAGTGAATCAGTATTTCATGTCCATCACCCATCCAGACTTCCACTGGTCTTAAACAGAGTGTTATAATACCTCCCGAACACACATTTTATTCCCTTATTTAAACCAAAACGGTTACCTTTCTTGACATTAAGGCGTGCACTTACGTTTGGTCATTTCGATCATCATTTCTTTCATCTTTACTTGAAGCCAAGCTAAGTTTTGGCTTTTTACTTGCGTTCTTAAGAATTGCCATGTCGTCGGTAATGCGAACTTCACCCACCGAAAGCGGGCGTCTGTCTGACAACTGTAACGAGGGTCTGCCAGGGGCACAGGTCGACCTAGATACGGAAAGAGGAACTCGATCTACGCCGTTGTTGCCGGCACAGGTCTATTCTTATCTTTCTTGGGTAACTCTCATATATCTCAGCACTTCGACAAGATTACGTGCTGTCAGAAAGAAGCAAGGGGTTCACTCTAGGGTGACGTGCCGCTTCTGAACGCAAACTGTCAGTCGCCAATATGTCATCGTTAAAGCCGAGTAAATTGCCGTGCTCTCTCCGTCTGCTTGGTGGGACTCTGCGACGCGTCACACGGCCTGGGAAATTGCCTGCTCTCCCCATGAGCACTCACAGACGGTTGTCCAAATAGAAATAATAGTTCACTTTGATGTAAACGTGGCATCGCCTTGATGGACAGCACGACTAGTAAACACGTCAGCTTTAATTATAATGTTAAAGAGCGTGGTGTGAGTTAATGTCTTGTAAATGCACCTGCGAGAGAGGTTGTCTACTTTAATACATGGGTTCTAACAAAATGATTGATATATCGCCCATGGTATGAATTGGTGACGTTGTTAAAATGGACAAGATTTTAAGGGTCTTTACGTGCATGTAAATAAGGTATAGCCCGAGGTATACTTCTAGTGACATCTTTACATTATCCTATGCGACACCATTGATGTACTGTCTCAAGTCATGACCCGTTTCTAACTGGCAATGGCACCATAGTATTCAAATAATTACAAAGCTACATGCAAATTGCGCTCATTCGCGCACTTATTTGCAACTTGTTTTCACGCCTGATGGTAATATGCGTTTTAAACCAAAATGGTTAGGCTTTACTATCACTTACAACCGAGAAAAAAAAATAGTTACGAGAAAAAAAATAGTTTAATTGAAAGGCATTTCCAGGGAAGTGATAAAAGAATGCCCGATTGACGTGGAATTTAATAAAAGTTAGCCTATTTGAACGATTCGTTCCAATTGTCGCGTCGACTTGATGCCTCTGCTGAAGGCGTTATCAAAAAGCACTTAAAGCAGTAGAAGGCACAGGCACTGAACCATATACCAGTCAACCTAATGGGACGTAAGCGATCACGTGACCTGCATACAGGCTCCAGTGGAGGACATGGCTAATCTTGTAAGGTCAAGAGCAAGATCCAGCAGGGCCAAGTGGCTTTTACTGCACCATCGGATTTCCGCAGGCGAGGACAATCGGGGGGGGGGGGAGGTGGGCAAAGAGGGGTTGTTTGTAATTCCTTCCAGGCTGTTTGAAATTCACGGCTGGGAGGCCAGGGGTGAAAGGATGTTCCTTAGGGGTGGATGGATGTTCCATTTAAAGAGTGCATTATGAAGAGCAATCTAGAGGGAGGCAAAAGTGTACCAAAAAACAATTCCCGGAGCGAACGTATAGCGGTCGTTGACTTGGCTTAAATCATCTTAGTGGGAAAAAATGTTGGTGTTGTCGGTATGATAGAAATGCAATCATCTTATAAATTCCTTTTTAATTTTAAGCACACAATAAAATCACCAAACTTAAATACGCCCTCTTTCCATAAAGGCGTTCCAGTCCGTTTCCTTTTAACAATTCAACATTTAAGATGAAAAAAAAAATCTTGGAGTACCCGCCAAAATATATTGTTTTTTTACCAAGCTGATTAAACACGCACTAAAACAAAAATGAAACAAAGTAAGGCAGGACACCTCATTTACTCGATACATAACAAGAAATCGATTATTTTTTTTTTTTTAATTTCTTTTTGTTCTGGAACTGAAGTCAGCGTACATGACCGGACCTGCCAATTGTCAATTTCAAATCAGTACGATGAGCGCATTTCCTTTTTAAATGGATTCCCGAGTGTCCCTCCATTGTAATTCCGAGTTGAAAATCAATGAAAGTTTCCCTGAACGGCAGTTTTCTTGAAGAAAAAGTCTAACAAGGGGAGACATCATCCGTTTCCCCGGAGCCAAACCACTCTTCTCATTTATAACGCATTTCCTAAAGCTCCGAGTCAAATGTCCTCCCGTGAGATGAATTGTCCGTCGTCACGAGTTTCCACGGTGCATTGGGGATCGCTTAGGCGCCATTGCCGCCTTTGCCGCTTGGACCCCTCATTGTGGCCGATGAACAGTCGGTCTTCAGTCACCTTTTGCACTCTTAGAGAGACAGAGGCATTCTCTTCGTAGTCTCGTACTGTTGTTCGCTTCGTCTCTTTGTTTTAGGGCAGACTATGATAATGCGTTTAATAAGACAGTTCTGAATGCGTTGAGCAGTGAGTCCGCAAAGTTGCACATCGACCATCGTAACGATTCAAAAACGATATTTGCTAATAACTATTGCAGCTTACAATTGTAACTCACAGGTTCTTTATATCAAAGGGACGCTGGGTCCTTGAACAGCCCAATTGGGCTACAAAACGCGCTTTGAACAAGATGATGTTAATCTGAAAGAAAATTTAAAAGTAGGATATAAACATCCACACAACTATCCTTTCAAAACTGGGCGTTTTTGTGTTATTCCTGTATTATGCGTGCGTGAAAGAAATGGGGTCCACTTTTGCGACCCCAAAAATTCAAGCTGTTTTGATGCTAGTTGTGATTTAGTCCTTTAGTCCGTTCGCCTTTTGCGGACGTGTAAGAAACCATATTTTGTGCGTTGGTGATTGTCACCGCGCGCAGTTCGCGAGCACGGTGCTGTGTATATAAGTGAAAACGACAGTCGTGTCCGATGTAAACAACTGAGGTTTTTTTCGTCTTTTCTCGGGAACGGTAAGACATTAGACTGGTTTCCTTTGAACCAGATGTTTGAAATAGGATAAGCAAACGATCAGAAACATGAAATTTTCGGGAATTTCAGTACCTAGTGCCCCTTTAAGGTATCGATGATATTAAAACAAAAACACTATTCTCAAATGTTGCTTTCGGTTACACTTTGTCCGAACCCTGTCAAAATCCGAAGCAAGATTGCACGGGACATTATTTGAGTTCAAACTAGAATATAACCCGGCACGCTAAAGCACCTTTTTATGTAGCATTAAAACACTGGCTGAAATCTTCTAAATTTCCCAAGTGTATCTGATTTGGTTTTATTTTGCAAGCTCTGAGCATGCATATTTCATCGGGAAATGAACTCGACTCGAGCGGTCCCAAAACGAGAAGTCGATGGCGTTATACTGAACTGTAGTCTGCGAAAGGAACACCCACGGACGTAGGAAATAACGCAATATAAACACTTCGTAGCATTATGACAACACTTGTGTTGTGCTAAACACCTCGGTGTGTAGAGTTGGAGGGCTCTCTGGTAATTATGTTTTCATTCACTCTGATCTACCGTCGTAGAAAACAACTTTTTTGTTGAAAAATATCGCTTAAAATACCAAACATCTCAATACGCACTTGGCATCATTTAATTTAGCCATCTATATACGGGTGCAACTGCAATTTGTTGTTTCTTCATTTTTTGGCGACCAACCGACTTTCGAGAACCATCGAAATAAAAAGGGACGCTCGACTCGTGAATTTGATGAGGCGAAGTTAACATTTTGAGTGCAACAGAAATCACCTTCTCGGTATACAGACTCAACGGCGTCAACGCAATACGAACTGGAGCTGGCAACTATACACCAAAAAGAATGGTGGTAAACAATTCCAAATTAATAAGTCCCAAATTGGCTTCTTCAGTCCGCTGATTTCTGCTAGCGGTTAATATTAGAATGCAAACCCCAAGTGACCCATGCGGGATATCGTCCATGCGCTCGCGCTCGTAGCCTGAAGACTTAATAATAACCAGTCCAAATTACAGTCATTACATGCAGTACTCGACCAGTACAACCCCAGACTTGCAATTTGAGCCTCGGGTAATAGAGACCATTCATTCACACGATACTCAAGATTTAATTGCGTTGATAATGACCATCTCCTTCGCCGTACTGACCTGCCGAGTAGCTGCAACACTTAAGAGTGGCCACAGTCAGGGATCCACACTAAAATTGAGTGGAGAATTTGATAGACGAAGATCTCAGATTCGCTCCGTGTAATCGAGAAGGGTGAATGGGGATTAGTACAGGGCACTAATTGGGTAGATATTCAGTTCAATGCACTGGGCGGTAGGTGTGGATCGCTTTATTAGATATAGACTGGGCGATATTTCAAAAAATGGCTCATTTAGGGCAAGGAGAGGCATTTTTGAGTAGAAGTGGGTAGCATAGCCATTTTACCTAATTTCGGTGTGCTGAATCCGAAAATGATGGTTACCAAGCTGGAGTTTTAGTGAAAATATGCCTAATTTGCATAAATCTTTAATGCCTGTCGTGTAATATATTTGTTCCTATATTTGGGTATATTTTTTTATTATTTTATTTTTTGAAAAGTTTGTTTTGGTGATTCTACTTACACTTCCTGACTTAAATAACATTTTCTTCAAGTAGTCTTGCCAAACCTCAGTATTGATGAGCTTCAAATTCACAAAGTTACTTACAAGCACAGTAATCCTAACGTTTTGTATCATAATGTTATCTTTGTTCACATGATTTTCCCATTAGGATTTTATTATGGTAAATGTACCAGGAAGCAACATGGTGAATTTGAAGCTCATGAATACTGACGTTTGGCGATCTACTTGATGATATCTGGAGACAAGGTAAATGTGCGCAACTTTAGGGTGTAATAGTAGCCATTTTGGATTGTTACTATGTCCTCATTATTATTCAGTCACCTATTTGCTTAAGAAAATGTTATTGAAGTCAGAAGGTGTAAGTAGAATCACCAAAATAAACTTTTCAAAAAATGAAATAATAAAAAATATACCATAATATGGGAACAAATATATTACGCGACAGGTATTAAAGATTTATGCAAATTAGGCATATTTCCACTAAAGATCCAGCTTCGTAACCATCATTTTCGGATTCAGCACCCGGAAGTAGGTACAATAGCTATGTTACCAACTTCTACTCGAAAATGCCTCTTCATGTAATAATTTTTGAAATATCCCCTAATAGGTCAATCACGTTATTGGTAGGTGCAGATTAAAAGTTGTCTGGCGGTGGTTCCACTCCCATCTCTGCCTTAATTGCTAAGCCGGGATATCCGATTTACTGTCTATTTGTTGTCCCAAAATACAGTTCCATTCGCGGGCGTACCTTTTGTAGCTAGGAGGTCAGTTGATTTACCATTTTTTTCGTGGAGAGACTCTTAATGGGCTAATTTGTTCGGATAATGTGGGGAAAATACACACATTAAATACGTTTTTGTTTTTAAAGAAAATTCATGAAAAACTAGTTAAAAATACAAATATCATCCATCAAACCGAAGCCTCGGCGAGTGTGCAGTATGAGTGATACACAAAATATTATTCCAAGTGAGAGAACGCGGAAATAAATCTTCGCATCCGGAAAGCCGAAAACCATCACACGCGACCGTGAACATTTTCTCTCTCAAAGACCTTGAATGAAATGGCACTCCAAAACCATCTCAATTGAGTGGATTTTTTTTGTTAAGAAAAATATGATCGGTGAAAAAAAGGATCGAAGTTTACCTTGTGCAGGGATTAGGTTTTCATGCATCTGAAAGCATTTCCTATTTGCGGGAGGTCAAGCGAAATCTTAAGCAGGTTTTATGGAATGGAAATTTTGCCGCCGCTTGAACCGCCACATTTCACTTGCCATTTATTGCAGGGCAGTTTCAAGACCATTGTAAACAGTCTGCTCTTGATGCTAATGCAAAATTTGATGTCTACAGCACACGTGTGATGAATCTTTTGTGTAAGTGTAGTTCGACTACAAATGTTAAAATATCTATTTTGTGCTGACATCTTTCTTCTTTTTTTGCTTTATAGTGGTAGCCAAATAGCAAAAACACATATAGTGATTTTTTTTATGAAGACAGTCGATAATCATTTCAATCTTAGCTAGTTAATTACACATGTTATTAATGAGATAAAATGTTTCATTATATAATAACGAGGATCTTACAGGCTAGTGCTGCAAAAGTGGTGTTATTCCTTTGACTGAAATATTTGTTTGACAACACAGTAGAGATTGGGTTGCCTCACTCTGACATGTTAGTTTCGTTCTACAGTTTACAAAGAGTCTTCGATTTTCTCTTTAATCAGCAGACCATGCTAGCTGCAGAGCCATCAGCGCTCGTAAATCTCGTCTAGGGAACTACAGTTAGGAACTACAGAAAAGCGGGGCCGGACAATTCAGCGGCTACAGCTAAACAAATACATGTATTCACGTGGGACTACATTTTGTTTGTGTTTTTGTCGTGCTGTTGAGGGTGTTTATTTACATGTAAATGTGTTATGAAATTTACATAACATCTACATGTACCTATATCGTGTTATTTTACCAGGCTAGCCCCATCAATTGTCAATGAACTGTTTTCCCTGGGGGCCTAGGAACATAAATGTGTTATGACATGTACACGTAAATGTGTTATGAAATAGACATAGTCTCTTCTTGTTTGCATGTGAATTGTGTTCGAGTGTGACACTGTTTCGTGGACTCCTTCCTTCCACTAATTTACCAGCACATGCAAGCTAACGCCGCAAAAAGTTAAAATTTCGATTTTCAATCAATTCAGTTAATTTTTTCCACAGGCAATAAACAACATCAACAGCATGAAAACACACAAACAAAACGTAGTCTCACATGAAAATTTGATTCGACATGGCCGCTGATTTGTCCGGGCCCACTTACTTGGACACACTACATGTAGATTAGAGTTTCAATCTCTGGATGCTTGTGATCACATTTTGATTCAGATTCGAGAGATATGATCCTAAGGGACTTTCTCCCTAAAGCTATACTTCGGTGAAATGAACTTCATCATTTTTATACATGTGTCCCACAGCGACAATAGCGATCGTGAAGAGTGACACTCCAAAGCAAAACTTCGAGAAAAAAAAAGAAAAAAACCCAGCGAGATAACTATTGAAACAAAGTTGTTTTTCCCATTTTGAAATTCAAATCAATTTTCTTTGTTCATCGAGCAGACGCCGGTGGGAATCGTCAGGATTCCACGGGAATTCAGCTCGTCTCGCAATCAACACGACTCAAGTTTCATAAGCTTTTTGTCCAAGGAGATTCCATGTGGAGATAATGAAGGATTTGGAGAATATTATTCCAGTTCTTTAAGGTGTGTCTTATCAGAATAAATGCCGCTAGGAATATATACATAAAGCCATTTTATCACTATTATGTGTTTACATGGTATTTGCATTAAATAATGGAGGATCTTACTATAACATTAATGGAACGTATCAAAAGATGACGACCAGGAATGTTTTCGCAAGATGATTGCGTCCTTAGACAGAACCCCGTAGCACGTATCATTGAAATCACCGTTGCCTCGAGACAAACAGTGGCCGAACCTCAAAAGGAATAAATTGATGACGGTTAATCTCCTGAAGCCGTTGGAACGTTTTCATAAGATTGTCATTAGAGCGGAACGCGCTAGAGGGGTTGTCGGAGGTTTTGTCAAACATGCTTGTTCGCCGGCTTTGCTAGATGTTTTGAAAACTTTTGAAAATAAAGAAACTTGAAAGTGTACTGTTTATTTTTCTAACTCTGTTTTCATGAAAGTGATTGCCATTTTGCCGCAAGCCAAAAACAGAAAAGAAAAAAAAGCCAAATTCACAGTTTAAAAAAATAATATTTTCTAGCAGACTGAAATAGAAATGACTGAACATAATTAGTTCTTACAGCCTTAACCCAAACGAACCAAGATAACTGAAACCGTAAGGTCAATAAATAAACATGTAGGCCTATGCACTGTCGAGTCTGCACCAAATCCAGTGGCAAGTATCTGGAATATTTGTTCAATATATCACTTAACAAGAGCATCACTTACATGCATGTGTAGAATGCTCGTGCTACTTGACATTAAATTATCAATCTGCAACGACCCGCCTCGCTTCTCGTTAAGATATGAAAACAAATGCATCACGTGACTGGCGTGAATGACCGCAGAGATCGTAATCCAGACTTACGGTCGTATATCCAGGCGTCTCCCCTGGCTATTTGGATTAGGTCGGATTTCCAATTAGCACCAGCTTCTTCCATCGATAATGTTCGCGCCGTTCGCTTGGATTACGTCTGATGGGCCGAAGCCATTACATATACACGGCACTATAGACACTGTAGTACCCTTTTTTTGCCCGAGCACACTTGAGTATTTTTGTTCCTGACGGATTTTTTGTTATTTTTGTTTCATATTTAAGAGGAAAAGATTCAGGTAGTTTTTGCAGACTTTCAATGAAGTCTTTGCGAAGTAGGAAATAGCACGGAAAGATAAACGGATGGCCTTTGGGAAAACGTAAAACGTGAAACGAAGCACCGACTTCGACACCGACAAAAGTGCGAACGATTTTGGAATTGTATACTATATACGGGTGATTAGTTCACAGTAAAAAGATCCGATATTTTAGATCCGTAGGGCAAAAGGGTGGATGCAAGAGCTTGAAATAATTCACCTGCCAATACTTGACGCTCGTTCCCAGCGCCCTATCCAAGGGCCATAGCGACCTCTATTTCTTTCCGCTCCAATCTCGTCCCCAGGGCTTACTTTATTTTCAGCCTTGTTTCCAATAAGCCCTGGATAGGAAACTTTCTTCCTGTATCCTTATTCGATACCGAAATTGGCAAGAAATGGAGTTATATCGTGTACTTGGTGTTGTTATTTCCAACGAGCATTACGTGCTTTCAGTTTCACGTTCATTGTTATTATTTCATACACACGTTCTTAAAAAATATCCCTCTCCTTTCCAATTTACTCATATTTATATGGAATGTGATACTGCATTACTGGCTGGATAAGATTGTATGATTTAAAGTTTGAAAAAAAATCGTGTTTTCGTTACTCACGCCGCGACAAATTTATTCTGTTTTTTACCCCAGACACCGCATGTAAAAAAAAAACCGCTAACGCAAAGCACGAGCAGGCAGCAGACTATTCCTCATTTGCATACGTATCCAATTTTTTTTTGGATACGCAAGATCCAATGCCAGGGTGAGAGAGCAGGTAGTGGTGGGAGCGTACTGCTCGACACCCTGGGAACGAGGTTGTTTGAGCTCTTATAGTAGCAGGCCAGTAAATAAACTTCCATAGACCCCAATGGTAAATGCTCCCACTTCAAAAATTCGGGGAAAATACTCACAACTCTCCAAGGTGTTCGAGACACACATCAAATTAAAGCTTATTTCATCATCTTTCATTTTCTTTTCAATTTTCGGGGGGTCAACTGATGACTTTTAGGAAAATAGTCCTGAAGCCCATCGCCATTTTGAAAAACGATGCCTACACTCCATTGCAAAATAGAGCGCTTTTAGGGTCCAAATGTACATCCAAATTACACTGAACTGCAAGCTCCCAGTCCTGTGCACGGCTTCCACCCATATTGTTATACAAACCCTCAAGTTCCTGGCCCACAGCATGCTCAAATACTAAAGATTTTGGGCATACAAATCGTGATTTAGCCGGCGTACGCAATTTCGGACCGATTTACTGGTCTGCACCCTTATTGGATGGATTCTGTATACACCCGGTGGTGCGGGGTCAAAAGGTCGGCGCGCATGACACGTGTGCGTATGGAATGTAAATGTATTGATACTAGCGGGATGCCGCGCTTCGCGCGGCACCCGCTAGATGGGTGGAGTTGACTGTTTCGTAATAATTACTGTATACAATGAAATCTCGATAATTTAAACTCTAATAACTCCAAACAACTGTTAAATCAAATAAAGAATCAGACCCTCTGCTGCACGCGAGCCTATTTGGATTCGCCATCAGTCTCGCCTAAGTTGTATTTGCGTGCACATAACGTTTCCTGCGGAGATTGTGCGAGGGTCCAGGACATATTGTCAATATAGGGGAAGGGGCTGGCTAGGGTGAAGGGTGCTAGTTGGAACGCCCAATTTCCGTAAAACCCGTCAACCATGTCACCAATATTTCCGGGGATGGGGAGAAATATTTCCAGGGATGGGGAGAAATGGTTTTTGTTATAGAGGGGAGATGGTGATATTGAAATCGCTGATATTGTGGAGGTTTATGTTTGTGCTGGGATTCATACCGTTTAAATGTTGTTTTAAATTGCGCGCCGATTAGGAAGGTCTTGCTGTCAACAGTTGAATGAAATTAAGTATTTATTGCCGACCGATTGTCTCATGCGATGTCTCATTATATAAAGCTCATAAATAATGTTGTGCTAGAATATTGTCCAGTCAATTTGAACATTGATTTTTCAAGGTGCCAAATCATTAAGGACGTATACACCAACTGTACAAATAGGTAATTTAGACGAAACGTGGTTTGATCTTGGCCTATACAAAATCGTATCCATCGTTCTCACTACAGAGGAGAGGAGGGGGCAGCCAGTGGGGGTGGGGGTTGGATATTGTGTGGGCGTCGCCAGGATTTTTCTAGAGGGGCAAAACATATTTTGGCCCAAAAAATTCCTGGTTTTCTCAACACATTCTCGATTTATCAGTTTTAGAGGGGGGCAGGGACATTTTGCACCCCCAACCCAAACCCATTAAATTCAGACCACTATGACTTTGCGCCTCTTTTTATTATTGTTTTTTCTTTTTGCTTTTCGGGGGGGGGGAGACCCCTCCTCGCGACGCCCATGCCTATTTATGTTACACCTGTGAATGGTCACATATTATATTTCCGGGGAAGTGGGCAACAATTTATATTTGTTATGGTGAAGGGGGTGTTTCTTATTAAAGTAGAAGTTAATGTCATTATAGCAGTTGGTGTTTTTATTATGGTGGTGGGGTTGTACAGCAAAGTACTGTAACACGTTCATTTGCAGAAGAGAGTAAAACTAAAAGAAAGGACATATTCGAGCACTTCATAATTATGTCAAGCACCACATGTTAAATGTATTTATTACAAAACTGTGAAAATGAAATCAGGTATACAATCAGAATTGTTTTAGTAATAATGTATTTGCAGCATTCATTACTTTACAGGGTAGTACTTCGACAAAACTCAGGGGATATAATTGTTGTCAGTTTTCGGAGCAATTTTCGCAAGGGACGTCGGTCCAGACTTGTTTACCATAGGCACAAACATTCCATGAAAGATTTTCAAGCAAGACGGCCAAAGGTTATTGTGCAATTGCATTTTTTTTTGTTAAAAGCTGTAATCATAAATAATGACAGTGGCATTGTAAGTTACAGGACAACATTTTTTTAATGAGTGTTGGTGAAAACTCATGAGAAAGGAGGGGTATGCGAGTATGAATATTTTGTTGTGAAATTTTAAGAGTGATTATGTAACTTGGTAATCAAAGACATTGTTTTGTTATCAAATAAGTCTGCTTGGCCAGTAATTATCGGGTAATCATTCCATCATTATTCTTGGGTACAACTAAGCCAAGGATATAATTTTTAAAAAGGATGGACATAAAACAGCAGAAAAGAGTGATTTTTTTTGCACTATTTCATGACTTCTAAAAATGAAATTATGGCTAGAAGGAAAATGTGTTTTGAATGGGTAAAGAGAAAAACCAGGAATCTTGCAGTTGAACTGGAAAGAATAGGTGTGTCACGTCTTCGTCTTGAGTTGAGATTCTTGCTTTGGGAACTGGTTGAAGCATGCACTGGAGCATGCTTGGAGCATGGTTGGAGCTGGTCATGTGATGTGGGTGTCGTCGAGATTCCTGTGTAAAGGAGTTAGAAAGAAAAGAATAACGACTAAGGTGAAGAAAACTTGTAAACAAAAATACATCGGCTAACAATAGCTCTTTATCCTGCTTGGGTTCATGTCTGTTGTCGAGTCATTTGATTTTCTGCCAGAGTGTATTCTCTAATATCCACTATTCTAACTGTGTTGGTTTCAGGTTTTAGTCTTTGCCTGTATTTTTTGGTTTTGGCCTGAGGTTTGAACTTGATCACGTCTTTAATTTTGATTTGAGGGTTTCTTTATTAAGTTGGTTATTGGTCTTTGATTTGCAGTAAATTAATTTTGTTTTGCCTATGACTTATGAGTATGAAAGTCATTTCTTTAAAGGAAGTTTTACGTATGATTTGCCGTGTTCTAAGATTAGCACAAAGATTTAGTGTGCATAATTTGTATGGAATGAATGTACATTTCATGGCCTATATACAAATGCAGCAGTTTTTTTTTCTAGCTAGTAGAAGGCCTATAGGCCTAGGCCTAAAACAAATTAAAGCAAAATCCAAAAATAAACTACAAACAAAGCCCAATTGTGAAATCAAGAGTTGGCAAAGTTCTACAAACATGTTCGGGTACATGTTCCAAGTGAGGCCTGTATTTACGGAGGTCATGCAGTAAATTGGCAACATTAAGCCTAGTAAGTTAACCCACGCCACGGCCAAACTCTCGATGTCCGAGGCCTCCCCCCGTACGTACAACCCTCCCCGTACAACCCTCCCCGTACTCACAAACTGAAACTCACAGTCACACTTTTCACAAACAACAATGCTTCTCATTGCCAGTGGCGTTCGAAAGAATACCACTTTTCACAAACAACAATACATATCATAAGTGAGACTTACCGTTCAAAGAGAAAACTGGAGCATTTTCACAAACAACAATACATATCATAAGTGAGACTTACCGTTCAAAGAGAAAACTGGAGCAAGGAACAGATATACATCAACCATGTCAACAACGCTGTGCTGAAGAAATGTGGGGCATGCAAGTTGCATGCGCTGCATGCTCAGCGCTCATAACGAACGTATACGTGGCACGTCAATTATCCGGCCCGTACGCAAGATGGCCGGCGAGGCCCAATGGGGAAGGGAATTATGGGAAATAGGGTGGAAAATAGCCGGGCCCCGTTCCGCTTCCCCCGTAGCCAACGCGTGCGATGAGGACGGGAGACCGGTCGGGAAAATGGCAGCGCCCTCCAAATTTTCGTTATTGTAGTATAGATAGCGCTTTTCGATGTTTACGTTTCCTTTACAAAATGTTGTCAAAAGAATCAGCGGTCCTCAGCATCCAATGATATACAGGGTGAGTCAAAAAAGCGGAACCCAAACCCCCAAAATTATATTTCATACTTTAAAAAATATGTAGCACCAAAAATAATAATGACTGGAAAGCCAATTTCATAAGCAACGTTTAGTTGAAAAATACTGAAATTGCTCTATCCGTTTAAAGAATATCACCATTTAAACGCAATGACCCTAAACCTGTTTCGTTAAAAAAAAAAACCAGAAATTTATTGGGTATTCTGACTGTTTGGAACACCAAAGAAAATAACACGGAATACTTGTTTCAACAACTGTAGTACACAATATCTTTATTAACAACCCTGGTTAGTCAAACAATATGATTCATAAAATCCACCTCTTTTTTTTTTAAAGACGGGCTTTCAAAAGGACTTTGTCGAATATTTTTAACTTTTAAACTGAGGTTTTATCAATAGTACTGTTTGAAGACAATTGTGACGAAAGAGATTTAAGGATCACTGTGTTTAAATGGTGATATTTTTTTGAACGGATTGAGCAATTTCAGTATTTTTTTCATCTTAAAGTTGCTTATGAAATTGGCTTTCCAGTCATTATTATTTTGGGGGTTTGGGTTCCGCTTTTTTTTTTACTCAACCTGTAGTTTAATAAGCACGAGCGAGAATCGTCAATATATAACGAATCCACTCACGCGTGATCTCTTATACTTGTGTCAGTTTCGCGTTTTAAAAGCTTCCAGGGCTAGAACGATTTTCAAACTGGGGGGGGGGGCAACACTAAAAAGGGGCACTTGTTCAGTAAAAGGCATCTTCCGTCGGTGCAGCAGTGTATCCAGCATTTTTTTTTTGGGGGGGGGGGTAAAGGGGTACCCGTGCTGAAATGTCGACACGTTGTTTTTTTACCGGACTCCTGGTCTCCGTAAAATCACTATGTGCCCATTTTCAGGGCGCACTGTAAGGGTTTTAGTGGGGCTTGGTTTTCATATTCCTCGTTCATGTCAGAACTCTCTGTACCATTTTGGGAAGTGGTTACTGAAAACAAATTATCCAAAATTTTAGGGCCAATTTTGTTTTCATCTCGAGGGGGCACGTTTATGTCCGCAAGAGGGGCACTTGGGTAAATCTGGGGGGCAAGTGCCCCCCCCCCACCCCCGGTTCCACTGCCCCTGGCTCAGGGTTCCCTTTTAATAAACAACATGGCGATTATTTTCAAACAAAAAATAGCAGGCAAAATCCCCCTGATATAATTGAGATCATAAGGTCGGGTTCACGACTTTATTCCCGACCCGAGCAAACACGAATCTCAATTCCAAATATTTAGGTCACATCCAATTTATATCACCGACATTACCACGATACACAAAACAATTGCGCGGTGCCCTGCACTTCAAATCCTCGCAAATCCTCCAGCTTGCATCCAATCTTCTGAAATTGCCTGCAGTGGACAGAAAGATTCTCTTTTAGCTATTATCGTTCGGTTATCGTTTACTCTATATACTGTGTTTTATGGAGTGTTTGATAGCAAAGAACCTGGGAGAAGTCAAGTGGGCACGAGGTCTCAACTTCTCTTGTAGAATTCTATTTTTAGGAAGCGCTGTAGTCCAGTAGGAGCCACCGGTTTACCTATATGTTTTCAATTTTGCATAAAAATTATAAACCTCTGGTGTTATTTCATTGTAACACTGGCACAGTTAGCGTTACAGATGATGACTGCTGATTTTGTACATAACAGTATACCATTATGTCAACATGTTTTGCATTTTGTGTATTAAGCGAGTAAATTAGGAGGCGGTGGTCAGTTTCGGAAATTACGCAAATAAAACCAAGAATCTACCCGAGAATCGCTATTGAAAATTTAATGTCTTTTTAGGAAAAAGAAAACCAAAGGTCGCATTAAGTGAAGAGGTTCGTCAACTTGGTGTGCACGTGCCAGTTGCCTCCGCCAGGGGGTTCTGCATGCTTGGCTAATTTGAAACCTAGCTTTCGTCAATTGGCCATGAATTATTCGCAATGAACCTTCAGGAAAATCCAGGGTTTCATCGTCTCGTTCGATATCGTCACTTTGTAAAACCTACAAGTAACTGACCTTTCGGTAACTCATCATGAGCCAAGGGGGCAGTGCACCCGATGCTAAGGCCGGGATCTTCAGGATGTAGCTCACGAACTTAGCTCTAAGACACCGCTTATATCCTCGACTCCTGGTAAATCGAAACTCTGGAGATGATATCCAGCATCGTCATATCAAAACACGACCCGGCGCCCGAGGAACTCAATTCTTTTTTTCCCACTACCATGGGATCAGAGCATCCTCTTAATAATTCGGTTCCTTCGGGGTAGCGTCAAGGTACCAGCTGCGCACAAAACCAGAGTCCAAGAATCTTTGTTGGTACTCTTAATGTTGAGGAGGAGAATGTTTACAGTTTCTTCTTGCTACCACGTTATGGTAGAACAGTCTATCAAAGACTCTGTTGGGTTGTATGTGATGTACGCGGGAAATGCGTATAATGAAATGTAACTTTAACCAATTATATAATCAAAATCGAATTAACGGACGTTAATTTAATATAGCTTTTTCCGGCCAATTTCCTAAAATGTTCATGTACTTCTGAAAATCGGTCATTTAGTTTCATCTGAAATTGTGAGTCGCTCTGAACACGCGTTTCATTTTCGCTACCAGAGCATTCGATTCCATTTCAGTTCAATCAATGAAGTGATTGTTATGGGCAGCACCTTTCGGTTTAGGTCCATTCAGATTCGTTTACAAGACTTCTTTTTCACTTTTAGAGGGCGATTTAAAACATTCACCATTCTATTTCACTTTTAGTTTAATGCCATCGGCACCAAATACAATTATTAATGGTTTCTTTTTCATTAACCGTCAATCAAATTAGCTGTACCTGATCACTTTAAAAACTGGTGCTTGCGTAAAATGAATGCACAGGTAACGTAATTGGCCGTCTGTTTCTCAAAACCGAATGCACGGACTATGAAAACGATTGAACTTTCGTTGATTTGAAATGGGATTAAAGACGTGCATTCAAATTCAGACGAAAATGAATGACCGATTTTCAGAAGTGAATGAACATTTCAGGAAATTGGCCGGGAAAACCTATAATAATTTCCATTCAGTTTATATATTTTCCCACTTATTCAATTTCAAATTAATTAATGACATGAGGTACCAAAGTAAGTGTTGGAGGTCTCCAAAGGATAACTTGTAAACCGGAGGTCCCATAAATAGTCTTGTGCAGGTGCACGCATTGAAATTACATTTGCAGAAATAAAGACGATCAATCGTACACAGTAGATTCATATAAATTAAGCGTTACACATAAAGACATTGGACGAACAAGGGCGGATCCAGAACACAAATTTTTGGGGGCCCAAAAAAGATTCCCCCCAAAAAAGTGGGTCGAAAATTTTACGGCATGGGGTTTGATCTGAGGCAATTTCTGACCACTTTAACCATTTTTTTGTCAAAAGATGGTGGTGTAAGTCACCTAAAAACAAAATTGGGCTCGTTTTTTTTTTTTGGGGGGGGCATGGCCCCCGTCCCCCCCCCCTCTCCCCTTGCATCCGCCCTTTGAACACAACAATACACTATGAAGAGGTTGGCAGTACACATCGACAATTACAAGTATGAATGAATATAAAAAAGGTGATTACAAAAGTAAAACAAATATTTTTATATAAATTAATGCATAAACTAGTCTTGACAGTATTTTCCTAGAAGTTTAATTTCTTTTCTTGAAAACCGGATTTAGAAAGGTGTACATAAGGAATATGAAAATCATCAGAAGATCTGGTATTATGATTAAAACAATGGGGCAAAAATGTACTAGTAAAGTGCCTCACTGTGGTTACTGCAGTACAACCAAATGACGTCATTGTACATCGGCCAACCAATATTCCCGCAAAATTTAGGAAAATCGGCGTATGAAAATTATGGGCGAGTATGTGCCCCACCCCCGGTCCCAAGAAGACCCAAAATACCTCGGTACTGATAGACGGTTCAAGAAACTAGACATAATTGTAGTAAATATGGCCCCGGGGTAATCCTATTTTAATCTTTTGTGCCAAGGTGAGACTTAATTAGCAGGTGTAATACCCAGGTTACAGGGAGTATGGGGTATAAAGAGGACTGTCCACAGGCCCCCTGGGACCAGCACAACTAGACAACCTTTAACATTTCGCCAAGAAGAGGGTACTTTTTGTGTCTACCGACTACCGATTCGTCTCAGTGTAGATTTTTATGCGCCCGGGGAATTCTGGAACGACGTCCCAGTCTAAGGGCAAGTCAACACGCCTCTGAAAGGTCGTTGCCGGATACCTAATGCTATTTCCACGAGCTGTTTCAACAACTGAACAAGCCGCCAACCATACAGGTGCATACACTGCACAGGATTCCATCGCAATATGACACTCCCTTGATGTGATTATACGCCAAGCCAAAATTCTCCACCCGCTAATAGTAACAGTGGCGTATAGTAAGTCTATCGCGCCAAGTGAGTACTGACAACAATATTCATCCGCTCACGTCACCTTTGTCAACTGCAGAATTGTAATTTCGACCGTTCGCTATGAATGCGTAATTACCACGTTCCATGAGCAGGTGCCTGGCTTTAACAACGTCACAATGACGTCAGCAACCGATAGCGATGGTTTCATGCGCTCCTCCTTTGATGTACCGACTTCAATCACGCTGGCTCAGCAAATCTATCCCTGTGGATTGACTGTTCTTTTATATTGTTGATCCACTCGGGAGTGCTTGAGAGCAAAGCTATGCCGTCGCTCGACAGAGGAGTTAAAGTAATCTCTGGCGATTGTGTGGTATAAAGACGCTTCCTTAACGGAATCTACTCAGGAGAGATGGAGGAACCGCAACCAGCCTCCCACTCCTCTGCCAAACATGACTTTTGACATTCACCTCAGATTTAAGTAAGGGTTTTCGAAAAAATGTGCTCCGTGCGCCAACAGGGAGGGCGCTCAATTACCACATCCGAGAGCCCACAGACATGGACGGGACACACCGCGCGCTACTGGTTCGCACGCGTCACTTACGCAAAGTAATGTGCCGAAAGCATTCATCTCCATTATGACAGAAAACCATAGAGTAGGTGTGATGCCATCTGTCTTTGTTCTGGTTTTTGCGCTGGTCAGCGCGTTGATGTCAACACACACTTAAAGAGGATGTGGAATGCTGAAAGTCGTTTTGTTTTTTATATTTGTTTTTTATTGTAGAGTAGACCCATAATCACAATGACAAAGTCCCATTCTTTTGTAATGTGCGTTTATATGTTTATAAAACTGAAATTCATCGAGTAATTTGTTGGTCGGCGAGCGCATAATTGAAATCAACAGTCGTCGGGTTCTTCTTAAAATGAGAAAAATCGTGACGTAATAAACATGACTCGTTTATATTACGCTGCATCGGGAGTTCTGTTTATTACGTCACGATTTACTATGTTTTGCTTGCTGCCCCCAACGACGACTTTTACACAAATTGCACGTTCGGGTCGAAACAGGACCTGAAAAACAGCTCTCAAAAGTACCTTCTGTACTCATTTCATGACAGACACAATAGACGTTTTTATTTCATCACACCTTAGGCTACATATAATACCCGAAAAATGACGGAAATGTCTTCGAGCATTCCACAACCTCTTTAAGCTATGTGCGTGAACCAGAATACGCAGGAACACTTACCGCGGTAGGCCTACTCTATCCATAGATACAGAATAAAACAACCTCGTTCCCATGGGTACGAGATCTTGCTGCGCCATGTTGTTTCCCATCATGCCTTGCGCGATCTCAACCCCTGGAATTGTGTAATTTAAATGTGTCAAAATATGGCACATTATAATTAGGCTGCAGTTTATCCGTTTTACGTGCCGACGCCATCTTTAAAATGTTTAAAGTTGTGATTTTGAAGAATCAATCATTTCAAACATAAGGTTTGGACGTTGCGTTATTTAGCAAAGATTTGTATTAAAGGTACGTACGTACCCCTTTCATCCCTTTGCAACCGAAGATACAGGTTTTTAGCGAAAAATGAGGCTGTCATAATCCATATCGTACAGAGCCTCCGGCTCGGGTAATTATCAGCACCCAGACTCTAAGTGGTCTTAAACAGAGTGATAAATACCCACCGAGCACATATTTATTCCCATTCATAAATACCTTTTCGGTAAAAAAAATCAAATAATTTGTTCACAAAATCCCGATTTTGTTCAACAAGTTCACTTCATGCTTTTTGAAACATCCCTTTAGCAAAATAATGGAGTGTTCAGCTGGCGAGTAAGATGTAAACAACCCTTTTAAGGAGATTGACGCGCGCGTAGCATGTTCTGCGCGATGTCGCGCACAACGCACCTGGGGCGTTGCATTTTGAATTTAGAACTATAAAATTCTGACTCGCTGGTAGTGTTGCGCATGCCTACGTGAGGATTGTTTACGTTCAACCAATGAAACGGTAAGAGGCACTGGATTTTTAGGAGTCCACATTTTATTGTGACACTGGAAAAGTGTTTAAGACCAGCAAGCCATGTCTTTATCTTCCGTTTAAGACCGGCCACGTGACGGGCTCTCGACCAATAGGAATAGCTAAACTGTCTGAGGTATTTATGAATGTATATGGAGATCAATGTGCGCAACACTACCAGGGAGTCAGATTTTTTTTGAACAACGCGATATTTTCAATTTGAATGCATCTTTTACAGGGACGAGTGAAGCTAAAAGGCGATAGATTGCTCGGATAGTGAAATTGAATGATTGTTTTTGATTGTCGAATGACAATATGCGTGATCTTTCAATTTTAATCTAAATTGAATGAGCCAGGCGTTAAATTGAATGACAACTGGTGGAATTGGACGGGAAAACCAATATTAAAAGCTATACATGTGAAACGTACTCCAAGTAAATTATTCTCTCCCCAAAAAGAACAATATTGTAATACGAATCTTGCAAATCCTCCATCATTTACACATTTCATAATCTAATATCAAATTATTCAAGAGGGAATTTAAAGTCGTTTACTTTATGTATTTTTATTACTGTTAAAATAATGTTTTAAGCAAACATACATTACTCATGGAACAGCAAACACTGAACATTAAAGATTAACATTTGAAATAACTTTAATGAAATGCCATATCCTGTACCATCACGCATTCATCACCAGTGTACAAAGCTTAACCGATAGAACACAAGACCCCGGATGTCATGACCTGAATTGTAAACAGGGCAGAGGTCATGACATCCAAGCCAACAGTGTGGGGGCGCTGTTCCATTGTAATTACTGTTTTAAGCAAACATACATTACTCATGGAACAGCAAACACTGAACATTAAAGATTAACATTTGAAATAACTTTAATGAAATGCCATAATAGGAGAGACAATGTTTAACAAGAACACCAAGAAATTTGGTAAACATTAGCATGTCAAATCCAAATACAGGCAGTAAAGCCAAGTAAACAGTAAGCCAAGTGTCTGTTATGCACCCAGTGATATGTTAACAAACCACCAAGTACAACTACATGTATGCTACACTTCTGCAGTATGCTCATATTTCACTTATGACCAAACAAGTTATTAAGAAAGTTTTGTGGAGTGTTGGAGTGAACATAGTGGTCATAGAACACTGCTGGGCATTCCCAGCGTCCAATTTTCCTGGCTACATCAGGATCACAGCCTGTGTCAATTGCAACTGTAGCTGCTGTGGGTCGGAAGGATTTTGCACTGAAACCCCGCCCCCCAAGTCCAGCCAGACCTATAGCGGAATTAAGCTGATCTGCAATTGATCCAGCTGACAATGCTCCGTATGGTCTCTTAAGAGTGACGAACAGTGGGTCATCCTTGCATAACAGCCGATGGGTGTGGGATTTGCGGATGTAAGTGTGCAGGCAAGAGACTGGGTCCACCCACTGATTGTCCGCTGCTGGGATGGTAACTGAGAAGCCTTTACGGTGAATGTCATTCTTGATCCCGAAGAACTGGATTGACAGTGTTCCGTTCTCGTGGAAAGTAAGCTGACTTTTGCACATAACCATAGGCTCGCTAGGTCCATTCGCGTTGACCAGTACACCCTTAGGTGCAAGGTCGGATGGCCTCGCCATAACCGCGAGTGTCAAGAGCGTTATTGCTTTCAAGCGTAGACGCTTTAAGTCCAGTCCTTCATTGTCACCCCAAGATTGGAAGAGACTGACAAAAGGCTGTATTGGCATGACAGATGAACGTGTCATTGGAGCAGTGGTACCACTCTTTTCAAGAGCGGTAATCAGTCTATGAAGCTCAGCAGAGTTTGTCGGATTGTTCTTGCCTGGAGAAGCCTGATAAAGGGCTGTCAAGGCAGCCATGGTGCTACGCAAAACTGATCGTGGCTTTGGGGATGAGTCCGCCACTAAGCACAGAAACTCTGCTAATGTGGCAGTGTCATATGGTGGATACTGCAATTGTCTTTCCACACAAAATTTGCGAAGTCTCTGTAATTGGCGGTCATATACACGCAGGGTAGTAGGCGCCCAGCTGAGTATGCATTGTGAGCTGGCCCTTGGTGACCAGTTCAACAGTTTTAAGTGACTGCTCCAGACACTCGCCAAGCCATAAGTTGCCAGTGGGCATTCTTTAGTGGTTCTGGTCTTACTCCCACTGACCACACAGTCCGTTTTGAGTTTGGGAGGGATATGGGTGGCGCTATTGACATTTCTTGAAGCGTTTGATACCAGATTTGTGCTGGCCAACATGGTGTGATCAATGTTGCTGTTGCGTGTTGCTGCTTGAGTGTCTCTATCACTTTTGGGATGAGTCGGAAAGGTGGGTTTACATAATTGTTTTCCGACCCCCAATTGTTCTGAGCCATAGCATCCACTCCCTCCGATCTTGGATCGAAGAAGCGACTGTTGTAGCGGGGTAGCTGTGTGTTGAGGATTGTTGCACAGCGATCGATGGTGTGAGGGCCCCATTTTCTGTCCAGCCATTGGAAGAGACCCGTGTGAAGTCGCCAATCGTACCGCGGGTTGAGTCGGGAGAGGGCATCGGCCAAACTGTTGTCCCGGCCTGCTAAATATCGTGCGGTGATGGCGATATTGTGTTGAAAAGCTAATGCCCATATCGCTGTTGAAATATCTGACAAGTCCTGTGCCGGGCCCCCGAGATGGTTCAAGTAGGCCACCGTGCTGATGTTGTCGGACACAATTTCGATTGACTTCCCCTTTACTGTGGGGAGGAACGAATGAAGTGCCATAAGTACTGCACACATTTCGCGATAATTGGAGGGCATGTTGCTCAACCTTTCGTTCCAAAAACCTGCTGCTTTTTGTTCGAGGATCCATGCTCCCCAACCTGTGGACGATGCATCGGTAAACATTTGAAGTTCCACAGGTCGTCGCTGTATTGGAGTGTGGTTCCAATTGTTTAGGGCCTCGCGCCACCATTGTAGGTCCTTTATTGCTGCTGGCGTAAGTTTCAGACTGTCGTGCCAAGAAGTCTTGGTTGCAATGACCCTGTACACATTGCGAAGCAACAGTTTTGCAGGTAAGATCACCTGTGCCATAGACACACACTGTCCGGCTATGCGTGCAAGGGCCCTTGCTTGTATGGTTGGTTTTCGTAGCGCCCGCTGAATGTCGCGCCGGAGTTTTCGCGTTTTCTCTTGAGGAATGCATATTGTTGGCACAGTACCCGGGCAGGTTGAGATATTATATCCGATCCACAATTTTGTTTGTTGAGGTACCAATGAGGATTTGTCATAATTAATTGTCCACCCAAGATCCTCAAGAGTGGCAATTAAGAAGTCTGATTGAGCAGCAATATTACTTGGGGATGCCGCAAGTAACCAGTCATCAACAAACAGGGCTGCACGTAAACCACAGACCCTTACATATTCAAGAACCGGTCGCAAAACTTTTGCAAAGAAGTAAGGTGAGGCATTTAACCCAAATGGCAGTCTGGTCCAGCAATAATAATTATGATTCCATTTAAAACCTAGGAAGGTTTGATGAGATTCACAAACAGGCACATGATAAAACCCATCCTTGAGATCAATCGTAATTAACTGGTCCTCACTCTTCACTAATGAATAAACAATGTCAATTTTCTCGTTAGAAAACTTGGGAGCATCAATGTAAGAATTCACAACACGTAAATCAATAATAAGTCTCCACTTATTTTTGCCCTTCTTCGGTACCACATTCAGTGGAGAGACAACTCTAGGTTTAAAGGCACATCTTGCAATAATACCTTTCTGAAGCAAGTTCTTAATCTCACTATTCAAAAATGTTATTTGATCACTAGCAAAATTTCTGTTAGGTAATTCAATCACCGGTGGGTCAGTGGTAAACGGTATTGTAACACCGCATTGAAGCCAACTAATAACAGTAGGCGACGCACCTATTTCTTGCCACTTGGAATAGTTAGAGAGTGGCATGATTCAGAACTATTCTCCTCCATATTGAGGTTGGTTGGGAGGATAGTTGGCTGCTAAGCCATGGAACACATCCGTTCTACCTTGACCACGACCACCTACACCTCTACCATAATTTCTATAATTAGAATAACCCCTGCCTCTGGGGGCATATGACCTAGTATTTGAACGTGCCCCTGATGCTGGTTTTCTTGAAGCTGCGGCTAGCTCTGCTGCTAATTTTAGCTGGTTCACCCCTCGATCAGAGAAGCAAGCATTGTTTTTCTGAAAGCTGCGAAACAACTTGGAGGTATCCTCGTCGAATTGTGATGCCACAATAACTGCCTCGTACTCACGCTGATTGTAGTCCAAGTTGGCTTTCAAAATTACAGCCAGCTGGTCCAAGAATGCTGGATCCACACTTTCTTTCTTGTGAAAGTCGGTGTACGCTAGCTGAAGCACTTTCAGAGCTGTTTCTACATAGCGACTGCTCTTTTGTAGCAGAAAGTAAAGTGCCCTCTCAGTTTTATTATTGGTACCTGATGGGCAGGGGCCCTCACACAGCCTGAGGGAAGAGTCCAGATGTACTCGTGAGACGGTATCCTTAACCGCACTGAATTCCTTTTGGATATCTCCTTTACTGATGGCGGCCGCACCGGTGTCAGTGGCTGGTGTGTCTGCCTGATTATCACAGGCGCAATCGGGCTTGTGTTGTGTCGTTTCGACCACACTGTCCTTTGTAACGGCTGACGTTTCCTCCAAATTCGGGGCAATCTTCGTTTCTAGTGCCGATAGTCTCTTCTGAATATCGTTGAGCAAAGTCAACAGTTGTGTATTTTCACCAGAATCGTGCTCTGCAACAGACATTTTGTGTCAATTTGACGATTTTTTACGGCATCGAAAGCCGGATCATGCGGCGTGAATGCGCGATAGAACACAAGACCCCGGATGTCATGACCTGAATTGTAAACAGGGCATAGGTCATGACATCCAAGCCAACAGTGTGGGGGCGCTGTTCCATTGTAATTACTGTTTTATATGCAGTTTAATCAGAAAAGCATGTTTATTTTGAAATTTTAGCAACGCGCACCGGTATTTTGAAACGTTAACGTTTGTTGTATGGCTAAGGTGGAGAAAAGAGATTGAATTTAATTGTATTTTTTTTATGTCATACTCGAAAATAGCACGAAAAATGTATCTTTAACAAATGTTTTCATATTCAATTTAATGTGAATATGCATGGAAACCATTTGGAAATGTAAGCGCGTCGCCCCACGCACTTCTGCGCGTAGAGCGTCGATGAAAGAATTTAGTGCACACTCTATGGCGCGTCTACACGCGCTGCCGAGCCTGGTTCATACTATTTCACGCGAAAGCAAGTGCAAAGCGAAATTCATGTCGTCAACAATGGTGGACGCGCTTCGAACGTATTGTTGACGTCACGAATTTCGCTTCGCTTTCGCGTGAAGTATGAACCGGGCGGCTCTAGTCTTTTACCACGTGGCTGAAGAGAGTAAACAAGGACCTGACAACCACGGGGGTCAACATCAAGGATCGATGCACGTGGCACGTGGCATCAGACAGAGAACAGTGGAGAACACTTACAGAGTGTGCGATGTCAGATCAACTTGACGCAAGCGCCTAAATGATGAGTCTTTTTATTCTATATCTATTATGACTCTATCCGGTTCGTAAGTGACTTCGTCATACACGCGCATGGCACCACTGATTACAAGCGCCCATTGGATAAACACTCAAGTTGCGTTAACTTCCTGTTGCATTGGTGTAATGCTACACCATGTACAGTAAAGCATGGTTAAGTTGAGATGACGTCACACTTACAAACCGGATAACGTCTTATGTCTCTTCAAGTGGTGTCCCCCAACTCTCCCTTACCGATGAGGCGGTACTTGTGCGCGGAGCTTATAGGCTTCGTCTCTGACTTCGTATTCATCTCTGACGTCAAATCATTTAGAAGAAATCAATTGAAAAAGCCTAAACTTCGGTGTCATAGGCATTGACGTGCCTTAGCATAATATGGACCTTACCCGGAGTCCCTGGGCCTAAAGTCTCTTGAAGCCATTAGCCAGAGACAAAATCGATCTTTTGAAAATACCCATAATTACAACAGTGATCGTATCACAGTCCCGTGACCAAAACAGTCACGTAGAAGGTAAGGCTCATCCAAGCATAATTTCTTCATCCATTCTCTTACCTAATTATAACCGCATCAATGACGTTGACAACGTATCAGCAGTGAGTACGACATTTTTGGTCATGCTGTATGAATCGGGGTATTCAATATAGATAGGAATTTAGAGCAAACAGCTTAGTATGGTGGCCTTGATGGGTCGTATAAATCCTCGTGAAGTGATTCCACAATTTCTAGAAAAAAACTAAACTTTTACACATTGTAACCAATTGAAAAAAGTACAAAATCAGCGAAAGTTCCAAACTTATGTAAATATCCAATATAGGTTCACTCTACACGTCTGCCTGGTTGCAGTCAGACAGATTGAGTTCGTTACTGTTTGGAGATATGAAAATGAAATTCCTAATCTGAGTGTTTGTGAACACAATTACATGATGTGTTGCACCAAGGACGTAGTATTCACAGGTGACTGCTATCCCAAGCCGGTCGTACTTGTTTTCAGCTCTCCGCTCATAACTTTTCCTTTTTAGGTCAGTACCCTCCAAGACGACAATTTCATTTAGTAAGCACGTGGGGATACTTCACCAAGAGCAATTCACATCTTTGCAATCTCCCTCAGCTGAGTCATTTCCACTTTTGATCAAGGAGAAAGCTCTGATATTCAGCCATCCTCTAACCCAGCCCCTCAGTTCCCACGAGACATCATTTGCCGATGGCAGCCGACAGGAAATGGTAACTAGAAAAATATTTTCCCGTTTCCAGTTTTCCCCCACTGTGTGTGTAGTCTAGGGATCTCTTAGCCGAACCTCGAGATACGGAGCAATTGGACAGAGTGATAAGATAGACTCTCCCAGGAGAACCACCCCGATGTTTTGAAGAAGTACGTGAACTGCATTATACAAGATGTACTCTGACTCGAACTTGGCTTGATACGTAATTTGCTTTTATTTGAACACACCTCTGACACGAAATGACATTTCCCAGTAATGTTTGTGTCAAGAGGGTTTGCAACATGACCTCCAGCTGTTTTGAATGACATTATCAGGGATAATAGCTACCATGACATCGCGTCTGAAATTCAACAGAGAATAGAGAGGAACATAATGTTCAGGGGAAGGGATCGACATGGAGGCAGGGCGCGCCGGGTGCCGTCATATTGCCGTATAGGGTGCTACTTCACCGAGAGTATGATGTGTATTAAGCCAGGTGAAGCAGGGCGTGCAATGGAAATAATCCAGGACCCGAATTGGCCAAAAAGACAAGATAGAGCTTGGAAGGGCGTGGCCGGTGGAAGGGGCGGGGTATCGATTCAGGCAACTTTTGGTTGGGCAACTGGCAGACTTATCCAATGACCAATAACAAGCCTTTGCTTAGGTGGCACCACGCTGGTGTTCGCGCGCACTCAGTGCTTCCTCGACCAATGGGGCTTTTATTCTACACGTGCGCATCAAAAACAGGTGCGATGCGCGCATGAGCATGGAGCCATCTCAGTAATGGCGCGGACCTTTCTTTCGTTTGTAAACATTGAGCGCAAGTTTATAAATTATGGGCTGACACAAGGGTTCACAATAAAGGCGTGGTTGGCAACAGATTTTGCCCAAAATGCTCATTAACACCCTCATTGTGTAAGAAAGAGGAATTTGTATTAAGTCTCTGGCAGCATTTGTTGGTTTTTTGTATATGCAACAATCCATGATAGTTTGGAAACAATCTCTATTCTTTCAACGTTAGACCTTCCGTAGTTTGCCATCTCGTGGTTGGAAAAAAACTGCCAACCACAGGTTGGTATTAAGGTCAATGGCATAAGGTATTGGTCATCAGTGAACTTGTATATTACGGGAGATCAGCCTCCCCCATCCCGTTCCCTAAGGACACTCCCTCCCGTCACACCCGCCAAAGTTTGCCTGTTCATAACATGAGTGGACATGGAAGATAAGAGAGAAAATGAAAAAGTCACTTTCATAACAGAATCTGAAGAAATAGGGCAGGCTCATTCAAGACCCCAGTGTCCGCGTCTTGGGACAAATAATGAAGATGGTGAAGACGCATATACAACAGACGTGAAGTATACTCTCGGTCAGTGATCTTTAGTAGTCTGGTGAACGGCTGCTCTTTTCAAGTGGCACTGACTGCAAAATATACTGCTCTTTGAGAGGACAATGCAAGCGTGTAATTATACACTCTGTTATTCGTTGCCATGCTCATTGTGCGTGACACAAAGATATGAATCCATGGCGACACTACTTGATTGTATGAAGTGCTAAATTGAATGGGCCATCATTGGCGTCTCGTTCAAGAATTTTTGCCCGAGAGCATTTGGTTGCTGTTTTTTGTTTTACCAAGAATGCCCTGGGCTGAGTTGACGTCATTCGACATAGACAGAATAGACAAATCTGTGATTGGAGCCTATAGATAAAGAATTTGAAATCAACTTAGACTTGGGCAACGCGAATGGCACCTAAATTAAATAACGCGAAAACAAACATTCCAAAGTCCTTTTAACATGCGAATTCAATTCAGCATGCGAACTGTGTCTGTTTGTTTGTCGGGTTGCTTGGTGAGCCAGTTAATTGTTGGGTTGTATGTTTGTTTGTTCACGATATTTTTTTTTTGTCAGTGAACCTAATAATATGATAAAGAAGGGTTCTTATTAATTTACTTTGCCAAACATACAGCTACAATCCCAGCCAAAACGATTGGGACACTTCCTGAGCCTGCCACGGTCACCCACTCCCCCACTTCCCCGCCCGGTCAATGTTGTTCTCTCCAGCTGATGGAGCATACACCGCGCAATGAGAGACAACATTGAGTGGGGGCCGGGAGGTTGGGGGCCCAGCGAGATTCGGCCAGGATTGTAGCCTCAAATGCACTCCTTCCATCCAGCGTGAATTGATACAAATCTGTGACTTACCAAAGAAACATGTTGTTATCGCCTCACCAGAGACAGTGAGTACCGTTTAGTTATTTCTTTCAGTGCAAATCCGAAATTCCAGCTATAATTGAAACAGGCACCGAACTGGGAACTATTTTAGCACAAGAGGGCGCTGGCATACTGTAATGGTTTTCCCCCAACCTCGTCCCCAGGGTGTCGAGCAGTACGCGCCCACCACTACCTGGTATTGGATCAATTGCATGTGCAAGATTTTTGAACACGTATGTACGCAGGGACATATTACCATGAATGTCCAGTTCATGAATGCTGAGCAGTTCGATAGCTCAACTGGTACGGGTTGTGATTTTGTACCGCGAGGGATCCTCGCGGGGTAGATTCGACATAATCATCCTTACCCATTTTTTTATTTATTTTTTTTCTAATCTCAGGCTTTGGAGGATTTTTTTAAAAGGGAAATAAAGTCTGAATTTCATCACGTTCACATTTTTTTCCTTCTAATTTTATATTTTTTTCCTCACGTTTTAAGAGAGGTTTAAACCCAAAGCGTCATAGCGTACACAACATGCGGATGTCGTTCAGGGGAAAAAAAATCGCGAACCGGCAATGCAATCAATAAGGACTCTAGCGGCGATAGCTTCAAAAGGTTACTTTAAAAAGTATAAACTTCCCGGAAGTTGCTTAAATATGGAAACCAGCTTTACGTTTTTTTGCATGGAAAAAAATTGCATTTTAATTTATTATTAGTTTAGCCCCCTTAACTTTTGTTTAGCCCCTCCTAAAACAAATGCCATTAAATTGAAAACAAAAATGAAATGGCAGTAACAAATGTTAGAAGGTGACGTCACATGCGAATGGTTTCCCCCCCCCCGAAAAAAATAGTATTGAGAAGGGTCATTTGTAGGATTTTATCATTGAAAATATGCTAGGAGCCCCCCCCCCCTCCCAATTGATTTTCGGAGGCCTAAGTGTCCGGAAAACTTAAAACCAGTCTGCGTATCAGCACGCCTCCAGCTCCCTGCACATTTTTTTTGGATCCACCCCTGCTAGCCCCCCTAAAATATAGGTTCTAGAGCCGAGCCTGGATTATGCCTGTTCCATGCTAGTCTAGAGGCTAGACGTTGACATTACTGTTTGTACGCGATCCCGCCGCGCCGCCGCGATAACCGGCCGCCGCAGAGGGCGCTATCACGACCAACCAATATCGCCCACGAAACCATAGACATAAAGAACCTATGCACGAAACCGTCAGCGATATTTTTTATTACACAACTATCTGGGGCAACCTCGTCCCCAGTGCTTACTTTATTTCCAACCGCGTTTCCAATAGTAAACCCTGGATAGGAAACTTTCTTCCTGTATCCTGATTGGATACCGCAATTGGCTAGTAATGGATTTTTATCGTGTACTTGGTGCTATATATTCACAACGTGCAGTACGTGTTTTCGCGATCATTCGTCCACACCTTCTCGAAAATACTAATTTCCTTTCCAATTTTCTCATATTAATATGAAATATGATACCGCATGTTGTCTTGATAAGATCGTAACAGTTTGATTTCAAAAATCGTGTTTTCGTTACTCACGCCGTGCTCGCGCTGCTACGAATTGACTCTGTTTTTACCCCAGACACCGCAAACAAAAACAAACGCTAATGTGTAACGCATATCCAGGCACCAGACTGTTCCTCATTTGCATACGTGTGCAAAAATCTTGCACATGCAAATGATCCAATACCAGGGTGAGAGAGCAGGTAGTGGTGGGCGCGTACTGCTCGACACCCTGGGGACGAGGTTGTATCTGGGGTACCTTGTGCGCTTTCCTATGGGGCATTTTTATTATAAACAGGCTGGAGTGGAGGCTACTATTTTTCAACTTAGTACGGATTTCGGACTTATTTTCCCCTTTTATAAAAAATCCTCCAGAGCCTCGGATCAGAAAAGAAAATGAAAATTGCTGCTGTACAAGTAGTATCCTACTGAAAAATAACGTTTCTAAGATAAAACTTTGACTTGTTGAAAAAAGAGAGCAAAACCTGATCAATGCAGAGCAGGGAATCGAACTCGGGACCTCTGATTACTAGCCAGTCTGCATGACCACTAGGCAATGGCGGTGCTCGACCTCACCCTGCAATTCATAAAATTATTATATACTTTCGCACATGTGGAGAGAGTATACGCGCGCGCGTGTAGGTAAAAGGCTACAGGATTGGCTACAGGATTGTGGAGCGTCGCTACGCGGCGCTCTACAATCCTATAACCTTGATTCAAGTCGCCTGAAAAATGGGTACCTTGTACTATTGTGTAAATAAAATATTGGCAACCCGTCAGAACATTGTCTAGATCACTTGCTACAATCTCCCCCTGAAAAAATGGGGGAAATTAGTGCGCATGGCGACATCTGCAGGCAATTACGGTTCATTTTCAGCCCCACACATAGTACACACAACAAAAGAGCTGACCAGTGAAATTGCACAAAAGTCTTGCTGAAAATTTTAGTGTTTGCTTCGGAACTACTATGAAATTTTTTAATTGCGCGCTGCGCATTTGTTAGGCCAAACAGCTGCGCGCGCATTACACAACCAATAACAAGCGAGATCGCTCGTACCCCCGCCCTGCAAACATTAACAGGACGCTGGGATACTCTGATAAATTCACGCCCTGATTGGATAGATTTTGCGTGACCTATGACGCGGGCATGACCTGCAAGTCATCATGGCCACGACCCCTGCAAGGTTTCAAACGGCTCGCTAACGGCCGTTAATAAGACTGATTTATTACTCTTTTATTCCAATTCATAAAATTTAATGCTTTTGTTTTCATCGAAAAGCGTTATAATGTAAAAAAAAAAATTGTAAAAATTATCTGTGTTGTAAATTTGTGATTCCCGTCACTTGCTCAGGCTCCGTTTCGAAGTCACGAAGGGTCAACGATTGCATAATGCGACGCTCAAAATTTCTCCACATGGTCTGCAATGAGAACGAAATCACATCCGGTGCATTTCTATGAGAAGTTTTCGGATAGCTTTTGCGCGCATTGTCTAACTGCGGTCTTAAACAGCTGCAGCCAGATGCTTTATACAATAGGTCATACGTCACTTCCTGCACAAGATTCTGTGAAGCTCATCAGCGTATCCCAGCGACCTGTTTGCAGGGGCTGGGGACGAGCGAAGTGATCAAGACGTTGTTTTGACGGGTTCGTAGGCGATTTTGGTTGGTCGTGATAGCGCCCTCGCGCGGCGGCCGGTTATCGCGGCGGCTCGGCTTCGCTCGTACCCCCGCGCCCTGCAAACAGGACGCTGGGAAGGGCTGACGAATTAACGCTCTGATTGGATATATTTTGCGCGTGACCTGTGACCTGCAAGTCATCACGACCACGACCCTGCAAGGTGTGGCGGATTTTACTATTGCCAGGTCGGTTGTCGAGTCCTCGGCGAACACTCGCGGGTAAGGCGAGTAACCCTAACAGCGCCGAGGTGCAGGTCCGTTTGGTTGGAAATATACCACCACGTATACTCAGTCTACTCACTGGATCGCTCACTTCCAGACAGACAATACAGACTGACAAACATGCAAAAATGACTGTGACGCAATGACAAAAGGAAGAAGGTTTCACTGATTTATTTAATTAGATCAATTATTATGATTAACGTGATTTAGTTGAATAAGCCCTAAATAGCGCCTCAAGTGAGTGTTATGGCGCCTCTATTGAGTGTATAGCGCCTCCCGCCACTAGTTTGCACTTATCCACTAACGCAAGTGCCGCATTTATGAACTTCTACGCGCACAGTTGTTCCCTCGGCAACGCCTCTCGTCTCCTCGGGCCTCAAAGGGGTAGGCTCCTCGTGAGCCTGGATTATATGGAACGTGTAACTCCTCGATGAGTCCTAACGCCTCCACCGCTACCTACAGCAGC
Organism: Patiria pectinifera; assembly: GCA_029964075.1. Classification (NCBI taxonomy): domain Eukaryota; kingdom Metazoa; phylum Echinodermata; class Asteroidea; order Valvatida; family Asterinidae; genus Patiria; species Patiria pectinifera. The sequence goes on along the minus strand of CM057140.1, from coordinate 4,293,381 downwards.
CCTGCGCCTCAGTGCTCGGACCGACGCCTCAGTAGATGTACGCTCGCTAGCGTACGTCGTCCCTCGAGGCGTCCGGCCAACAGTCGCGCGTCTATGGCTCCGCTATATGCCCCACGCTAAAGGTAAGTATGCACATATACTTTTACTGCAGTACGCCCTTTCGCCTCCTTGGATTGACGCTCCGGTAGGCTTGGTTGGTCCTTCCAGCACGAGCAGCGTTCACCAACTGACTAGCCCGCTGGCGGCGACAAACCAATCGCGCGTCTATCGCTTTCTATGGCGCGCCAAGTCAAAACAAATTATGTCAATTGCTCAAAATATGTTACAAAGGTTTGAAACGGCCGTTAAGACTGAGTCATTCATCACTCTTTTAGTCCCATTCATAAATGCGGCGCCTTTTTTGTTGTTGAAAAGCATAACAATGTATCTGTAAAACCAACTTAAATCTGGTATGGAAGGTGCGCATTTCTATGGGAAGTTTTCGGATAGCATTTGCGCACATTGTCTAACTGCGGTCTTGAACAGCTGCAGCCAGATGCTTTATACATAATGTGACCCCGTGGGGTACATTACCTTGATCGTCCCTACTGTTGAAAGTGTTGTTTCTCATCGCCTCGTTTAAAAATAGCCCGGGAAAGAGGCTTCAGACAGCGCGCATACACACGCGCGTATGCATGTCGATCGGATGGACGCGCGCGCATACAACATGGTCGCAGCTGTGATTGGCTCGTAACGGGGCAGGGATTAATGGATTGGTCTATTGAGTGAAAAGGTACATTAATTTGTGTTCCTGTGCACTGAAAAAAAATTGTGCGAATATTCACGGTGCAGTAATCGCGGATCTATATCTTTCAAAATAATACTTTCGCAATTACTGCACGGCAACTGGTGAACATCCTACAATTTCAGACGCTTGGAATTTATTACCCTGCCGTGATTGGGGTCCATGGGTTTAGTACACCCTCTGGCACAAGTGGCACCCTTGGCTTCGCCTCAGGTGCCATTTGCACCCTCGGGTGTACAAAACACCATGGGCCCCATCACAACAGGCAACAATAATTGTCTAATGTATGAAAAATTTGAGTCTTTGCATGGTGGATATACTAATTAATGAAAGGTTTGCGGAAACACCATGTGCGAATAATTTCTCAACTCATCAGAGAATGGTTCTGAAAAGAACCAGAGGTACGAACTCGACGTTCCGGTCAGTACGGTCTGACGGTCGAGTTTATACCTCTGGTTCTTTTCAGAACCATTCTCTTTGTTGAGAAATTATTCACACATGGTGTTTCCGCAAACCTTTCATTATCTAATGTATGAAGCAAGTGATTTTATTTTAAAATGTGGTCGGAACATTGAAAACTGTAGTGATAAAGCGAATTCGGAAACGAAGCCGAGCTTTGAAAAAAGGTCGTCAATTTCGTCATGTTTATTTTTAGCCGCGGTTACTGCCTGACCTACTAGTACTAGACGTGAGCGTCGGGAATAATTGTTAAGTCTGGGAACCAGACTATTTAACAGCAAGGTGTAGGGTAAAGAAATGACACAATAGAGGCCGCGCCTACGCGACCCCGCACATTGGACCTCTTGATTTACCTGTACGTATACATGTACATTGTACATTGTAACACATGGTGTAGGCTATAAAAAGCTTCATCATTCCCAGGAATGATGAAGCGCATGCAATTCAATGCAATGTATGGGACAACAATGTATGTGTATGGGACAACAATAATGGTTGGGGACGGGTCGGCAGTGGGATCGCCGTCTTCTTGTATTCATTTTCAAATTTATAAAGAGACTGCTTCGTCCAATATTGTCAATTAAGTTGGAGGTAAGTAAAGACAATTATTTTCAGACAGGCCGTAGCCAGCCTGGAGGAAGGGGAGGCTCGTTTCAACCATATATAAGGAGACATTTTCCATTTTATTTAACAAACGGTTGTTGATTACGCATGGAAATACACATTGAGTAAAACACACAAATGTCAATCGCGATGAAAAAGTGGACCTGTGGTTTTTTCGGGGGGTTGTTGAAGCAGGGGGTGGTAAAGTCCAATGTCAAAATTTGAATACGCCCTTCTGGGAAATGGTTAACACCATGAATACAAGACTTTTGACACCAAAACTAATGCTGTATCTCTTAAATAAATGACGATGTGGTATGATCAAAACAAACTTGGGATGTGTTGGCTGACTTTCAGCAAAACTGTGTGTTAAATTTGCGGGATGCATAAATATAATGGAGGTGATGCGCAGGCGCGGTTCTACGGCGGGGGGGGGGGGGGGCCCCTAGGGGGCTTTACCTCCCCCCCCCATTTTTTTTTGTCTAGCCCCCCCCCCAAAAAAAAATCCATAAAAAAATGCACTAGCAAAGTGTAAGAATTTGACGTACATGGGAACGGTCTCCCCCTAAATCAGAAGGGTGCATTTCAGGGTGACCGTAAGGTCATGGACAAATTCTGCTAAATGCAATTCAAAAATCTGTCGGATTCATCAAAAATCTGCCAAATTCCCCAGAATTACTCGCAATATACAACAAACACCTAAAATCACATGTAGATGTTGTAGTATTGCCTTAATTAAGGTTCAAATTACTTTATAAACAATCTATAGTAACATAAAAATGTTTAAAAAATTGCGTAAATTTCAGGCTAAACGCGGTCGCGTCAAGACCAAGTCCGGTTCCCAGTGAACCTCAGTACCTAGACCAGCCAGCCTGTCCTATTATGTAAGGGTTTGTTTGAAAAGATTGAAGCGTTTTTAAACAAATATACCTTTTTTCAAATTTGTTGTTTTTCTGTCAAATATCCATGTTTGCAGAATTCTGCCAGAAATCTGCCAAAAAATCCATTCTGTCAAATTTTTTGTCAAACTCGTTTTTTTTTTACAAAAAAAAGCTGTCAAAGTTAGCCGAAAATCGGCTAAAACGGTCACCGTGGTGCATTTGTACACTTTTAGTTGTACGATTGTAGGGTTTTATCAGCGCTCCCCATTCGCTCGTACCCCCGCCCTGCAACTAAACAGGGCGCTGGGAAGGGCAGATGAGCTTCACAGAATCTTGTGAAGGAAGTGGGGATGGCATTCTGGGTAATTTATCATGACTTTGTATAAAGCATCTGGCTGCAGCTGTAGACTGCTGTTAGCCAATGCGTGTAAATTCTATCCGAAAAGTTTGCCATAGAAATGCATACACACCATACCGGATGTGATTTCTTTTTCATTGCGGACCATGTGGACACATTTTGAGCGTCGAATGATATGCATTTCGACCCTTCGTGAAATCGAAACGGAGCCTGAGCAACTGGCTGGAGTTGAAAATTTACAAAACAGATAAGTTTTACAGATTTGCCTACATTATTGTGCTTTTCAACCAAAAAACAGGGCGCCGCATTTATAAATGACAATAAAAGAGTGACGAATTACTCTTTCTTAACGGCCGTTTCAAACCTTGCAGGGTCGTGGCCGTGAAGCCTTGCCGGTCACAGGTCACGCAAAATATATCCGATCAGAGCGTTGATTCGTCAGCCCTTCCCAGCGTCCTGTTTGCAGGGCGGGGGTACGGGCGAACGCTCCCCATAGAAACTATGACACGAACCTCCCCCACGTATTGATTTTCAGAGGCCTAAGTGTCCGGAGAAAATAACCGGTCTACATTTCAGCACGCTTCCCTGGAAAAAAATCTGGATTCACCTTGCTAGCCCCCCCCCCAAAAAAAAAAATATATATATTGGCTCTAGAACCGCGCCTGGTGATGCGTACTACGGTACTCTCTACCCATACCGCCCGGCAGATCCGTCCCTATTAATCAACGGCTATTATTTCCGTTATGCACGGATGTCACAAATGACTATACACTGCGTTTATAAATTTATTTGATGCCCCACCTCATTACAAAATTCCGACATTGTAAAAAACACGATCCGTTATAAAAAATAAAAAACCTCTGAAGCCTTATTGTGTTGTCCACGTTCTTGTAACAATAAATGGTACAATAATATTATACCCCCCTCCCCCAGATACATCTAAACCATGGCAGAGGCTGCAACCAGAAACACGCTGGGTCAAATCAGCCGGGACCATCTGGAGTGCCCGATTTGCTGTTGTCGATTCGCCAATCCTAAAATACTGGACTGCTTGCACAGCTTTTGCCTTGGCTGCCTTGACGAGCTTCTCAGCAGTCAAAAAGCAAAGACTGGCGGGATTTCTTGCCCAGTTTGCAGGCAGGTGACGGCCATTCCAGATACAGGTCTGCAAGGTCTGATGAATAGCTTCGTTTTGAGCTCCCTTGTAGATGAATTCAACAAGCAAGAGCTGTTACTTGGAGGCACATCAGCGCCCACTTCAAGGTGCGAAGATTGTGACGAAGGCCTGGAAGCATTCGCACGATGTCAAGATTGTGATGAAAATATCTGCAAGATTTGCCATGACGCTCATCGGCGATCCAAGCGCACCAAATATCACCGGATCGTCACAGTCGAAGATCTGAACCGAAAGGGACTCATCAGGCCCACGGAAAGTGGTGGTATCGCACCCAATTGCCGGATCCATGTTAGTTATGAATTGTGTTTTTACTGTAAAACTTGTGAGATGATGATCTGTGCAAGGTGCGCTGCGATTGATCACCGAACAGCTGAACATGAATACACGGACATTTCTTGCGTCGTACATTCATTTCGTCACGATGTCGAGGAGGGTTTGAAGGTTGTTGAACGAGACATCGAGGAACTCAAAGCCAAGGAGAAGTCGCTTGAGAACTCAAAATGTCGATTAAGTTTCATGGTGGCTCAGACTTGCCAGGACGTTTCTGACAAAGAAGAACAAGAAGTTGCCAAAATCAGACTCAAGTCCCGTCATCTTAGAGAAAAAGTGGCAAACATCGGTCAAGAGCGAAATCAAAAGTTTGAGGAAGAACTCAAAAGCAACCGTGACAAGATGAACAGGGCAGAACGTGTCGTTGCGTCTATCAACAATCTAATGTATCAAGCCGACGACTTCGAGATGTTGGAACTAAAGCCAAAGGTGATGCACAACTTAGATTACTGGAAACTCCGGAATGAAGATGCATGCAGTGTTGATCGTGGCATGTCATTCATTGGGGTCAGATGTCATGACATCGTAGGGGAAACAGATCTCGGCGAGATACTTCTTGAAGAGAAATGGCAGTCGACAAAAGAAATCATGTGTAACTTTACAATGGCAACTGATGTAGCTTGCATGGGCGATGGGAAATTTGCAGTTACAGATTTAGACAAAAAAGAGGTAACAATGTTGACCTCAGCTGGAGAACAAATAATAACCTCTCCAGTCAAAGTTGGGGATGAACGACTGGAAAAACCATTCGGAGTAACAGCGACCTCTGACGACCTACTTTGGGTTACAGATACAAACCAAGTGAAGGTGTTAGACGGTGACCTAAAATTGATTCGTCAGTTCACACCGTCGCAGGAAGACACCGAGGGGCGATTGGCAAGTCAACTTGTTGGCATCTGTGCTGACAACAACAGGGTAGCCGTGGTAGACAGGGGGAGAAAGGCAATATCTCTCCACAAGTTAGATGGCTCTCTGATTACAACCATTTTCAATGAAATGGTGGATGCATTTGTCGCGATGAGCAAAGACAAAATCATCTTCACAAACAACACGCACAGTAAACTGCTGTGCGTAGATTTTGAGGGCAATGAAGTATTCAGTACCGATACTGTCAATGGCAATAGCGTACGATTGCACCCCTGTGGTGTATGCTGTGATGAGGCTGGCGAAATCTACGTTTCTACTCAAAGTGACAAAACAGAAAGCTCTGAGGTGCACCATTACGATTCCTACGGGGTGTACCAGGGGTGTGTGGCTCGTGGACTGGGCCATCCCTTCGGCATTGTGTTTACCCCGGGAGGTGGTCTTGCTGTCGCAGATGTGTTCTCTGTTAAGATCCTTCGGAAGTTTTAAAATACGTGAAAACTGACCAGATAAAACCAAACTGAAAACGGACTCTTCGGATTGGTAGTACTCTTAATAAATGGGGACATCCCCGATTCCTAGATGCCAAGGGTACTTTTGATACGTGATAATGGTGGATCTGTTTTATTCTGGACGTCTGACCTCTTATCCGTTGCTGAAAACGATTTGGTCAGGATATGGGTCATTTAAACTAGGTCCGGCAGCTATGGCACAGCTCATCATATGATATTTTGTGTTTGTGCGGTTAAAAGAGTGTTAACCCATGGTCATTGCCACGTCACAAGAACATTTGTCATCATTAACATAATGTTGTAGGAGGTTCCCCAAATATTTTCATTCTCTTTGTAATGCTGTGTACAGTCAAACTAAAAGTGATAATATTGGTGTTTCTTAAATGGTTTCATAATTGAATATCAATTGGATCTTGAGAGGAGAAATATAGTAATCTAAGGGAGAAAAATAACATAACTTTTATGGTCTGCCAGTGTACCATCCATTTTCTCGCTGGATCAGTTTGAAACAGTCTCATGATAATATTTCCAAAAATTAAAATTTCTTGGGGAAACGACCGAACTGCTTTGGATGATAAACCCTAACACAAATGTTGGTATTGGAGTATTTGAATAATTAATGACCCTTTGCACTGTCACGTGATTGAAAGAGATGCCGTAGCCCTCAGCTGGTGCCTAGTCACCATTGTAAAATAAAATCTTAGTCCCGTTAATCCTTTACTGTCCCAATTTGTGCTTATATCAGCGTTTAAAATCTCCAACCCGTTGCTATCTGCCACTCTGCATTTGTCTACTGTTACTGTGAAGGTTCGGCTGTATAAAATTATATCAATATTTTTTACATTATTATAACCCCTGATCATTGGGCCGATGAAACATTCCAAATACAATCTCAGTGGTGACCGTTTTATCAGAATTTCGGCTAACTTTGACAGATTTTTTTTAATTTAAAAAACGAGTTTGACAGAACATTTGACAGAATTGATTGTTTTGGCAGATTTCTGCCAAAATTGTTATTTGACAGAAAAACAGCAAATTTGAAAAAAATAAATAGTACATTTGTTTAAAAAAAAAAAGCTTCAATCTTTTCAAACAAACCCTTGCATTAATGGGACAGGTTGGCTGGTCTAGGTGCTGAGGTTCACAGGGAACCGGACTTCGTCGTGACACAACCGCGTTTTGCGTGAAATTTACGCAATTTCACATCTAAAATTATGTGACTATCGATATGGGCGAACGGAAGTTTCAATATGAAGCCCGGGAAGGGACAGGGTGGAATTTTTTTTTGGGAGTTTGCTAATTCGTTCGCACGAATTACTAATTCGTTCGCACGAATTACTAATTCGTTCGCACGAATTACTAATTCGTTCGCACGAATTACTAAGTCGTTCGAACGAATTACTAATTCGTTCCCACGAATTAGTAATTCGTAGGAACGAATTAGTAATTCGTTCGCACGAATTACTAATTCGTTCCCACGAATTACGAATAGGAATTCGTTCCCACGAATTACTAATTCGTTCCCACGAATTACTAATTCGTTCCCACGAATTACTAATTCGTTCCCACGAATTAGGAATTCGTGCGAACGAATTAGGAAATTCCAAAAAAAAAAATCCACCCTGTCCCTTCCCGGGCTTCATATTTCAAGGGGTTTGTTGGAAGGTTTTTTTTGTTATTAGGATTAAAGAAAAGTAAGTTAGTACCTCTCTAAAATTCAACAACTTTAAAGGGAATGTACAACATTGCTTTTGCTGCAATTTTTGGAAATAAATGGAATTGGAAGATTAGTATGTTAAAGCAAATATTGTTGAAATGACTTGTCTCACGTTCTGGGCTTGTAGATGCTGGAAAAACCAAGAAAAACATTCAAGTTCTTGTAGTCTGGTTTCCTGACCCCACTAAAAATGAATCGGAGCAATCATGACTTTGGGAAATTCTAAGGTCAGAGAATCAGTCTAGCAGGCTTGTACCCTTCACAGATGTGTAGACAATTGCAAAGAAAACGCGAAATAAATAATTTTGAAATATTAGGAGCATTTTTTTAAAAGCCAGTTTTCTCCAACGCTGGCCGGCCGACCAGCGTTGGAAAAATACAATTTGTCTTGAAAATGACAGCAAACCAGGAGCCACAACTTTACAGGATGCTTTAGACTGTCATTCCCTAACAATCTAGTGAGGTTTTTCGTGATTATTTCATGATTTCGTTTTGTGATGTTTGCAAAAAGTTGTATCTTCCCTTTAATGGTGCTTACTTTTTGAAAGGGAGATTGTACAAAATAATTGAGAATCTGTTTTGGCTCTGTTACTTGCATAATTTGGGAGATTTGGTATGATGCGAACTTTATAAGATTACATGTAAATTCACAATGCATTAGCATGTGCATCAAGATGTAGGTTTCTTTCACGTTTGTTTCATTTTCCTGTTCAATAGTTTGGACTATTCTGAGGCACCTAAAATGAAAGGTACCATCTGTCAATGGGGGCGCTGTTCAAAACCGACAATTAAGCACACAAAGGGCCAATATATGGTGCTTTTCAGGGCGATACATGTGCGAAATTATGAAAAAGCCACCCAAAAAGGCAGAGGCCACAAAAAAGGGCACCACTTCTTTTTGGAAAAGTGCACTTGTTCAGAAAAAAATTATTTAAAAATTACCCTTTACAAATTAGTGGGGGGTACGGGTAAGCCCGTTGAAAAAAGGGCATTTGAATGGAAAAAGGCAGTCTTTACAAAATATTGAAGGCCCGCAGGCTACGCTTATGAATTTGTACAAAACGTGATAAAAATCTGTGAAAGAAACTGTGGTATGCCAACATTACATTTTGGATAAGTTTTTCCTTTACATGTATATAAATATGTCAAATTACAGAATCCCTGTGGTTGGTGGAATGTAAGCTTTTAATTGCAGTGTATATTTGGGGTTCCTTAAGGCCAAACAAAAAAAGTCTCCGGTTTCTGGTATGGAGCTTGCCCAAAAAGTGGTGCGACGACGCGGCTTTCTTTTTTTTTTACCTGATTTTTTTGCCTCAAATGTCGGCTGATGACTGCAAATGGTGCCCGACTAAACTTAGTGCAAATATATGGGAGTCCAGAGAGGCCACATAAAGCTTATTCTCGACCATAACCCAATCTAGAAACAAGTTAAAATTGTGCAGCAGCAGGATTCCAGTCAAACCAGTGAGTTTGGCGGTTTTGAGACATCATCTTTCATTGAAAAAAAAACTGTTCATTTTGCCGACGCGCATGGCTACGGCGACGCGCGCGCATACCAGAAACCGGAGACTTTTTTTTGCCTAATCCCCCAGATTGGATTTTTATAAGGTGTGTTTCGGGGTGGGTGTTTGTTTAATTGGCAATGCAAGTAAATTAAATAAAATTAAAGATGTGACTTGGTGTTTAATTTTGTAAAGGTTTTAGCTTATATTTTCAGATCCATTTCAGCGTTCAGCCATTTGACACCTGCCCATTATGTTTATAGACGGGCATGATTGACATGAAAATCAACAATTTTCGTTTGTCGTTTGGGAAAATTTGTAAACGGGTTTAGCTTTTTTTTGTTTAAATGTGTTAACGTCACATCCTTTTATAACATTTAACTTGATATATTAAAACAAAGCGCACAAAGTATTGTAAATAAAACATTAAAATGTGAAGGTGTTATTACAGAAATGACTGTGAACGTGAGAGGGAATTGTATATACACGTGTTCATGTTTATTTTAGTGGGTATGGATCAGCTAATAATAGTCTCGGTAGAAGACTTAAATTTTTTATTCCCTGCAGCGGGTTTTAAGTTAAGGCTGCGATGGAGGTCTCCATCTACCAGATGGATCAAATCCAGTCTTGGCAATATTGGCAGTGCTACCCGGAAATTCCCAGCATGCCTCACACGCATGCATCAGCTTGAATACAGCGCGCGAGGTACGCTCAGAATTTTCCTGGGTAGCGCTGCCAATCTTGCCAAAAATGGATTTAATTAATTTTGTTGAGAAACCTGGCTTGTCACGGACCAGCTGCATAAAGGGAATAAAAAAAATTCAGTCTTGGGCCCAAGACTACTATTAAAATTTGTTGCATAAAAGCCTGAACATTTTAGACCATATTTCTCCTATATCAAATTCCCATGTGTAAATTAAAATTGTGCAAAGTTGAATCATGCAATGAATCCTATGAGTTGTCTGTAGTCCCTTGCGTTTTGATGGTTTTGAAAATTCAGCATGGTTTAATGAAGAAGTCTACACAATGCGCTGTGATTTTATTTCAACCCAGGTGAATTTGTCCGTGGATGTACATGTATTTCGACTCCATTTCACTTCATCTCTGCATACACTCAAGACTGAACCATTCTTTACTCGGTTTGATACACCACCAAAATCAATACCCGTCATCCGATTGGTTGGTCTTTGATCATGTATCATCAAATTACAAAGCTGTATTCGTCCCAACCTATGGCCTGGAAGCACCGCAAAAACAGAAGTTCCATTGTGGTCAGGCTAGTTAGGCCAAAAAAAAAAATATTCGGTCTCTGGTAAGACCAAAGTTCCGGAATTGACACGGCCACGCGGCTTTTTTTTTTTCAGCTTGGATTGTACAGACAAGGTGGGTACTATTTTGATTTTTTTGGTGTCCTCATGTACATTGGTGGCCTCCATAATTTGCCTTGGTGCTTTCGATCATTTGCCTTGGTGCAATTACCCATTCCTTGGTGCTCTTTGGTAAAAAAAAATTGAGGTGCGGAAATAGAGGGCGCTGTTGGAGCTACCGCGGAACATTTTGGAGAAAAAAAAAGATCGACGCGCGCCCTGACCAGAGACCAACTTTTTTTTCTTTTTTTTGGCCTTACCAATCAGATGACCAGAATTAACTCCGAGTGACTCAACGTATGTCTCAACATGCCAGACTACGACCACGACTACTGAATCAGCAATCGGCCCTCAAACAAGTGCCCATCAGACAGTGTCTACAATCTACATGCTCCCAAAACCATGCAGCTACCCTTCCACGTTTTTTTCTGACGAATACATGTTCTATATTGAACAAACTTGATGAGATGGAATTGAAGCTTAACAACGAGCAAATAGATGTGGCTGTAATAACTGAAACATGGATCACTCCAAATACTGCTCTTGAGCAATTCTCCCTGGAAGGTTACAATGTCTTCAACAAGTGCAGACTTGATAGAAATGGTGGTGGGGTATCTGTGTACGTAAAGAATCACATCAAAGCTTCACCGATTCATGATCTCAATGTTCCACCTGAAATCGAGGGAGAATGGATAATGTTGAACCACCCGAATTTCCCGAGAGCTGTTCCTTCCATTGCAGTGTTTGCAGTGTACAATCCACCAGATTCCCCATATGAAGATCTTCTACAGCAACACATCATTAGTTCAGTGGACTATCTTCTGACACATCAACCAAGTACTGGAGTAGTATTGCTTGGAGACTTCAACAAATTTGACATTAGACCCATTTGTAATGGTAACAATCTCACCCAAGTAGTTAACAAGCCGACTAGACAAGATGCAATTCTTGATCTTATTGTTACTAATTTTGCTGATCAATACAAATGTCCTAGTGTGTCTGCACCTGTGGGCAGAAGTGATCACAATTGTATTATATGGGTTCCGAAAAGTCTGTCAGTCACCAATGAAGCGATGACCAAAATTATCAGACCTCTTAAAGATTCTTGTATTAGATCTTTTGGTAGATGGATACAGGCCCAAAGCTGGGATGAAGTTATAACTGCCAGTGACTGTCAAACCAAATGTGATGCTTTTTATAGTATGATGGATCAGGCTGTTGCAAATCACTTTCCTGTCAGGGTAATTAAGTCTCATATTACTGACAAACCCTGGATTACTAATCAAATTAAGTATTTAATTAATCACAGACAGAAAGCATTTGATGATGGCAACAGACACCAATTCCGATGTATTCGTAACAGAGTTATCAGAGCGATAAAAGCAGCTAAACATTCCTTTTATGCTGGTAGGATTCGCAAATTACAAAAGCTGGACCCAGGGAGGTGGCACAAAGAGGTGCGTAACCTGGCTAACATAAAGAAAAGTAACCTCACTTTACATGTGCCAGACATTGATCCGTCAGATCATGAATCCGTTGCTAACGTCATAAATAATCACCTGGCGAGTTTCTCACAAGTACACGAGCCCCTCAATCTTGACAATTTGCCAGCTTACTTACCATCACGTGAGCCACCTCCTCAGGTCCATCCCTGGGAAGTTTACAATGAATTAAAGAGAATGTCCGTTAGTAAATCTGGAGGACCCGATAATTTGCCAGCCAAATTGCTCATAGAATTTGCGTATGAGCTTAGTACACCAGTTACTGAAATAATCAATGCATCGTTTTTTCAATGCAGCGTTCCGGTTCAGTGGAAACAAGCCGACATTGTTCCCATACCGAAGCAACTCCCGCCTACTTTACATAAACTTAGGCCCATCTCTTTGACTCCATTACTGGCAAAAATTGCTGAAGGTTTTATTTGTAAATGGATCATGAACTCTATCCAACCCAATGTCGATAAAAGGCAATATGGCAATCAGAAAGGAATCTCCACTACCCATTGCCTGGTTGATGTTTATCATAACCTAGTCTCTGGTGCTTGTGTTCCAAATAATGTTAGTACCCTTGTGCTCACAGATTTTACTAAAGCCTTTGATTTGGTAAACCATGAAATTGCTGTTGACAAACTGTTGGAGTTGGGTGTATCGCCTGCTATTGTGCAATGGATTGTTAGTTTCCTAACTGGTCGTCAACAAAGGGTTAGGTATAAACAAACATTTTCTGATTGGCATACTCTTTCTGGGGGTGTGCCCCAAGGTACTAAACTCGGACCTGTTGTATTCCTTGCCTATATTAATAACGCCGTTGACTGTACTCAGAATAAATGCTGGAAATATGTAGATGATCTCACTCTCAGCGAAAATAGACACATTACTGGTGTAAGCAGGATTCAGGCAGATTTAAACAATCTCAATGACTGGGCATTGGCAAACAAAATCCAATTGAACCCTTCTAAATGTAACACCATGCAGGTGTACTGTGGGAAAAAAGATCCTCCCTTCGTTCAATAATCCATTTCCAATGTTCATCTTCAACAGGTTCCCAGTGTGAAGTTGTTAGGTGTTACATTGCAAAACAACTTAAAATGGGATGCACATGTCATGGAGATTGTTAAAAAAGCCAACATGAAACTTTTCATGCTTAGGAAACTCAAAATGACAGGGTTAACTGACAAAGAGCTTGTGACCGTGTATAAAGGTTATATTAGGCCTGTTATAGAATATGCTGCCCCATTGTGGCACTCGGGCATCACCACAACTCTTTCTAATCTATTGGAATCAGTTCAAAGAAGAGTGTGCCACATTATATTGGGTCAAAAATATACTGGATATGAACAAGCTTTGACCAGTTTTGGTTTGGAACCCTTGGACATGCGCAGAACCTCCCTTTGTAACAAATTTGCAATGAAATCCTTTAACTCAAGCAAATTCAACGAGTGGTTTGTCAAATCTAAAAGCACCCATACTATGAATCTCCGGTCCAAACGAACACTTCATGTTCCATCTTGTAAAACAACCCGTTTTTATAATAGCCCAGTCCCATATCTCAACAGACTTGTTAATAGCGCACTCAGTTCACTCCCACCAGCCCAATGAAATTACCGGTTCTTTTTAGCATAGTACATGTATTGTTTTTCTGTGCAATTTTTGATATGTATACTATATTTTTTGTACTTACAATTTTCCTTTGTTTTTACCGTTTACTCTTTGTGATTTTAACCTCATCTAATTTTTATTGAAATTTGTATGTAAACTGACTTGTAATTCAGCCTGTGGGCTGCTATAAGCAGTGTTTTAATAAACCACAAATAATAATAATAATAATAACTCGGGCTATGCATAAAACAAAACAATGAATCCTCAAATTCATGCAGTGGAATAAAATAAACTCGGTGACGGATGGAATGGACCATTCCATCTGTCACCTCATGATATTCTTACCATTGCACTCATAAACATTCATTACTTGTATAATACATACCACACAGTTAATGTATCCAGACACAACAAATAAAACAAAACAACGACGTATTACATTTTTCTTCCGATATCTTTAATGTATTATCAGCTTTTTCGAAAACCAAAAAACAATTTAGAATCCTGATGACTGCCTTATGCAACTTTCAAACACAAGATTTAATCTTGGGAGTAATGTTTTGACTTGAGACGACTTCCACTAATAGTGTAGGGATGTGGGTTGAATGTGAAGACTTTTTCGTTGTTTATCTGTAGCCATACTGACGGATGATCTTCTGGTAGGGGGCCACCTTGGTCTTCACATTCCTGGCTGCTTTGCGACGCAGTGACTGCAGGGAATACAAAATGGGTTTTGTTAATATACATGTAACATGATTTGGGGAATTTTTTTTAGAACATTACATGTTTGTCCATTATAAACAAATTCAAATCTTGACAGCTTTTAGGTTACATCCACAGAGCTATACTAAATTACTAGAATGCTAACTTCATGTACAAAGTAATGCCTGCTGAGCGCATCCATGTTTGTGCACAAACCTATGGAGACCTAGAAATTTTGTACGGCTTTTGTACGGCTATCGAAGCCAATACGCCCAAAACCGAAAGGCTTGATCCGCAAATGAGCGTGTCATTTTGCTCTATGCAAACAGCGCAGATATTCGCTGCAGATACTTTTTGCCATCACGTTTTTTTTAATCGTCAATGCCGCGCTTAAGTTGTTTGTGTATGTTCTGCTTGTGCGTTGCATGAAGAGTACACTTTCAAAATTCAATCCATCTAATTTAATTAAGTTCTACAAACACGTACATGAATTCAAAATGTCTGCGCCCAGGACGGCTTCAAAGTGTCTCCGCGCGCAGAATGACGAGTTAGCGCTCTAGTAATTTAATATAGCTCTATGGTTACATCGGAGGTCAATCTTTTCAATTAATCTTTGCAATAAATATTCAGACTCCTTAAGCTGCCCGCAGTTCGACCTGCAATTTGCTTCCCCTTGCGACAGAACAATCGGCATTTTCGTGCTCAGGTCACAAGCAGCATCTGGGCACAGAGTAATCATAACCAGGCTTGCGTCACTCACAACGTGACAATGAATCACTATACAACTAGATGCTCCAGATGCGCGCACTACATCGTAACTTAACATAGGTCGACTGTTTGGGTTACGCGTTCCGTCACATCACGTAAGTTCAAAGTATTTTCCCCCACAACATAGACATTTGGAACCTGTGTGCATAGGTGGTGCCTCAGAATCGATAAGTCTTCTCACTGAACATCAAACAATGTAGGTTAAGTGAATCGTCAACATCATTGGCAGCACAAATGCACACTTCTTAGAAAGAAAAACAGTCGGCACTGTTGCCTAAGAACTCAGTCCATGTGCGTGTTGAGTGTAGAAATTCTGAAATCATGTTCTGTTCACAAAACTGAAACACTGTCACGTAGACCAGACTCAAATGTCTGTGATTGAGCCTTCGGTCTACTGGTCAAGATTCATGCTTACTACTAGCCCCTCAGAAGTTTTTTTTGTGCACAAGTGTAAAAATGGCTCTGGCACTGACGGGGGAAACTAAACGCAGGTTTCTCAGAGAATTTTAATTAAAAATGGAACAAAAGAACCAAGTCAATGAACTTTTTAAAAAATCAACTTTACATTCAGAGAGAACATCTCATTTAGACATCTACATTGTATTGGATTCAGTTTTTAAGTTGCGTTCTCTGTGTTCTTCAACAACCACTTCTTTTTTCCATTTTGGATGGCTGCAACCCTCTGAAAAAACCAAGATCTGCTTTGTGAGCAGACTGGCTCCCGGTCCGTACATTAACGATACTGATTGTAGGGCGGGAACCAGCCTACCCCGCGAGAACAGAAATATTGTCTGGCAGGAAATAATTCGAAATAGTTGTAAAGTAATGATCAATAACTTAACATGGGCCAATTTGCTTCAGTCGATGTCTCATGAAAAAAAAAGAATAACTTTTGTATTGCAAGAAAAATTAACAATTTAGAAAGGGAATTTTTTTTTCAAGATGAAACTCGAAAATAGCACGGAGAATGCAACTTTATTTCCAGAGTTTTCTATAATTGTAATTCCAAATTCTGCTTTTTGGTCTTACCAGCGCACTTCTCTTGACCTTCCAACGCTCCCAGGAGCGAGCCTTGCGTTTCTCTTCCAGACTCTCAATGATGTCCTTGTACTTCCAGCCCACCTCATGAGCCAGGCGACCCAGATTGCAGAACTGTCAACGGCACAGAAAAAAATAGACATTTTGCTCTGCTTATTTCGCCTTCAAATCAGTTCCAAAATATGCCTTTTGTTTAAATAGTTGGCTTTTCTAATCACAAACCTAAAGCCAAAGTCCATCATTTGCAGCTTATCCAAAAAGTAACTGGCGTAATTATTGTTTTAAAACATACTTGGTTGAAAGATAGTAGGGGGACTAAACTCCCTGTGAAATTATTCTTTCTGGCAAGCTGTCATTTTGAAGAAATCACTGAAAGAAGGCCTTTCCAACGGTGCTTCTTAAGAAGCACTGTAGGAAATTCAAATTAGTACAATGTAGTTCGTTTTGTTATTCGGCGAAGCGCGCGCAAGCATTGGCACGACGCACGCGCGGTTGCTATAATTCGTTGGATCAGTGCGCGACATCGCGGCTCAGTGAGAACGTGTCTCGAACCCTGAATTTAGGCCCAATTCAAAACATGATTCAGCAAGTTCTGATTTGAAATCGAGATCCTAGAATGTGGTTTTTCTCGAAATATACAGCTAAAGCTGAGCTGAAACTTCATCAGGTTAGTTGTTCAGCAGCCTTCTTTAGATTTTGAGCACTTTTGTTGCTTCAAACGAACAAAATGCACAAATTATAAAATAACGGACTATACCTTTAAAAGGTATACATTTGCTTTTGCCGTTTTCTGTCTCAGATGGTGGTACATGTGAGGTTTGATCTCACAGCTAAGCAGCTCAAAGAACTGTGGGATCACTACATCATCATAGACAATTGACAAAACCCAGATAAATAATTAGCCCCAACTACTTAGGCCCTTTTTGCTAGGATCCATCCCCAATCCTACAAAAAAATCCTCTAACTGCCTCAATGTTAAAAAGGTGCCATGATTTCACAGGACGATTGAGACTATTGTTTACTTCCAAGTCAAGTAAGGTATTTCATAATAATTTGGTAGGTTTGTTCATGGACATTTGCAAATGTTATGTATAACCTTTAAAGTTATAAGCACCATTATGTTCTACTGCTTTTAATAGTGAGCAAAAACACCACACGTTAAAGATATAGTCCATCATTTGTAATTTGTGCATTTTGTTCGTTTGAAGCAACAAAAGTGTTCAAAATCTAATGAAGGATGCTGAACAACTAACCTGATGAAGTTTCAGCTCAGCTTCAGCTAAATATTCCGAGAAAAACAGCATTCTAAGATCTCAATTTCAAATCAAAAGTTGCTGAATAATGCTTTGAATTGTTTTGAATTGCAGCTATACGCGATGTCGCGCACTGATCCAACAAATTATAGCAAACGCGCGCGCATGTGCGTCATGCCAATGCTTGCGCGCGCTTCGCCGAATAACAAAATGAACTACTCATTTAAATTTCCTACAGTTCGTCTTAAGACGCACCGTTGGAAAAGCCTTCTTTCTTTGATTACTTCAAAATGACAGCTTGCCAAAAAGAATAATTTCACAGGGAGTTTAGTCCACTTACTATCTTTCAACCAAGTATGTTTTTCAACAAAAATTACGCCAGTTACTTTTCGGATGGCCGCAAATGATGGACTATAGCTTTAACACTGATAGGATTCGAACCCACAACCTCTTCTTTAATTGTGAAGACCTCTTAACCACTCTTCCACTGAGTTCGTCGGTTTTAGCTGGCTGGTTCAAATGATTATAGGAGCATATTGAGCAAGGGGTTGTGGGTTCAAATCCTTAAAAAGTTAATCTAAACATTTTCTACCAAGTTTTTGGAAAATTTTGATTGAATCAAGAACTTGACCTTTAAATCTAAAAAGTAAAGTGAAGATATGACTTGAGATTCAATCTAGACGGTTTAGAAGGAACAATGACAAGTCAGTCAGTAACTTACATCTCTGTTCTGCTTGAGACGCACAGAACGCAGGGCAGGGGGAGCAACGAAGTGCTTCTTCTGCAAGAGGAACAACGACGAGTGTTATCACTCAAGTAAATCCACTGTAAAATTGCATTTTTTTAACCCTCCTATGGAAACGCGCATTCTGAACCTTGTTATTACATGGGTCACAATCGGTCAAGCATATGTGACCAGCTCCACAAAAAAGGGTATTATGTCGCAAAAAAGTGAAATGAAGATATATACATGGTTGGAAAGCCCAAAATGTAAGCTTTCATTTGGGATATAGCAGACTTCCATAGCCCCTCCCGTTCTGGAGATATGACGTATTTGCATATTACATGTAATTACTTCCTTGGAGTTCAAATTATACAACTGAGAAAACAGGCTTTGAAATAGCTGGCTTTGTTGTGGAACATTAGAATGATGCACACAAAATGGTTGTTTTTTCCACTTTGTTCATCAAAATCAACATTTCTGTGAAAGAGACTTGAAACTGTAGGTATTAAAGATGTCATTCATGACATAATGAAAATCACATTTTGATGAAATTTTCACCCTCTCAATGTTGAGCAGGCCATTACACAATAATGCTAAGGGCGACTTAATACCCTTTTTTGTAGAGCCAGTCACATATTTCTGAAAGTGCCTTTACCCTAACCCCAATTGGGTATTCTTGGGGCAACTGTGGGCTGTGCTGTAATTGCCTTTGGCACTATGAGCAGTTACCTTGCTAAATGCAACAAGATGCAACAAAACACGGGGACTTGAGTTGCCTGCTAAATGCAACAGTATGCAACAACTTTTCACCTTTGTTGCTTTCTGTTGCATTCAGCATGGTTAGGGAACTCAGTGCATACCAGCCTTGGCACCAAGCAGTTACCCTGCTAAATGCAACCAAATGCAACAGTGGATTCTGTTATATCAGCCTTGGCACTATGAGCAGTTACCTTGCTAAATGCAACAAGATGCAACAAAGCACGGGAAGTCGAGTTGGCTGCTTAATGCAACAGTATGCAACAACTTTTCACCTTTGTTGCTTTCTGTTGAATTTAGTAGGGTTACTACTGCTAAATGCATCACTATGCAACAACTTTTCACCTTTGTTGCTTTCTGTTGCATTCAGCATGGTTAGGGAACTCAGTGCATACCAGCCTTGGCACCAAGCAGTTACCCTGCAAAATGCAACCAAATGCAACAGTGGATTCTGTTATATCAGCCTTGGCACTATGAGCAGTTACCTTGCTAAATGCAACAAAGCACGGGAAGTCGAGTTGGCTGCTGAATGCAACAGTATGCAACAACTTTTCACCTTTGTTTCTTTCGGTTGAATTTAGTAGGGTTACTGCTGCTAAATGCAACAGTATGCAACAACTTTTCACCTTCGTTGCTTTCTGTTGCATTGAGTTGTTAGGGTTGACGATACCCAGCTCCAACTAAAATGGATTAAAGAAATGATTCTTGTCCGTTTCCAACAGATCCCTCTCATAGACAGCCATCTTGGTAGGCTAATTACAACTGTGTATTCAACGCCATCAGGTACATGTACGCACAGTGGGCAAATTGTTCTATACACACAACCGTGTTGCTCGAAATTCCTTCGAAATACGGCACAGCCGATGCAAGTGATAAAAATGTGACTCCCAAAATGCCAATGCACCTGACAATCTGTAGGCAGTGACATCATTTGAGAGGGGTCTAGTGTCTATTTCGTCACCGTTTTCACGAAGAGGCAAATTTCACTGTCTGAACAAACATTCGAGATAATCGCGTTTAAAGTTGGTCCTTGTTTCATTTGACAATTTGAAACATAAAGTGCATAAAATATGCAAGATTTAGGTATCAGAGGAAAGAAGAGCTTCTAATCTTCCAACATGTAGCAAACTTTAAGAAAAATAGGTGATTAGTTTTGCAGAATTAATCAATTAAGAAAAGTGGCTGTTCGTGAAAACACAAAAAAAGACCAATTAAGCAAATTCGCCCCTTCGTGAAAACGCTAAAGTAACTACGCGCAGATTTCGCCCTTCTGCGGTCCGAGTCAATGCATTTTTTGTACAGTACGCGCAGATTCTGCCCCATTGCACATGCTCCTTGAAATCCAGCCCTTTGTGAAAACGTTTTATTGCACGCGCATGGAATTCACCCTTTACTGATATACGCGCCATTGTATTACAATGTATTTATTTACTGAAAATTTATTTATACCGTAGAGTGCGGAAATTCGCCCCTTCGTGAAAACGCAAAACGGCACTTTTGGCAAATTCGCCCATTCGTTAATTAGGTTAATTTAGATTTTAATTAATTTTTTGAAAGTATAGCCTCACCAGGTTGTAGACATTGATATATTTATTCATTTTCACCAAAAAAACCCCAAATTTCGAAAAACAGACGATTTTCATGAAATCCACCCCTTCGTGAAAACAGTGACGATTTGATGGTTATTTTGATGAGTGTCTTCTTCAACTGAACCCCACAAAATAGAAATATGGAACATATGTGAGGTTTGATATGGAACATGTGCATAGGTGGTGCCTCAGAATTGGTTATTCTTCTCACCGAACATCAAACAATGTAGGTTAAGTGTACATAGTCGACATCATCGGCAGCACAAATGCACACTTCTTTGGAAGTAAACAGTTTGAATGCAATTCATCGTTTAGAAGTTCACCACTGATTCATGTACGTGTATGAGTGAAAAAATTTCAAACCCATTTAACTGTGGCCCAATTTCAAGGGTGCTGCTGACCACCACATTCAGGGCTTACGATCACCATTCTGTGCCGACAGTGCCAGCAAAGCATACCTTGTCGTAGGGAGGGGGAACGCCTTCAAACACCTTCAGTTTGTTCAGGGCCCCCTTGCCTCGGGCACGCTTGTGGGGCAACATACCTAAGGGATTAACGGGAACGTCAAGTGGATTAACAGGTGTATGGGTCCTTGTAGAAATAATTGGTTCCACTTTTACAATCTGTGACATTGTACAATAAGACAATCATTTTTTTTCCCCGCTAAATATTAGGCAGCTTAAAGGGAATATACAACATTTGCAAACATCGAAAAACAAACCTACAAATTTTTACGAAATACCTTACTAGGATGTTGGTAAATTACAGTCTAAATCATCCTGTAAAATTATGGCACCATGTGTGAAGTCATTTTCAAGAAAAGTGGTATTTTGTATAAATTTCCAACGGTTGTCGGCCGACCACCATTGGAAACTACTGCTCCAAATTTACCATTTTTTTTTCAGTCCAAATTTTGTTTGCTATTGGTTACATGTTCATGAACGGGTGCAGGCCAGTTAGACTGGTTCCATTACCTTACAATTTTACGGCATCTATACATTGGTTCATTTCATCTTTAGTGAAGTCAGGGAACCAGACTACTTGAACATTTTTTGGTTTTCTTGTTTTTTTCCAGTTTTTTTGAACACAAAACTTCAAACATGTCAGTGTAACAATATTTGATCTGTTATACTAACCCCTCAAAATAGTTCATTTCTGAAAATTACAGCAAAAGCCAATGATGTACATTCCCTTTAAAAGTGTCCAGGAAGAGGACTGCAAATTGTCTGTCTCAGATGGTGGTACATGTGAGGTTTGATCTCACGGCTAAGCAGCTCAAAGAACTGTGGGATCACTGCATCATCACAGACAATTGACAAAACGCAGATAAATAATTAACCCCAACAGCCTAGGCCCCTTTTGCTAGGATCCATCCTCAATCCTACAAAAATCCTCCAACTTCCTCCATGTAAAAACTGCATACAGCCTCTATCCTCCAAAATCATACATTAACCCTCCTATGGTAACATGCATTGTTAGCCTGCTTATTACTTGGGTCAATATTGGTCAAGACCCCCATTGGTTTGCACACAGTAGGCCAGGAGGTGAGGAAGACAATTTTGACCATTGGTGACCTCTTAAGCAAAGGGAGGGTTAACTTCTTAAATTTGTTCAGTGGAGGGAGGACCACAGCCTCAATCCTTCAAATTCCTCCAACAATCGCTGTAATATACTGAGGCAGTGGGGATGATATTCAGAGGCAGTAAGGATGGTATCCAGTAAAATGTAGGTCTCAATTCTGCATAGCTGAAAACAAACAATGCTGGGTACAGCTTAAGACCTCAACACAATGCATCTGTCAAAATTAACGGCACTTTTTTAAACAAACAGTCCCCATCTTCAAAAATCCTTAAAAAAAACAGCCTTGTTGAGTTTGGATGTTGGAGGATGGATAGGGTTAAGTCATTGCTATCTTGCAGCTAGAATATGTGCAGGGCTTATGGACAAATCCACAACAGAGGACAAAGAGGACAAACAAGGGGTCAACTTGTTGCTGCAGTTCTTACCTCGGATGACTCTCCAGAAGATACGGCTGGGTGATCTGAGATGGTAAGGACCTCGGCTAGGCTTGGTGTTGGTCCTCTTGCGCAGGAACTGCAAGTACTTCACTGCAAAAACAAAATCAATCAATTTTGTTACTTGTCATGTGTGCTATGCAGATACTTGTAGATTAAAGGACTGTATACAGTATACTCTGGCTAAACCGGCACTCGCGGGACCCCAGAATTTGTGACAACTTAAGCGAATGCCGATATCTGTTGTAAGTTGTCATTTTGCCGACTTGAAGCGATTTGACGAGTTGTACGATGTCGGCTTAGCCGATGTTTACTGTAAATCAATTTTGTTACTCAGAATCATGTGTGCTATGCAGATACTTGAATCTGTAAATTAAGGGACTGCATATTTTCTGTCTCAGATGGTGGTACATGTGAGGTATGATCTCACAGCTGAGTCGCTCGAAGAAAAGTGGGATCACTGTATCATCACAGACAGATTACAAGATTACTGTTAAGTTTCTTGAACAGTGCAACTTCATGCAGAAAACCACACAATTCAACAGCTTTTGGATGAACTTACGCTTGTTTCGGTAGAAACTGCCAGAGATGTTGATGTCTTCACATCGCACGACCACAATCTTTTGACCTGGTTGGGAGCAAACATTGAAATCTTCGCTCAACAAGGAATACAACGTAGCACTTGACAAGCATTGTCCATACTTCCAATTTTGTCCGCATAATTGTAAAGGTTTTTGTAATACACAACATAGCTGGAATGTCATCACAAAAACTAACTGGCAACACTCCAAAGGGTGGATTCGCAATACAGCAACAATTCTGAACAGTACTTGGTACTTGGTTGGTTCTTCTCCTAAAGACTTCCATGAGGGAGTAAAACTAGGAGGCCAGAAACAACGGGGCAAACCCCTCCTCTTAGTGATAAGTGTTACTGGGTTCTTTTACGTGCGTTAGGCCTTTACACACGGGGCCTCCGGCTTAACGTCCAATCCGAAGGACGAAGCAATAATGGTTAAGTGCCTTGCTTAAGGGCACAAGTGTCCGGGCCCGGGCTTGAACCCACGCCACTGTTGCCTGTGAAACACCAGAAAAGTCCAGTGCTCTTAACCGCTAGGCCATGACACTCCACTCCACAGTAGCAGATGCAGCAGCATAAAAAGTATTTTCCATGCAAATATTACTTATGAATAAGCATACAAGTTTTCTGTCTCAGATAGTTAGGAATGTGGTTTGATCTCATTGTTGAGTAACTCGACAAAGCGTGGACACTGTATCATCACAGACAGATCAATCAGATTGATTTCACAATCAATCCTACAGTAAAACTAGACACTGTGAACTATGTCGTCATTCTTTATTGCTTCAATTTACTGAACAAATTGACTACACGTTATCTATAAGCATGCTAAGTGCATACAATTTTTACCATCATCACAAAATGCTTACTTAAAGAATATGAATTATGACAGGGTGAAATTATGGCCGGACACCAAACATACGCTGCAAGTGCGTTGTTTTAATTCCATGTGAATTCTCAAAAATTGATAATAATCGATTTTCCGTTGTGTCAAAGCAGGGATTGTGTGTCTAGTTTTACCCTACGGGCAATTGGAGTTTACCTTGGAGCAGGTTCTTGGCCACCAACGAGGCCAAGCGGCCCTGAAGGTGACCCCTCCCGTCGATAATCAAGGTCTGCAAAGACAAAAGTAAAGGACACAAAACTTTTATTTCAAACAAATGGACGATATTTTCTTATGCTGTGGGTTAATCATGATAACCTAATCTACTAATGATCAACATGGACGAATTCTTGAAAAAAGACCACCCGTGTGGCGGAACTCGTTGGCTCTGTGCGTGCACTGATCCACTTTGTTGGCTCTGCTTCGTGTCTTGATTACCACATGTGCACCTTGACTCAAGTCTACATGACCGGTCCTACTAAAATGCGTCAACAAGCATCAACCAATTGTGTATAAGTTTTGGAACATAAAAAGACATTTTTTATGGTAGAAACAGTGACAAAGGACACATTCAGCATATAAACTAAAGCTAAAATTATTTAAAAACTCGTTTTTTTGAACGCGAAATGTACGATGAGTTTGCTGAGTTTGGGGTGGCCGCCATTTTGTTTACGTGAAGCTAGCCGTACTACGCATGCGTGAAGTGTAGAGTGCCATCCAAACAAAATGGCGGCCACCTCAAACTCGGCAAACTCGTCGTACATTTCGCGTTCAAAAAAACAAGCTTTTAAATAATTTTAACTTTATTTTATATGCTGAATGTGTCCTTTGTCACTATTTGTATTTCTACCATAAAAATCGTCTTTTGATGTTCCAAAACTTATACAAAATTTGTTGATGCTTGTTGACGACCGTTGAAGCTTGTTGAAGCATTTAAGTAGGACACTACGTGACTGACAGCAGACACGATCCAGCATGCGCTTGATCTTTTTCGATGTTGGAATTTATATTACATGCAAACATGTGCAAACGAATCTGAAAATTACATGAAAAATAGACAACTGAAAAAGACGGGGACTTCTTTTCATTAAGAGTGTGAGTGTGCTTCTCAAGCGTTAAACAAACGGTTAACAAAATAACTAGCCTACAATTTCTTAAAAACTTAATTATTAAAATGTAAACTTTAAAATCAAAATTTGGCAAAGTAAAAAGTTGTATTTGTAACATTACTGAAAATATGTTCCAATGAATTGAATGACTTTCATTGAGATGAAAAAAGTGGCGTCAGCATGGTCAGGTTGCAACATTTTCCCCAGTCTTTAAAGTTTCAATTAAATTAAAATACTGGACTAGCAATTACCAAATTATACGGTAGCGCCAGTATCACAACTCCAGCAGTACCACTTATGATAATTTATGCTTACGTCACCACAAGTCAGGTACGTCACGTCACAGGACTTAAAATATGCAGTATCGATGGCGATCAGTGGCGGAGCTCCGGAGAGCGGGAGGTTTCACATCGAATGATCGGTCAACTTTCGGAATGTAACTTACTTGTGTTTGAGCAGAGCCAGCTGTCATGGCTTTGATGTGTCGTCCTTCCCATCCCAAACTAACAAGTGCAAACAATTACAATAGCATTCGGTTGTACCACGGAGGTAGAATTACTTGCACTTGGGCTAGTTGATCTGTAATTTGTCAAGGTTAGCGACTTACCGTGCCTAATATTTGTGTACAAAATGAAAACGGATTGTGCTCAGCGGGTAGTACTATTGGCAGTGTCGGCATTTTAGTCGATTACAACTTGAACGTACTGTGCGCTTAAAAATAACTTATACGAATAGATAAGGGGAGCCTTCGTTTTTGAAATGACCATTGTTAGCTTAACCGGTTTTAAGTTGGGCAGATGATTCGGGTCCCATGCATATTCTTCCATGATTTATTATTACATTTAGCATTCAAAAAGTAGGTAGGAATACTTTTTCGTGAACGCTTGCATTAATTGTTATTTAGTTTGTTTATTTTTACTCTTTTCCTTTTGACAACCATACAACTTAACCATATTTACAGAAACCTTGTTAATGTTTTAATTAAGCTATTGAATAAAAAAAATATTTTGAATTAATGGATTTGAATCTGTAACTGTAAATCTTATTTCTGTCGTTGAAAAAATTGTCCCCTTACGAAAAATCTCCGCGGTTTTCAATTACTTGAGTCCGTGACTGCGGAACGCCATAACCACAGAAATCCTTGGAGATGCTAATGATTTATCCTTTATCCATAGTGTATGGGATGGTTGACCTATGCTTGTCTCAATATTTTTCACAGGGAACAATATATTAACTGTGAGGCTGACACTTTCCCTGCATGCAGAAAAAGTTTGTGTAAGAGGGTTGTGGTTTTACCAAAAAATTACCATACTTTTTTTTTATCGAGGAAAACGTATGGGCCCACCATGCAAGCTTAAACAGTGCATTAGGAGAAGCGCATATGGTCGCAAACAACATGGTGAATCTCCCAAATTTTGATGTTTGCATTATAGGCCCAATTTTGGGTATGTGTACAACCTCAAAGCGGCATCTCAAGCAACACCATGAGCTGACGAGTGTATCAAGTTTGATCGTTCTTCCTAATTTTTTGAGTACATGTATATTATTTTGTCTGACAAAATTTCAAATTTTGTGTTTTGTGCTTTAACGTAAAAAAAACATTGGGCCTGTTTTGTTGTTGCTTTTGCCGGTGCCTCCTTTTTTTTACTTGTCAACATCACCGAACAAATTTCGATTTGATTTAATTAATTCGAAATTTCCTACAATCTCGTTTAACTTAATTGCTCTGTGTTTTAACCATTGATCTCCATTTATCTCCATTAGTGGTTTTAACCCATGCAGCTAAATAAACTTGGAGGAAGGTCCTCCATGTATAAAACAAGTAATAGATACAAGTACTGCACCGATTGGAGGAGAAGGGGTGTCGAAGGTCGCGAGTACGGCAATTATGGCCGAGTCATATTGCGTTGCATGTCAGTTACACCCGGTACAATTACGTACGGAAACTTGGGCATGTACATGTACAATGTACAGTACAATGGTGACAGTGCTGGTGGGCCTAATGACGATCACGCGCGGACCGACGATGTACATAATTCATAAGTTTGATGACGCTGTACTGTTCACGGCATAAATTATGATAAGTGGTACTGCTGGAGTTGTGATACTGGCGCTACCAAATTATACATGAAATAAAACCCCGCAATGCCGCATGACCAAATACATTAATGTAGGGCGCCCTCACAGCCTCAATCTAGGACAAAATTGTGATGAAACTCGAAAGAGCGTTTTTTGGAAGCGTTTTTATTCGATTTGTTAACAATTACAAACTAGAAATAGACCAAATATATTCAGTATAAGTCCCTTCTTCAAATGAAAGCTTTAGAATTTTAAAATACATTTCTGAATTTTGTAGAAACATCACATTTTGGCGCAGTGACTCGACGTACCTTGTGAAAGCTTGACATGGCAGTCGAAAAGGCCGACAAACGGGTTTCCCTCTCTTCAGTCAAGGGGCCCAACATTCACTTCCGGGTCGTGAGTTCCGCACTAGAATATTCAATGAAATAGGTTGAAGTAAGAGAAATATTTGATGATAAGTCTAACATACTTGATAATGATAGGTCATTTATATAAAGAAAAGCAAGACAAAATAAAGAGAATTGATAAGAAAGCAAAATTTATGCATTGTATTGTATATAAAGTATAGAATCCCCTCGCTATCCAAGCCTGACTCAGTGGCGCAACGGTAGCGCGTCTGACTCCAGATCAGAAGGTTGCGTGTTCAAATCACGTCTGGGTCAAATGCCTAACTTTTTTTCCTCATTTCGTAAAAAATTCCTTTTGTGTGTTGTTTTTGTTCAACCATTAACAGTTAACATATCTCCACATTCTAGAAGCATTTGATACTTTGATTTCCACATTTATTTTTTATACACTGGCATAATCACACCCGCACCCCTGCCCTGAAGAGATAAATTGAATAAAGCTCATGACCACCTGAGCTGGCCAGCTGGGGTGCGTTTTGGCGGTCATAACCAAGAATTGGTTCGATGGTTTCTCTTTGGTTAATTGTTTTGGGGATTTGAGTACTACATCATGCGTAATTCTAACCCAATTAAAATTGCCGGAGAAATTCACACGTATACGTCTAAATGTCAAAAAAATTACCAGGTGAAAGACTTCAATAATTATTAGGATTATCCCGGCGTGGCCAGGAGATCACTCCATACTACTAACATTCAATTCAGGCGTACTAGGTTAAACCTACGGAGCAGGTGTTTTAAAATGTCAGCCAATGAAAGTGACGACTTCTCATTAGCAAAAGTAAAAATAATGCCGTTTGCAAGTTATATTTCATTTCAATAAGCTGCAATTCTGGGGCCTTATTAATTGAAAGTAAAGGTCAAGCGGTTTAACGGAAAGCAATTACTGTACAACCTCACAAAAATACACACGATCAATCAGTTCAAGAGTTATAGTTCAAGGTAGGCCTATGTTGTCAAGTCCGAGTCCAAAAATATTATGTAGTGATAATGACATTTCCACACGGACAATTGGGTCCGGCATATTTTGTTCGTCCAAGGTTTTATAAATATCCCTTAAACCGTTTGGAAGAAATGTGTTTAATGTCTCGGTTCGGTAATTCGATTTTTCGAATTCACCTAACTTCCAGTAAACGTAACCCCGGAGTCAAGGTGAAGCGGCTTCATTAACTAGACAAATACCAAGGAACTATCACAGCCGAGGGGACTTGCCCTCCCCCCCCCCCCCGGAAAACGGGGGGGGGGGAAGGTAAAAGGAAAAAGCCAATAAATAAAAAGAGGTGCTAAGCCATATTGCTGTTAATTTGATGGGGGTAGGGCAAATGCTCCCCTGCTCACGCTCGGAAAAATGATAAATTGAGAATATAATGAAAAAGTTAAGGAATTTTTTTGGGGGGGGGGGAATTTGCTTTGCGACGCCCATGAACAGAAATCGCTCCTAATTTGAAATCTGATGACGTCATTATGACGATCAGAATCCGTACAAAACCAAAAGGTCGCGGGACAGCTAGTCTTTACAACAGTCGTAAATGTAAAAAAAATATTATTTCAATAATGTAAACATTCTGATCTAACGCCCCCAACAAAAAATACTTGGTGTCACAGTCTAGTCAAGCACGATTTATACGTTATGCGTGCAGTGTGGAGATCACGGTTACGAGTGTATAAAGGTTCCGACCGATTGTTTTAATAATATTGTATTGTCTTAAGTACTTCAGCTTTTAATACATTTTGATTTAAGTTATAAATTTAACAGTTCCTTGCAGTTTCCCAATCATTCGACTTTCTATGCATATAAATGACTTCATCCAAGTCCTTCAAGTGGTCATTTTCTCGACTAAACTCCCCAGGAAAATACTTGTGAATCACTAGCATCAGCGCAGACGCGTCGTAGCGGTGTCGCCCGTGTTTAGAACCAGGGGGAACGATACAGTTCTTGTCCATTGCGCAAGCGTACAGCGGTCGTAAGAAGTTCTGCTGAACGGTGGAACTGTTGATAACCAATTGTCGGTTCGCCGCCACGTGAGGGGCGTAAGACGACTTGGCATATTTCTCCTTGTCGACTCCGAGCCACTTGTACATGAGCTCGTGTGTGTAGTAAAAGTTGTGCTTTATGGGACTTTTGGTGTCAGCCTTGTAGCTATGGATACGTGATAGGTAACCATGGTGATCCTGAGCGAAAGGAAGGAGTACTTTTAGAGGTTTTCTGAATCTGACGGACGCATCGGCCCAGAAGACTACGCCAAACTCATTAACAGCTTCCTGAACGAAGAAAAGAGAAAAGCAGGAGTCCAATAAATTATTATACATGTAATTACATATCCAGTTCATTTGCACGACTGTATCGATCAACTTCACATCCTAATTCACCATATTGAGATTCTAAGTTCATTTTTTTTTACCCGTTCGTGTGAAAGTATTATTTTGCTTAAGGCCAAAAAAAAAAAACTCGGTCTCTGGTCAGCGCGCGCGTCGATTTTAATCATGCGCGTCAATCTTTTTTTTCCAACACGGAAGCTACAACAGCGCCCTCTATTGCCGCGCCTCCTCAAATGTTTGTACCAAGGAGCACCAAGGAATAGGGAAATGCACCAAGGCAAATAATAAAGGGCACCAAGGCAAATTATGGAGGACACCAATGTATAATGGGACACACAAAAAAGCAAAATAGTACCCACCTTGTCTGTACAATACAAGCTTGAAAAAAAAAACACCGCGTCGCCGCATCAATTCCGGAACTTCGGTCTGACCAGAGACCGACTATTTTTTTTGGCCTGATCATGATGTAGTTGAGAAAAATGACTAACCTTTATGATGATAATCTTCCAAGAAAAGGTAAGAACTTTCTTGACAAAGGCCGGGTACTTGTTGAACTGGAAAGGACGCAATTCCACATTGCATAACGCTCGGACCTGATGAAACACGACAATTATTAAATGATCATGAATATCTACTTTAATCATCTTTCGTTCCCCTCCCCTAATTTTGTTCTGAAGAAAAAATACGAACTAAGGAGAGACTCAGTGTGTTAATTAAGCGAAGTATTACCGCTATAACGAAACATCGATGCTTGTTGACGAAGTAATAATCCTGAAATATGAGACAGAACACAAAAAAGTGTTGCACAATAAATTTCAGGGTAATTAGGACCGGACAATTTTCATATACCTTATCTTTGTAACTTTCTTGGATACCGAGATCGTATACCACTATACGTGTGTTGGGCATGGTCTGTTGGGCAGAACCGATCATACCCAACGCCTCCTTGTAGTGGTTCTGTGAGAATGCAGTCACGACGACGAGTTGCCGGTAGAGGGCATCGGTGGTTAACTTGGCTTGATCGATATCGATGAGGGCGGGCTTAATGCTGAAAGTGACGTTTTTTTCTTTTTGCGCATGAGCACGAGCATCATCATACGTGGACTTCCGGTTGCGATCATTACGAATGACGTCACTTCCGTTCATAGGTGAATTCTCGCTCCCTTGGGCAAATCCCTCAACATGTCTGATCACGTGATTAGTATCCTGCTGTGAACGAGGCTGCAGACTTGAACCTAAGGCAATTAAACCATGGAGCTATTAAACCAAACAATTCAAGTTATCCGACATTATGGTGCATTAATACAAAAGTACGTGTAGCCTACATGGTGAACTTTCACTATAGTTTTGATGAACGTGGCGAATATAGGGTCAGTATGCACTGGCAAAACAGGGCAAAACTTAATACTGAATTTCAACCCGACGCAAATTCCATCTTATTATCTCCTTAAACAAACAAAAACATTATGGAATTTTGCGTCGGGGTGATATAAATCAAATTATAGGTTTTGCCCTTCACCGACGGTTGTGTTATACCTCCTGAGTGAAAGTTGGAAAAAAAATCACTCGGGTGGGACTCGAACCCGATCCCGTTAGCTCGGGGGTCGAGTGGTAAGACATCTGCACTAGAAAGCAGGAGGTCGTGGGCTCGAGTCCCACCCGAGTGATTTTTCCAACTTTCACTTGGGAGGTAACACACTGAGTATACAGTGTTTAAACGTTGCGGCAAAACCTATAATTTGATAAAAAGAACCTCCTAGCCACCTTAGCTCCGTTATACAGTACAGCATGTATGCTCACCATTCGTATGCGTCAATACGGTGTAGATGAATAGAATTCCGACATAACATGAAGCACCAGCCAGAGCAACGATTACCACTTTGATCAGCCGCTAAAGGAAGAGACAGAGTATTGAAAATAATTATCTTACTCAGAATAATTATGAGAGATTAAGCAGAATGTTCAGTTATCATTGTTAGACTACTGAAAGCAATGGATTCTTTGTTTGACTTAAATGAGTTGTTTTGAGTTATCAGAGTTTGACTTATCGAGATTTCACTGTAATTGCTTGGTCGGTAGTTAAATTAATGAATTAATTAAATTATAACCTTGCTAACACCGCACTCACAGTTGTTTCTTCCTATCGCCCCCCCCCCCCCAAGAATACCAACCTCCACCCCTAGCGCACCCCCGAATTTCCCATGCAAATTTGGACTACATGTATACATGTATGTTGTTATGGTGTGGACGGAGATTCTGCCCCCCGGAGATTCTGCCACCGCACATCTTTGCCTGGCTTGTCTAGGGTATTGTGTCATCTTGCCTGGCTTGTCCAGGATATTGTGTCTCCCGGAGACGATGCCAGAGTGACCGTAAGGTCATTATAAATTCTGCTAAATGTACTTCAAAAATCTGTCAGATTTATCAAAAATCTGCAAAATTACCCAGAATTACTCGAAATAGACTAGAAACCCCTTGCTTGGGGACACGTACGTTTCCCTAATTCCCTGCCACAACGTACGGCAGCGGGACAAAGGCTTACAGAAGGCCCAAGGCTTTACCAGAATCACCATTGTCCAAATACATGTACATGTACATTGCACTAGCTGTCTCACCATAGACTAGAGGACTGAGTTCTCCAACAGAGCGAGGAACCTTTATGGTTCTCCTATAGCACGGTCAGTCGGTGATGTATGTGTACGAACGTACGTAGAGAGCTGGGGTGTACATTCACAGTATTGTACATGTTACGGAGGAATATTTTGCAACAAGATCAGTATCATAATCAAGGATAAAATTGATGAAAGACGGTAGTCAAAAAGGCTAATTAGTCATGGGTGAAAAAGTAGAACACTGACATACCGTTTGTGTTAATTTTAAACCACCTGTTTATTAGTACTTTGTAATACTGCTGCATTACATGATTCAACATTAAGTATATGCAGCAATGTACAAAGTACTAATAAACAGGTGGTTTATGGTTGAATTTACATTATGGATACTGTCCTTGTTATAATATCATGGAGAAATTTGTGTTCCGTATCCAATACACGGTCTTACCATTCTGCCGAAAGATGATGTTTGATAGGCTCGAGCAGCGAGGAGTGTTCCGTGGTCGCACCGATGTTTGATCAGACTGAACGGTATGATTACGGCTGTTTTCATGCATTGACTCGCTCACGTCTCAATACAATACGGCTCTGGAAGACAGGCGACCTGGTGGCCCTCAAACTATTGTCACACGAGACGTGTTTACGTTACCAGACGTACTTCATCTCTGCTTCGTTTGTGAACGATGTTAAATAGACAATTATCTCGCACCATGCACGGGGGAATGCACCCATTCCAAAATTTGTATCCTTGTGGAGACATTTCTTTGTTCCCGTGTAGTAAAGTGTTCAATTTTGAAAGTGAATTTTCAAAATGCTCTTATTTTAACCAGAATAAGTTTCCTGGGCTGAAATTTGGAATTAATATCCCTTTTCTAAAACTCTTCCATTTGCGACAAATAAACACACCTTGGAAATTCCTAGTTTTTGAGTAAAATCCATATATCTATTTCGTGAAAACCTTGTGGAGACCTATTCATCTATAGAAATTGCCCTGTGGAGACCTTTACAATGTTTTGTTCACTATTGTGTGTGAGTCTCCACAAGGCAGCGAATTTGTGGTCAATACTCCGACGTGGAAGTGGAATGAATGGGGAGGAGCAGATATGGCACGGCATCAGGGTCTAGTCTGGGGTGGAACTTATATAGATCCCACATAATGTAATCGATAGTAAGATCGATTGATCGATCTTATCAGTATATAGGTCAGGTTAGGATTGGGAAGGGTGTCACAAAGCGCTCGTCCACGCGCGCTAATAAGTTGAAGCTTTCGTGGAGGTTTGATCGGAATTTCTCCGAGTGCCAAAAAATCCCAAGACGCTTCATCAGCTTGTTAATAGCGCCCTCTATGATGAGGGCGCTTGACTAATTTTTTGTTTTGTTCCAAAATGCAATCCTGCGTTGGCATGTTATTTTCGAGTTTCAACTCGAAAAAAAAAAGATTTGTTTTTCAATTTTTATATTTTCCAACATCGCCACTGATCGCAGGGCGGTTTATTAATTTTGTGCGCATAATGAAAGCCTTAGTTTCTCAGGGAGGTGCAGGCGCCCAAAATCGGAATAAAAAAGGTTGTTTTTTTTCGTTAAAAACAAAACATACAAGTTGAACATTCGTTAGGCGAAGAAAATCCATATTTTGAAGAGCACGCGATGCACTTCTTTTTAAGTAACAACTGATTACATTTGTCTTTTTATTCCAAAATTTAATTGTCCAGCAGCTTGGCCAAAAATGATCAGTTTGGCAAACTATACGTGAACGGGCAAACACACTTGCGCACAAAGCTGAAAAACAAACAGGCGGCAATGGCCACACCTCAGGCTGCCGGATTAGCATGCTTAAGCAACTTGAAATCGGTATGAAACCATTGCTATGACGTCACACTATTGTTAAAAGCGTGGTTTCGGATCTACGAATCTGTTACGCTGGTCACAAAGTGTGGATTCGGAACGAAGAATCTTTAGTAAAGTGTGGATTCGGAATTACGAACGAATCCACACTTTGAACATGTCGGACAATTGTTCTCCATAATGAGCATTAATAGGACCGAATGCGTGAAAACTTTCCTTCCGAAATTACCAATGCATCTTCACTGTCAGATTCTCCGCTGTCACTGCAAAACCTACTTCGAGTCGGAAAGGAATCATCGTCTGAACTATCCATAATTATAACGACGGAAGGAGCCGGGAAAAATGTTGCAACCTGACGCCACTTTTTTCTTCATATATCATCTCAATGAAGGTCATTCATTGCAAAAATGACGATAAGACATGAATCTGGGACTGAGAAATATTTCCAATTTTGTTAGGAAATACTTAAAAAATTGTCTTGACTCTCCATAGACTTTGTTCACAATCGCGGAAGTGGCGTCGGGTTGTAACATTTTCCGAATTCTTTTCATCTCCACTCACTGTTAATGCCAATACTTCTTTTGACGCAATGGTTGAAGTCGAAGAATACACTCGCAAGTGTGGATTCTTAATTTACGAATCTTAAATTACGAATCCACACTTTCTCGTGTATTCTCCTATACACCTAAACAGGCGGACAACCAGTTGGCTACCAATAGGCCTAGAAACACGAGCCATTGCATTTTTGAGACATGGGGACTTTCCAAATGATCCAAAGTTATACCACTAACAAAAAATCCAATACACTGTCAATTTTCATCCAAAAACCCGCCCGATGATTATCTCGTCTACTGCCCTCCAAATGCCTAAAGGTTTGGCACAGACATCCGGGAAACTTCTGAAATCTCCTTATCTCAATCCCAGACTCATTTGTATTAATTTGGTAATAATGGTAATACGTAGAAACCGATTAAAACGCACGTTATAATTACGAAAAGATGCTTTCATCGGCTGACGTAAAA
The DNA here is from genome assembly GCA_029964075.1 of Patiria pectinifera. Taxonomy (NCBI): domain Eukaryota; kingdom Metazoa; phylum Echinodermata; class Asteroidea; order Valvatida; family Asterinidae; genus Patiria; species Patiria pectinifera. The sequence continues at coordinate 4,258,031 of CM057140.1, read as the reverse complement.
TGCCGCGCTATATACAACAGCCGAGCCGGGACGCACTTTTTCCGGCAGCAGACATCGTCGATCCCTACAAATTGTAACCAACTTATGGCCTGTGTGAGAGAGACTTAGGATCTCGGAGCCTTGCTGTCCCTTCAATTAAAATTATCCCAACGATACACTTGCCGAGAACAAAACAGTCGATGAAAAATGGGCACTGTAGAGTACAAGAGATCTGGCAATTCATATCACTGTCCACTAGGCTACTGGGGCAGCTCGACGAAAGCCGTTCTCTACAATAGCCTAATAATGTACATGTAAATAGTTGAGGCTTTTTTCATGAATAAACACAACTTTCCCATCAAAACTACTGAATAAACATAATTGATGATGTCTGCTGCAGAAAAAAAACCGGGCAGTGACTTGAAGTCACTAGGGCAAAGAAGTAATAATTGGGGTTTTTATTGTCGAAGACTGAACTAATTCAAACTATAGGTACGGGTACGTGTACTGTGAGGCTCTGGATGCATTTTATGGGCTTCATAGCTCACACCTGTCTTGTGAGAGACATGACAACGGTTAAAGGGAATGTACAACATTTGCTTTTGCTGCAATTTTCAGAAATAAATGGATTTGGAGGATTAGTATGTTATAGCAGATATTGTTAAACTGACTTGTTTCACGTTTTGGGCTTGTAGATGCTGGAAAACCAAGAAAACCAGTCATGTTCTTGTAGTCTGGTTCCCTCACTCCACTTAAGATGAAATGGAGCAATTTATAGACTTTGGGGAATTGTAAGGTCAGAGAATCAGTCTAGCAGGCTTGTACCCCTTCACAGGTGTGTAAAAATCAATTTTAAAGAAAACGCGGAATAACTAATTATGAAAAATTTGGAGCAGTTTTTGAAGAAAAAAACCCAGTTTTCTCCAACGCTGGTCGGCCAACCAGCATTGGAAAAATACCAGTTTTCTTGAAAATGACAGCACACCAAGAGCCACGATTTTACAGGATGCTTGAGACTGTCATTCCCCAACAATCCAGTAAGGTATTTTGTAATAATTGATCAGTTCGTTTTGTGATGTTTGCAAATGTTGTATCTTCCCTTTAACTTTTCTCCTTATTTCTTTGGCGGGTTGGATGATTTTTACTTTCTACCACAATCGTTTTAATTGATTACTTTACTATCGGCAGGTGAATAATGTTCTAGTTCCCTTTTCTTCATATGTATGCTGAATCTATCCATCCTTTCTAACTAGTAATTCCGGTGAAGATTGTTTGTGACATGGTTCCCAAAACCATGAAAACTCAATGAACATTTGTCCACAAGGATTGAAAGATTGTCCTATGAATAAACCAGTCTTTTTGGTTTTAATATTTCAAGACGTCGTCTTCAGAAGAACTTTTTCCAATTTTCACTTTGTGACGTTTGAAACCTAGCGAAACTAACACACGCACGTCTACGCAAAGGGTCGTCGGTTGGCAAATAAGAAAGCTGCATTTAAAGTGTAATTAAAACTTTCTGGAAATCAAACGCACATTTAAAGCATTATCGGATCATTTGCTTTTCATGCATTTCGTTCGTTTCCAAAAAAGAATGTTCAAAACCGAACCTGATGACGTTTCAGCTCAGAGGATATAACACTTTTCGAGAAAACGGTACCCAAAAAACATCCAAAAGGCTTTGATCGAGAAATATGATTTCATCTGTACAGGTAGTACTCTTTATTTCAAAAAAAAATTTAAAAAAATTGGTCACTTGACTTATCGTTGGAAATCACTTACATTTCTTGATATCTTTTAAATGACAGCAAGCCAGATGGAATAACTGCAAAGGTTGTTTGGTGCCAGTACGATCTTCAATCCAAAAAAGCTTTTATTAATAATTTGGTCGATTACCTTGAAGATAAATGCAAATGATCCTAGATGCCTTTAAGTTGGCACATAAATAAGGCTTAAAACATGGTTACTGATGTCATCTTTTCCTCTCTGGGTAGAACTTGTAGACTGCTGGCGATGTCTTGGTCTCTGGTTGAATGAGGACCTTTCTTCTCTTGTCCTTCAGAAAAAAATACAACACAAAATTAAAACTATGACAATCTTTACAATACGATAGAACTTATAAAGTGCAATTATCCACAAATGATTAACATTATACCTCTCTAAATGTCAAATTAGGTTTTGCCGCGACGTTTAAACACTGTATACTCAGTGTGTTACCTCCCGAGTGAAAGTTGGAAAAAATCACTCGGGTGGGACTCGAACCCACGACCTCCTGCTTTCTAGTGCAGATGTCTTGCCACTCGACCACCGAGCTAACGGGATCGGTTGGCCGGTTTGATTCTGATGTACATAGCACGGGGTACCGCATAAATTATTATAAGATGGAATTTTTTTTTTCTTTCTAAATGTGTGAGGCATTCTGGCAAAATGAGACAGAACTGAGCAGAGGTCGAACTGAGGGTTTGCCCGCATTAGGACTTTCCTTTGACAAGTTATGGCTGTTTAAAGTTTGCATTATTTTATTGATATATCAAAAAAAGTAAAATACTGACAAAAATGCGTGATGGTTAGTGAATTACTTGAAAAGCTCCCAAAGAATTTGGACTGTGAAAAGACAGAAATACCTTTTTGATTTTCCTGGAGTCCATCTTGTCTGCGATAATCTTCAGCTGTCTCTGTCGGTCCTTTCGTTGGGATAACTCGTGGTACTTCTTGGTTTTCTCCATGGCGAGGATCTGAATAGAAGGGAAATATTTCTCGCTTAGCTGCGTATCATTTCGATTGTTAAGTAAAAGGATGTTAGTGTAATCTATAATTACTGCATGATTCAAGGGAAAGGAGTGGAAAAGTCATGCAACCAAGTTGACTGATTTTGACTGATAGATTTTTGAAACAATAAACAATCTATAGGGTGGTCCGAAAACGTCACACTTTTTCAGAGGCCGATTTCTCAAAATTGGGGACATATGTTCAACTTGTTTTAAGATTGAAGTTTTAAACTACAGTAAACTCCGGCTAAACCGACATTGTACAACTCGTCAAATCGCTAAAGTCGGCCGTCTGACTAAAGTCCCGATTGTCCGTAATGCATTTCCAGTCAATTTTTTATTTCTAAGACGGCCTTTATAAGTCGCCATTTCGCTCAAGTCGTCGTGTTACTCTCAGTCCCCTTTCCATAAAAAGTTTTACAAAATCCTTTGTGTCGAGTGAAAAGTGGTTTCGCACGGCCCGTGATCGCTGCATGCATCAGTGTCGAAAAAGAGTGTCCTACTGCATACATCGCATATGCATCATGAGCATATCAATACCAGTACCCCCTCTAGGCTGTACGCATGCACTCTGTCCATTTTGGGGGTCGTCTTATTGAATGACTACTGCTGCGGTCAATGTGTGTGTGGTATATACTGGACCACACGTACGCACGCATTTAATTTGTTACTGTGCACGTACATATGTATCGTGGTCTCCACTATCAATACCCCAAACGTGATGATGCAATTCGAGGATTAATTTGCTGGATTAGCATTAAGGAGATGATCCAGGGTAAATCGAAGCCAATTAGTGCAATGAATTATGTGTGCAAAAGACCATTCATGTGAGTTGGCAAAATGACGACTTACAGCAGATATCGGCATTCGCGTAAGTCGTCACAAATTCTCGGGTCCCGAGAGTGCCAGTTTAGCCGAAGTTTACAGTACAACATCATGGTGGTATATGGTGAAAATAGTGTTGAAATTACAGCTCAAGTTGAGAAATAGCATCTATTTACAGAGAAGGGGTCAAAAACTAGTTTGCTTGAGTCTCTGTCTTTCAGAACGTGTGCAACATGCGCGCGAACGTGGTTCCATCACTTTTTTTTGCCAAATAAGTCTCTATAAATTAAAGGGAAGATACAACATTTGCAAACATAAAAAAATGAGATGATCAAATTATCACGAAATATCTTACTGGATTGCTAGGAAATGACAGTCCAAAGCATCCTGTAAAATCGTAGCTACTGGTGTGCTGACATTTTTAAGAAAACTTGTATTTTTCCAATGCTGGTCGGACAACCAGCGTTGGAGAACACTGACTTTTTCCAAAAAGCGCTCCTAATTTTTCATATTTAGTTATTCCGCATTTCTTTGTAATTAATTACACACCTGTGAAGGGGTTCAAGCCTTTTAGACTGATTCTTTGACCTTACAATCCCCCAAAGTCTATAAATTTGCTCTGTTTCAACTTACGCGGGGTCAGGGAACCAGACTAAAAAAACATGGTTGGTTTTCTTGGGTTTTCCAGCATCTCCGAACCCAAAACATGAACTAACTCAGTTAAACAATATTTGCTATAACTAATCCTCCAAATCCATTTATTTCTGAAAATTGCAGCAAAAGCAAATGTTGTACATTCCCTTCAAACTTACAAGTTCACTGTTTTCATCCAGAGGGGGTGAGATGTCTGACTGCAATGTCCTAAGGTGAGCTGCAACATCAAAACTTTCAACTGAAAAAAAAGGCGAGTTCATGATTATTGAACAGACATCAAAATCACTTCCAATAACAAATCATCCAGCAAAAGTGTCTGCTAAAGTGAAAGAGCGCCCTCACTGGTGATACTCATAATAAGGTATTGGTTATAAATACTGCCCTCTTGGCCCAATTCAATCTTCCTGAACACTGCATGCCTTGTGATTGACTTGTGAATACGTGTGGAGAACTTAACTACAACTTTCTATAATTTACATATTAATACATATGCTCTAAAGAGTAAAACTCATGTCCAGCAATTACAAAAATTGTGATGATGCAAAGTGAATAAGAAAACTGATATATTAAAATATCATGAGTAGATACAGCAGTTAAAGGTATAGTCCATCATTTGCAGCTATATCTGAAAAGTATTCTGGCGTAATTATTGTTGAAAAACATACTTGGTTGAAAGATAGTAAGGGGACTAAACTCCCTGTGAAATTATTCTTTCTGGCAAGCTGTCATTTTGAAGTAATCAACAAAAGAAGGCCTTTCCAACGGTGCTTCTTAAGACGCACCGTAGGAAATTTAAATTAGTAGTTCGTTTTGTTATTCGGCGAAGCGCGCGGAAGCATTAGTATGACGCACACGCGGTTGCTATAATTCGTCGGATCAGTGCGTGACATCGCGTGGCTGCAATCGGCTCAGTGAGAACGCGTCTCGGACGCTGAATTCAGGCCCAATTTAAAACATGATTCAGCAACTTTTGATTTGAAATTGAGATCCTAGAATGCTGTTTTCTCGGAATATACAATAATACAGCTGAAGCTGAGCTGAAACTTCATCAGGTTAGTTGTTCAGTACCCTTCTTTGGATTTTGAGCACTTTTGTTGCTTCAAACGAACAAAATGCACAAATTACAAATGATGGACTATATCTTTAAGTGAATAAATGTTATTTTAGAAAGACGGATCTCTCTATCGTAGTCATCGAGGTGGCACTCACCTTCTTCTTTTGTGTCAACGAAAAACATGTGTTTATTCTTTGGCTTCTCTTGAACCTCGTCCACTAAGTGCAGGGTAGAACGTAACTTCGCAATTTTCTGAAATTGGTTGAAAATTAAAAGAAAACTGAGTTAGCCCACCACTTTACTTCAAAAGTTTAACTGCCACGATACTTTTTTCCCAAGCTAGGGGACCCCACTTTTTACAGCCCTCTCTTTAATGATCAGTCACGACACCAAGTCCTGAAACATCCGCGAAATTACTGTTTCTTAAAGAAAGGGGGCTAATTCGGGCGATTCACAATGCAGTGCACCACCAAGAGTTTGCCACGGAGAGTTCATTTTTCCCAGTGCATTGTGGGAGATGGTCAACAAATTCGCAGCGCAGGACATTTGAAATTGTTTGTTTTTCCGGTTAGTAGTTTTGTAATCGTATGATTCGAGTATCTGTTTGCCCTTTTCTTTTCTTTGTATCAATATGGTGTTTTTTGTAAGGCAGCAGAATGCTATGCCCCAATCTACGGCATATTAGCTCAAGTTGTCTACTGACACTCATTCAAATGGGCCATGTTTTGTCAACCGTAAACTTGAAAAATGGATTCTCCATGGCAAACTCTTGGTGGCGCACAGCATCGTGAATTGCCCGAATTGTCCTTACTTGCAGCAGAAGCTGCATTGTGAAGGACGCGACTTCAACGAGGCCGAGCCGAAGGCGTGTAAAGATACCTTAGGCAGCGGCCATACAACCCATGTCTTACCAGGATTGGAAAGTGGTGTGGGATGAAGACAAACACCCCGTCATATTCCCGCCAGAGATAGTGACTACGTAAAAAAGACCAGACATCACCATCTACTCACCCTCTGAGAAGGTAGGAGTAGTCATTGAACTGACAGTACCAGCCGAAGAGAATATGGCACAAGCTAACCTCAGAAAGAAGTGCAAATAGGAAGACCTGATAATCAGCGATGGACAAGAGGCAGAATGGGAACTGAAATACTTCCCGGTGGAAGTTAGATCCAAAGGCTTCATCAACAAGACACTGAGAAACTGCTTCCATTTCCTTGGCCCGACAAATAAGGAAATTAAGAAGGCACTAGATTCTGTATCAAGAGCAGCTCTAAGAGGTCGACACACACTGTGGTTGGCAAGAAACAACAAAACATTTGGAAGTTGGAAACTAGTTCCAAGACCATATGTTCCCCCAGCTGCCCAGTGGATGCAAACCAGGAAGAAACGCCAGCAACACACATTCAGACATAAATGAAGGTACAGCACTCCAACTGATAGTAGGACTGGGTTCCTGTGACCAGCCATGCCACGAACGAATCTTGCACAACTACAGTGCAAGCTCTGCCTGTATGGCCTAGATGAAGAGCCCATTAGGTAACATAAGTGGTAATGGCTTGGCACGTTGGTGTACGTCACTCATGCCAATAGTTCTCAGTCTGAATTATAAAAAAGGAGTACTCTCTACTGACAATGACAATGACTTCTATGTCATGACAGTTGCTGCTTCTGGAGAGGGAGCGTTCCCGGCACCAAAGCGCTCAACCCACCACCGCCCGTCCCAAGTCGGGGGCAGTTGCAGCAGTCTGAAAGATCTGACAACAAGATGCAGCTATAACCTGGGCTTGATAATTTTGTTAACAACTACACGCTGTGCACGTCGATAAAACGTTGATGCAGATCAAGCCAGGTAGCCGCCATAACCCGGCCATGGTTTTCAATTTCCATGACCCAGGAATGGAGTGTTTTATGCAGTGCTCCATCCGTGCCCCCTATTCAAATGGTTAACTCTACCTTGGTTTCCACGGCCAGTTTGTAGTTGACGTATCGTTTATCTTGAGTGTCCATCATTTTCTGCTGCTCCTCAGTCACCGGGTCGTCTTTCTTGAGACGTTTATGGACGCCATCCTGAGGACACACAAAACATATCATTCATGTGATTCAGAAAATTGGGTAAATGAATTTCACCAAAGACAGCTTTGAAATATGAATGAACAATGGCATACATAAGACAGTACACACGGCCATATATGACGGACAGTCCACCATGATCACAAACTAAAACCAACCAATCATTGGTTATATAAATCTAATTTGTTTTACTGGAAAAATTATTTCATTAGACAATGTTCTCTTCCCGATGGGAAGCCAACTTCAGAAGCCCTTTTCACACTAGAGCCTCTCAACCCGGGTTGAACTCAACCCTGGGTGAACCCAGTGCCGTCCCGGGTTGAGTTTTTGATTTTTCAACCCCGCATCGTTTCACACTTGTTTCATGCAAATCAAGCTTATCATGCTCAGTTACTACTGTTTTGAACCCTGGCAAGAATTTCAACCCGGGTTGAAAATCTCAACCCTGGTCTGGAGCAGGGTTGAGTTCAACCTGGGGCGAAATCAATCTCGGGGTTGACGCAGGGTTGACGCAGGGTTGAAATTCTTCAAGGGTGAAACGATGCATGTTTTCAAACCTGCGTCAACCCTGCGTCAACCCCGAGATGTTTCTAGTGTGAAAAGGGCTAGAGTGATATGTAAACCCTTTTAACCCTGCAGGCCAGTTTCAGGTGAAGAGATACGAAGTGTTAAAGTAACTGTGTCACACAGAGAGTCACTGCACAATCACTGAGAAAAGCAGCAAAAAAAATCCCCAAAGCACTGTGGAGAGCAGTGAAGCGTGACTGAATCTGTCTGCTTGCCCTGAGCTTAACCACACAAAAGAACTGTGCAGGGAGTTCAAGGGTCGACGTTCAATGTGATCGTTGGATCTACACGATCGTGCTGCGCTATCGTTTAATCGTGCCATCATCGGTCGATCACGCCGCCATCATTCGATCATAATTTCTTTTAAATTCAATGCTCCTGGAGGATTGTTTTGAAAAAGGAAAGTCAAGTCTGAGATTTCTTACAGGATCGACCGATAGCGCAGATCCGCTAATTGCGCCTAACATCCATAATCCACAGAAAAGGGTTGAAGGGTGGATACAACTTCTATGGGCAAAAGTGGTTTTGCAAACTTGGAAGGATTTTGAAGTGCAGAAGACTAGAGGAGGGTTAAAATATATTAGCTTTAGTTATGCTAAAGGGAATATACAACATTTGCTTTTGCTGCAATTTTCAGAAATAAATGGATTTGGAGGATTAGTGTGCTATAGAAAATATTGTTAAACTGGCTTGTTTCACGTTTTGGGTTCTGAGATGCTGGAAAATCTAAAAAAAAAAACTGTGTTCTTGTAGTCTGGTTCTCTGACCGCACTTGAAATGAAACGTTGCAATTTTTAGACTTTGGGGAATGTAAGGTCAGAGAATCAGTCTAGCAGGCCTGTACTCCTTCACAGATGTGTAATCAATTGCAAAGAAAATGCAGAATAACTAAATATCAAAAATTACGAGCAATTTTTGAAAAAAAAAAGTTTTCTCCAGCGATGGTCGGCCGACCAACGTTGGAAAAATACAAGTTTTCTTGAAAATTTTAGCACACCAGGAGCCACGTTTTTACAGGATGCTTTAGACTGTCATTCACTAACAGTAACAGTCCAGTAAGATATTTCGTTATAATTTGATCCTTTCGTTTTTTGATGTTTGCAAATGTTGTATCTTCCCTTTAAACACCACAATAAAGAAAACTGAAGTTTGCTGTAAATGAGATTATGCTCCAAACCTACCTCAAGTCGAGAGCTGACCATTTTGAAATAGAACTCGTCCGGATTTCGGTTCAGAGCTTTCCTGCGCAACTTGCGCAACTTGTCCTCTTTGGCATGGTAGTCCCTAAAATGATCATGGAGGAAAAGATACAAACAAGCATTGGTGAGTCTTTCAAGAAAGGATTGGAACTGAACAGCAATGGGAATGGTTAATTCTGATCCTGATGAATATAGCATTATCCAATAGAGTTAAATTTGATTCTGTGATTTTGAAAAAAAAACCCAGAGAGAACAATATACATTGACTGGTTTGTGCAACTGCATTTTAAAAATCAAACACATCATGTTAAAGGTATAGTCCATCATTTGTGCTCAAGATCTAAAGAAGGGTGCTGAACAACTAACCTGATGAAGTTTCAGCTCAGCTTTAGCTGTATATTTCGAGAAAACAACATTCTAGGATCTCAATTTCAAATCAAATGTTGCTGAATCATGTTTTGAATTGGGCCTGAATTCAGCATCTGAGACACGTTCTCACTGAGCCGATTGCAGCTACGCGATGTCGCACACTGATCCGACGAATTATAGCAACCGCGCGCGCGTGTGCGTCATGCCAATGCTTGCACGCGCTTCGCCGAATTACAAAACAAACTACTAATTTGAATTTCCTACAGTGCTTCTTAAGAAGCACCGTTGGAAAGGCTTTCTTTTGTTGATTTCTTCAAAATGACAGCTTGCCAGAAAGAATAATTTCACAGGGAGTTTAGTCCCCTTACTATCTTTCAACCAAGTATGTTTTTCAACAATAATTACGCCAGTTACTTCTTGGATAGCTGCAAATGATGGACTCTGGCTTTAAAAACGTAGGGGCCTGATTATGCAAGCCGTCTAGGGGCGTTCATCAGAACCAGGTACCCAGGTACCCAGGTACCCGACCGTGGGTGTAAGGCTAACTGGTTCCAGATTATGGGATCGGGTACACCTAAGCAACTTTACAAATGACATACAGTCGTAAGAAAGGTTTTGAATGCCACTGGTGGGAATTTTCAAAATCAAACTCAGGCGACATGGACATGTACCGGTACATTGAAAATCACAACAGATTTCACGTTGATGTGCATTTTAACGAGAAACGGATGACGCTCGCGATAGTTGCAGTTTACAACATAAACCTAAAAAGCAACCAACTTTTAGGATTTGAATTTTGGGGTTGCGTTTCGTTTACGAGTGCCCATTTTTTACTTCAATGGGGTGCCCGGTCCCCGTACTACCCATAAATGCACACCACTAAAGCCATCTACATCTCAAATCTCAACATTCTACAAAGGGTTAAGAAATAAGAGTTATTTCATTTTAATAGTCACAGTGTTCTCCAACTTCGAAAATTAAAGGTCGGTGCGCTGTCAAAAAGCGGAGGGGGGGGGGGCGCTATAATTATGTTAGGGCGCTATTTGCAGTCATACATTTCTTTATGCTAGGGGGCGCTATTTGCAGATGAACATGTACATTATGTACGGATAACAGCTTTTAGGCTATTTCTAACACAGTCACACTAACAATTAAGTGCAATACTGGCTCAGCATCACCTTTTAAACGCATCAGTGACCAAGGACTCTGAGGCAGTTTGGCCTTGAGACTTTTGACCTGGTTGATTGCTACAATGGGCAGGCTTGTCAGTTTGACAAGTGTTGCATGTTACTGCTTTTGGCAGAGTTTCTGGCCAAAAAAATACCCTGGAGGGTAAGGGTAGTCCCACTTGTTTGTCTTTTTTATTATTTTTTCCTTTTTTGTAAGCATGGCGGGCAACTTTTTAAGCTTGGCGGCAGCTTTTGAAGCTTGGCGGGTGCCTCAGAAAGCTTGGCGGGGCACCAGGTTATTTTTAAAGGTTGGAGAACACTGAGTCAGGTGCAGATGACTTACTTGGCTCGTAGTTTGTAATCTTTCTTCTTCTCAAGCAACCCCAGGTTGTTTCTGCTTGCAGGCTGCAATAAAAAATCAAAATACAAGTGAAAAACATTTTTAAAAAAACCCCAAAATTAGGCACAGAAATATGTTGGTGATTTTGCATAAAGGCCTAAAAGTGTTTCAGGTCAATGGACTGTACTCATGGTACTGTGTATGCAGAACATACTACTGACCGGACAGCTGTTCTACAAGTATGTCCTACTTAGTCCGAAAATTTGGGACTCTCAATACTGTGTATGAGAGTCCCAAAACTTAAGGTATTGAAAACATGCAATACAAGAAAATAGACTGGCACCTAAAACAACCAGTCCAACACAGCTTCAGTACTGCATCAATCAACCATGCCAAAAGAATTTAAGAAACATGTGGCATGAAGCAGGAACTAGTCTCAATTTACTACACATTTCTTGAAAGTCAAGGCACCAGACTATTGACACTGAACATGCTGAATGAAGAGGTCAGTCTTTTCAAATAGTTGGACCATGGTTGGACATGTACCAGTCTAGTATTTAGCCCCATTTTGAAATCACTTGACTTCCCTCTCATGTGCAAAATATTGAAGAAAAGTCTCCTTTAAAAACTAAATTTAGTCTGCAAACTTGGTTGGTGAAATACTGAGGACATTTTCTTTGCCCCAGTGGAATTTTTGGAGAAATTTGCTGGCTAAACTGTGAGTAAAGTCGGGCTGATTTAGTTTTGCACGTTTCAGAGCACTCCAGAGCCCTGTCTGTGTCCTACTCAGCATAAATTGCAGGGTTTTTTTTATTGCCTGATCACCACAAGCACACAATAACCACAACACAGTCATGACATTTCAGCGGCATTGGCCTTTTTTTTTTCTGAAGAAGTCACCGATATCATCAATTATTTTTCATATTTTAGAAACTGCTGTTGTTTCAAGTCGATTATTAATATTACTAGCTTCATGAATGACTGCTGCATGGTATGAGGTATGTTTAATGGAATTGGGTTGGGATAATTAACAGAGGGGAAAAGAACCATTTTTGTTATGTTTGTGTAGTCCATTTTGAGCCCCATCTCACATCTACAACCTTGTAGTTTTGTTTCCGGCGTTACATGTCGAATTCCTGATGAGCATGTCACTTGTCAGCTGGCGTTACTCAAGCTAGGGTAGATTGATTTCTAAAGATTTTCGCAGTGGAAAATAGAGCCTATATTAACGTATCGCAGTAGAATCGTATCAACGCAGCTTGTTAAATATTGTCCAATTGCAATTTGCATAATGTACAAACATGACAAATGGTCGCGCAACGCGCAAAAAATAAGACAAACAAAACTTAGCGTACAAAATTCCACAGGGTTGTCTAAAGGGCGTGGCTAACTCAATTGTTCCATTGGGTTTGCAGAATCCTACCCAAGCGTAGGAACCCTTTTTGATTAATCATGTTACACACACACTAGCCCCATAGATGTGGCCAATTTACTGGACTACCTCAGTAAATAAAGGCCACACTTGGAACATGTACCCGAAAATGTAGAACTTTGTAAAGTTTTTATTTTCACCTTCAGACTTTGTTGTAGTTTATTTATGCTGAAGAAGCACACTCACCCTCTTTAAAGCAACAGAAAATTAATCCCCCCTTTTTCAGACGTTTATTTTTCGTGTAATTTCGTGTTGGAATTTAGGTATGCTTGCGTGTGCAAAATGAACCTGGAAATTTTTACACGAATAGAGTAGACCTGGGGAGAATAATTTTCTTTAGTTTAAAGAGGGCGAGTGTGCTAAAAAGCATGGTACAACTATAGAATGCAGGGCCACTTCACTCTTCATCCGCGCCTCCGTACGGCTGCGTGGAGGCGTGGAGCCGCAGTCGACCTACCTCCGAAAATCGTGGAGGCGTGGAGCCGCAGTCGATATCTCCGAGAATTGCGCCCTCTATCGGTGCGCGTCTCTGCGACTACGCGCCTCCGCGACTCCAGTGCCCCGCGACTCCGCGCCTCCAGTGCCCCGTCGCCCTCCTCCCTTCCTAATTTGCGAGCCCATTTAAAATGGATATGGATGCTTCGTTCTCAAAAAAATAATGCCGAGAATTGCACCCTCTATCGGCGCGTGTCTCTGCGACTCCGCGACTCCAGTGCCCCGCGTCTCCGCGACTCCGCGACTAGACTCCACGACTCCAGTGCCCCGATAAACAGGGGTGATAAATAAACTACAAACAAAGTCTAAATGTGAAAAAAAAAACTTGGCAAAGTTCTACATATTCGGGTACGTACATGTTCCATGTGTGGCCTTTATTTGGTAGCCACATTTAATTAGGATAGTGGATATTTTGCCGGAGGTAACGCTGGCAAACTAACGTTTACTAAAGGTTTGCCGGCGGTAATCCATATCAACAGAGGGCGCTTTACTCTTTAAGATAGGGCTGAATTATATCATGTATTAAATTCCCATCAAAGTTGTGTAGCACAAACGGTGCAGTGGTTAAGCAGTAGCTCTGGTGAGTGGGATGTCCCGAGTTCGAATCCTGATGCCCGCCACAATTTTAAGGTTTTTTCCCCATCCCCAAATAATTAAGAATATTCTTCTTTTATTATTTTAATATGTCTCAAACATTTTATTGCACTGCAGAGTATTACTTTTTCTTTTTCAGATTTGGGGCTCTGGAGGATTTTTTTTAAAGGGAAATAAAGTCCGAAATTATAAAATGGTCTGAATCCCATCTTGTACATACAGAAATACAACGATAATATTGGCATGGAGCCAGACTAAAATTTGTCACCGGAAAATGTATAAAGTACAAAAAAACAGTAACTGCGCATGTTCAGTGCATATCCGGCAAACTAACGTTTACTGAAGGTTTGCCGTCTCCGGCAAAATATCCACTGCCTTTAATTAGCCTATAAAACTAAACTAAACACACACACACATGCCGTCATACAATATTATCGTCTATCGATCATGTCGATACACGGAAATTAATATAGTCGTGTTCCCTAACGTGGCGCACTTCGAAGCTTACCCAACTTTCCTCGTGTAGTGTTGCTAAACCTCTTTGTTGATAAACCTCAAATTCATGCAGTGAAATGCTGGTACTTTTACCTTTTTAATGCTTGCTATTTAACCTCTGTGAACAATTTCGGTTTCATAAAATTTAATCCGAAATGCAAAAACGGTCGCGTCCGGAAATTGGGCACAAATTGGCGGAGTGTTCCCTAATGTGGCGCACTTGAATAAATCTAAAAAAATTCCAAATTAACATTTAAGAATTTCTGTAAACTTGATAAATTCTGATAAATCATTATTATCTCTACTTACATACCCAGCCAGATGTTTGTCAGAAAATTATTTTCTTGTTTCTCGGGGCATTTTCAAAGGGTTCACTTTGCACTTGAAAATAAAATCGGAAAATCACGCCAAAATAATTTGTTCTTTTAACTTTGTAACGGGTAAATAAACTCGCGATGTATGAACGGCAGTGTTAAGAACTTGATGAAATGTCACTTTCTGTGAAATTTCAGTTAAAACTTTTGCTCTAGCTAGGCGCTACAGGCGAAAAATAAAAGTGCGCCACGTTAGGGGCCGCGCCTAGCCCTGGTGGACTCCCTTTCCTCCCTACATTACGGAGGGAGTCCTGAGTACACATGTGCTCACAACCGAACGAAAACATTTCTGACCAATAATTTTAATATTTTTACCTGTTGGAGAAGCTAATTTTTACGTCGTAGTATTCTTTGTGTCCTTATCTGTTAGTACGCTGGGTTAAGGAATTCCATATGCGATGCTGACTGACGTCAATCAGGAAAATAAACTCCAAAGCATCGTTAAACTTGTACGTGTTTAGTCTCTTTTCATCAGTTTCTCACCGCCGAGTCTATTCTAGTCGTACATCATGTACGTCTGTACTGTGCAGCGTGTAGTCTGGTTCCCTAGACCGGACAATTATTCTCGACGCTCATATCACATCTGGTCTGGGGGACAGACTATGCTGCATGAATATGCAGTGCGCACGCGCGATTTGCTTAGTAACCACCCTCATACGCACGCGCACTTACTTGCATTGACTTGAAGGTGCGGTCGCTAATCCAATGACCGAGCGTGTTTTCGCACCAGTTAACAGAAACACGTTTCGGCTTTGGTCATTGGTTGAGCGTTTTCCTGACATCGGTTGGCTGGAGTGACGTCACGGTTCCAACCAAAACTAAACAAATGAGGGCGCTTAGCGTGCGTGCGCGCTTTCGGATTGTACGCACGTACATTTGTACATATCATGTACATTGTACATGACGTACGACTCTGGGAATAAACTGATGAAAAGCGACTACAAACACGTACAAGTTTAACGTTGCTTTGGAGTTTATTTTCCTGATTAACGTCAGTCAGCATCGCATATGGAATTCCTGAACCCAGCGTACTAACAGATAAGGACACATAGAGTATGTAGGCGTGAAATATCAGCTTCTATAACGAGGTAAAACATAACAAAACTCTGGTAAAAATGTTGTATGGTTTCATGTAGAAATGTCTTGTCCTGGACGTTAGTCGTATTGCAATGAAGACTTCGTCCAACCTGGGCTAGGGCCGCGCCACGTTAGGGTACATCAATAATACAACAACTTTAAATTACCTGTGATCTCTCCCTGTGCGTTTTCTGGGCAGACTTTGCAGCTTTTCTAAAAGATGACATGATGTGTCTGCAGAGTTCCTAAAAATGAGAAAATTAATGACAAAAACTGTCGTTATGATCAAATGATTAAACACATGCACACCGCACGACGTGCACGTTTAGTTTGTTAAACAAGCAAGCGCGCCCTCAATTGTCTTCTTTGCACAAAATTCACGTTTACCGGCTTCAGTTTTGCTTCATAAGATTATTTTATGCGTTGATTTTGTTTCCGCTGTATATAAATTTATGTTATATGATAAAATCATTAAAATCACCCTACAGTTAAGATTTATTTTTGTTTAGTTTGAAAAATTAAAGGTTTCTCATAATTTGATTCGGGAGACAGAAATTAAGCCTGAACTGCAGACGAAGCCATGGTTTGAAAATATTTTCCCCGCGGGGAAATAGTCAGGTGCCTGTTACGTTGTACATTCTTTAAACGCTTACGGAAGTAGGGGATAGAGACGTATGGTCTGACTTTTTACTGACAATTTGACAAAATCAGAGGAACACGTGTTTTGGCGCGAATGCAAGAACGCACTGAAATATTGGGATTCCAGACGACACAATTACTCATGTCATTTTGGTTTCAGCCCAGGATATAGAATCACACGAGGTTCGTATTGCTCCCAGGATAGAACCACACGAGGTTCGTATAGGCCTACACCAGAAAACACAAAGTGAGTAATTAGACTCATTATCGTAAGAAATGAGTAATTTTGTCCTATTAGTGACACACTTTGGCTCAATAAAGTGTCTCCCTATAGTCGTGTTCCCTAACGTGGCGCACTTCGAAGCTTACCCGACTTTCCTCGTGTAGTACGTGTTGCCAAACCTCTTTGTTGACAGACCTCAAATTCATGCAGTAAAATACTAGTATATACTTTTACCTTATTAATGCTTGCTATTTAACCTCTGTGAACAATTTCGGTTTGAAAATTTAATCCCAAATTCAAAAACGGTGGCGTCCGGAAACATACACGGATGAGTATGCCCTGTGGCGCGGCCCCCAACGTGGTGCACTTTGATTTTTCGCCTGCAGCGCCTACCTAAAGCAAAGGTTTTAACTGAAATTTCACAGAAAGTGCAATTTCATCAAGTTCTAAACACTCCTGTTCATAAATTGCGAATTTATTTATCCTAACAAAGTTTTTTTTGCGTGATTTTCCGATTTTAGTGAACCCTTTGAAAATGCCCCGAAAAATTTGGCTGGGTATGTAAGTAGAGATAATAATTATTTATCAGAATTTATCAAGTTTACAGAAATTCTTAAATGTTAATTTGGATTTTTCCGACATTTATTCAAGTGCGCCACGTTAGGGAACACTCCGCCAATTTGTGCCCAATTTCCGGACGCCACCGTTTTTGAATTTGGGATTAAATTTTCAAACCGAAATTGTTCACAGAGGTTAAATAGCAAGCATTAATAAGGTAAAAGTATATACTAGTATTTTACTGCATGTATCACGTGTATCAACATACACGGATGAGTCAAATTACTCACTTTGTGTTTTCTGTGTAGGCTTTAAGGATGTTTATCTTGCACTGTTGCAGAAGCTTTGTAGCAAAATGTGGCAGTCAAAAGCCCAGGCAAGTACCAGCAAACTTGGCCAACGTGCAATGAGGTGACGCCAACAATTTTATTGATGGTTACAATTGAATTTAACCCCTTAAATGGGGGGGGGGCAGATAATTATATAGAGTGTCTATGTATAATGAGCTATTCTGCCACCTATTGAAAAACATGTGGACATTTTGCATTTTTGTTGTAGTAGGCTGTAGGCGTAGACCCAGACTAGGTAGGCCGGGAGACTCGAGTGCCAGAAAAACATGCAAACCAAAATCAGGCCAACTTTAATCACTCCGAGATTGACATACACAAAATTCTCCAGCTAATTTGAGGTCTAACTTGAAATTTTAAATTAAAAGGAGACTTTTCTTCAGCATTTTGCCCTGCCGTGAGTCGAAGCAAATGATTTCAATTTGGAGCCTTTTTTAAGACTAGACTGGTACATGTCCAGTCCCAAATCTTTAGACAGTAAAAATGTGTGCAGCATAATACTGCATTGAGAGTCCCAAATGTTTGGAGAATAGACCTGCAATCAGGACCGTACCTGACTAATGTAGGCCTGGCCTAGTTTCAGTGTAATTTCAAAAGAAAATCATTTTCGTGTTGAGGAAAAAATTGTTTCAATCCTTCCTTTGGAAATACAGAAACGAGAATTCCAGGAATTCCCACTAAATTGCCCTGTGTAGGCCTGTGCACTTTCAAATTAATTTTGTCAAATGTACAGTCTTTATATTTGAATTAAATTTAATGTTTAAATTTCCACGTTTTTTAATATACAGCAGTGGGGCTGAGTAAATGCAGACTAGACGCAGTCTGTAGGCCTACCTATGATCCAGGCTAGAATTGAAAGTTGACTTGTGTAAAGAGTTTTGTAAAATGGAGGCTTGAAGATGATTTTGAAATCACGTTTGCTAAAAATTATTGACCCAGCCACTCAGACCTCTAGGTCTGTTTTTTTATTGACCGATAAAGCCAGATGATAGATTAGGTTAAAAAAAAAATTTAAAATGTAAAGGAATACGATATGACCTCATAATGATAATTCTTTTTAATCTAAATCCATAGGCCTACGTGGAGATGAGTAATATGCATAGGCTTATTTGTGCCCTTGTCTTTTCTTTAAAAAGGGTCGTTTATGTGTTGCCTACACTTAAGCAGTATTTACTGTGCTCCCACTCTCAGAAATGTTCTGACACTGCAGGATGGGCTCAGATAGGTGGAGTGGCCACACACCTGTGGAAATGCCGCAACTTTGCTTTCTCTCTTGTAATGAAATATTGTGAGCCGTACGCGTACTTCTGGTTTGGATGCATAGTCTTGCCTGGTTTATTTTATTTTTATTTTTTATTTTATTTCTTTCTGGTAATGAAACCAAGGGTCCCTCAAAAGTGCCTTACGCACTGTAGCCCGGAAGCCTGAAGAAACCTGTAGAGAGAAGACAATGAGAAGAAATTTCAGTTTTAGAGGTGGGAGGAAAAGCCCAGAGGAATATTCTGAGGAAAACCCACGGAATCAGATAGGGACTGAAAACCCAATCCACATAATGGCCCGGGCGGGATTCGAACCCGGGTCACAGCGGTGGAAGGCGAGGGAAGTACCGCTACGCCAACCTGACTCCCCTTTATAAGTTTAAACTTACATTTAGGGATATCCCCGCAGATGTCTACCATGCCCAGATTTCCCATGATGCATCCAAAACAGGAAGCAAAGTTAACAGATATTTCGTAACTATAGTTAAAGCAAATGTTCAGGCATTTTTTTTTCCATAGATGGCTCTGGGAATGGGAACAAGGATACTTCCACGAGAAAGTAAACAGGGCAGAAAAGTGGAGAAAAAAATTGAAAAATCTGTTCTGCATGCATCACAGCCTCAAAATGTGGTATCAAATACAAGGCGATGATACAAGAAGACCTTTCAATTTAAGTGGTACGCCAGTGAGATGGAATAAGGTCAAATGTCTTTTTTTTCCAAAAAAGGAATGAGTTGTTTAGCTGGTCATTATTTTTAGGTAGTCATTTTGGCATCTTGTTTTCACATGCAAAATACAAGTGTTATTTTGAGGGGTTTTTTTTAAGGCAGAGAGCAAGAGTAGATTTGTTTGGTTCGATTATAGACCTATAAGTTTCTATTATGTTTTAATCTGTACCATTACCAAAGATGGGCGGACAACCTGTAACGTAACTAACCGTAATGAAACAAGATTTTTTTTGGCAATGCTTGAAACTGATGAGAGAAATTGAGAAATGTTAGGCCAAAAAAAAAATAAGTCGGTCTCTGGTCAGCGCGCGCGTCGATTTTAATCATGCGCGTCAATTTTTTTCCAAAATGTTCCGCGGTAGCTCCAACAGCGCCCTCTATTGCCGCACCTCCTCAATTTTTTTTTACCAAAGAGCACTAAGGAATGGGAAAGTACACCAAGGCAAATGATCGAGAGCACCAAGGCAAATTATGGAGGACACCAATGTACATGAGGACACCAATAAATGCAAATTAGTACCCCACCTTGTCTGTACAAACCAAGCTTGAATAAAAAAACAACAACTAAAAGCCAAAAAAAAAAACCCGCGTCCCCGCGTCAATTCCGGAACTTTTGTCTGACCAGAGACCGAATATTTTTTTTGGCCTTATACATGTTTGTCAAAACAGCTGTACATCCCATTTGAAGAAACATTTTATGGAAAGACATGCGTTTTTGATTTATCCATGTCATTTTGTTTTGTAACGTAACTTATGGTTGTGTTATAAGTCCTTGTATAAGATGTATTGATGGTATCATATCATGCTGATGTATTGATGGTACCATGCTTGACAGCAAACAGGAGCCCAGAGAGTTGTGCTATATTGCTTAAAATGTAACGAAACGAACTGCCCAGATGCAGTGTGGTACCTGGGCCCTAATCATGGGTATACCGTGACAACTGCATGTTTGGCTTTGCCAGTTATCAAACAATTCCAAATGCTCATTTTATTAGGCCGGAGCTGATTTTAGTTCAATAACTGTGTAGGCCTACATGACGCTTGTGCGTGAATGCGTGAAATGGGGCTGAACTTGAGGCTGTCATTTCATTTTGCTAAATAATACTAATAATAAAAACCATTCTTATATAGCGCATATTACCGTGAGGTCCCTATGCGCTCTCATGAAATCAACAATTATACAAATTGAACAGATATCTTTGGACCCGGGTTTTGAATTGTTCTGATGTTTCGGCCTGTTTGACAATATCTGGTAAGTTGTTCCATAGCAGCTGCAGCTGATTGGAAGGAGCGGGAACCATATGACTTAGTTTGAATGACTGCATGGGGGTGACAACAGAGATTTACGGACAGAACGCAGATTTCTAGCTGGTTGGTACTCCTGAACCAAACTTTGAAGATAAACAGGGGCTATACCATGGATACATTGATGTGTGAGAACCAGAACTTTAAAATCTATTCTTGCCCGTATCGGCAACCAGTGCAAATCATGGTATAGATGTGATGGATTCACATGTGCAAATCCTGGTGACAAGTTTAATAGCAGAGTTTTGTATACGTTGCAATTTACTAATTTGAGTATCAGGCAGTCCATACAGTAATCTGTTACATGTATCTATGCGACACATAACCAAAGAATGAATCAAATTTTCTGTAGATTTTTTATGGTACCAATTTTATGAAGGGCAAATGAAGCAGCACGACACACATTACTGATATGATTATTCATAGAAAGATGAGCATCAAGTACAACTCCAAGGTTGCGAGCACTAGAAACTGGACATATTGAAGTACTATCTAATGTGATACATGTGATAGGATTACAAGATCTATGGCGACTAGAAAAATGAATAATCTCAGTTTTATTATCGTTCATTTTCAGACAGTTTTGTGTTGACCATATCTTTATGTCTTTCTATATAAATGTGGATTTCTTGGTTAGAAATCTGCTTGTGAACACTCGTTTTTCTCTTTTATTTTGCCAATTGTCATGAAAGTAATCCATATCTGTCACCAAAGTTCACCAAAAGTGTTTATTGACTGGGTGGACTGGGGAACAGCAACATTCCTTTCAAAATGAATCATTTATCCCGTGGGAAACTTTCATCAATTTGTTCAGGCACTATAATACTTGAAGTGTATTGAACGCACAAAATTGAATGATTGGCTTCTCCGTTAATTGAAAATAAAGGATTAAGCTATAGTAGATAATCGAAGCACATAACTGAATTCGAATATCGGATTTGTCCCGTTGATGGAAAATTTAAAAAACCTACATCTGACAAAATACACTGACATTAACATCAGTCTAAACGATCACAGCTATATCTTGAGACATTGTCACCAATGAATGTTTGACATGATTTGTATTTTTGTAAATCCCAAGACGGGCAGCCCACCTGCATAATAGCTAATGTTCAAGTCAACTCACGTGCATGGGCTTAGTATAAAGGACACTAGAATAGCAGCGCTAACCGAGTTGGTAAGTTAAAAAACATGGCTATGTGGTAAAAATGCATGCATTTCCGAGGACTCGCCAGACGGAATATTATGTGCACCAAAAACTGCCCTAATGTGAAATTCATTATCGGTCGCGTCTCGACTCCCTACCGTCCTTCACTATAGGGCTATGTATTTATGTATGAGCGAAGGGCTGTATATGCACAACAGATCTTCCATTGTGTATTTATTAAAATGCACGATATTCATTGAAAAAAAAGACGGAATCCCCGAGTGTTTCTAGTTGACTGTCGTGCCACTGCATAAAACAAGAGTCCCGCTCGGGCAGCGAAAAGGGGAAAAGGGGGATCTATACGCGACGGTACATTGCATTACCATTACAAAGCTTGATGTTGGGCGAATAGCACTTAGTGCAATCGAATCAGGTTGCAGCCATTTTCAACTCAAGTTAGAAACAATTCTTAGCTAAATAAGTCATGGCGGCTAAGTAAGCTCTTTAATGGCTGAAAGGGTCTTTTGGGTTTATTAAACTAAATTGGTTGAGGAAGAATATGCTTCCTCTAGAAAAAAACCCGCTGAGGTCCTTTTTTTTTTTAAACCGTCCTCAGGTTTGGAATATAACTGGACGTTTCTCCAGCCGTGAGTTTGATGGGAAATATGGATCGACAGTTTGGCGTCTGTTGTCTGGTCGCAAATAACAGCGGTTGCCAGTTGCCATTTCGCCGCTCCGAGAAACTCGGCCGCCATATTGTTTGGTACAGCTCGTCCGAGGTAAGAGGTTTTATTGCCTTCTCTATTGTGAACCGCGCGAAATCGGGTTGTGTCGTTCCTCATTTGGGGCTAAACTCGTCTTTTATTGCACCTTTCCGGTCGCTAATGATATCTTGGATTACTGCCAATATCGAGAAGACGTCAGCTCTTCCCATGTACGATGTAATTAATTAGAGACAGTGATAATTTTAAGCTCATTTGTGCCGGGCGAGCCATGCTCGTTTGCGTTCTAATGTGCCTTGAGTGTTATAGACGATGAGTGGCCAGGCCGATTTATCGGCACGTTGTACGGGTACAGAGCCAAAGCCGTATATAGCGCGGTAAGAATGGAGCGCGGTACGCGCTGATGAAATCTCTCATCGATAAAAGGCGGACATTGGGAATTAACCAAGGTTTTCAGGACAGAAATGGCCGTTAAGTCGAGTAAATGGAGCCGGAGTGGTATGATGGTGCGTTTCCTGCCTGCTTCAAACCGGCTCTCTGTATTTGTCACGTACAGGAGTTCTTTTTCGTTTAATTAGATGATAACTCCAACTTTTACTACTTCAAATCCATTCGTGATGAAAACGAAGATAATGTCTGCTTTCTTGTGTCGAGGACTACTTTGTTCAAAAGTTCTCGTTACCGGCGTCTTGAAGAAAGAGTGACTTATGCCTATCGTCCTCCATGATAAAACAGGCTATATATCGTTTCGCCCGTGCATGTATGTTGCAAGCCACTGTGGCCTCGGGTTTTGTACTTACATCCAAAGTATCTTCCATGCATTTTATCGGGGACTTTCGGTTAGTTCATTTCAAATTCTTGTCCCTTCTATCAAATGTATTTTTAAACTCTTTAAAACTCTTTAATGAATTTTGTCGACACTTTTTATCTCATCCCTCGCCCTCGACCCGCGTGCATTTCATTGACCTATGACCTCTCATTATTAAACGTTATAACAGCCATTTTATATCCAACGTCATGATGTAAAGTATAGAAGTAGGCCGTCTTCAGACAAAGGTATATGCAAATTAGCTCGTGACCGCAGTTCTTGTTGCGAAGTATTATGGCTAACACACTTCCGTAATCAATACACGTGTATTCCGTGCACATGCGTCATGACATTGTGTAAACGAAAGGTCGACCCCTGGTAACTGCTTAAACAAAATGTATTTTAGCGGGAGATCGATGAAATAAGAGTCCACCAGTTCCCTAGGCTAGCGATGGATACCAACGAATCAAGTTGAATTCCTCGATTACGTCACGGAACAGCGCCCTCCGGTTGTGTGGGTAACAGCATTCAAAAAGTGCGTTTTGAGGGCTGCAAATGGCACGCTTAAACGCCATACCGCTTTGGTTTATCTATTTCAATTCACATTCAATTATTAACAAAATGAAAACATTTCAGTCAATTTTGAAAATCATGTTTCTTAATTAGCGCAAGAGACTTATCATCTTTGGTATTGAGTCGGATGTCCTGTGCTTTAAGCACGGTTTATCTGGTCAGCATGAACAATTAACGGCTTTTTTTAATATATACTCAATAAATTCTTGGTCGATGAAGCAGTTGGGGAGGTACAGCTTAAATACCCGCATGTGTGAAGTTCCTGATGAGTGGCCGCTCGTTCTTTCTTCGGTCTTTTCGCCAATACCCGCGCGACCCTCGCCGTTGCCGCCTCGGAGTCTACGGGAAGCGACGCGCTCTAACGCACGGTGCTCCACCGTCCCTGGGGGACTCTTGGCCGGCCAACATACCATTAACGACCGCCACTATACCCGAGTCAAGACGGGCAAAAATCAAAAATAGTTGATGAAGAACAACGCTCTAGATTTACCACATGGTGGATGAAAGCATGGAAGTCATGCGTTCGATTGAATTGGCTGTAGGCTTATCTTATTGTATTGTCCGTTAAACTTGTGTTTTAAAGAAATATGAGGAAACATCTTGGTTGTGTCTTTGACTTTAAAGAAATCTATCAACTCATAAGACACGATTATAATGTCACATCAAAGCATTTTATACTAGTTGGAGTAAAGAAAATGGTAGATGTTGGACCTCAACGTTAACGTTCACATTGGTGATGAGCAAACTACAACGCATACTAGGATGTAACGAAGTTGAAGGCGGAGCATTGTGTTGCGCTTTACCAAATTCTTTGAAAGCAGAAAGTATACAATAGAACAGGTTGTGTTGTATTCTGATTATGGTAATAACATTTGTATGGTTGGGACTGGAGGTTGGGGTTGGGAGAGGAGGGATGTCACATTGTAGGTTCGGGAAAATTTTAACTAAAAAGTTCTAGTGGTAACCAAAGGACTAGTGTGATAGGAATAACAGTAATTCATTTCAAGGAATGCGTTGTTGCGTTGACGTTGCCTTTGGTAAAAGCGATTGCCGTATCATAAGATAAGAGATCAACCTTTGTACCTATAGGAACTTTGTTGTCGTTGAATGAAGCGGACAGAATGGTAATTTAACTTTAGCCTGAGCAAAATCTGCTAGTGTAAGGCCAAGTCTTCGCTGCCGGAATCATTGCTTCGTGTTCTAAGACGCCTGGACGCAGATGGTTCGAGGCTAATACCTAGTGACCACGGTTGCTCTGGCCAATTTACTTTGATGGATCGGCCGGGGCAGACGAGATAAGCGACCGGTACTCACTCGGAGTGAATTGCTTCTCTTTTTACGTGATTCATTATTTCTTTCTTTTGGAGGGGTCTTATTTCCTTTGTCGGGTGTGACAATTCTACCTCGTGCGCTCATCCATGCGTGAAAATAATAATTTGGGTTGTTTTGAAGGATGGTGGGCCTTGGTGGATGAATATTACAAACAACCGAAGAGGAAATCCATATAAGCAATTTTTGTGTGTAATTTTGTGTGTGTGACTGAATTCATGTCATCCAGTCAGTGACTTCGGTATGACATATCAGATCAAGTCAAACTTCATTTACTCAAAATAGGTCATGTAGCTTTCTAAACAGATTTAATTAACCTAATTATGAAGTTAATAGATCTTGATATTTGATGGAATTAGGGTCGAGGATGTTTAGATTTATATATCGGCATTTTTTACCCTTTACGTCTGCACCAACAGAAAGGTCTCGGGTTTTAGTCCGCTCGCGAATATTTTCTCATGAGCTTGCAAAAACATTTAGTAAAACAACAGAACTTGTATATTCATAATGATGTTCGACTATTCAATATTTGTAAACATTCAAAATGAATAAAGTCAGCACAGTTTAAATATTTTAATATAAATATTTCACACAATATTACGTTGAGATAATGAATGCAACAGATGAGAACACCAGCGAACCTTTTAAGTTAGGTATTAATATTTATGCGCACAACTAATTTACCCAACTTGTTTAAATATCAATTGTCTCGAACACCTCAAATGGTAGCTAAACAAATGTATTCCTTACTTCACATAATATTGACATTACTCTCAATGACCTCAAAACGCAGTCTGTTCTCTCTGCTGTGCTGTCCGAGATCCTCATTATTCTAGTAGAGCGCCACCAAGCGGTCAGACCGTAATTAGCCACACATAATCGCAGGTGGCCATTGTCTTCGTGTGTGCCGCAAACAGAAAAGACCCATTTCGGCAAAATCAAATTTCAGCACCAACTTCCTAGGCCTAGCTATCCACGGACGGTATAATGGTGTATAAAGCTGCAACCACGGACCCGATTAAGGGCCTGAGCTAGAGCCGGGCACCGTAATTAATGGCTGAATCAACACGGGCTGCCAGCTAGAATGAAAATTAAATCTAAATTCTGAATTTATAGTCAATCGACACTAGCCGTGTGCGCCAGGCCTGGAACTTCAACATTAACGGCGTTGTGTTCTTCTTGCCTGTGCATGGTTTTCTCTGTACTTTATGAAAAATAAAAACAAGTTATTAAAGCCTTCCTTTACAATCACGTTCTGAAGTATCTTACTGCATTATTAAGGAATGCATTTTTCGTTTTAAATTTAGAACTGAGAAGTTGAACCCGGGAGAATCTTATTCATTTTTGCAATTGCAGATCGGAATTTCGACTGATTTTTAAGAACATGGGCAATTTTTACTAAGTTCCTACCCCTGTGTCTTTTTCCTATGGAAAATAAAATATTATTGTGTTTTGTCCTCCATTCACGTAGTTTGTTTTTATCAGCACAGCATACATGCACACGTTGTTGGACGCGAGTTTGCGAGAAAAATGCCCCCGAATCTGTCAAAAACAACTACCAACATGTTCTGATAATCCGTCCCACAAAATGTTCAAATTACCCAATTGAATGAACAGTTGTGCTCATTTCAAAGGATTGCGTTTTAGAATAACATTGAGATTTCTCAAAATCGGGCAGATGCATGTTGAAATTGTTCTATAATATTCCTAAACTACAAGATCTTGGTGCTATATGGTGAAAACGGCGTTGAAAATAAAGGCTAAATTAAGAAATGACAGTTATTTACAGATCAATGTCAAAAACCAGTTTGCCCACACGTTTGTTATGATGAGATAATCATGGTCAAAACATTATAGACTGCGTGCACCGTAGAACTGCAATAACACGCGTGTGGACCAACTGGTTTTTGACCATTTTGCTGTAAATGGCGGCCATTTCTTAATTTAGGCTTTATTTTCAATGCCGTTTTTACCATGTACCACCGAGATATTGTAGTTTAGGAATATCTTTAAAAAAATATCAACATGTGTACCCAATTTTGAAAATTCTGTGTTTAAAAAAAGTGTAAACTTGTTTGTACCCCCCTGAAATTATAATTTGTTCCTTCATTCTTACATTATTAGCATTTTGGAAAAAACTTTCTGGCGCGTTATCAAGGCATTGTTATAGCCAGAATAATTATATATCCCCTCCAGAATTTATGTAGATCGCTTTAAAAAAAAATCCACCTTGTCTTCTAGTGTGATTGACATGAAAACGCAGCGTGCCTTAAGAATAAACCAGAAAAGAAAACACTCAAAGAGTGTGAAAAGGTTTTTTTGCTGGCAGATCGCGTGGGTTCCGGCCAGGGAGGCAGGAGACCCTAGGACCGGGGGGCAAATTAACACCGATGGAGAGCAGGTGCGCGCATGGCTGGGCGAGGGGTCCCGTCGATGTGTCATGAAGCTAGAAGTTGGCTTTGGATGTGTGAATCATGGTCGTGATGTCTTGAACTTTTCCCGGTGGTCTTATTATAGGCTTTATTTCGAACTTGGCTGAGATATTGGCTTGTAGGTGACTGAAGGTTTCGAGCGTTGGCAGAGGTGCAGCAAAGGTGCGATTAGGAATTTCCGATGTGGGGGTGGGGGTCCCATGGTTGTGTTGCGTAGGACTATACTTGAAGAACAATTGAAACCAGTTTCCACCCACGACAAGTCTGCCGTGGTTTAGTTTACATCTCAAAATATGGGTCGTTTCATATATTGCATGTACATGTATAATATAGCATTACATGCCACCATAGTAGGCTACCCTGCCTTAATGATTGGCATTTGTTATTCAAGGTTTAAATAATTTTCTTGATAACAGTCTTCAAGGTCAACGCCGACTTTCTTTCCCTTCACAACGTTATTGATTTATGGACAACTAATGCATCATTTATTTTCACGAAAGAAAAAACTCTTCTCCGTGAACTGTGACCCGTTTCAGCGGCAGTACAGCTTGATTAAAATCGGCGGGGAAATGTTTGGAGCAAAATGGTGGCATGTGGACATTTTCAGGCGTGTAACAAAACATCGGCACCTCGGCAAAATGGCGGCCCGGTTGGATTCACACCTCGCCGCGTGCATTCACAGACGCTGTTGTATTTCACGCGCCACCGCCTGTAGCGGAGTCCCGCACCCGCACAGAACTCGGTTTAAAGGGCGATCTCGCCCCGATTCGTCTGGTTAAGAGACCTTCCCTTTGATCAGGCGATTCGTGTTCACGGCTTATGATCAGATACCAGACAACTGCATGGCTTTCACACCATGTTGTTATAAACATACATGAAATTGATGTCTAGCTTCAGTTAAGGGAAGAAATGTTTTGATGCTGAGCTGTTGATCGGCATATGACAGTATCTTTCTTGTGCTTGTTCTTTCTCAGAGTTAGCATTTGCTCCTTGTTCAAGTCCTAAGTAAATGGCTTATAGTACTTGTAAATCACTAACTATATATGGAGCAGTTTCATCCAGCATTAAAGCTGTCTTGCACCTGTACAAGCACCATTTGAGATCTTAGTGTTCATCATCACCCGGGAATGCCGGGATATTTGTGTTTAAAAGCCAGGACAGCTTCCACATCTGGACTATTATCGGTCTTTATTGTAAAAGGCTTGCCAGTACAACATAGTGACCCACTTTAAATTGCCATATGTTATTTTCTTACAACGTTTTTTTGGGGGGTTGTTTTGTCACATGTATTTTTCTCACACATTAAAATGACACCAAGTTGGCAAATGACATAACTTAGCTTTGTGGAGTTCCGCCCATCTGTTGGGGTAGTACTTTTGTATACATGGTTTCTTCCTAGTCTGGGTAATGAAAATCAGCACCTTGAGATAGGTGTTTAACCGCCAAACCCTCAACAACTGATCTTTAAAATCCCGGGCATAATTACTGAGCCCCATCGCCACGTCCCTGCTGATATCAAAGGGTCCGTCCCTCGGTATCTTGTCGCCAGCCGTAGTGGTGTCAGTCCGGGGCGAGACCGTCAAGCGACAAAGTCATTACCCCGGTGTTAGGCCGCCACTGTGCGACCTGGAGGGCCCCCTCCCTTCATCAGCTGGCCAGGCCAACTTGGACGTGACTGCGAGCGTTGCGTGACACAAACGCCAATGATTGGTCGGTCGGCTGGCTTTAAAGCGGCATTCCTGCAAACGTGCAAACCTACCCTCTTGATATGTTTGGTGTTCCTTTCCGTTGTGGCTCTAAAAAATCACATTTTTTTGACGGGACAACGAATTAAATGTGCATAATTTGAAGCGTTATATCTCAAGAACTACAGGTCCAGTTAAAGTTAAACTTTAGTGTACTGCCTGGAAATTGGACCATTACATGGAGGACGGTATTGATCCAAGGAAGACACAACAGCCAAAAACAGCTGTGTTTGTCCACGTGACAAACATACTTCTAATTTATTCTCAAAACTGTGTTTTGGACATGGAATATTTCAGGAATGGGTGCATGAAGTTTTCAATGGAAAATCCGAAGTTTCCTGCCCGCTGTTAACATGATACTGATATTAGCTGTTGATCCGTCATCGATATTATGTTGGAACTGAGCCATTGCTGTAAAGTACATGTAGGCCTAGTTGTGTTTGAGCCGCTTCGTGAGTTCTTCGAGGAGTCAGTGTGTGAACGGATATCTAGACCTGCAAAATCGAATTCTTAGATTTTCGTTAAGTTGGCAGCACATTGTGGACTGTCATAAAAAAAATCCATTATTTATACCCGTCTTCTTCTTAGAATTATAGATGTATCTTGTGTGACGAAACAGTACTTTAAAGAATCATTCGCGTGGTTTGAAGTATTTATGTGTATACGGTATACGCCTCGCGTAAATTGTTGATATTTCTCATTAAGTATTCTCCTAGCATACGCCACTTGATTGTCTCGACCTTCAAACTCGAAATCTAGGATTTGTTTCAGTTGACGCAAAGATGAAGAAACCTCGGTCACCGTGTTGACAAGACGCCCAAGGGGAATTTTTGATGTCTTGGTCCAAGCTAATTAGCGAACAATCCTCCGGAGATTTCGCCCAATCTTCAAACCGATTTATTTTTTCCCCAGCGTTGTTATTTTTGTCACAGAATACTGAGGCCTCACTCTCTTTTGTAATTTAAAGGGAATGTACAACATTTGCTTTTGCTGCAATTTTCAGAAATAAATGGATTTGGAGGATTAGTGTGTTATAACAAATATTGTTACACTGACTTGTTTCACGTTTTGGGGTTCGTAGATGCTGGAAAACCACGTAAACCAATCATGTTCTTGTAGTCTGGTTCCCTGACCCCATTTAAGATGAAACGGAGCAATTTATAGACTTTGGGGAATTGTAATATCAGAAAATCAGTCTAGCAGGCTTGTACCTCTTCACAGGTGTGTAATCAATAGCAAAGAAAATGCAGACGAACTAAATATGAAACATGAGGAGCACTTTTTGAAAAAAGCAAGTTTTCTCCAACGCTGGTCGGCCGACCAGCGTTGGAAAAATACAGTTTTTCTTGAAAATGTCAGCACACCAGGAGCCACAACTTTACAGGATGCTTGAGACTGTCATTCCCTAACAATCCAGTAAGGTATTTTGTGGTAATTTGATCATTTCGTTTTTTGATGTTTGCAAATGTTGTATCTTCCTTTTAAACGCTGATTTGTCAGCAGTTGAAATCTTTGTAATGATTATCAATTATGGATTTAAATTGGTACAGCTCATTTGAAATGAAGGAATGTCAGATCATGTAAAGCAGATTTTATGGTCAAAACCATCTACTTGAGAAAAACAAATATCGGAAAAGCCACAGTAAAGGATGCGTCATGCAGATTTTTTTTACGAAATGCCATTCAATGCGGCAACAGTTTAAACCAGACATTAAAGAATATCTCTGTATCAGCCTTTATAACATTAACCATCGTTTCCGCCCCAGGTCAATCAAAACACTGCACCGCTTCAAACCCATCTACTTTCTCTAATTCCCCGCTCGGGATGAAGTTGTCTCTCTTCTTAGACTGGTTTTATCAGTCCTCCCAGCAGTAGCTGTCTTCAGCAGATACAGGGCTGTGGAAATCACGGCTGTTGTGGCGCACTTAATTGCAAATAGGCCATATTAGTCTAGTACCCAAGGGGAAGATGGTAGCTACAGACCACTAGGCATCCTAAGCACCAGTCTGTTTTTGGACACGACAGACACCGTTTTTAGTATTTGCTAGAACCGAAAAAGAAAATAGTGTTTGCGTGAAAGAGACGCACTGATAAACACGTGAATGCTTGAACGGCCAGTCTAGGTCGTTTCACCGCCCAAGGATCTTGATGTATTGGATACGTGCCGCGTCTTGGATTGGTAAAATGACTCCCGAAAATTAACAAATCGACGTGTTTGGCCCAATGGCGGGAAATTAAAGCCGCTTCCTGGTCCGGCACGTGCGGACTTCGATCCGGCACTGGAACGCGCTATGGTAAGGAAAAAATACTGTCTCGGTTGATGACACTACAGTAAGCGTTCAAACTCTTTACATTGGTGATTTGCTACACTCCCCATTCCAGTCTGTGAACGTTGTTTAATGGATAAGACATGGGGCAAGGTCCCTTTTTTCTCTCAGTGAAGGTGGATTGTTTGAAGGTTGCTTGCTTTATTTCATTTGATAACCAAGAAGAGATTTGAGTGTCAGTGAGATAACTCAGCTTGGTTTGAATTGAGCGAAGTATGATTTGAGGCTCTGCATGGCGGAATGAATTTCCCTACAGAAGAAATGAATGATCCCGGTAAATTTGCAAATCTCTAGTTGGTGTGATGTCGTTTTATACCGTTTTGTTTTGCCCACATCAGTCAGGTTTTTTCGTTTTGCTTATTTTTTTCACGAGTGTGTGTTACCTGAAACTTACACATGAATAGCAAACTATCTATCTCTTGACGATACATGAGACAAATTTATAGCCCAGGTAGTGAAATCAAATAAAATTCACATGGATGTGCGCTATATATTTTGAAAGGCTCTATAAATGAAAGGTGTTTTTTTCGGATGAGTTGCAAGTGGTTTCACCTTGTAAAAGGTTTCAGTGTAATCTCATTGGTGCTTAGGATACAACGTTTCGGAGATTAGTTGTTGATCATCTTTTTGTAGTTGCTTTGCTGTGTTTCTGTCCCTCGCGCTTTACATCAGATGGGTACGAGTGACTACACAATTGTGTATGATAGATTCAAGCCAGCAACCGGATACTTGTTGCCAGAACTGTTACTTATACACCGATGTCAATATCTCAGCCATAAGCAAACGATCGCTTACCCATGCCACACTAAAAACACACCTAGAAACACCCCTTTGGCAGTGGACGGATTCTGTGTTCCTTCCTTTTTTGACCTTTGACACCACAGCCTGGGGTGGATTGTCACCAGATAGATGTAATTTGTTCAATGACCGATACCCTAGAATGCTCGGCCCTCCAGCCCCGAGAGTTTCTTGTGGGCTTTGCGAGCTGATATTATTGAAATGAATAACGGTTGATTGGCGTTAACCAAAAACTGGATGGACCGGAGCGAGTAACAGGTATCCCCGCGGAAGGCAGGAAGGTAGGCATCAAGATTGGGGGGAGAAATCGCTACCACGGCCGGGGTATTGACGATGTGAAGGTAGTTGAAACCATACAAGCATTGTAGACACAGTGGGCAAAGTTTTTCATTCTACAGTTGCATAGTCATTAAATTCGCATCGAACCGTTTTTGAATGTTTACGTCTCGGGTTCTGAATTGATTCTAGCTAATTATTGCTTGTTTTGTCCACCGAGGTTTGGTTACCATAGCAGATTTTATTTTTAATGATTGTGGAAAAATTGCCAAAGGTCTAACCCCAGTAAACCATGCATATCGCCGGGCCCCACACGAAAGTTTGTCCAATTTTGCTGGATCTTTAGTTGTTAGTAATACTATATTGTTTCCACGAAAACTGTTCTTCAAACGTTAAAGTTTTCTCAAAACAAATCTTTCAATAAGAATGTAAGCTCATAATGATGGATACTTAAAAGAAGAAAGGGAAATTTATGAGAGAGAAAAGAGTTTTGCTATCTAATGACGATAGCATCGTGACTTTATGGCATCCAACAAGTACTGGTGCGTGTCATACGTATATACGTGGTATTCCATCAACGATCTGGATAATGCGATTAGCCAACGGATTGTGATTGTTTCTAATTCCCATTAATTGGCGGACTGGGCCCCAAATCTTGACACCCTGCGACCAGACATTAGGCCCGTTTCCGAGTGGGGGCCCCGCTGTCCTATTGAAGGGGCCCGCTGCCCCGCCGCACTTCCCCCACCCCGTATCGATTCTGGGCCACAATGGCGCAATTATGCAAATGGTCTACCTAATAAAGACGCTAACATCATATCTCATCGCTACAAATTGTGATTCCTTGGCTTGCGCTTCGTGCATTGCCGACGACTCTTTCGTGAAGTGTGCATCCTTGTATAGCTTTTGGCAAAAATCGTTATCTTTAATACAGAATCAAAAATTGCACTTGCAAAACAAACAAATCTTGCAATTTTCAACTCAACCTAGCAAAAGCATGCAAAAGGGCGCATTTCTGTTTCGCATGGTTTATGGTGCTATGCCAAGTATATATAATATTCTGATATTTGAAACTTTTGTAAATTAGATTTTGTCAATGATTCTGATGCGCTTTTCATAAATATTTTTTTTAATTTTCGTAATCGTGAAATGATGCAAACGATTACATTGAACACCACAATCCTCTTTCGTTTATCTTTAATGTAGTTAAAATTTAATGTACACATTTCAGAGAAAAAAAGTCAAATTTCTGAGAAACTCATTGAATGTCTGCACTGACTTTTAATTGATACATGAAACACTAGTAGGCTGCAGCGTTTCCGCGTCGTCCGCGTTCGATATCGCCTTCACCATGTCGGTTACATTAAAGACACAGCGCTGCAGTGTGATAATTAGTTACTGGAGGACGGGACGGACAAATGGGGCGGGCTCTATCTCTTTATCTTCCCGAAATTGAGGTTGGGGGAAATCACAGAGAGTAAATTAGGCGGAAACAATGGGTGAGGGAGAGATCTCAAGTGGGAGACTGTTCAGCGAAGAGGGGGCGGGGATATAGGCCAGACGTGGGGTGTCAAAGCGGAAACTATCTAGTCCATATTGTACTACACAGCGAGCGCGCGTGTCTAATGTTTGAGCCGTACAGAAAGTGGCCTGGATTAATGATGTTTTTTTCTTAGAAAGTAATACAATTTGATACACCTGATGAAGTATGTCTTAAAGGAGCTTGTTCTTCCACTCATCTGAAAAAAATTATTGGAATTAATCCATGCTATCAGAAGTTATGCATGTTTTACTAAACGATTCTTTTTTTTATTATATAGGCCTAGCTGTCCATGGAATGGCATTGGGAGCTATGAGCTGTGTGCGAATACCTATTACACACAGGCATTCAAATACAAATGAGATTTGAGTCAAGACTCAACTATTATTTTTTACTGTCAGATTTTGTGTTTGAAAATGAGGAATAAGTCATTTTTTTGGTTTTTCTGGTTTGTTTTGTTTGTTTTCCAATCCAAGTGTTGGTTCATTCATATAGAGGTGGGAAAACGTCCATGTTTCATTGTACTAAATGGGTATTCATCAGTTCGTAGAATGGTAAATGATCAGTGGTGGACAGCTGAGTATGCGACCTTTTTTAAATTAAAATAGACATAAATTGGAAATAGAGTATGCAAATTACGTGAAATTTTTACAGTTACTAGTCAATAACATTTTTCTTTATCCGTATTATATTGTTATGAAATGTAACGACCACACTTTGTTTACTTTTTGTCTAATTCGGTCACTTTCTTTTTGACTTGCCCACTGGCAGCGAGCGCACGCATCTAACCTTTGAACCATAGTTTAACAGTTAATTTGTTACGTGGTTTCTGATGAGCTTGCCACGGCTTACCGTTCGTCATTTCCTCAATTATCTCCGATTAGACGAAAGACAATGAATTGCTAATTCGATTGGAGAGATGCAAAGGTGCCGTTGAGCGGGCATTACGCCCTTTGTGCCCGGCACGAGATGACTTGTTTCGCCGGCCAAATAAGATTATAATTAGTCTGAGTAATGCACTTATTTTGGGACAGATCTCGTGAACAGTTGGATAGGACATGCAACAGAAGGCAATTTTCATATGATTGAGAATCTTTTGTAACATTCTTTTCCGTTAATTTGCAGATTGAGCAAGAATCATAGTAAAAATGGGGTGCTTAACTGTTTATAGCGATTTATAATTATTATCCCTGTTCATCGGGAATGAGACTTTTTCTGCAGCAGCTCCAGATCAGCGCAATCTGGTCTCTACCTTCACTTGTACGCATTTATACTCCTGGGTGGAGAGAGGTAATCGTAGTAAAGTGTCTTGCCCAAGAACACAAGCACCATGTTTCCCGTCAGGGTTAGAACCCACGTGCCGAGGCACATGAGTCGAACGCCGTAAGCAGTGGACCGCAGCGCCCCACATAAGTCATCGTGAATATATTTTCACGTTATTAAATTTGAATTGAATTGAATTGAATTTGAATTTTGAATGTGAATGTGAATGTGAATGTGAATGTGAATTTAAATTTAAATTTAAATTTGAATTTGAATTTGAATTTGAATTTGAGTTTGAGTTTGAGTTTGAGTTTGAGTTTGAGTTTGAATTTGAATTTGAATTTGAATTTGAATTTGAATTTGAATTTGAATTTGAATTGAATCTATGCTACTTGTTCGTTGCTGGACGATTACGAACGTTACAACTTGAATTTGTATTTCAGTTTAGTTCTAAGTTTCAAGAATGTAAAACATTCCCCTTTGTTAATCTTCGTTGCACATTTTTATTTAATAAATAAAACATCCACAAAACTAAACATG
Organism: Patiria pectinifera; assembly: GCA_029964075.1. Classification (NCBI taxonomy): domain Eukaryota; kingdom Metazoa; phylum Echinodermata; class Asteroidea; order Valvatida; family Asterinidae; genus Patiria; species Patiria pectinifera. The sequence goes on along the minus strand of CM057140.1, from coordinate 4,222,012 downwards.
GAAAGTCCTTTGTACGCGTTCCGAATTCCTGTATGTTCTCAGCCTCAAAATTGACTTCTTTTCAAAGGCTTTCGCTGAGACATCAGCTGCTTGCAACATTAATTTGGCTAAAAATCTTGCGCTTAAATGGGTCCATATTTTTATTTTTTTTACTGAAACCCTTGTGATTAGACTAAGTGCATTTGTGACCATTGATGATTGCAAAACGACAATGTGGATCAACGGACAATGGCCCCGGAACGAGCATGGCAGGGCCGATGCATCACAAGGACCCGGCCGAATTAAAGTGCCGTCCGTATAGTGAGTGGCGCCATTTCCGTACCTATATACACAATAGCCGTAGGGTGTTGGTGCAGATTTACCACATGTAACTGTTAAAACAGTAATCAATTTTCGACTCCGTAAAGTGAAATTAAAGTTAACACTCAGAGGAATGAAGCTGATAAATAACTATTGCACGCTATTTTTGAACGACAATTGTAAGTTTGAGTTTTTAGTTCAAACAAGACAATGTGATGCTTGTACGTTGCAAATGATGCAGTCTTTTTGTGAAAGTAGCAGGATGCCGTGCTTCGCGCGGCACCCGCTAACTGGGTGGAGTCGTAAAGTTTATATACTAATGCATTACTTTGAACTCAATTTGCATGTTGACCCCAAGTGGGCGTGGCCAACCCTGGTGAAGAAATTTTGGCACATTTTTTTCATCATGAACGCTATGTTTTGCGTAATAGCGATACGTTTTGGACTGTTTTTCATAGAGATACTGCTGTTCAAAGTCTGAGAGAAACAAATTTGCCAAAAAGCACAATAAAACAAATAAATCATTATTTATTAACGATCTTGTTTAAAAGCATTCTATTTGGCAACGCAAATGGGCAGTTTATGTAGGCCTAATTATCCATATCAGTGAATTAAAGCGATTAACGATATTGCTTGAAATAATGGTGGGTATTGTATGGGGAGTTCTGAGTCTTAATGTTCGGAGGATTGCGCTGTACAATGTATACATGCGTTTGACGTGTTGATTGAGTAGACATGCCCCCGTGGATCTGAATAGAGAGTGCGTAACTATAACCCCGGACGTTCTTGAAACTTCACTATGGCGTGTTGGGAGATCACTTTGGTAGGTAGGGATTGTTAGTGGTTGGGCCTTTAGACACTTTAGTGGATGTTTGCTGTGAACAACAGGGATACCTTAGTAGGAATTGTCTTAAAACTATGTCAGATTTGCGATATTTAACTGCATGTGTGGGTTCTTACCGACGTTGACAGTAATAATTATGTTAATCGCAGCAGGCTTTTACCTCGGGACCGCAATTTAACACTGCAGTTGCTGGCTCCCTAGGTGCCCCAGCAGTCAATTCACCCCACTCTATACCAAACAATTCCTTCCCCGTCATGCACGGGGCTCGCGAGGGACCCGTTTCGGCACGATCCCACCCTCCCTCCGGACCCTGGGGCTCTTAAGGAGCACCCCCAAATATCGCTGCAGATGGGCAGTAGTGCCGCTACGCTGCGAATTGACAGCAACATCAATCAATGAGAACTCCCAAATAATCCTGCAACGTGGACCGTATACCGGTCGTTGGCATGCGCCCCGACGGCTGTTTCGTATTAAACAATAACCGCATTTCCCCCGACAAGTTTGATTTATTTAATCACGGCTGAATATTTCATTGGCAAATTGGATTAAACATTTACTCGTAAGAGTTGTAGGCCTGAGTCGACCGTTTCAATTCGAATTTCAATCATTCACATTTGCTATCTCTAATTTTTCAATTACCAAAATGACTATTGCTCATAACGTTTAAAATGCACACCTAGTTTACATGCATTTAAGAAGAAACAAACCTGGATTATCTCGCATTTGCAAACATCCAAGTAACAAAACCACTAAAATACAATATTATGATATATCTTAATAACATGATATATCTTTACTGCGAGTGATTAATGGTCTGAAGCATCCTGTGAAATCATGGTACCTGGTGTGCTGTAATTTTCAAGAAAAGTGGAAGATTTGTATCAATTTCCAACGATGGTCGGCCGACCATATTTGAAAAAACTGATTTTTTTTTTAACACTGCAGCCCCAATTTTCCAAATTCAGTCTACATTTAGTTCGGTTACCCATCCGTGAACGGGTGCAAGCCAGCTAGTCTGGTTCCCTGAACTGACCATTCCCTGAGGTCTGTAAATTGCTGTGTTTCGTCTGAAGTATAGGGTCAGGAAACCAGGATACAAGAATAGCATTTATTTCTTGGTTTTTCTAGCATGAAAACAAAACTGTACAATACTTACCCCCAAATCCATCCATTATTGAAAATTACAACAAAAGCAAATGTTGTTGTGTACATGTTTATGACCTTTAAAGTTTAAGGACATTATAAAATTGCCAGAAAAGCAGGGAATTCAGGTCAAAGTTCATGATTAATGTTTATATAGTTTTTACCAATGCGGCTGTTTAATCTTGGAGATTTTTCCGGTCTTCCCCTTTTGAGCAGCCCAGCACGGAGCGCTGATTCCGGCTAATTCCGGTCGGCTCCTATCCTCACGCTCTTTCTTTCCCCCTGATGCACTCCACTTTGTTTGCCTTGTCACCGGCCCCAGCCTTCTCTCCACAAGGTGGAATTTATTTTCATTTTTACGGGTTCGCAGGCAGATTGGCAAGGCGATAAGAGAGCCGCCTGCACGGCCATTGTAAATATAGGCGCAGTCCGGTGTATGTATGGGGGGGGGGACAAACAGGGTGGGGAACTAGAGATCACAAGAACCCATGGGTGTCCACCGACCTTGTCTTGATCAATTCACGAGGTGATTAGTATCGTTATTAGTTGATTATTAATCCAGGAGAAATACATCGGGAGACGATACCATAAAAGGTGCATTCTCACCGCGGAACCACCTTGTCACTGCTAAAACCATGAACTAACGTTGCGCATCACAGCTCAATATTTGTAATTGTAATACTTACCTGTATTTGTTCTGCTGCAAAAAAATAAAATCTTTTAGATTGCAATACCATTGATGTAGTTTTGGATCGAAACTTCGACTCAGCTACCTAAAGAGATAGTAGAAGGAACGTATTTTTTTTGTATCGCTTGAATGATTATTTATTTGTTATTTTTTGGTTTGAACCTTATGCGTAGCATCTTAGAGGGCAATGCCATTGTTTTGCTGGGATGTGCATGAATAAACCTTTTGACATCAATTGTTACTGAATTAAAAATAACAAAAGATGCCCCTCCAAGATGGCCGCCACGGATAAGGTCTATAGCAGTCACCTATCTTCGGATGACAATTGTAAATGTTGATGTCCCGGTGCAGACCAAATTATGTCTCATTTCTTAGGCTTTGAGACATAAAACAGCCGTCAAATCTGATGTGATTTTGACAAAGGCGTGTGGGTCCCCTTGTAATCATGACCAATGTGAACATTCATTGCATTACGCCGTGTGTGCATGTCGAATCGTACCAAGGCATGGTTTTATCGTATGCAGTGCAGCCCTTGAGTTAAGCACACCTGTTAAAAAATCGACTACTTTTTTTTTTTCATTTTCAGAGAAATTTAAATGAAAGACACACTCATGACCGATTGGAACATTCATGGCACACATAATACCAGTGTGCTCTTTTTCCTTAAATTAACCTTAACAAAAATGGTAGATTCACCACTGTCAAAAACCGATGTATCGCCCTTTTAACGAAAAAAATACGCTTTAGAAAAAGAAGCAGATGTAATATGACTGGTAAAGAAAATGCAATAGAGAATTTGTGAGGGCTGTCGGCATTGTAAAATGGCTTTAAAGGGAATGTACATCATTGGCTTTTGCTGTAATTTTCAGAAATGAACTATTTGAGGGGTAAGTATAATAGATCAAGATATTGTTTAACTGACATGTTTGAAGTTTTGTGTTCGAAAATGCTTGAAAAAAAAATGTTTAAGTAGTCTGGTTCCCTGACTCCACTAAAGATAAAATGGATCAATTTATAGATGTCGGAAAATTGTAAGGTAAGGGAGCCAGTCTAGCTGGCCTGCACCCGTTCAAGAACATGTTACCAATAGCAAACAAAATTTGGACTGGAAAAAAATTGTAAATTTGGAGCTGTAGTTGAAAAAATAGTTAGGTTTTTCCAACGGTGGTCGGCCGACCATCGTTGGAAATGTATACAAAAATAACATTTTCTTGAAAATGACTTGACACCAGGTGCCATAATTTTACAGGATACTTCAGACTGTCATTTACCAACATCCTAGTAAGGTATTTCGTAAAAACTTGGTAGTTTTATTTTTCGATGTTTGCAAATGTTGTATTTTCCCTTTAAGGTATAATGAACAATATTTAGCGTTGCTTTGTGGTAAGATTTACTCCGTCAGTCCGGTCATATCACGCAGTTTCCTCCTTTAAATCTTTTTAGCGTTGTTACATCAGATTGCTGCATCCTTGTCCACTTGACTTTAATTGAATACAAGAAACCCAAAATTATTCCAATCTTATTGTTTACATGATTATGTTTATCTGCTAAAACCTTCTTTTTTAGCTTATATACCTATAATTTCATCTTTGGGTTTTTCTTCGGGTGTAGGGCTTGACTGGAATGGTTCTGGGGTTGGTCTTACCGCTGTATAGTATTGTTGTTCTTAAACCACTAGTGTAATTTTTATATCTAATAATATCTATTTTAAGGTTTTGTAATTAACGTTAGTGTGATAACTTTTAAACTTTTAATGAATTGTACATTGAACTGCAATTCGGCCTCGTGGACGTGAGAGTTTGATAAATTATGATGATAAAAACGTAGATTAAATGAAAAGAAATAATCCTTATTTTCAAAGGAATGGTAAAACAAAATAGCAGCAGATGACTCGGAAATAGTCGTAACCCTCAACGAGAAGATGCTCATTCTAATCACGTCCATGGACGTAGTATTTGCTGCCTACATATGGGAAGCTCTCGTCTTATCTTGTCCAGTACCGAATATAGCGTCAACTCATCGGGTCACTGACTCTGCGAGCCCGGCCTACGTCACCGCCGCTGCTGCTTCTTCGCTGCAGTCTCAGCGTGCTCTGGCGTCTTTGTTTACTTTTCTTCGATTGATATAACTGGGCCATGTCAAGAGGCGAGATGCAGGAATTGCAGGCAATGCATGTCAGAAGATGAAAGACTAAGTTTTTCGCCCCATTTTTTTTATGGAGGTGTTGCGCCACATCTGCTTATTCCCTTGAGAGCGAGAAAACTTGAATCTGTGTCTCGTGCCATTGACTCAGTGTGATTTAAGATTACCAAATACAAAGTACGGTAATGACAACTGAATATAATTAGGTAATCTCTGTCTTGTTTCTTTCAGTTTCGATTCTTGTGACAACCTCGAAAAATATTTTTGCTGTAACTCTTGTTCATTACTTCAATATTTAAAAAGTTGAACGCCTTTACTTTTAACATTTTGCTTTGTGGGGAAACTTAACGTCCTTAAAGGTAATATTCAACCTTCGCTTTTGCTGTAATTTTCAGAAATTGATGGATTTAGGGGTTAGCAAATTTTGTTACACTGATCGGTAAAAAGTGTTGTGTTCACAGATTCTAAAAAAAAATAACATGCTGTTCTTGTTGTTTGGTTCCCTAACCTACTTCCGACGAAACGGAGCAATAATTACACCTCGGGGAATTTTTCAGGTCAGGGAACCAGACTAACTGGTTTGCACCCATTCACGGATGTGTTACCGATTGCAAGCAAAATTTGGACTAACTAAATTAGGTAAATTGAGGGCAGTGTTTGAAAATTCAGTTTTTCCAACAATGTGCAGCCGACCATCGCTGGAAATTGTTACAAAAAGGTATTTTCATAATAACTTGGTAGTTATGTTTGCAAATGATTGCAAATGTATTTTACATTTAAATACATATATGTGAGTCATGTGTAATTATTTTGTGTGTTTCTTAAATGTCCGTTTTCAACCATAATTTAGTATCGTCTATTGTTGATAAATTAGGACAACGTTAGTCACAATCGAAGTCTGTAGTATTGCTGTATGCTGTGCTCCACTTCAGTCAGATCTTATAAAATCTATTCTGAAAGTCTGATTTGAATACTGTTAAGTTGATTATCACTGGAATGCGCATGCGAAACACTCGATTGAAAGAAAAATATCAAAATTGACTCAGACACCATGGCCACGAAAGAAAAAACCATTCTATTTCTTACATTTCTCAGTTTAAAACCAAACCATTTTGCCGGGAGCAGTTTTTTTATTAAAAGAAAATTCACGCACTTCAGATCGCACTTTACCTGTTGATGAGTGTAGCGTAGCGCGAAACAAAATCGTTTTGTCTTCTGTCATGATCGGGTTAAAGAGAGAGCGCGAATTGAAGCCAGATCGCCCGAGTCCATGCCGGCGTTAATCACAGAATGCCTCGTATTAAACTTGACTTGTTGGAGATGAAACCACACATAAAATAACACACACACGCAAAAAAAGATACACAGTGTTATTCTGTTGATTTTAGAGGCCCTGGCGCGTGGAAACACAAGTCGAGGAGTAGAGAGGGTTTTTTCTTCACTGGGTTGAGGGGAAATTGTTGAGCGCGGTCGGTGCGTGTTATTGCCCCTTTTGCCTGTCCCCAATAGTCATATTCATACAATAACAGCCTAGTGCTCCCCCGGCTATGTACTCCATGTGGTTCTGATGGGAGTTTTAGTGGCTACGTCCCCTCGCTGCAGAAAGCGACCGGTTTATTGCCGGGTGACTCGGGCGCAAGTGGAAGGATGACACATCGCTAGAAAATACAGTCGGATCGGGGCAAAAGACTGGGCTCTCTGGAAATTGACAGCCATAATTATATCTGCACATTAAAATATCTGCATTTTCCCTTTAATTGCTTTCAAAAACCAATCAGCAATATGAATTTGACGAAGAATTTAGGTTTAGATAAAGGCATAATCGTATTCATCGAAATGGCAACCTTTTGTAACCGAGCAGTGTTTTAATAAAATGAGAACTGATTATTTAAATCGAAAGTTGATCACGCCTGATCACTTTGTAACTCCGTTCAACATTATCAGTATTTGATGTGGAAAGTCCTTGTAAAGGTATGCGTTATGTGTACATGATTCTGATGTTGGTCTGCAGTTGGCATATCGTTGTTTATGTATCTAAAGCTTTTGGGATTTTTTGTGTTGTAACTTTAGTCATTTGTTTACATGTATTTGTTGATTTATTCCCGAGAAATAAAATAGTAAATAGTAAATATCGTCCTAGTTCTGTCCGTTCGTTGTGTTTTCTTTTTTACTGTTGTATATTGTGTATTTGGCATTGGTAAACATCTATCGTTTCCTCATTCCAAAAAGGTAGGCCTATTTGTAATAGGTTGAACAGAAGCCATATTTATTATTAGTATAAAGGCATTTTTTTAGGACTGTTGTGTTTCAAGTTGTTCTGACTTTGTAATGTTTTGTTGTATATCTTTTGTAGATCTGATGTGTCGGCGCATCAGCGTAATTTTGCTACTGTCCCCATTGCCCTCCAATATTCTAGTTTTACTTTGTTGGTTTATTGTGTCAAATTATTTTCTATTCCATTTGTCTCTCAAGTATTCTCGAGTGATTTCCTCATGTCCTCACACTCAGCTTGCCTCCTCTATTTCCGTTGTGGGTTCTCTAAACCTATCCATATCCAGACTCATTTTCCGTCCGTCCCCCCCTCCAGTTTGCCATTTTACGAGCAATGATCGTTTAAAAAAAGAAGGGGAAAAAGAGACCTAGCGGAGACATATTGCCGGCAGCAAAAACGTACGCAGTGGCGCGGAAATATCGTATTTATTCGAGCAATCATGACTCTAATTTACCGGAATTAATGATTTTTCGCTACCTTGGCCAAAAGAGAAACGGCCGAGAATTAGCCCAGGGTATGAAAACAGTGTTAGGGGAATTAGGCGGGCGACGTCCGTTGAGGATAGGCCGGAAATCGGCGCGCAGTGTCGGCAGTGAGCGTTTTGCTTTTGCCCCGTGGTCGAGTCCCGATCGTTTTTTTAATCTTTCTTTGTCGATCTTTTTCGAGTGGAATTGTATTTGGAAGGAATTAGTCTGAGTATTTCGCAGGACGAGTTGCTTCAAGTAAAACCAGACGAGCTATCCACAGACGTGTTTCATTGCTGTATATCTATAGCGTTTAATCATCAAGTGGGTTTTCTGTGTGTGTGTGTTGTTTTTTCTTCGGTAAGGTGATTACCTTGAGTAAACTACACCCTAAGAACAATTCTTGTTCCACCCCCCCCCACTACTTCTCTCCCTTTAGCAAATAATATTTGGTTATATTATAACCGAAGAGGAATACAAATACAAGTAATAGAAAAACTGGAGAAAAGTGATTCTTGAAATTGTGTGAAAAAGATGAACTTGCATCAATTCTATCATATAGCTCATGAAAGTCCTAAAAATATTATGGCTAAAACTGGGGCTGACTTTTGAATACTGTCGTTTCTTTCAAAAGGGCTTCAAGAATCGTCAATTATGGTATTTGTGTTCAATCCATGAAAAACCCATGTTGTCGTTTGGACATCAATACTTTGATGTTTAGCTTAGCTTAATATTGTATTGATTCTTTCATTTGTTCCTTATCCATGTCATCTATTGGTATATCACTTTTGAATTTATGTGGTATTCGTTATTGTATCCTTATCAATGACGCTATAACTTCCAATTGGAGGTATGCAAACGACAAGCTTACTTTTCGTTAAAAAAAAACGGAACTAAACTGATAGATGTTCTTATAACGTGCTCCATCGCTCCAATAAACTACAATCAATGCCCCTCTCGATCCTGAGTATTATTCCGGGTGCCAAATACTCTCGAAGCTTTTTATGAGTATCCGTTGTCGGAACCTAAGCCCATTTCCCCTGTTGCCGAGGAGTCTTCAATCCCTAGTTTGTGCATTTTGTCAGTTCCGTATACCTCCTGCTCGGATTCCTTGACTCGGAGACAGAAACAGAGAAAGAGAGAACGTGAGGAGATGAGAGTGGAGCACTGTCAGACTGCCACTGCCTTCATAGATCGCATTTCGTATTTGCCAATAAGAGCGATGAAACCCAAGCTGTGCCGCATTTCTTTCCTCGTTCGAGGACTAGCTTCCCCCGGAGCTACCCAATTTGAGAAAAATTAGCCCCTAGTCCCCTTCGGTGGCTGGGCCAGTCCCCGGGGGGTACCAAGTCGGCGACAGGAAACGTTCAGTGTTGCTTACAGGTTCGAAGGAAAGCCTAATTGGCAGTGACATCACTCGTAAACGTCCCCGTTTACCGTACCTATCAGCTCCCCCTGGGCAAACACTGCATGTGTGGTGCGATTTTGTCCTCTTCTTTTCAGATTTGGTTTTTTGGAAAAGGCCTTTCCATCAGCGATCGTTGACCTTTGACCTTGCAGTAGGTATTGCGGTTGACAGCCTCTCTGTGGTGTGTGACGTGTCTGTACATAAATCAGTCCACAGGAAAAAATATAATGCTTAAATATGGAAGGTGGAAGACTTATTGTCTTTACATCCCTTAGAAGTGTTTATCCGACTGTTTATAAATTTCGTATCTCATTTACTATCTGCATCAACCGCCATATTGGAAACGAAAACGAGGTTGCATATGCAACAACATAGAATTTGTGGCGTCTTCACAATGCAGGTTGCAATAATACGTAAGAATCCAATGAATTAGTTGAGCTTGCCAGTAAGCTTCCCTTTTGACCGATCGAGCAAGGGATTGTGTCGTTGTTACCATTTTTGGAAGTTTACCATTAAACGAGGACTGTGACGATACTCTTTCAATGCAAAATTATATGATACCTCCCAATCACCCCAGTTTACCGCGTTTCGGCGCCACTGTCGAGCGCCATAGCGCCCTCTGTCGTTCCTTTGCATGCAGATCGCGCAAAGATGGCGCTGACTCACGAGTACTCGCAGAGCAACGTATTTTACTTTGTATCGTAACAGTCACTTACCAGCCGCACAACCAAACCCCTGCCATTAATGCGAACATTTAAAAATATAAATGTTCAACTTTCCTATTTAAACTACTGTATTACAATTTGTTGTGAAAGGCAAGGTTCTTAAGTGGTCCTGATATTATTCATGTGTAGGTATTGCATGTTGTTTTCAGTACGTCTTTCAGACCGGCTCATACTGAACCTACACGGTCCAGAACTCGGTCACAGCTGCAATACCGAACTCAAATGACCCCCATTTCTGGATTTAAGTAGAGACGGTCTGCAGCAGGCCGCATAGGGACATAATGACGACATGGGCCATTAGCTGCTAGTGTCGGTGCATAGGTGCATGGGCTGAAATATGGAGGTTGGGAGGCGGCATGTGGCTAAGTATGTGCTCGGTCACCGATGCTATAGCCTAGTCTTGGAGAGAAATTGTTGTGCGAAGGGGTGCTCCAAACCTCGGCATCGGCTTCTCGGCTTTGGCTCCAAATTTGGCATCAGAAGAGTTCGATAGACATGAAATCCCTGGTATTTCTTCACGATCATCAAATCCGATGATTTAGGGTACGACCAAACTTAAAGGGATCATGACATGAATTCTACTTAGGAACATATTTTGTGCAACTTTCTACTCCTCTTTAATGTATGAAAACTATTAGACCTACCTTTTTTGGTTAATTTTATTTAAAAGTGCGTTTCTTTAAACATTTTTTTGTCTGCAATGCTTTTTCCGGACAACTGAGGGCGCTGTTGCTGTGATGTCATTTTAGGCAGACAGTGTTCAGTTAAGAGGTTTTCTGTTCAAATTGTGTATCCGAATAATTGCTCATTGAAAACATTTGTGAGAAAAGTTTGCACTTGGCTTACTGCCATTTATTGAAACAAAGAATCACCAAAACAATAGAAAATGTACGACAGCAAAACGTCCAAAATTCCGGCAACTGTTGGTGCTCAAATAGCTGTAACATAAAGGTTTCCGCCTAAAATGACATCACACTTTTGCTCATGAATGTGAAAATTTGCATTTTAGCATAAAGCAAAAAAAGCACCAAAAAAACCTTGAAAATGGCTCAACGAAAATTGCAGATAAAGTTAAAAGGGACACGAAGATGTATTTTCAAGGATTGCATTAAGAAAATACCTTAAATGAACCCTTTAAGAGTATTTCAATTTTGATTAAGAATTAAAGGTCTCTGAATTATTCTTGAGCCAGGGATGAATCCGAAGGTGGAGACTGGGCCGATGTTAGAAAAAAAAACTTTATCGCTCCATAATCGCTGAAAACAAATAAACGCTTAATTATGAGGTGTTCAGAGTTCAACTTATGTGTGATTAGGTTTTCGGCAGCATTTTGTGAATTTAGGATATAGGATATGAGCATGGTCACTATCGTCGTCAAACTTATTGTTCTTATAATGTCTTTAATGTCTGTTTATTCTTAATTATCATTGATGGCGTACTCATGTAACTGTCAATGTCGTAGCCATTATCACCACTCCCCACCAACATCCTCATCAACCCCACCTCTGAACCCACATTGCCACCATCATCACAATAACCAACCCTACCGTCACCTGTGTCCTCCCAAAACAGCCTAATTAAAGACAAACATGACAACGGCTGTACAAATGCTCAACCAGAACCCCTCTAAAATCGCATCTCCGTCTGATTGAAACCAAACAGTCTCCTGGCAATCTCCAGTCCCCCCCCCCCTTCCCAGGAGCAACTGTCACAGTATAGGCAAGCCCCTATCGCTTAGCACAGACCCCTGCCATGTTGGAAGGGGGAAAGAAGATGGTTTAGATCAGTAAAAGCCTGTTGGGGAGAGCCGAGATAATTATCTGGTGTAGGGGGGTCAGGATTAGTAGGCAGAGGGTTTAGCTAGGCAGACGGGAAGAATCAATCGCGATCCCCCTGTGGAGTAGATTAGGATGAGAGCGATCAGTAAGGAGAGGTCCTAGGTAGGTAGGATAGTCTATCGTGTGTAGCAGCCAAGTAAGCAACATCAAAGGTGGATTGCAGCAGTGATATGTCAGCCATTTGATAGCTATTACTTAGTATTTATTGTTTCACATCTTTCTTTTTTTTTAATGTATCTTTCGGAATAGTTAATCACTCATTGATTCAGTTAGAAAATAACATTCGATTGGATTAACAGAATTACACGTGATCTGTATAAAGTACCATTGCCGTAGCGTGTTTTATGGTACAGCCTTGAAACAACTATCCTGGTATGGGAGTCATGAACTTGAATCTGCAGTCGTCAGGGAACCAGACGGCCAGTGCTGCAGTTTTATACAGAAGCTGTTCTTCTCAGAGTATTTCACATTTCAAATTGTGTTTGTTGCTGCCTTTGGTCTAAATTATGTTTGCAGTTGACCACGTAAGGCCAAGATTTGATGTTGCTGAATGTACCACGATGTACCATAGAACAATGATTTTCTGAACGGGTTTACAGTGCATCTTGTGCGATTTATGCGCGTCATTAGATCGTACAACTCTGTCAGGTGAATAAATTCGGTCATGATGAACATGACAACCAAGTTATTCTCAGCAAGAAGATTGTCATCCTCTATCCATCCACTACGGGTCATGCCTCACTGTGCCCACCCCCATCTCCCCCGCACTGGCCCCCTTGAACTGCCATGATGGTTTGCCGTGCACCTCTCTACACCCCCTTGGGCCCAAATCAATGCGGATTGACGTGAGTTTGCCCCTCCACGGTCCATAGACCCGTCTAGCTTCCGTACTGCCCCCTAGCAAGGTCCGGCCTGCCAACTCGCATGACACCGCGTGCTTCCAGTCCGGCAGTACTTGACGAACTCTCCCCCGCTCAAAAAAATGAAAACATGTGAAAACAGAAAGAGACAAAAAAATGAGCAAGATGCGTGAGGGTTTTTGTCGTGTTTATAAATGCCACTTTACTCGACTAAGATTTGTGTCTTGCTTTTTTTCTGTCGACTGTTCTGTATCTTTATTGCCGATGGGGTTTTGCTGGCATGTAGTGGCTAGCTGTCTATCTCATTGGTTGTCCATCCGTCGGGATGTCTGTCTGTCGTGTTGATTTGATCTCCCCTGTGTGCTTATTAGTCACAATCTTGTGATCCAAATTGACTGAAGAACAGACAAAGTTGACTAGGCATGTATAGGGTCAACTGAGTGCAACTGCAACAACTAGCCCGGATAATGACTGAAAAAAAATAACGGTGAATTTAAATCTCTTCTAGGACTATCGATGTGTTTTGCCGTAGCGACTACAATGTGGCTCGGGCGATTCTTTTGTACCAGAGAGTGCTCTACAGTAAGACCCGGTGATTCGTGCAGTAGAAACAACACCTACAGAGATATCATCTGGAAGAAACGAAGAGTATTTAGTGAGAACTTCTTTTCCTACCAACAGAAGCCTTTGAGAAGAGGTGGGGGTGATAAATACTTAAACTTTGATTGGCAGCTATCAGGGCAGTGGCCCTTTGAGCTCAGTTTTTGAGTTGTCTGTATTTTTATCTCGCTCTTTTGCTGTCTGGCTTTGTGTTTATACATGTATGTCTGGTGTCTTCCGCCCTTCCACTCATCATCTCTGAATCATTTCTTCAGGGGAGATTATTTTTTTCTCCTCTTCCTTCTCTAATAAAAAAATATCATCATTTGAGCTCGACCGTGCAGGATTTGGCGAAGGCTGTGTAGTAGACAGCATCGCTAAGCCGTGATATGAATGGTACATCTTGATGGTAGATGATAACTGGAGATAATGTGTGGGGAAGGATGGGTGCATCCAAGCGGGCTCAGATGCATGGCGTACAGCCAGCAATCAAGTAAGAAAGCTATGAATGCAAAGCAGGTGAAATGAGCCTTTGTATTCATGTAAATCTCATCATAGTTACTCAAGCGTCGTAGACACTCGCAGATAGAGAAGGGCGCCAATAGTGCCTTTGACATCTCTCAACGAACGGTATAAATCTACACCCTCCAACCGGTGGTAGCTTTTCTTTTAGCATTGGGTTTTGTACCTCTTTTTTTAACACCAGAGGTTCAAAAGTGCATCCGCAGAGGAGTTCAGGGAATTGCAGCAAATTCGGTATTCATACTGCGCATGTGCACAGCAAGAGCAAACTCGGTATTCCAATTGCGCATGTGCACAGAGTTGACGATGACCAATTCGGGGTAGAAAAAGCAGATGTACGCGAGTCTATGGGGCAGGCAAAAGGAAAATCAAAATTCACATTGCAGATACATTGAACTATGAAGCATACTCTAACACTCAGTGAGACTCGAGCGAGACATTTCATCAATTGTCTTAGTAACGCCTACGAGTTTCATATAATGCGCACGCGCAATTGGAGAACCGAACTTTCTGATTGTCAGGTGGTTGTCTCAAATTGTGACCATAAGTACACGCTGATCTAAAATATGTCTTCTTCAAGATACCTTGCATTGCTTTTAGAGCCAACGCGATGGAATTGTACATTTCAGGATATACATTTCATGTTTACTTATAAGAAGCAATTGTATGTGGGCCTAAATCATTCTGTTTTAGCACTTCATACAGAGTTCGTTAATACTGATGTATACATTTTATAACATATTACAGTTTCTGTATAATATAATAGTATCTTGTACAGCTGTTTGCATATTTACACTATGTGACTGCTAAGGGTGAACGTGCTCGCTTACTATCGTCACACAGTCAAAAAATACCTCTCAGCCCACTGCTCCGCGAAACATGTTTCCCAAATCTGACATCTTGGAAAAACACTTGTCACTGTAAGCCGTAGCCTGCATGAGAGAATGACGCGAGTTGCGCGCATGGACAAGACGTGCCAGCATTTGGTTTTCCAAGCTCAAGCGCCAACAGCCCGGGCCAACCCAGGCAGAACAAAGCCTGGAAGGACACGGGGAAGATGTTGGAGATATCAGGGTGGGCGAGGGGTAGGAGAGGCCTTCACGGCAAATTTGTCAATTTCGTCTCTTCACGTGTCAGCAGTTCCCTGGCTTGAACTGAGCCAATATGAAGGGAGGATTCTGCCACGACAGGCCCTGTAACACGGATGAGGCGCAACAGAATTCCCCCCTCTCAATACCAAATGCATGCACTTGATACAAATCTTGGAATATCAGACTTGTACTATTATTTTGTGTTTGGCAGTACATTATAGAAGCACAGACGTACATTGAAAATGTGTAGTCAACTATGTGCAGCTCTAGGCTAGTATCGTGACAAACTCCATGGTTCGTACTCTTTTTTTTTCATGCATGTCGATGTAAAAACAAAACGTCCAGTGATTGGATACGCAAAATGTCTGCAATATGCCTAACTTATTTTGCAATTACAGTCAGGTTGAATGAAAACGAGACATTTTGCGGAGACATTTATGTAGTCAAACTTCCATTTATTGATTTCTGAAAAACATATCGTATTACAAATGCTTATCATGCACACACGTTATCGAGTCATTGTAAAATCCTTATGGCTAGGCTCCGAGAATTCACCTGCAGTTCATATACATTGCAGTCATGTCTACTTCCAGAAATAGTACTTTTCAGAGAAGTGGACTGTCACATTGGTGATGAATTATGTATTGTATCCTTATCATCTTAAAATCTGAATTATATAAAAGTTTTGTACGAAGATGACAAGGATGACCTAATTTCAATATATTATAATTTGCATGATACCCGACGTCATTAAGACATTAAGCTATGCAAATAACTCAAAATTTGAGGTTGAAAGCGAAGAAAACACAGGCCTACCTGTAATTGCTGCCATGCCAGTTTCGTTGAAAGTGATATATTATAATTTGAAGGATACATGACGTCATTAGGCTATGCATATAATTGATGACGTCAACAACATTTTAATAGTATTATCTGGTTTTAAGTTAAACTCAAAATTTGGGTTTTGAAAACGAAGAAAACACAGACCTACCTGTAATTGTTGCCATGCCAATTTCGTTGCTGCTTAAAAAGAATCATTCTTGGTTGTGTTTTTTTCGGGGGGGGGGCAGGGAGGGGAAAAACTGGACTATTGGGCATCACATTACTGGAGGCAGGTGTTTGTTCGTGCATTGGCCGGCCGGGTCGGGTGTTGCATTACCACCCATTGGGAGCGCCGGCTTTACGTGCCAAAGCCTCCCGCTCTGCTCCAGCCATGACGATGCTCGCTTTTGCCGTGCACCAGAATTATCATGGACGAGCACTTGGCACTTCGATCACATGTCAATGAGGTATGTCCTGGCAAGTAGGAAATCTGAGGTATCAATATTCTTGCAACAGAGAAGTGGATTTGTGATACTTAATGGACGATTTACGATGTACCGCTAGCCCAGTTTTTCCCGCCTCTTAATTTACACTCATGGACAGAACACATGAGTCTAATGTGTTTCTTTCATGTATGTTATTAATTTTATACCACCGAAATGTTTGTTACTTTTGGTAATCGTCATACTTTCTTGCTATCAAGGTCATAGTTTTTGTGTGAATTAACTTCTTAGTTTACACAACCTCTGTATGCCAATAATTGAACGTAACTCCCTGAAAACAATGAACAAGTATTACTGAATTCCTTACATACAGAACGTTGTTCATAATATCAACTTCCTAAACTTTAATTGCAATTTCTTCTCAAAAAGTGGTTGAAGTTTACTCGAATCAACAAACAGCTCAGGCAATTTTATACTAATTGTTTAGTAGAATAACATTGTTGAACTTGTTTTTTTTTACAGTTAACACTTCTGGGGACATTTCGTTATTGCACTGTTACTGAGAACAGCGGTTTCAAAATAAACGTCACAATACCTCAACTGCGCATGAGACAAACGATGCACAGTGCAATTGAAGACGTTCCCTTGTTCGCTTACATACCCCAGCAGCAATTCTCAAACATTTGTATGGGTTACAATAATACGAACTCAGCGTACTGTGACTTTCCACGCATCCAACGAGTTGTTTCCTGAACATTCAAGTGTGACAATGGTGTAATATCAACACCATTTGTTGATGCTGTGTTGCTGTTATAGCGTATGCATTACACCAGCGGTGTTAAGAAAATACTGCAGGAGTGAAAATTGTTTTTGCGACCTGGTAGATCAGTAGCACATTGACGTGTATGGTGATAACTTCATAATCATATGACCTTACGTGTCAGTGTAACATTCCAATATTGGTGTAAATACAATCACAAAGTTATTTTAAAGGTGCATCAAAGTATTTAAAGAAACCGTTTTCAAACTCTTCTAAATGATTGCATCAGTTTAAAAACTGGTGAATTGAACATTACATGATGCGGTGGCCTATATAGTTGTCCTGTGCTGGGTTTGCACAGAGCCGAGCCGAGCATGCGCGCACATGCGCGGTTGAGAAGTATAGTCTTGGGAAGTGGTATGTGCCTTTAAGTCAAGCTCGGCACGGGGAATAACTCTGCACATGTCACCGCGAAAGTTTGATCCCACTCGTGGATGCATACTCGGCTTTCCTGTGCCAGTTTACTCTCTGCTTGATGCTGCTCGCTCCGACACCATCCAGAGCAGCGCAGACAGACACCTATTAATCCCATGTTGACCGCGCTCTTCGCTAGCTCCCAGCAGCAAACCTCCACAAATTCTCATCCAACGGTGCACCGTCGTCGCGCGCGTCGCGTCCCGGTCTAGCCCCAAGCACCGGTAACCCGAAGCTCAGCATTGAACCAAGGCATTTAGGCTGGTAACCGGACCTGGGCCTACCATGGATGTGGGTCGCCAACATCTCTGTAGGGCACAAAAAATGGTTGAAAGGAACAATTATTACGGTGTCTGGCACATATAATTAATCATAATATCACGATGGTGGAGATATGTATGTTGCATGCTCGACGAGACGACGTTGCATGTTGCTTTGCATCGTCCGTGCTTACGCACAGAAAAAAATTTGGACAAACACTTTAAAAAACATTTGATACTAAAATTTCAGCTTCAATGATTGAAATTTTAACTGATTTTCTAATTCATTTGAAAAATCAAACTGAAAAATATTGAAAATGTAAAGTCCGTTTTTAACAAGTCGACAACAAAAATGTTGTTGTTATCATACCCCAGAAGTATATACCGTACAACTAACTATCAAATAATATCAAACTAGGCTTTCTATATAGCGCACTTCTAAGTTCTATATCAGCTTTATCTCTTTTCCCTTTTCTTTCCATTTAGAGGCCAATAACCCTTTCTTGGGCTTCTTCCTTTCTCCCTTGTCACAACACCATCACAAACTTCTGATGTTAACGAGAGAATCCCCTATCATTAACCTCGTTCACCCATCGAGCGATTAGACCAGAACAGATCCAGTTTCAATCAACTCGGACGAGGATGACATCGCTTCTGGGGGGTCACGCGCAAACCGACCAATCCCCGGCCGCCATCTCAGGTCGCCAGGGTCCCATTGCTGTGGGATCAGTGCAACCGATACACCACTCTTAATAATCAGATCTTGGGTGGATCCGTGTCACTTGAAGGCAATCATCGTAATTGAAAGACCACTGGCTTCGCTTATACATACATCGTACCAGCTTCACCAAAGTGGTATTAAAACAAATGTCGTGTGTGGAATTTGATACAACTTAATTGGCCAATCAGACGGTAAGATAAATGGAACCGTCTAGGTATGATTAGTCAACACGTGAGAGGTAAAACAATATCATCATCAATTTCAAACAAGGAAACCCCAAAGAGTTGTATTACATTTGGCAAACAAACTGTTTTGAAACTTTTCTGGTCGCAAAGTCTCTAATAATAAATCACGTTCTCATATGACGTGTATCCTGGTTGCACCTTTATGATGTTTTAAAACTTGTTTGGTCGATTCAACATATGATTTAACTTTTAACAGGTGGATAGTCATATTGGCACATAGATGTTTTGTCATCTGAACTTACTGTCTGTCTAAAAATGTCATAGAACATCAACTTATTTTAATAAGGGCTCAAAGGAGTAATTATTTAAAGATTGGATTTCACAAGGGAAGCAACATGTCACTGGGAGCATCGCTACGCCATTCTAAGGCAGCCTAATACCTTTCAAAGTTAAAAGAAGCTTTTAATTTAGAGGAAGCGGCTTATTTGCGCATCGCGATCCATAATGAAGAATCCTCAAATGGAGCGTTTATAAAATGCTGCCTCAGACCGGCTTCTCTGGGATAATGTACTTTTAATCCTGGTTTAGCTTGATGTCGCCAGCTCACATGATAGTTGATGTTGTCCCCCTTGGTAGGTTTTGTGCGTCTCGGAGGTGTGGGAGCAATCGATGGCATCTTCTTGTCGTCATGTATTGATGGCCCAACCGTAATGCTATCCCGCTCCTATGAGCTGTGCAAGTGCAGCTGATCAATATCAGGGATGTGGGATCTCTCACAAGAAAAACCGGGTACACGCGGTCCTCATGTTCAGGCTTTAGACTGATGAAGAAGAAGAAAAGATGGTGAGGGACGCACCAGGGACAAAGTCAAGGGCACGGATCCATCTCAACCAATATCCGACAGGGGAGCCCCTTCTAAAGAGAGAGAGAGAGACTTCTGTAGTCCTTGAACCATCCAAGATGTCACATCTTTGTCCTGTTATCGCGTCTCAATCTGCCTCATCTTAAGCCCCTTGCTGGGGTTAAGGAACGGGGCATGCGCAGTGGAGAGCCAGGCGTCTTAAGAGTGGCTTACAAAGGGAGATGTATATTGTGGGGACCGCTAAGAAGCTTTGCGCCGTGATGTTGCCCGCGAACAAAGTGCCTTCTCCGGATCAGAAACGTAGTAAAGGAAAAAAGTACAAGTACATCCAATGGGGAACCTATTGAGGTCTATAAAGTAAAGCATCTGGAATAGACCTTGTGCACATAGCGGCCATCTGAGAGCACATCTTTTGTCATTTGAATCCAGTGAAACTGAATGCACAAAATGTTCGCTCATGCATATCCCAGCAAAACAAAGGCATTGCCCTCTAAGAATGCTGCCACGCCTAGGGTCCATAAAAAAAGTAATCCGTTTCGTTATCGGGGCTTTGTTCCGATCAATAATTATGACAAGTGGCTCTAATTACGGTCGAGCACTACCTTTGTTGTCTACTGAATAAAGACTTATCTTTCTCGTTTACCAATAACAAAGACAACATACAACTTGCACTCACAAAAATCCTTTGCTTGTCATCGTTCTATCTTTCATCGAGTGAATTTTTATCGAAGAAATCTAGGCTACGCATTCTCTTAATTGTACTGTCCAAAGTTGTAACGGTAACATCTTCAGTTGCTGCAATTTTCAAAATATTCTGTATGGTTTTAACTCTGTTATTTTTGTGCCGTACATGGTTAAAACATTGATTCTTATTACTTGCAAAGTTGATATTCGTCAAAACATTCTCCAAGGAGTATTGGTGCTCTCACCAACCAGGTTGAAAAAAAGCTACCTGTATCAAGACCATCGAGATATTGACAAGGATTTGAAAAAGTTGTGGCGGCACCTCAAAGCGACAGTTTGTATTCAGTGCTCAGTTTTATTTGACCCAAATGAATTCATTAGACCTTTAACACCTCCCCAGTGACTCATCTATACAAAAACCTCCATTTGAAATCTCTCCCCCAATCTACAAAAATGTCCCCGGGATTGAAGGCAAACTTTATAGTTTGTCATCAATCTAATGGACTGTCTAATGAATGGACCACCCTTAGTCCCCACGGAGCGCCATTCACTCCCCCTGCCCATCTCGCCAAACATCGCACAATCTCGTTTTGTCGAGACCGTCGCTAAGGGAGCACGAGAGAACAAAAGCCTTGTCATTTTTTCTTTCTTTTCCCGCCCAAAAATACCGCGCCTCTCTCGCGCACCGTGTCGTCTGATTATATCACGCTACTGTCACTACTTTGCCGCGTTATTATTATTATTCATTCTGTCCCCTGCGATCAGACAAAATGCACTGACGTTTGCGTTCTGTAAAGGTCTCTTTTTTTGGTTCAGAGCTTGTTAATTTTGGCAGCATTTGGGTCAACGTGCATTTAGCGATAAGGCCGGGCCGAGAGGATCAGGCAGGTACAAGAAAAAAACTTCACGTCAGTGGGAAGTCCTTTGACGAGAGATACTCATTATAAGGAACTAGAAAAGTGTCCATTCAGGAGGTAGAGAAAGTTGGGATCTATTCATCTCGGGAAGGCGCGGCAGCAAGACGCACATGTTGGGCTTGTTGTGTTGTTTTGTGTAGGCTAATGCATTTTTTAATACTATTATGAACTGACCAAGATCCAAACAACTGTTGATACATCTGTCTAAAAATTGTCATTTACAGGTGGCTGTACTATACAGAATCGTGGGGGAGTGTGGCCTAGTAGTTAGGGCTTGTGACTCATGATCAGAGGGCCGGGGGTTCGAATCCAGCTGCTTGGCCATCGTGTCCTTGGGCAAGCTACTTCATCCCAACTTGGCTCTCTCTACCCAGGAGTATAAAATGCGCTACCGGCATTAGGGGTGCATACCTATGTTCCCAAATACCGATGTTCCCCAATACCGATGTTCCCCGAAATCCCTACCAATATACCCAAACCTTAACCCTATCCCTAACCCCTAATCCTAACCCTAATCCTAAGGATTTGGGGGAACATCGGTAGTGGGGAACATCGGTATTGGGGAACAGTGGGTAGATCCCCGGCATTAGCCAGGGAGTAACCTGCGATGGACTAGCATCTCATCAAGGGGAATAGAAATATCCTCGAGTCGTTTCATGCTACGGAAACAGGAGATAAACGCCGGCCTGATGGGCCACATTGGCTTGTGACAAACTTTACTTAGTTCCTTACAAAATATGTAAAACACAACAAGGCGCTATCCGGAAAATGTAGATTTCGTAATAACAATAAATGTATTACGAGGGTGTAAGCTTGATTGTTAAAAACAATGCACCCTTCTTTTTTTTCGTGTTACGAGTTTATCTGACCTTTTGCTATTGAACTTTCTCCGGCATTACTTATTACAAACAGGTTGAGTGTATGAGTAAGATATGTCAGTGTCTCACTCGTATCCAACCTACTAGTTGAATGCGTGCCTTGATGGAGTGAGGCAGGCAAGCCGAAGGGATGGAACAGCTCACACGTGCGTCAATCCCCGCTAGCCCCATCACACTGTAACCATCTTCTTCACATTCTGGCCAAGATAAGAATCGACGAGGGAGAAAAGCTAAGCCTAGCCAGCTTTTTATGCTTAGGACACAAGGATACTCTCCCCTTCTGCCCCCGTCTGTCTTACTTTTCCTAGTCTACCTCTCGGGTTTGCGAGCGCTATACAGCCCCCCGTGTGCGTGATAGCGCAAGTGTTATAAGTCCGACGACCGGCCTCGCACAGCGGGCCGCGTCAGCTAGCGGCTACCGTGAAACGCTTCGATGAGCCCGGCTAAGCCGTGTAATCAACCCGCCTAAGGGGGAGGACCCCCGTAGGCAACAATAACACAACGGCTTACGCGCTACACGGTGTACAACTCGCCTCTGCATGCTCTGTACCATACTTGGGTAGAAAATTAAGTACAGCCACGCAAGCAACTATCGACGAATTTCATAATCAGTCATGAAATTAATATTTTCTCAAGGACAACTGAAGTGTAAAATCGAAACAACATGGGTGGCTCCGTGACGTAATTACCTTTGGAATGAAAAAGAAGAATTTGCTCACGAAAAATAACTAGATTTTTCCATTTTGGGGTTGTTTTGACGGTATCGTGTTTCATTATACGACATTGTATTATAATTCAGTGATTGATGTACTTTTAAAGAATGGATATTAAAAGCCAAGTTAATAGCATAGATGAAATAATTTCCCATTTGTTGTGTTGAGCTTTAAACTTCCCGAATTTTTTCATTTGCGATTTATGAAATTACATTATCTCTCACATTTGGAAGTTACGCATTATACATGTACATTTACCACTCCCATACATTACAATAGATTGTTTAATTTTGTGTTTTAGCATGAAAGTGTTGGGGTGTGTTTTTTGGTAAACTGTCATCAATAAAAGAAGACACGTTCAACATTTCAGTGACCTTAAATTTGATATTGATCCACATTCGTGTGTTGAATGACATGCTGTTCAAAATGACAATTTTTTTTTTATCAATAATCAATATTTGGTATCACCAACACTCGATTCCATCACTCAGCCTGTTTCGTGTCGACCCCCCCCCCCACCCGATCTTCCCCCACTAGCTAAGCCTCATCCCCCGCCACACACCCAGACACATACACCCGTCTGGGTTAGGCAACGCGTGCTGACGAGGAGGGTTTGATTATAATTTACCGAGCGGTCTTTTTTCTCTCTCTCTCAAGAAAAACGCTGGAAAAACTGTATCTTGCCTCCTGCTATAATTAATACCTGGAATATACGAAGATTGTTGGCAATTGGTTGCAGGGGATCCAGTAGCGCTAATAACATCGGCCAACACGACCACAGAGCTTGGTAGATACACGTTTCAGACCGTTTTACCGAAATCAATGTATTTCTGCTGCTTCAGTTTTCACCATTTTGTGTAAAGTAGATGTGTAAATTTAAAATAATTGATAAGACACAAGTTAGTAGGAACAATTAAGGTCGAGAGCAAATTTGTGAAAAATTAAATGACAGTCTCGTAAAATAATTTTTGAATCTTGTACGAACTAACTAACTGCCTTGTTTGTTTGTTTGTTGTTGTTGTTGGTTTTTGGGGGGGGGTCGTTCGTCTTTGAAAGCTCTATTTACACCTTGTTTTTTAATTAAATTACCAAAAAATATCTTAATAACAGACCGTGAGTAACTTGGCATTTAAAGGTGGAAAAACGAAGATCATCAAAAAGCAAGTTATGCACCGCCCTGTCCTACCAATCCGTCTTATCAACACAACTTGCACTATACAATGAGTTCACCTACCAATTTACATATTCGCGCCATTAATCATTAAGGTACTTAAAAATGGGTTGACATTTTCCCCAAAACACCATTCAGGCCATTGCCCACTATTCTGTGCAACAGCGCCCTCTATCGGTCAACCTCGTCGCGCGCGAAAGAGCCTGTTTGGTGAGTTTGGCAAAGCATGTATTCGTACGGTAGTACTGTAGTTTGTGTTTCATAATTTTATCGCAGACATTGTTTTCATTCGTTTGTATTTTTAGTTCGAAATCAAACTCTGGTGTGCTTTTTATCTTCTTGAAAGTACAATTATACCGACTTGGAATAATTTCCTTTTTTGTTTATAGGCAACACCAAGATTGCCACATGCTAAAAACGGATTTTTTTTTTCTTTTCTCTGATTTTGTTGCCTTTCTAATCGCCACACACGTCAGTCATACTCCAACCAAGCCTCTCGATCGGAACAAAAAAAATCCCCAAACTAAAGGAAATACAAGAATTGATACTTGGAGTTATCTCAAGTACATCAATACCAGACTGATTTATGGATATGAGTGCGTGTGTGAAGGGCCTGCATGGGGGTGCTAGGCGCGTGTCAACAGTGTTGACTAAAAAAAAAAAACCAGAGCCCGGCTGTTGTTGTTGTTTAGTGTTTGTAACAAACGGCGACTGGAACCCACGGGTGCAGGGTTCGCCGTGCGCAGAATGATAAATCGGCGGCTGTCACTATCACCTGCAGGTTTGGGCTTTGAGCGCCGAAAATACGTACAGCCAACGTGTGTATCGATGTGTCTGCACTGCAGTCTGTCAAAATCATCCAGTTGTGGTTTGGTTTTTTTTGTTGGTTTGAGGATGAAAAGAAACGAGGCGAATTGTTACTTACGGCTGCCGGGCTGATTTTGATAAATTAACGACGAGATTGAGAAATATTGATCAAAAGAACGCGTGTGTTATGTGGTCAGTTGTGCGACGGAGAGAATACAATTGAGACGAATATAAATGATGGTCACAAAATGTGTTCATTACGGATAAATTACAGCAATTGAGCATCTTCTGTCTGTTTGCGCTTTGCGTTTGCATTGCGGGAAGTTGTTTTGTGATTTGAAAAAGTAAAGCCCCGAGGAATTGGCCTGAATGTTCCAAATTACGGTTTGTTGTCCGTGAAATCGGAGGAAAAACAAATACAGACTGTGAGTTAAATAGAAAAAGCGTACACAGTGTAACGTAATCTACACAATCTATATCAAAATAAGCCTGAACTTTAGGTGTGTTTATTTTTTAGTGGGAACTGTCGTATTGTGATTTATCAATCTTAGGATCATATTGGTTGCACGATATAAGCCGCTTGTTTTTTAGCTTCAGATTTTACGCTGCTGCAACAACAGTACGCCATTTCAACCACCTGTATCCCAGCCTCGTAAACACGCCGGTAATTCTGTCTCCCCTATCCCTCGTTCTCTGTATCTCTCGTTCTATGTCTATCAATTTTATTTAACGTTGGCAAGCACACGGAGCCCGGACGCTGTGTGTTTTTTAATCCCCACCGCACAAGGAAACATATGCATTGTGATTTCCGTGGGCAAATTTACAAGGGGAGAAATAATCATATTTGTCCGCCCCATGGGCCGGCCGCTGGGCCCCGTAGGGCCGTCGGCCGGAGCTCCGAGCCTAATCCTCCCCCTTTCCTCAGGTCTACGATTCCGATCAGGATGCGCTAGGTTTCCCCCACGAGACGCCTCATGCTATACAGGGGGAAAATGATTGACTCTAGCGAGACCGCCGACCGGCAAAGTTTTATTTCACCCTTGCCAAGGTTGTGCGAAGATCATATTTACACATAATGATGAGAATGGGGGGAAACGGAAGAAGGCTCGGGACATGAGATGATTAAACGACTTGCGTTGGGACTGTAGCGTGCCGCGGAGTTCAAGGTACGCCAGGGTTTATCCAAGGTTGGCCGCAAAAGGTGACTGCCTTTTTACGCTTATACCAAAACAGAAATAGAACAAAATGTCAAGGATGCTACGTAATCCCACCTTAATATTCTTTTCAGTTCGTTGCGTTTAAGCCATGATGCTTGTAATTTTACTTGAACTCACATCTTTTTTTTTAAATTGGGATAAATACATGGTCTCCTTACTACTTCAATCAACGAGTTCTCAGGACGACAGGTGTCGTATTTACAAAAAAAACCTATTGCCACAAACATGCTATCACCTGAAATCTCCACTTTTAATTATAAAACGTGCATGTTTTTGTATAATTTAATGTTCTTACTATGCAAGCCATTTGTACAGTTTGGTATAGACCTTAAGCAAAGCCGCCATCTTGGAGGGCGTCTTTTGTTATTTGAATTCAGTAGCAATGATTTCACAAAAGGGTCACTCGTGCATATCCCAGCATTGCCCCCTAAGATGGCTGCTAAACGCATGAGGTATATCGCGCGATTTGTAATTGCACTAAAACTCTCGCACGCTACATCAGACAAGAAGAATCGCGGTCGCTAGACAGAAATCTTTTATTGCATACGTTTAATTGCCCATCACTTTTTATGTCGAAGTGTGTGAGCTGCTATTTGAACTACTGGTATCGTGTAGTTCTCATAATATTTGTTGTTATAGTAAGGAGGCAGGGATACGACACAGATGTACTGGTAAATTGTTTGGTACAACCCAATATGTTTGTATCGTAGTAATAGGATTGCATTATAGCAGTATCATGTAATATATTTAATGGTGATCATTTATATAGTTTTGACATGGCCAATGAAGTATGTTGACGTTTTACTAGATAAAAGACTGGCCATTTATTTACGTTGCATTGTTCAGTTGCATGTTTGCTAAAATATGTAAATGTCGAAAACCAATATTAACCTTGTCAAAGATTGTTTGGCCGAATTCTGAAAAAAAAAAATGTTTCATGCATGACTTTCGCCTTTTTTTTCCAGGAAAAAAAAACAAGTTTTACATTAATTTGTAAGAGATATTTTACGTATGTTGAAAGCATGTTGGATACTGCTTGTTTTAGTGTGATATTTGTTTTCCTAGCACGTTCATCGTACCTACTGTTTAAGTGACGCCGTCATTTCATTGATATGTTTTGGTTGTTTGTTTTTACCTCACTGTTTGTGCGCATCGCTTTGAACCCTCTATACTCTCTGAGATAATACCCTGGCGGCTTTTATTCGTGGTTGGACTACAGACGCGAATTAAGCATGATGTATTATGGTGCAAAGACCACGGGGTCAGAGATAGCAGTCTATTTCACCACATACAGTTTGATGATTTGGTTAAAGGCAATATACATCATTTTCTTTTGCTGTAATTTTCAGAAATGGATGGAATTGGGGGGTTGGAAATATATATATAATAATAGTAATATTTTTTTTTTGAGGTTTTTCAAAAAATGCTATAAAACCAAGAAAAACAATCATTTTCCCTTAGTCTATCCTTTTTCTCCATTTAAGGAAAAACAGAGCAGTTCACATACATGGGGAATTGTAAGGTCAGGGAACCAGTCTAGCTGCTGCCCGTTGTACCATATGTGTAGTGTTCATTGCAAACAAGTGCGATGGTCAATTGGGCCAGTAATTTGAAAAAGAAATTTTTTTTCCAACGCTGGTCGGCGGATCAGCGTTGAAATTGATACAAAAATACCACTTTTCTTGAAAATGACAGTATACCAGGTGCCATGATTTTACAGGATGCTTCCTTTAAAAATATTATTATTGTGTGTATAAAAATAATATATATATATATATAACCCCAATTTCCATTCATTGAAAAAAACAGCAAAAGCAAATGATGTATATTCCCTTTAAGCACTGAAGCCATCCCAAAATGTTGATTATTGGGATCCGAATTAAGCAAATGCCTCATCCTAGTATAATTTTGTTTTATATCTTTAACTGCTTTAAAATCCCCTCAAGGAGAAATGTTGTTCGTCATGGGTAATGCATACCTTTTTAGGGACACAAGGTGGATAAATGTCTCTCTCAATGTCTCCCTAATGTCACAAAAGAGGCACAATTTAGTGAGTGTCGCAAATTGGCACGATCGATTGCTTGTGGTCCAAAACAAACGTACCAGCATTCGTGGCGGTAGCATATTAGGGGTTAAGGGTCATGAAAAGTAAATTTTTGTGCACCCTATGGGAAACCCTCCCTACTACGGGTATCATTCTCGGTAGTTATAATACCCCAACATTGTGTTATCATGTGAGATATTAATACACGTCATGTTAAATAATGTATGTCAGCTCAAACAATAACAAATCTATCGATTTGGTACCATAATATTCACCTTAACATTTTGCAACCAACATTTTAAAACTCTTTTGAAAACAATCAAAATAGTGCCACACATAATCATGTTACGGTGAGAAAAACAAACTAGAAAATAGAATCACTGAGAGTCATCGTGATTATAATAAATCAAAAACATAGCCTACGGTATAAACAACTCAATTGTATTTACAAAGGAATGAAATAGGCTTGTGACATCAAGAGGAAAAAATAATAATAAATGAATCTCCGTGTCTGCTTTGATTTCCATTGCGTTTTGCCGTGCCATATGTTGGGAATATAACAATTGATGGCCAATCATCTGTTATAGCTATATTGTTTTGTTGCTCTTTTTTGTACTGATACCGATCCTAAAACGCAGGCAAGCGCACAGCAGGTGTAAAAACGCGGCGTGCGTACACCGCAGGATAGGCTCATTATACCGCACATGCAGGTTACGGGCAGTAAATTTAGTTTCAATTGGACGATTGCTGTGGCATTACACTGTGCTATTGCGGGTCGGTGTGGGCTTTAGAACAATAACAACTTCATTTCCAGCCGACACACAGTTTTCATGACACTCAATCGTTAATATGAACTAGATCAACACACACCCTATTTAGCTTTTTGGTTTCGGGTTGATTACAAGTACGAAGATAGACTAGTCGAGCGAGCTAACCAGACAGACGGATGGACCAACAAACAGTTTATGACAGAGAGGCCAGCCCAACGTCTGTGCAATTTTATCCGTAGGTAGACTTTTAGGCACCGTATTGGGTCAGCCGCTATAAGCGATAAAGCGACACACGCACAGCCTGGGTAAAAAAAAAGAGAAAGAACTCGCGGAAAATGGTGCAGAGCTAAGACTCTCTCAGGCCGTACATGATGAGGTAGTTTGGATCGCTAGCACGTACACGGGGCTTCACAACCTGGCGAGAGAGCCAACTGCTTCGGGTGGTCATTTATCACAAGACTCGCTAGTAATCATCTTCCATTCGCTCGATGCCTCGGGGGTTCCTAATTCCCCCGGCCTCGGCGCTCTCAACTCCCGGTTCCATGTTCCCCCCGTCTGCCGGTCCGTGAACAAACAGACGTGCCATTTGTCTCACCAAATTACGATATTTATGTGTTCCGATCCCGAGGAGTTAAAAAAAGAAGAGGATATGTAGATGCTGAGGAGAATGAGCGCGTACTGGTCTGAGAGATAACTAGAAGGTAGAGGATGATACTGTCGTCGTGTATGAGGGTAACTGGGTAACGCCTGGATGGCTCTGGAATGAGTTTGGTGTGGTGGTTATTTTTTTTCCTTCCCCTAATTTCTGTCTTGAGACCGAGGGGGGACGAGGAGCGTCTAGTCCCCGAGTCACGGCCGGTGATGGATGGAGGGCCGCAGCGGTGTTAAACCCGGGTGCACAGACCGCAAGCCGCGCTCTAGTTCCCGCTTCATGACTTTCCCGACACTTGCTGAACACCCAAGTTGTTAGCTGCCCAAAATTAGCAAACGGCTTGTGCTCAGTGATCGGTCATCTGACACACGGCGCGTCTCATGTTAACTAAGTCCCGAGGTTTCTGACCTGCAGATCCTTGGTGCAAAGGGGCACGTGATCAGAAATCGTGAGCGGCTAGAGCACGTGGACGAAACACAAAGCCTACATTCACAAAGCCAATGCACATTATGGGTACCTATGACATTGCACCAACGATGAGATATAACAAGTGCTTTCAAACCAAAGAAATGACAGCAGTGCCCAAACAGTTGCTTTCATTCCGAAAAGAGAGAAGTTATGCATCGCATTGGTGATGATTCCTGTATAAAACTATAACTAACACGTCAGGTTCAACGTATTGTTATACTGTAATGTATTTTAACAAGCCTAAAAAGGGGTCTTTAGAACTGCATTCGTGACAAACTTTTGGATTGAATTGTTTGTCTGTGTAAGACCGCTAATGGCCTTAAAACAATGCCCCCGCGCCATGGGACCGTCGACGCCTAACGACCCATGCTGTCCATTCAAGGGAAAGGACCTCATCATCCCGCACCATTTATCACGACACTAACATCATCATCCATTCCAACAAGATGGCGTTATTCAGTCCGGCACCTAATCATTCCAGGGGGCCCTGCTCACATTAAAGGTTCAGCAGCCGTGTCAATAATAGATGAAGGCAGGAATCTAGACGAGAGTTGTCCACGTGGTATGAGGCTGTGAAGTGTGGACTGCTCGGAGGTGTCGGAAGAAATGACTGTCGACGCGTTAGATGAATACCAATCAGCGCTTAACTTCTTCTTTTCTGCGTCTAATGTGATGAGAGCTATAGGAGCTGTAGCAAGGACCGCGTGTTTGTGGTCGGATGGCGTACCTATACTTTGAGTTTACTTTGATTTGAGAACATTCCTTGTCGTCGTGGTTGTCATTCTGGATGTCGTGGTTGTCATTTTGGATGTCACCGTCGCTTTGGTCGTCGTTAGAACCAGCGCCATTGTCGCCGTTAACCCTCCTTTTGTTTGATCAGTCACAACAAGTCAAATACCATCAACAGACAAAAGTAAGTGACTGATATAGCACAGCTGGCTTATCAATATCCTACAGCCAAAGCATTAGCTGCATCAAGTTTCCTAACAATCACAACCAGTCAATCCTGCTTTTATACGAAGGTAGGGAGCACGCAACTGTTAAAAACAGTCACTTGATTTATTTCGACTGCTGGGCTGGCCTTGTTTGAAATGGCTAGTCACAAAGGATTAATGTTCAAATTGTCATCAACAATCCGACATACCTTTAACCCTGCACATTAGTGCTGACATAAACAAAGAATACAATGGTAGGAGCTATATCGTGTCCTCACCATGACATCATGTCATTGTCGTCTTTTCATCGTCACAGTCGTCGCTGCCATTGCCCATCAATGTAATCCGTATATTATTATCAATATCAATGCATGACACAATTGTCCTTACCACACTATTTTTAGTATCATAACTAAGAGTAATCATCAGAAAATTACTGGAAAATAGCAACACATAACTTCGACATGTCGAACTTTGAACGGAGCTGCCAACATTCAATCACACAATGATCACCGCACGACAAAACCCTAGAAATCAGCACCAGAATATGACACCACTTATACATTCACCTGACGAAGCAGTTGTACACACAAACACGGCTCACCGTGACGGGCCAAGTTACAAAAATGACCTTCGCGATCGCGCACGCTCCGTGATTAATGTGCTTACAGAGACATTAAAATTACAGTCCAAAATTCCGAGTTATCGATGACCACACTGCCGGAATAAATTGGAAGGAAAGAAGGGGGTTGGGGACTAAGCACCAATCATTATGACACTTCTCAGTTTCATAATTTATCTCGAAGTATAGCAAAGCATTTTATAAATGAGTTTGGGTTAGCCACGAGGTTTTTTGACAGTCTTGTTGCTTGCGCGTCGTGTGTGGACATAACTTATCACTAGTGAGCTGTCACGAAGGTGTTCACGTCAAGGTGGGGCTCATTGCAAACACCAGATGAAAAAAAGAATACTTTCAAGTGATTAAGGAGGACTCTAGCAATAATTAAGCGTACATTGGATCTGCATGACTGCGCAAATGCATTCATTTGTCAAAGTTTGTTTTGCAATTATCTTTGTTCCATTAAATCTGCACCCTGACACTTGTGTTCCATTTGTTATATCAATTCATGAATCTGTCGCATTTGTCCTGCCTGTATTCATCAAATGTATGTTCAGGTTCGTGTTTATTAATTTCCATTGTGCCTAACTATAATTACATTGGGTATAAGTGCTGTATCAATCATTGGTGTTACAAACATAGTCGGCTAATATTAACATTGTGTTCACATCCATTCAGTACAATATGACAAAAAGCATAAGTTTCTTGAACACAAAAAATTAAAATCCTATATACGCGAGTTTTAACACTTAAGGGTTTTGTTATTTACATGTACCGTACGCTATTGGGTTGAGTCAGGATTCACGGCTGTCTAAACTTGGTCAAATTGTTTGCTTGACATTCGGTGGTCGAGTGGTAAGACATCTGCACTAGAAAGCAGGAGGTTGTGGGTTCGAGTCCCACCCGAGTGATTTTTTCACTCTTTCACTCGGGAGGTAACACATTGAGTATACAGTGTATGTACGTCGGTGAAGGGCAAAACCTAATTTGATTTGCTTGACCTTATTACATGATTATTTTCCTATTTAGGCTAACTAGTATTACACCGCGCTTATGCCCTTGAAGTGGGCCTCGACGGGCCCGTACGAATGGCGTCCATGTTGGTCACTTGCAACGGAACTCTAACTTGGCGGAAACGCGCCGCAGCTCCGTCCCCTGGACCATCTTGAACAAAGCCACCCACAACACAAAATTATTCCGGAATTTCCTTTAACTTGAAGAGAAAGAGCCAGAAACAGGAGAGAAGAAGAAAAAAAAATGATGTGTGCAGATAATCATAGGAGCCGCTCATATCGAAGGGGGAACAAAATCCCCTTTGGACATTTTCGGGTCCGCTCGGAGTAAAAAGCTCGAGTTGTCCATTTAAGACATCTCAGATTACTGTCAAATTTGGGGCTTGCCTTAGAGCGCTCTTGAAGTAAACGTGCGCATGGTTGGACTTGTCTCAGCGCGGTACTGTCGAGTGGCTTTGGTTAAGGCTGATTAGCCCTGGCCGTACAACCGAAGTGGCATGTTGGTCGGTAAATAGATTCACGCCGAGGCTTCAAAGCGCGCTAAGACTTTTAAAAAAAAGAGAGAAAAAATATGGAGAGTACGTGGGATTGAGGGGTTTTGTAAGGGGAAAAATACCCTGAAGTTCTTTTTTGGGTGCGAAAGCCAGTGCACCAGTGGCGTTTATGTTAACGTAGGTCGATTTAAGGTCAAAGTTCACTTGAAATAATGCGATTAGCGAGTTTAGTAGGCCGTCAATTTCTACATTTGTTTTTGAGTGCTTTCCCAGTAGCATGGGGACTCGTATTGTTCATTTACCCTTTACTGTCTCGTGTATTCTAGCTTTCGGCAAATAACTCTATTTTACAAAATTTAGTTCTTGAAGTGTTGGGTTTCGAATTTGAGCAAATTGTTTTCGAGGAGATTGAAATTTTCGGTTGATGAAAAGTATGTTAATATCTTTTCCCTTGCTTTTCATTATTGTGCGTCTTTTGAGACTTCTTAAGACGACTATTCAACCCAATAAATTCCTTTGAGATTAACTTTGGCGCCCTCTGTCGACAGAATGTTTGTGTGACCATTGGATGCGTGCCAGGGTCGCTGTACTTAGTATAACATGTTTCACGTGGTTTAGTTTCCTGTAAATGCTGGAAAGTCATTCCCTTTTCAAATCAAGGATATTTTTAAGTACTATTACGACCTTAAACAACCTTCCAAAAAAACTAGTAATAGACTTTATCATACCTATTGGTACAACCATATCCCAAAGTTAATATGTACCAAATTTAATTTTGCTGGAAAGGAATTATTTTTTATCAGTGTTCAGATATTCTCAAAAAACTAATCTTAAACGATAAATGTTTCCACGCTTAGAATAGAAACATCCAAGAAAATCCGTTTAATTTTTGTAATTAATGAGGCTGATTGCAATACTATGGTAAGTTGAAAGGACAACGTATTCTCAGTGCTATGATCAGGTTCTATGGTTCTCTACTACAGTAGATAACCATAGAACTACATGGTTATATGCTGTATACTAAGTATGCAGACATAGAACTACATGGCTCTATATGGTTTTCTAATACAATAAATAACCATAGAACTACTTCACTCTATGGTTATGTAATACAATAAATAACCATAGAACTACTTCGCTCTTTGGTTATTTATTTATTTATCTATTTTTTATTTCAAATCTTTGGACAACAAAGAAGTAAAAAATATCTCATTAGCAGGGGCTACTCTATTATCTAATGGGATAGATAACCATAGAACTACGTGCCTCTATGGTTATGCTACTACAGTAGGTAACCAGAGCACTACTGGGCTCTATGATTATCTGATACATGAGAAAACCATATAACTGCATGACCCTATGGTATCTACTACAGTAGACAACTATAGAACTACATGACTCTATGGATATATCTAATACAGTACCAGAGAACTACTTGGCTCTATGGTTATCTAAAACAGTAGAAAACCATAGAACTGCATGGCTCTATGGTATAGTAGATAACCAGAGAACTACTTGGCCCTATGGTTTTCTAATACAGTAGAACACCATAGAACTACAGAGCTCTATGGTATCTACTACAGTAAATAACCATGGAACTACATGACTCTATGGGTATCTAATACAGTAGATGGCCAGGGAACTAATGCAGTAGATAACCATAGACCTACTTGGCTCTATGGTTATCCAATACAGTAGATAACCATAAAACTATGGTTCCTATAGTTCTTTGCTTATCTAGTACAGTATAGATAACCCTATACTAACTATATGGTTCTATGTTGTATAATACATGGTTATCTACAGTCCACCATAGAACTACATGGCACTATGGTTATCAAATACAGCAGATAACCATATACTTATGGTACTATGCTAGTATTGTGATTATCTGATGCAGAATATAACCCTAGAACTATGGTTCTATGGTAGTTTTAATGGTTATCTAATAAAGTAGATAACCATAGACCTACATGGTCATTTGAATATCTCCTACGGTAGATATCCATAAAACCTAAAGCATGACTAAGAGTCAGTGTTATCATCGGCTCTTGACCCCGACAAGGCACGTACGTCCGTCCTCCTTAATATACCCTCCCCGTCCCCCTTGGTTCCCCCCCCCTCAGCCATCCCTCGCCCTCACCTCCCCCCCCCCCCCCCCGCGGGCCTCATCCCTACTTCCCGCCGAAATGAAATTTGTGACAGAGCAAACAGCATTGTTTCTAGGGTTTCGTGTTCTTAAAATCCTTGGCCAAATACGCTCCGGATCGCGGAGGCCCTGAACAAACATGGCGGCGGTAGGGCCGTGTATCTGTTACCGTTTCTCGGGCTGACATCTCGGGGAGTGAAGGGAGGGTATAGCACGGGCCATCTCTCGCCTCGTCCCAGCAGAACGACCTCTCGGACCGTACCGATTATTTATTTGCCTGGGCCCATCGTCTGCGTTTGTTCTCAAATACAATGCTAAAATGATGGAGGGGGGGGGGGCTGACAACGGGTTCGCCTGGGGAGTGATTTCTCCCCTCACGTTTGCTCTCTGGAAATCACGGACCTTTCTTCTTGTGTGGTCAGACGGTCACACTTCGCCACATGCAGCGGTATATCGCAACCCAGCCGTGTCACAAGAATACATGTACATTCCGAATTACACAGAAAATCTACACCGAGATTGGTTTGAAATAGCACATGATGAAAGTCTGCCATTAAAATATATATATATATATATATATATATATATATATATATATATATATATATATATATATATATATATATATATATATATATATATATATATATATATATATATATATATATATATATATATATATATATATATATATATATATATATATATATATATATATATATATATATATATATATAATTGCTTAGCTAGACCATTATCTTATGGCGATGTTAAAATCTTACAGAGTTCAGTACATGTTCACAAGAAGCAGCCGAATGACATGAAAAGATCACAACCAATAGAAAACATAAATTTACGAACCACTTCGTACAAAAATACGTTCAGAGACTTGAACATTTGAACCAGATATGACTAAAGCAAGACTCCCCTGTTGAGATATAACCACGTTTTATACTATGGCTAATATTAAAATTGAACGTTACCTGCAATGTGTGATTGTCAGTAGACGATTACAGAATTATCTTCGATCTTCCCGAACCTCGACTGGTTCTTTTTTTTCTCCTTTTTTTAGACATGTACCATTTGCCCAC
Source organism: Patiria pectinifera (assembly GCA_029964075.1). Taxonomy (NCBI): domain Eukaryota; kingdom Metazoa; phylum Echinodermata; class Asteroidea; order Valvatida; family Asterinidae; genus Patiria; species Patiria pectinifera. The sequence continues at coordinate 4,185,966 of CM057140.1, read as the reverse complement.
TTCTTGTTAAACACGTGCAACCATATCAACACGCCTTTTATACTCCTAACACGAAATTCTTCGTTTTTAGAACTTTATTGGAAGTGCTTTTTTATCCCCTATGAACGGTTTCGTGCACAGTGCGTCCCACTTTTCATTAAATCACCCCTGCCTACATCTGATGCACTTCTCTGGTTTAATATGCTCTTGGTACCGTTACACTGCCGCGCGTCTTTCGAGAGGAAAATAATTATCCGCTGCCCGTGGAATGCAGTGCGTGGAAACAAAAAGTCGGCCAAGGGAAAATAATCCGTTTGGTTAAACGGAGCTCCGGGTCGCAACTTGCTTCCTTACATTCTAAGGGTGGATTTGTAGATATAGTGTAATTTAAGAGTTTAGTTTGATATAGTTGCTGTCAACGTAACAGTGCATTTAAATTGGTGTGTGCACAAGAACACAAAATGTGCATTATGTATACAGGGCGAGTCAAAAAGAAAGTTGCCTGGATTAATGAATTGTTTTTCTTAAAAAGCAATCAAATTTGATACACGAATGCAGTATTTCTTAATAGAGAATGTTCTTCTACTCATGTGCAAAAAAACCCAAAAGAATTACTAAAATGTATCCATTAATTATGTTCACACACAAAAAATCCTATTTTTATAGCTGTCCTGGGAATGCCATTGGAAGCTATTAAGCTGAATAAGAATCGCATTTAACACACGGGCATTCAAATACAATGAGATATTAATCATTTGAATCAAGACAAACATTATTTTCGCTGTCAGATTTATGCCTTGAATATGTCGAACAACATATTTCCTGAAATATTGATGACGATATTTGTCTGTTTTCCTTTGCAAGTTTTCGTTCATTCATGGAGGCGGGAAAACGTTTATGTTTCATTGTATTTAATAGATATTCATTAGTTCATAAAACTGTAAATGATCAGGGGTGAATAGGTTATTTTGTAATATTGTTATTAAAACAGACATAACTTGGGAATAGAGTATGCAGATTACGTGAACTTTTTTACAGGACTAGTCAATAATATGTACTTTATCCTAACATTATTTTTTGAAATGGAGCGAGCCACATATTTTTTTTAATATTTCTTTTCTAATTGGGTCACTTTCTTTTTGAGTCACCCAGTATTGCGAGGAAATTATTTAATATTTTGTGTACAACCTTGTTCTCATCTATGCATGTTCATCTCCCCATGTTTAACGACAAGACGAGGGAATGTTTCAAAGGAGCGTGAAAAAATATTGTGGACATTTTGGTCAGGTTCCCTGGCCTACATTTCGATAAACTTCATTCGCGTTACTACGCAGCGTCATTATGAAATTATTTACAGGGCACCAGACTTTATTTGTATCTACATTTCGGTTCCCTGACGCTACTAAGCAATATACTTACCAAATTATTTACAAAGGGCCCGACTATTTTTACCTTACACGCCTTAAAAGCACATAGACTTGAACCAAATGTGATTTAAGATGTCTGTTGCGTGACAGAGGTTCATTGTCAATATTTCTCGACTCTCCCGAGTGGAATTTGCGTGGAGTAACAGTGTGTATTTGGGTCTCGATTTTGGATGTGTAGAGTGAGCAGCGCGTTGGGGCGCACTGTCAGCGCTCCGCATAATGCAGCGTTCTCCCCGGCCCGGCTAACACGATAAGCAAACAAATTTCATGGATTGAAACCGGGTTTTAATCAGGGGTTCTCAAGCCCTGATGAGAAGCGCAAACCCTTGGCCAAAAAAAACCTAAAGTCTGGCTGGCTGTTTAGCCGATCCGATGAGGCAATGTCGGATGCATACCCATCTAATCCGCCGCTCTAAGCGCATCGTAAACATTTTGAACGCGCCGACGGAGAATTACATGGTAGTTTAACCAAAAACCCGAAGATTGACATAATATCGGTGTGACTTGACACAAAGTGCAACACGCATAACATCAGTAAATGAAATATATTTTCCAAGACAGATTCAGGAAACCGATCTTTTTGTGTTTTTTTTTTAACGAACTCATAAACTAGGGGAATATTGTCACCTTTGTTAACTGTGGTTGAAGAATGCCCAATGGTTGCATTTGCCATTCAGTAACGCAGTGTAATACAATTATAATTTATTTTATCATTTCTAAGCTCTTTACATTTTTCAATGTTAATACATATCGTGTGTGTTATAAAAGTGCACCTTCGTCTATTATATTTATTTCCGTTGATTCACACAATATTTTGTAATAACCTGCTTTTTGCACGATAACATAGAAGTAACTTCGGCAACACGTTGGATGCTGTGAGCCCTATTCAGATGAAACAAGTCATCGCCAAAATTTCGACGTTTCCGGGTAATAGATTGGGCGTAATGTTTTGGAACATAAACAAGTGTAGAAATTTTCACCTGTTATGTTTTGGTGATGCAAGAGATCGGAAAATCCTGACGAGGTTTTAGACAAGAAGTCATAAAATACAACCAAAGGAAGCCGTAGTGTTTAACCAACAATAATATTACTAAAATCATTGTCATTGTTCAGTCATCATAATATTAAGGTCTAAATATCATCTGAAAGTGAATGCATGATTGTAGGTCTTATGTCTTAATAAATAATTATTACCTTATTTTTCTCGAATCGCTCTCATCCCAAGATCCACATTTTTAAACATTCTTCATTGATTGCCTAATCGGCAGGCCATACTTTCACCCTATGGTGTTCATCAACCCGGTCGTGGCATCCCGTTTAGTAAGATGGATGAATATGGAGCACGCCCGGGGCATATATGTAATTACCTCTGTAGCTGCAAACCGGGATATGTAATTTGATTAAGGATTTTACGCTTTAATAAGACTTACAATTTTTTTGCTCACTCCACCGCAAAGGTTTGGCAGATCCCAAAATGGGGACCACTCATGGATATGGGTGATAAGTCATAGAAATTATATGAAATATATGTACATGGTGAAAAAAGTGGATGAGGCTAAATCATTTGGTTCACCGTAAAGTGTTAATTTCTACCAAACAATTAAAATAGTTTGAAATATTGAATGTAATTTTGATTATTTATTTATTGGAACGAATGTAAAAGTCTCATTAAACAGTAACTACTTAATGTCCTACAGATATGAGCGTTCGTATATTTTATGCATGTACATTGTCCTCATAATACTCCGATATTTTAAACAATATATATTCGATTGATTTACAGTCAAAATGTGTATACTCTTGAGGTGAATTGTGCTAGTTCTTGGCTATTTTTCGTCCAAAACCACATTTTTGCATAATCTATCTGCGTATGCGCACCTGCTTAATAAGGACTATATGGTTTTCGATCGGGTTCCCTGGATCTATTTTATAAATTGTAAACTCTCGAATGGGATGGTGCCAGACTATTTTAAGATTGGAATGCGTGCCAAGCCTCACTTTTCATTGTTTGTTTTTTTATTAAGCTGAAAACATAAGGGTACGCATGTAATCACAAGTTTTAAATTATTCATCAGGCAAACTAGCATTAATTTGTAATGAACTTTTATTCCATTGCTTTCATGTGTACTCGCAAGTTCCAAAAATGAAGAGTTGATGTCACTTTCAATTTAATATAGCCAACTCGTGAATAAAGGCTTTGGGTCAATTTGAAACGTTTGCGTTACTAGCGGGGCACCAACGAAATAGCAAAACTATATAGACGGGACCCTTACGCTCTTCCAAAGATCAGTGTCACGTACTAAAGACGTCAGGAAACTAGAGTGAATAATTGTGAATCCACGACCCAAATACACAGTTCTAGCATTCTACAACCGCGTTGATAACTCGTTTTCATCAATACCATTTGTACAGAATAGTCGTCTATCTTTTTTCAAAGCGCATCAAAGTACTTGTTATTTTTTTTTTTGAGGGACCAAGGGACCTTTGCGAGTTTGCTTTCGAGGTATAAAATGTACACGCACTTTGCAACTTGTCTTCATCTCAGAGTCGAACACGTTTAGAGCAAAGTATAACAGGGGAATTTATGAAAATTTAATAATAATTCGGACGTGAAAAAGCGGGAGATTGGCGGTATCTTTGACTAGTAATAAATGACTATAAACCCAGGTAGTGAAAATGAAGTTCGTCCACGGCTATTTCTTGTTTGAACAATTGTAAATTAATATATTGAAGTTACGTACTTGTAAAAAAAAAAAAGAATTTGGTCCAAAGTGCCAAGTTCCACACATGAAATGCTTGTATGCCGCTATAAAAATATTCTTGCGAAGACGTCACTGCAATCACTGAATTTAGAGAATAACTAGGATGGGCGTCTTAAAATCGTTCATGAATCGGTCGTTGTCTTGTTTCCCTAGCCACGTTTTAAAGATGTTTTCAATGTCAGCGTACTTTGCCGGTTTACACATTTTTGGGCCCGGTTCAGTTAGCCGTGAAACAAGCGGTTAAAATGCAAGGTCCCCGCCGCTACTGTCGCAACAGAGGCTGCCGTATGGTCGGACCCTGCTCCAGAAACAATCCGCAACGCCGCAAATCAGATTTCATATCCTATCAGAGCCCAGCCGCGAAAAATTTCGATAGCTATAACACCAGACTGGCTGATATTAACTCAGGGAAAATCAATTATACAGAGAGGAGAGCTGAGGAGGCAGGGAGATCTGTGTATGGGGGAGAACAGAGAGAGAAAGAGAAGGAGACACTGAGAGGCGATATATAGTGAACCTGCTGAGTAGAATGTTTTTGCAACTACCACCCGCCCGGTCTGGGGCAGTTGCCATACACCACCGACACAATCCCTCATTAATTGTGGGCTTTGGTTCGCTTATTCCAGCACTGTAAACCCCGCTGAAGACACACAATTTCCAAATTCAATTTGATATCAAAGAACATTCGTTGGCCGTGCGAAGGCGAAACAATTCAATTAAATTTGGCTGAGCTTTCAACACAACATTCGTTTAACATTTTCATTGTTTTTAATTATGGTTGTTCATTCAAACTGAAAAAAATGACCTAATTTTTGGAAGAGTTCAACGCCTTTTATTGTTGGAACAGCTGAGACAACAATTATATTCACTCAAGTAAATAATTTGGATATTTTTATGTAACTTTTGTGTTAATCGTGTTGGTCAAAATATTATGAATGAGTAAATTATTATTTTAATATTTAAAAAGATAATAATCATGATTTTAATAATAGCAGTCGTAGTCTTGTTCCTATCCTTCCAATCATAATAAAAAACACCATTTCCAATATATCCATACATTTCTTATAAGACAGCTTTGTTATTAGTTTAAATCATTATCTCGCCCTGCGCTCTTACAGTGCTATTGCAGTGTTGTGAAACAATAAACCTTTTATGAACGTATTAAATTAGACAGCCTATGATGTTTGCACCTTGATTATCGCCGTCGTTGAGACAAAATCTTTTTCCGTACGCATCTGATCTTAAAGGCAATCCCCGCCTCATAATCGCTTGTTTGCGGTCGTTTTTTGCCCGCCGGCGCGTTCCATACTTAATGTCCGTTGTCCACCTTCTTGGCCGCGGCTTTGATTTAATGCTATCATTTCCTTCTGTTCTCAATGCCGCTCCTCCATCTCATGTTGATGACACTAATCTTTCACGCAGCCACCTCGAAATGATAAAACCTTTAAAGGATTGAGCGTCGCTAATTATCCGGCGATGTGGTATAGGCAAGTGTGCGCTCCTAAATTGGCTTCACAGCAATAGTCTTGAGAATTCAATTATAGCCATTGTGCGAGTCCAGTGTTTCCTGAAGTATCTAGCCCTCCTACGTGTTACTGTTCATCGGCCGCCTCCCGCCAGAAACAATTTATCCTCTTCCGAAGAGGATACCATTATTTCTCACAGCGGATAATTACGGCGTTTTTACGCCACTCGCCGAGATAGATCCACACGTCTGGCCGGTAAATTGCAACCCAGCGCGGCGCGTTTCAAAAACCAATCATTTTTCTACCCGGGCCGCTTCATGAGAGATATATATATTTTTGGTCCCGCTTAAATATGGTCGGCTATAATATTGCGAGGCTTTGTGTTGGCTGATTAGGCGCTATCTCTCGCGAATCTCTCTCTACAGCAAATTCGTGTCTATTGTATCTTCTGTAATACGTCGAGAAGGAAATGAGGGATATCTCTTCGTGGGGTGAAGAACTTACAACATCTTTAAGCGAATTCCGAATGGAACCTGACAAGTATGGCTGGGTTAATTAAATATGGAGTCCATATTGGGAGGTTTTTTTGGAAGTAGGATAAAGTGATTAATCGAGGAAGAGTCCATGTGATAGGACGAGGCGGTGTCTTTGATGTCGGCCGGCTCTGGGAGACCCAGGCCGCAGCTAGCCGCGCGCGCACGGCACAACGCGCTTGTAACTTTCCCGCCAAATCGCAATCTATTCCCCGCGCTTTCCTGTTATATACCCGCTCACGATGAAATGATACAAAAATAATGTTACAATATGATTATGATCTCGATAAGATATATAACAGCGATTGGTTTTTATTAACCCTATTGGCTTGAAATCGGTGTCATTTTCTCCAGGCGCTCTAAAGAGGGAGGCAAAATATATGAAAGAAAAGAGAAAAGGGGATCTTTGAGAAAGGTATGGAGATAAGGTGGTCTGAGTGGCTTCATGGTTCCCTGTGGCTTTGAGTTACTCCGTTTTCCTGTTTTTCAGGAGATTTGTCCGCGATGTTATCTTGTCTCCCAAAACGCGCGGTGTGAAGGAAGGCAAAGGAAGCCGCTGGTTTGCAGGGAGTCAACTGCTGGTAAGACCCCAAGCCTCGGTCCATTGTGACAGGATCTAATGAACTCTGCTGGGGGATCAAGGATTTCTGCAGAGGGGAACGGGAGTATGACCCCTTTCTGGAAAAAACACACAGCGTATAGAGAATTGATGACTGTCGCACTGTGTTACCTAAAAACATAATTCTAGATCATGGGAGAGTTTGGGCAAAAATGGGGTTTGTGGGTTACAACTGTTGTGATTTTGGTTTTCGGTTAAGTCTTAGCACTGACACCAAATTTGCAAATGTCGCTTTCAGAGTAAAAATCCTAGTATATGTGAATGCCTTAAATAAAGAGAAAATAGTGGTTCAGTAAGAGTACATTGTCATCTTAGTGAATTTGAAATTTTACCAAGCTGAAGCGTACTTTTTGTAAATATGGAATTTTTTACAAAATGTTGGCCATGTTCTTATTAAAACGTAATGCCGGTGTTGTAGTACCCGTACTCGTACTCAAGTACACTTTTTTAGTACTCGTACCCATGAAAATGAACACGTACTCGTAGAAGTACTACAGTCGTAAGAAAAAAATACCCCTACTCGTATTCGTACTCAAGACAAATTACTCGTACTCGTACTCTTGCAAATGTTCCCTGCAATAATTGTAAAATAATGTAAGAGCTACATGCAGGAAAAGAAACAGTTTTCTACTGTTTGGGAGGCTTCTGCGTTTGTTCAATGCCTAGTTTGACAACAAAAAGCTGTTGGAAGCACACGACACATTGAAATTTGCTTCTACTGGTGGTAAGTAATTGTACTCGTACTCCAGTACATTGTTTAGCACTTGTACTCGTGCTCGTACATGAACTCAAGTACATGTTTTTTGGTACTCGTAGTCGAGCAAATTTTTTTGGTACTTGTACTCGTGCTCGTATACTCGTACTCGAGTACATTGTTTGGTACTTGTACTCGTTCTCGTACTTGTAGTCGAGTGCATTTTTTGGTACTTGTAATCGTGATTGTACTCGTAGTCGAGTGCATTTTTTGGTACTTGTTATTGTGATTGTACTCGTAGTCGAGTACATTTTTGGCACTTGTACTCGTGCTCGTACTCGAGTACATTGTTTGGTACTAGTACTCGTTCTCGTACTGGTAGTCAAGTGCATTTTTTGGTACTTGTACTCGTAGTCGAGTACATTTTTGTGGTTCTTGTACTCGTGCTATATTTGGTACTTGTACTCGTACTCGAGTACATTTTATTTGTACTTGTACTCGTGCTCGTACTCGAGTACATTTTTTTGGTACTCGTACTCGTGGAAAAAAAATGTACTATACTCATGGCAACGTTTTCTTACTCGTACTATTTATGGATATCTACAGTGTCATGTGGATTAAATAGGATTCACTCAAAATAAACGCGCGCATAAACAGAAATGGTTATCATAGCTCGTATAGGCAGTAATGCGTTAGCGAGTAATAACTGATGTATATTGTTGCATTGGTTGAATCATCCGCAGTCAACTTAGATTGGGATATTTTTCAGGGCCCACAATTTTTTTGATTTATTTTTGGCCAACAAAAATACATATTTGTCGTCAAACGGCACAGTTGTGATTGAGGGAAATGTCCACAGTTATTTGAGGTATCCGTAGGCCTATAACATAGCCAAGTCATACTGGCCCTTCTCAAACACACACACAAAGCGAGGAAGAGAAAATGTTAGTCTTGTCTTTTCTCCAACATCTAAGAGGAAAAGACCGCGTTTGTAAGTGCACTAGCGGAGCGCGTGTTTACCATTGAATTTGAGGCCTTTTGCTGGCCTTTATTGATAGAGCGAAGCTTGGCGCGAGTAATTACCGAGCCGACTGAGAAACCGCCGGCGCACGTGCTTCGTGCGCGCGCGCTGTTATTATACGGACCGGTGTGCGGTCGCCGTGTGTATTAAAAATCGATCAGACTATTACAGTGACGCTCCATTTTCTCACTCAGTCTGAGAAGAGAGGGGTGGAAAAAATAGAGAGAGAGAAAAGACAAATCTCGGGGTAGAAAGAGAGAAGAAAACGGGGTGAGATTTGTTCCCCTTCCGTAGACGAGGCTTTTGTGCACGGTGCTGGGGTTAAGATTGAACAAGAAGTGGGGTTTTCCTTTTTTAGCGCGGCAGGTGGTTTGGTCTGGAGTGTGGTGTGAAAGGCAGAGACAGGAAAAAGGCGGGAAACCGTCTGAAGTGACGGAAAACAAGGCGTCCGTCTGAATACACGCACTTTGGCAAAATACAAATTATCGATTCAACTGCTATTTTATGTGTGGATAAAAACAACTGCCGAAAATGAATGTGCCAGGTGTACCGGATGGCCATTTAAAGACGTTTTGATAATTATATGTGTCGGCAGTTTTCATTTTGCAAAGTACATGGTTCCCTCGTGCGTTTGCTAACTGATGCATTTTTTTTATTTCAATAAGTTAAACGCAATTTTTGAATCGCAGATTGCAAAAGTGTTGTTAGTCTGTGGCCATTTTGTGCATGAGCACTATCTGCTAATACGAGACTTTATAGAGGTCGTAAAGGTTCACGCAAGCTCCACATGTGACGTCACATTGATTAGCGCCCTCAAGTGATCGGCTGTAACTGGTGCAATCTCTTCGCTCGTACTCGTACTGGGAAGGGCTGATGCCGCTTCACAGAATCTTGTGAAGGAAGTACGGATGGCATTATGGGTAACTTATCATGACCTTTGCATGCAGCTAGCGCGCTACGTATGATAAACAGCCTGTAGCGAGTTTGTGTGCTGCATGCTACGTCACTAGGTCACGCAAAATCTATCCAATGAGAGCTCAAAGAGGTCAGCACTTCCCAACGTCATGTTTGCAGGACGGGGGTACGAGCGAAGTGCAACCTCAGACATCGGGCAGTATATCCTCGAATACATTTTTTAAAACCTTATTTTAACTTGGTAGCCAATGCAGTGGAATTGCACTGTTTTCCCATGGGGCCCAGTAAGAGAAGACAATGTGAAGATGAAGACAATGTGACGATTGTAGAGGTGGGAGGAAAACCATGCAGAAGATTTGAGGGAAAACCCACGGAATCAGGCAGGGACTGAAAACCCAATCCACATATTTGCCCGACCCAGGCAGGAATCGAACCCGGGTCACAGCGGTTGAAGGCGAGGAAAGTACCACTACGCCAGCCCGACTCCCATAAAATGGCATCATTGTTTACATTGTTACCGGTGACTGTTATACGTTTTCCCGTATTATTAACTTAATACAGCAGAGAATCAAACGTGAAGAGGTAGCAGTGATCACGTGACAACTTCAACAAAGGGGATGCCATAAATGGCAAAGACCTATACCTTTATACCAGAGACCTATACCTATATACCAAAGACCTATACCTATATACCAGAGACCTATACCTATATACCAAAGACCTATACCTATATACCAAAGACCTATACATATATACCAAAGACCTATACCTATATACCAAAGACCTATACCTATATACCAAAGACCTATACCTATATACCAAAGACCTATACCTATATACCAAAGACCTATACCTATATACCAAAGACCTATACCTATAAAGACCTATACCTATAAAGACCTATACTTATATACCATAGACCTATACCTATATACCAAAGACCTATACCTATATACCAAAGACCTATACCTATATACCAAAGACCTATACCTATATACCAAAGACCTATATACCAAAGACCTATACCTATATTCCAGCGACTTTTCAGTTTACTGTCAACCATTAAAAGCAACCTGCTTTAATTGATTGTCACTGTACCAACCATTGTGACAAAATAGCTAAGATGTCCACTTGTGGCATCGCCGACTGAAAATCACAGCTCTTCTATACCGAAAGACTTGAGAAGGTGTAGTATTCAGAGGTCTTTGTTATTCTGAGATGTTGGCATCCACTCATATCAACAGGTATAAGGACAGTTTTCCCCCCAAAAAAACCCGAGCATGGAACCCAGACATGATATTGCGGTGTGTGCGCAGCCACCCTGGCCTAGATTCTGAAGGGTAGAATTTCCTTCTGCATTGCCAGTCAATATGCGGCTTCAGATTTCATTTTTGCCTGGAGAGCCCCAACACAGCCCGGCATTACCCGGCCATTACAACGCCATCCGCAATTAACTTATTCAAGTTTATCTTGGCCCGTTCATTAAAGTGCTCGTCTTTCTCTCTCTCTCGATGGCCGCCTGGGACAAGGCATAATTCATGACATTCTGGATAGGTAATGTGCAACTTTCATAAATAATTTATCAATCAGAATGTTGTGGTATACACGGAAGTCACTGGTAATGGTTGAGGGCAGTCACCGTGATTTGTGCGTTATTCTCACCAAGTCTTTTCAAGCAACCTACATGCGAAAATTAACAACTCCAAATTATGTTTTTAGGATTATGTATCAAACACATTATCAGAATCCTGGTCACACTTATCAGTATTTATTGATAACTAATCAATAAATAAATTGCATTACGAAAATACATTGTCTTATAAAGAGTCTTGATTTAGTCTTTAGTGCCCATCTTTGTCGGATAAGCAACCCGCGAAGAGAACATACTGAATGTGTTATTATTCTCCCGCCGTTTGTCTGCCAAAAGAGGTGTTTCTTAGTGTCCAAAGACAATCCGTGTATGGGTATCAAAATTCGGCTGTTGCTACAGACACGCTAATGCGGCAATTTTGAAAATAATTATTGTACAAAATCTTTGATTGAATGTATCAGTTCCGCACTACGCCCTTTGCTGTTAAATGAAAGACACACGAAAGCCAGCGATACATTGTGTGCATTTTCTACGGTATAAACCCTGGACAACTTAGAATCCAATCAATTTAGATGAATATAAGTTTTGAAACCGGCATTTTGCTGAAAGTGCAGGGAAGGGTCGTGGCCAATTTGCGATTATAACCGTGTCATTCTCCGAATGATTCTTGTGTAACTCTAGAACGCCTGGCGATTTTGGATATAGGCATAGTTAATGAATGGCTTAAGTGAAGCGTATCGTAGGTCATCACACGCACATGTGCCCTTCCCGCTAAAATAATGCGCCTAACAGGAATCAAGCGAAGCAGTAAAGCTGCATTTAGTATTTTTTTGTACAAAAATTAATTACAAAATGTATCAACTAAGTCTTTAATAGGTCAGAGCAATTAATTAAGCACATGCATACTCCCAGTAAATGTCACTACAAGTCTGTTATTACTGAATTGTTTTGGAAATTCACTGCTTCTTCCTGTGAACGTCAATTTCAAAATGGCGGCGGCATTTCTGATCTCGCGTGGTACGAAACGAAAAACAACACAAGCTCCCCCCCCCCCCCGCGTCTCGTTGATGAGTTTTGGTGCCAGGCCCACGAACGCCGAACCGATTTGGTTCGGATCACGCTGGCGGAACCCGGCCAGCACCGCACACTGTTCCGTACGGGAAGGGGGGAAACAAGATAATACCCCGGCACTCGCTAATGCTGCGCTGCGCCCAGGGGAGTAATATAAGCTGCTGCCGTGTTACGCGGCGAGGGCGAAGCGGGATGTAACGGGACACGGGCTGAACGGCGCGGTCACGTCGCTTGCTTCGTCATTTCGCCTCGCTCACTCAGGGCCTCACCCTAGCACTAGGGTCACTCTAGCGTAACGAACTGGATGCCATGGCGAAATAAAGGCCAGGCCTGCCCGCTTGGTTGCCTCTCCATAAAGCAATGTACTTGGGCGAGGAGTAGGGCCACCTCATGGAATGTAATAGGAGACCGTAACACTATGAGGCTGCTGAAAATATGATGAATGTGTATACGCCGTGCCGGGTTTGATACGATATTACCCACACATCTCGATGACCCTTCATTATCATAGCAAAGGTCCCGCCCAAAACTTTGTCCAATCCATCTCCGGGAAAAATATTTATGTCGGCGTGACAATTTTTTTTTCTGCGGCACATGACAATGGTGAATTCAAGTTCCCGCCACTTCGGGTGATGTATCGTCTGCAAAGTGTGAAAACTTTGAGAAATGAGAAATTCTACTCCAACTGACTTGTGTCTCGTATAGCTTCTGTTTGCTTGAACCTGATTTCCTTACGGCACATAACGCGTGTGAGCTGTCGTTTATATGTTTGATATTTATTTCCTACACTAAGGCGATACTGCGCGGCGAATTCAGAGTGAAAAATTGGCGGGAAATGGCATTATATACAATCATTTCTCTCGGAAACTCACCTGTGTTAGGTGTGAGGGCTGTGGAGAGACCAGTCATTCGCAGCCTGTCTGAAGCTCGTCTCGGGTGCATCTGCCGCCCAGCTAGTCGCCAGGCAGGGATGACATTGTGAATTTTATATGGATGATTTAATACTAACAGCCATGCACTATGCATGAGCTTGCCTGCCTAGACGGCCCCGCCATTGCTAAACCGCGCGACCCCCCATGCGTATGTATGTGCATGCTCTGCCTCTGTATTCAACCCCAGTCGGCCGGGTCTCGTTGAAATGCAAGCGCGTACACACACAAAAGCTTTTTTTTTTCCTCCCCGGTTGGCAAACTCGCCCATGGAGCCGACTCAAAATTGAATTGACAAGGGGGCGAGACGGAATTTGGTTTGGGCCGAATTCACCTAATCTATGCACACAGAGCACTTTGCATGAAATTCAAATAATTTCCTCAACTCATTGCACAACACGGCGACTCGGCTGGTCAAATCGTTTAGTCGTCTGGAATAATGCATAAATCACTCTGGCGAATCGCATTATGCTAGAAAAAAAACCTCTGAATTAAATCGGTTCAGGTTGTTTTGATTTAATAAATAAACCCGACCCGCTCGATACTGCTAATATCATCCCACTTATACAGATATGACATTTGATTCGGACAATAACTGAATTCGGTAATATCACTCGATGACCCATCATCAAATAAACGCGTCCCAATTTTTCAATATTGTCTTCACACCCTGAACTTCATTACTTAATCCGGGCTTCTTGTTTTTTTTCAAACAGCTAAAGTCACAAAGGCAACCCAAATCTAGATTAAGAAACTTATTTATTTACAGCACCCAACACTTATAATTTACTCTCTTTGCAATTGCCGGGATAATGTCATTAATAACTGAATAAGATTACACCGCCTAATTTTTATGTCTCGACTCTCTCGCGGACATCGGAGGGGAAGTGATCAGTATTCACGACGCGTCGTTACCGGGTCTCGGCCCCGGCCCGAGTGCTGGCAATCTCCGCTGCGTTGAAGTACTGGCAAATTTATCTCCGTCAACTACAGTGCACTGGAACTATATCATGATCGACAGTGCAGCTAGATCATAATAATATATACACCACGCGATAAACCACCCCTAAAAAAAATAACTGTGCACGCTGGATACGACAAAAGATTTCTTTTTTAGGGGGGAGTCTACTAAAACGGAAATTATTTTGGGAAAATTTATATTATTATTCAATGAAGGAACAGTTTGTTAGATGATTAGGTATGATTTTTCTAAAATTCTTGGAAGTTATGGAAATCATGTCCAAATTGTCGCCAAATGTTATTCACTTATATGTTTAATCAAAGCAGTTCAATGCAATACTTTATTTAAGGCATTCTTAATGTTATATTTGTTTTATATTTGTCTAAATTCGGAGAAACGGAGTCTGTCAATACTTTTTCGTAATGTCATCTCAAAAACAAAACAAAAAGATACCCCAAACCAATTTTAACGGTACCATTCCAGCTTTTGGTATTCAAAGTTGAATCATGCTCTGATGAATAATTTAAAATTTGTGATTACACATACCATTATGTGTTAAGCCACATTGAAAAATAAATAAAACCGAGGTTTGGAACGCATAAATAGTCTGGCACCACCATCCCATCCAACAGTTCATAACATTCATTCAGGGAGCACGACCAAAATGGCTTCCTCTTGAATAAGGTGTATACCTTTCGTTGAAAACAGTGTATTCCAATATTTATATAAGACGAGATGTAAATTTATATATTGGGTTTTGTCCTTCGCCGATGTGTCTTTTATTTTTTTTAAGGAGGTCGTGGGTTCGAGTTCAAGCCCCGCAAGCCGCATGCCCTCTGACAACCCTGAGTATACTGTATTTGTTTAACAACAACAATAACAACAACAGCAACAACAAAACATGTGCGAGTGCACAGTAAGCTTTGGCCGTGTTGCGAAAAGTCTTGCATGAAATCGATCAAAATGATCCCTGCCAGAGCTGATAAAATGCGACGCCGAAAATGTGACGCCGATTGCATTATGGAACACCATACTTTTGGTCAATTTTTGGGACAGACAGACCGACCGACCACCAGGTAAAATGTAGAAGCTCCTGCCAGA
Source organism: Patiria pectinifera (assembly GCA_029964075.1). Classification (NCBI taxonomy): domain Eukaryota; kingdom Metazoa; phylum Echinodermata; class Asteroidea; order Valvatida; family Asterinidae; genus Patiria; species Patiria pectinifera. The sequence goes on along the minus strand of CM057140.1, from coordinate 4,170,897 downwards.
GATAAAAGCCCTTCGATGAAGGGCAAAACCCCAGTATAATCCAATCGAATATCCTGACTTCATTTCGTGCCATTATCTTACTCACAGTGTCGATTCAGTAGACAAGCGGGCAGTAGGTCCTGTACTAGAAACCATCTCAAAATGTGACTAAACCTGACAAAGTTAATGTCAATCCAGAGAAAAAAAAATGCAAAAACTGAATTGTTTGTTTTTTGAACACAGAATTAAATTGGCATACCTCATCCACGTGGATATTGTCTTACAAGCTATAAATCCATTACTTAAAAGAGTTCATTTAACTACATCTTCTAAACATGTGGGGTGCTGTGGTCCAGTGACTCATGTGAAGTGGTACGTGGGTTCGAACCCTGACAGGGAACATAGTGCTTGTGCTCTTGGGCAAGGCACTTTACTAGGATTGCCTCTCTCCAACCAGGGGTGAAAATGGGTACCTGTGAAGGTATTGCACGGATCTCGAGCTGCTGTATGGTCTCATTCCTGATGATCAGGGATAATAATTGTGATGCGCGGTTATTTATTTATTTTTTCCATTTCTTTCTGGTAATGAAACCAAGGATTCCTCAAAAGTGCCCCTAGGCACTGTAGCCCGAAAGCCTGACGAAACCTGTAGAGAGTAGACAATGAGAAGATATTACAGTTTTAGAGGTGGGAGGAAAAGCCCAGAAGAATATTTTGGGTAAAACCCACGGAATCAGGTAGGGACTGAAAACCCAATCCACATATTGGCCCAGGCGGGATTCGAACCCGGGTCACAGCGGTGGAAGGCGAGAAAAGTACCGCTACGCCAACCTGACTCCCCAGTCAGGTTGTGCATATTCCTATGGAATTTGCGCAATATTATTAAACATTACATTTCATGGACTGAAAGTGACTCATTCTAACTCTGATTTTTCTCTTGGTAGCCTGAACAATGCTGCAACAAACGAGTCATTTTATCCTTTCTCGGCTCCTACCTGCATCACGTCTGTCACTGAGATTATCACAAACCAGGTACGTATTTTGACTTACCTTTTGTGCTTGAAATTTGGAAGCTGACAAATTCCAAATTTGAGGCTTGAAATCAGTATATGATACAGTGTGAGTCCAGAAGAAAGTGACCGAAGTAGAAAAATTATTTTGAAATAAAAATGTGTGGCTGGCTCCATTTCATAAAAAAATAGGGATAAAGTACATTTTATTGAATAGTAACTGTGAAAATTTCACATAATTTGCATACTCTATTCCCAAGTTATGTCTATTGTAATCAAGAGATCACACAATTCAGCTGTCCACCCCTGATCATTTAAATGCAATGAAACATGGACTTTTTCCCACCTCCATGAATGAACGAAAACTTGGAAAGAAAAACAGACAAAAATCACCATTTGTCACTGGTGGTCTTGGCAATTTGCGACCCCCTACGACAATTGGCCACCATCCTTTCACACTTCGACATCGCCATTGTCACAACGACATAGCAGACTTGCCAACTGCCGGCTGCTCTGACAGTAATAGTCCTAATTATACCCAGCGGGTGCGTCTCTGGTCATGTTTACCACTAAAAAGATTACATTTCAAGCATTATTAACTGATTACTGGCATTCTCGTCAAAAACGAGTTTTCCCCTGAAAGCCTTTCTGGGCCAGAAGAAAGAAAGTGAGGAAGAAAAAAAAATCTAGCCTTCTCCAATGTTTAATTTGTTTGGCAGAGATCACTAAGTGGCCCTCGCGTATAGATGATCGCTAAAATGAACGCCAAACATATCCGAACACTTGTAGAGCAAAGACAATATTTGATCGGCGCAAGTTTTTATCCCTTCGCTTCGTCTCGGTACGGTCGGGGGAAAAAAAGATTGTCCCAATCAAAAAGGGAACGGGCCACAAATGCAGAAAACACCCGGCAGCGTGAAAAGAGATACCCGGGCAAATTGGTCGCTTGCTGCTTGTCGGATTCGCCCGGCTTACACCCGGAGGAGACGAACAAATTAAGACAGAAATTCTGAGCAAAGGAGAGAAAGAGACGGGAAAAACCAAACCAAATCCACTTGAGTAGAGACAGAACAGGATGGCCGGTGGAAGCGCTGCCTTGCCCGCCAGATGAGGCAAGAGATGGGGAGGAGAAGGAAAAATTGGACAATTTAAGGGTGGCATCTTTGTTTTCTTTGGCGTCCACTCAGAAGAGGCTGTCCTACATTAATGTTTCCATCAGCGACGGGCGCTCATCACCCCGCTCGAGGTACTCCGAACGGGGTGGTGTTTCCCTGACTAGAGGCGATCGCTTAATACCATCAGCGCGGGGGAAAGACGGGCTGAAAGACGGCCCCTAGGTCGCCTCGCGGTTACGTCTCCTAAATGTCGCTTGGACGGGGCTCCCCCTCCAATTGCCAAGGCTCACCTTGGGTCGAAAATGTCAAGAAAGGAGCTTGGGTTTCAGGTGGTTATAGGAGGAGAGAATGTAGTGGGAAGATGGGGGGTGCCGCAGTGGTTGCCGAGTGTTAGCTGAGTAACTTTGCGGACGGCAAAGAAAATACTCTGCCCAAATCTGGAAATATTATCTGAAGTTTCCTTATACTTTACAGATTGTACGGCCTAGGCCTACACCATCATAATAATACAGTTAGATTATTAATCAAGGGTTTTTATGACATTATTTTGTTACATGCAACAATTAAGTCTCAGGTTAACCGTTGCTGCGTAACACGCATGCAGTGTTTACAGTAAACAACGCATCCCGTGTAAATGAGTTCTTTGCAAAACAAAAACTCTCTCTTATGACTTTGTAAGGTGCTAAACTTGTAGATTAAGCTAGTAAAATCATGTTGCTACGTAATTCGTGGCCCAAATTTGCAATTACAACGTCGCTTCAACCCAACTTCCAAAGGCCAATTCAGTGTAGGGAAGTGCGGAATCAGAACCGATAGTAATACTGTAAGACATATTAGTAAAGGCATATACACGACAGCCGAAATCCAATATAAATTTCACTCCAAAAATCTTTGCCTTTAGTCCAAGCAATCTCTGGTTAGGAACCTTTGCCGGGTACAACTGTACTTTTGAATTTGCTTCTAAACCAATCCGGAAGTTTATTTGCCAAAATAAGATGAGCTTATGCGCCTATTCCTGCCGAGGATTTACTTTGGAAAGGGGGGGGGGGCTTCCTAAGATGATTTGGTCTTTCCTTTTCCTCGGATGTTTCTCTTTGATGTTATCCTGCCAGCGACACGTTTTAACGGCAATCGAAGGCACTTTCGCACTTAAGAACGTGAAACGGCTCCTAATTTACTTTGAGCCCGAATTTAATACGGGCGGTTTAGGCAGCCCGTACCCCGGAGTCAAACGTGGAGGGGAGAGGGAGAGAGAATGCCCCGGCCATTATAGGCACCGAGACCCCCACGGGCTCTCTCTTCTCCTGTCTAAATGTGGGTCTTTGGGTGTTGGCAGACAATCCAATTTGAGCTAGAAATTGTGACACGAACGTGAAGTGTTTTTTTCCCTACTACTCTGAAGTAAACCTGAAAGAGTATTGTTGATGTCCCCCTACGTGGCGCGGCCCCTAACGTGTTACGTGGCGTACTTTCATTTGTCATCTCTAGCGCCTTGCTACTGCAAAACTTTTACCTCAGATTTCATGCAAAGCGAAATACCACCAAGCTCTAAATGTTCCCTTTCATAAATCTTGAGTTTATGTATATACCCGTTAGAAATTTAAGTCGGCCAGCATAAATGTATGTTCAATTAAACCCTCTCTTGTCAATTGTTTGTAATTAACAAAGTTGTCATCAAAGAGGCACCACCCTCCTGGCGTGTCTCGCCTTCCTAAAAGAAATTGTCGGAATTTTTGAAAGGACCTAATTGAAAGCAGTTCTCAAAACTGTTCCTCGAGTTGTCGAGTTCTCCTCCTCCCCATTTAGACGGTGCCATTCGCAGCTTGAAACCCATCATTAATCACTACAAAAACGGAGGCAAAATCGGGGGCACACGGGAAAAACAAAACAGCGGACCGGAGCGAGTGAACATTTCGGGCCCAAGCCGACCATGTGTCCCCGGTATAGGGAACCCAGCATTTGGTGTTTGCGGCCAGACATCATTTCCCCATTTATCTCCGCGGCCCGTGTTTGCCAATTGCTTTAAAAATCCATTTCTGTTACCGCAGTGGTCATTCTGGGCTGTCTTATGCTAATACGGAGGGGGAATCTGATGTGTAACCAACGCTTATTATTAAACAATCTATTTCCCTCGTGGCACGATGGGACTTGAGCATCAACTAGTAACCTGAATTGTAGAAGATAGACGACAACACATGCACTGAGGTGACAATTTGTTAATGTTTGCACAGTAAGGCACTTGTACCCATCTGCCTTGGTCCAAACTTCAACTGCTCCCTGTCACAAACCCCCCTGTACTTCACTCAGCAGTCAAGATACTCCAGCCAACTCGTGTCATCCCCTGACTACGGGTCCACTACGCGCCAGAGACGGCCTGCCTCGTTCCCTAATTGTCGTTAATTTCCTTCATCTTGTTGAACCTTGACCCTCATAGACAAGCACAGCCCGGGCGTTTCAGAGAGCCATCAATCTCCTGGTCTGTTTTGTTCCACTGATAAAAACCCAAACCATGTTGCCGTTTAGTTAACAGCTACTGTTTTTTTTTCCTTACCGGGTTCACGAGAGAGATAGACGCTCCGTTTCAGGCACACACACACACAAGGCTATATTGATATCCTGCGATACGCAACCCTTCTGACACGTGTAGTGGGGCATTAATCTTGCACCCTGCACTCATGAACAATTAATTTAAGTCTGGCATGTTGCGCACCATACGGCCTCTATTTGGTATCACTATACATGTATACGGACGACGCTTCCACTTCTCCGTCCCTGCCGATGGGTTGCTGCGTTTTTGTGCTCTTTTTTTTGGCGGGACGAGGGGAAAGTGGCAATATTTGGGACGTCTGTATCGTCTGCGCAGAGCACTGATTACCATAATGTCTGCTTCCGTTTGCAATGATTGCTAGAATTTTTACCGAAGCATGACTGAGCACATTCACTCCCATCAGGTATCGTAACTTCCGTGAACTGTTTCTCATGATGCCTCCAATATGAACTGCTTTATATTAAATAAAACATTCAAATGTATCAGTAGAAACTGGCGAATTGACAAGTCATTACCTTAATGCCTTGTAACAACGAGGTCGCTCAGTTATCTATGTACACGGTGACTCCAAAAAAAACCCTCAATGCCCCCTCTTTTTCACAGCTTTAAAAAAACATCTTGCAAATATTTGGAGAGTATAGTTCATTAGCTTTTCACCAACTAAAAAATATTGCCAATCAGGTAAATATTTATTGAGTTACGGCCAATTCAAAATAAGTACCGATTTTTCAATCTGCCCAAGGTCTCAGTTGTTGTTAGGAATGTAATGCATTTGGGTTGAGGGTAGTTTTGCTTTCTCTAATGTTTTAATATTTCTTGCTTCATTTGGTTCTTTTTATTTTGATTGCAGCAATGGTTATTGATTCTTTTTGAAGTAATGGAAGTCCTGAAAAGCACTAGTTGGTTAACTTCTTAGATGTTTACTGCGCTGCTCTGTCTCTGTACTCTACTTGGTAGCATTTTCACAGTGCAGGTTTCAGCTCGTGTTGTTATTGCGGCAGTTAAATACCAGTCGCCCTGGACAAAACGAAAAAGCAGTACTTCTTGTCTCGCCTGAACGAAGTTCAGGAAAAGAGACCATGCAATCACTATGTCTATCCGTCCGTATGTATTTCCGTATGTATGTGGTATTTTGGTTAAACATTCGAAAAATTGGTCTCATTTCAAAAAGTTGAAGTCCAATTAGAACCAAACTGGGGTCCTAGATGGAACATGACAACCTCCATATAATAATGATGTCAAAGGTCACATACCAAGGTCAAAGGTCATCTGAGGTCAAGTTGTAAAATAGCCTGAAAATGTAAAATTGGTCTCATTTGAAAAGTTGAAGTCCAATTGGAACCAAACTTGGGTCATACGTGCAACATGGCAACCTTCATAATTATGATAATGATGTCAAAGGTCACACACCAAGGTCAAATGTCATCTGAGGTCAAGTTGTGAAATAACCTGAAAAGGTAAAATTGGTCTCATTTAAAACAGGCGAGTCGCGTGAATCGAGAACCACCTTGTATTCAATTGGCCATAACTCAATAAATATTTACCCGATTGAGAAATGTGTTCGAAGCTAATGAAATATACTCTCTACACGTGTATCGATATTTGCGATGTATTTTTTTAAAAGCTGTTAAAAAGAGGGGGCTTTGAGGGTTTTTTGAGACACTATATTTGGGTAAGAATATAAAAGAATACAGTAGTATCCGAAATATCATGATTATTTCTGCACATATTTTTTCATTTTCATTACATGCCTTCGGCTCGACCACGTTGTAGCTGAGTCCTTCGCATTTCAGCTTCTCAGCTGCGAGTAGGGATGAGTTTACCCCCCCCCAATTATTATAGAAACGATTCAAATAAATGATATCATACTAAATGTCTATGCTATAATTCTTACAGCCTTTCAGCCTAACGATCAGTTTAGATAATTCATGTTAATGTACCCTTTATGAGACATTTTTCGTCATAATTATCACAGAAGGTCGTTTTTAGCATTAATGTATTGTTTTTTTTTCTCAATATTCTGCCCACCCCCAATTTTTCAAATCAAAAAAGAAAAAACTGCCAAGTTAATAGCTGAAGTACACAATGCTGCCACGTGCTAACACCGTCGCTTTACGTGCAGTGCGCCCTCATTCGTCAAAGCCACCCAATCGACAGAAAACAAGCAACCACAAAATAATGTCGTCCTCTACAAACGACAATTGTATTTTCTCTGAATTGACTATCTGGTGAAGTCTCACGTTGTAAGTCTATTAAAAAGAGACAGCTGTCGCGTCATGCTCTGGTACAATTTTAATATTATGAAAAAAAAACACCATGTTTTTTATTTCACTTTTATTTTTTACGCCTTTGGCCTTGTACGCATCGAACACAAGTTGTTTGAACGGCTCGGCGGGGTTGCATTCACACCGTTGAATGAGACATTTACGTGTCATTGTATGTAGACAAAAACAGTTGATATTCTGCCGGCAGCGCTAATTAATTGGAAGAATGGGACGGGAAATAACTCGGTCAGGACTAGATGGGAATTCGCCGGAACTTGTGTTTCTCCTTTGTTGTTGGTTTGTTTTTATATCCGTTTTCCTAAGTCCATTTCACGTCTTTTATAACACATTTTCCACCCTTCAGTTCAGGGTTCGGTGTTCGCGATTTTGAGGGTCTCTGCACTTTTCGTTTATCCGCAACCATATTTTTCTTTCGTGATGCACAAAACGCCAAAAAGTTCTTTAAAAAACAAACTCGAAACCATGACTCCAAATAATTTTGAAATGAAATAGACCTGGCAACTATTTCGGTTTTGGTTTTTTTTTGTGGGGGCTGTTTGAATTATACTGTTTTTAATCACCGTGCACAATCATTGATTAACATTCTTCTTTTCTTTCTGTGAATGTTTGATAAAGCTACCTTTGGCTTGTCTTGAGTGCGAAGTAACTTACTGAAACAATCTTTGCAAATATCATGGGGACATTTAAGGGAGCAATCTGTACTCTCACATTAAAAAGCCACACTTGTTTATCGGTTTAGCACAAACTTCGACAAAGTTGAATTCAAAAGGCTCTTGTCTTTGTTACTGCAGGTTGAGTCAAAAAGAAAGTGCAATTTTTTTGGTTCACAATTGAACACAAAACCCCTAAACGGAACAGTATATTCCATCGTTTGTGTTGTATTGTGTTATTTCAAGTTGTTAGGGTGGTTATTTCATTCTTTGTTTTGTATTTGTGTGAACATTTTATTTTAATTATATGCCCGATAATATATTGCCTTCCTTGCTATAGTAGTCATCCTGTACAAGTATGTGAATAAAATATCTGAATAAATAAACTTTGTTGGTTTTTACCTTTGGTATTTAAATTTCGTCTACCATGACAGTGTTCTTAGACATTCTTGTCACGGTTGTTGTTTTGAACTGTTTAGAAAGAAGAACAAACTTAGAGTCACTCGGTTCCTCGGGTGCGAAATTAAAAAATAGTTAACGGGAGAAAAAATGACGGACAAGTCCGGGTGGGAGCTGGAGCCGGCGGGTTTTCCGGAAACAGCTCGCCTACTCCCAGGCACTTGCTGCCCGCCCAAACTTCGGCGACGCTCGCTTCGCCTGGCCCCAGTCCACTTCCGCCGTCAAATGCTAATTTTACCTCGACAACTTCCGAAGTGCCAGCAGGTTCTGGGGGCAAAAACAAAAACGTGAGGGGGAGGGGGCTGTACAATCCCGAGCAGAGGGGTAAGAAAGAGAGAGGGAGATATCACCCCGATGGGGGTAGGGGTCTGTGTCCCACCGACGGTCGGTGGTTTAACGCCCACGGGCTGGCCTGGGTAGACGCAGGGTGACTGACAGACCCCACTCTCGGGGCGAAGATACCGCAGGTTGGGACACGTTACCGGCCTTGTCATGTGGAGGAAACTCGCCTTGTTCCGTTTTTCTCGGATACGTTTCCGCCATTAATTCACTATTGCCTCTTTACCAGCGGGTTGTCAGCGCCTGTTGCCTGTTTCTGATGCCAAAAGAATCAATATTGTAAAAAAAAAAAAAAAAATTAAAAAAATCGGTAAATAACAACTGCTGACACGGGTGGAACTGTGATCCAATTTCTCTTGCATGCTTAATCATACAGATGCGACATTCATCCGCAAACACTCTTTTTTTGTCAACGTCTGTGTTCTGTTAATATAATAAAAGCCAAGAAAGACGGCACAAAAGGTACAGTGTTGTGTATATAAATTGAACACAAAATACGCTGGCAATTTAACGCGGCAGTTGTATTAACGGTTTACATTCTTTGAATAAAAAAACGACCGATTTACTGAATTTGCAAAGACTTATCGACTTTCCTTTGTCTAATGTTATTGCACTTAAACACACAAAATTGCTCGTTTGGGGAGAAAATATCCTGATCGGAACATCTGCCGGTGTGATGAGCATTTGAAGCCGACATGTCAAGGTTAAAACAGCGGCTGTAAATGCCCATTTCCCGTGCAATCTATCAGACACCTGACAACTTCACTTCGGTTCAATACGCCAACAATCCGCTTTCTGCGTAGCAATCGCTTCTCAATATCAGTGCAACAAAAACATACCAAATTCCTCACTCCAGCGTCTACAAACTACACGACATGTACATCCGATGTTCGGATGACAGGGGAGTAGTCTTGTTCGTTTGTGTCACTACTTAGATGTTTTGAACGATGTCAGCGACACCCCGGCTGGCCATGCCGTTGCGATTTCGAGCGCGTTGCAGGGGAATGACTGCAACGTAGCCCTTCCATGCGTTTTGTCAACATTTTAAAGCGTCATTTTGTATGGGATTCCACAAGGGCATAAATAAGGGAATAAATGTGTGCTTGGCCAGTTTTAAACACTCTGTTTAAGACTGCTTGGAGTCTGGATGCTGATAATTACCCGATTCATAAATACCTTTACGGTAAAATATTGAAAAAAATTCGGTCCAAAAGTCAAAACAATTTAAAAATTACAATTTTCCAACGATTGTGTTCATCAATTTTACCTCATGTTTTTCGGGACACACCTCTAGCTATTATGACTCTGTCCAGTCCACGAGTGTTGTAAACAACTCCTTATATGGAGATTGGCGCGCGCGTCGCGCGCATTGCGCGATGTGGTGCAAAACGCAGCTGTGCCGGTGTATTGTATATTCAGGACTATTTCTGACTCACTGGTAGTATTGCGCATGCCCACGTGATGATTGTGAACGTTCAATCAATAAAACGGTTAAAGGCACGTTGAAGACCGGCCACGTGACGGGCTCTCGACCAATAGGAATGGGTATAGTGTCTTAGGTATTTTTGAATTTAGGATTTGGCCAAAAAAAAAATCTTAATACTCTCATTATGTAAGAAAGGAACTTGTTTATTAAGCCGTTTGTAGCATTTGTTGGTTATTTTGTATTGTCAACAATCCGATGATATCATTGGAAAGATTCATAATTATTCTGTATTTTTTAACGTTGACCGTAGGGTCTCAAAACCCATGGTTGGCAAAAAGTCTCTTACACTTGCCGAGTTTTGCGCTGAACTTGTAAGAATCGGTAGAAAAGGGAACTCAGTAAATGCAATGACTATAATTCCTATCTGTTGTTTGATTCAGTTGTTCTAAAACAAATGGTTATTTCACCTGTGTCTACTCATATTGGTAGTGTCGTTTGGACTAAATGCAAGTTGTGGTCCATCCTCAAATCGGCCGCACTTTGTGGAGTACGGCAGTTGGAAAAGACAACATACGAGATCAAGAAAGGGCGTGTGTTTTATGGTCAGTCCGTAAATGTTGGGTCCAAAAGTGTGACATGTTCTGTGTGTCCCTGTTACATCTGACTTGTATAATTTGCCATACAAGTATCATTCAAATTGACTTCAAACTCTTTTTTATTTGTTTGGCAGGGCTTTTGCTCGACATGATCACTCTTGGAGATAGAAGGCATTAAAGAATGTGTCCTGAACATACAAAATCTATTTTGTAATGACCCTTTCATTCGGATGAAAGTTGAATACTTCTAAATAGGAACAGTAGCGACCCGAGCAAAAAGTATTTGAATATTAAGTTGGAACATTAGATCTGCAACACACTCGTTGAATAGTGTGAGTTTAACTGTTCTGCTTCGATGCTGTCAAAATCCAACCTGTTTAATAATTCGCATAACATTGAAGCATTATCTTACTCTCAGGCATGTACTGCTTTTGACAATAGAACTGTCAGTCTTTTTTTCCCCGGATTGTTAGATATGTGTTCTGACTGGTCTCCCTGTGTACGAACATGTGCCCTTGCGACCCCCTGGCAGACAGGAGGCCCGATTCCAACAGGAGACACGCTTTTTTATCGCAAACGATTTCACCGTATTTCAATTCAGACGTATTGCCTTGAGATAACCTTCTTCATCAGACTATAATTTGCATTCGTCAGATAATGCAATTCTTGGCCACTTACGGCGCCTAGCTATCCCAGCTTACTTTCCTCATTTCTTTCTTCGTGTCTGTACCTTTTTTTCTGTTCGTTTCTTTAATTGTCGTACATGGGCACAAAACCCTTCCTGCTTGTTACCTCATCTGCCTTTTCATCAACATCTTCAATTCAATCAAATCTCATAAAGTGCGGATTTCCAGCCAATTTGCGTCTCGGATCTCGCCCCTGCCCTGTCCCCACCGGCCCGTCAGCCCGTTACACCCTCGGCTTACCCGTCGCTGTACCTCACCCGGACGCGTTGCTGCTCGCATCTTTTGGTATGATGCCATTGATTTGGCACATGATAGACAACGGATGCGGGCAAAAATCAACTCCAACTTGTGACGGCTCGTCACGGTGTCGACGACCGTTCTGTGATTTATTTCCACCGATTGTCCACTTTCTCTCTCTGGTTTTTTGTCCATCGAATAATCTCAGCAGTGCTTCCAGCTTTATGTTAACTCTGCCTAAGTAGACGAACCTCCAACCTCAAGCAGCTATCTTTTTTTTATTCAGCAAAGAACAATCACTGGCTAAAGACTGCAATTTGTCATTTTTATACAACATTCAATAGTTGAATGCTTGGTTGGCGATTTTTCCAAGCTGCCGCTACTGTACATGCCTGTTAGCGTGGGCGATGAGGCCTACATGACCGTTATATCCGTTCTACCTATACTGCCAGCGGGGCAGACGCAGGCTACCAGCCTGGACACTACAGACGCAGCAAGGGCCGAGTTGGCCCTAGGGTCTGGGGTGCCACCCTCAGGGTCCATTGGCACAATCAGTAGTCCCCACGTTACCCCAAGATCGCGTCAGGAATCAGACCAGCATAGTTAGCGATGTTTTTCCTCGGATGGTAGCGCGGAAACTGTTGATGTCTGGACCGGGAAACCCTCCTGGCCACTGGCCGGGTAATCCTGGACCCATCCCCTCATGCATTTTCATTCCGGGTGGATCAGAATCAAGGCGCTTAAACTCCGAGAGACTTGTCTTAAAAACCTCCCCACTGGATCGAACCGAGTAGCACTTAATTATTTTTTTATGGTCTGGCATTTAATTGCAGTAAACACAGGAAATAGGAAAAAGCTTGTTTACTGATTGCACCGACCAAACGAAGAATATCGTCACTGTGGTTGGATTTTTTCCCGTTTGTTAACTTAATCAAATATTTGGGAAAGTGTCGGAGTCTGGCTGCTCAAAGTTTTTTAAGTATTCATGAGGCCAGGGAGAGTCAACGACGCGTAAAGGATGGGTTAGCTCTACCGGCCAGTCACCTCTGTAGACGGTCGGTGTTTGCGGCAGAGACTCGCTCGAGTCCGTGCACGTGTCGACCTTGACACAACGGTAACTTATTTATAAAACGCGTAACTTCGAATCTGAATGTCGCCAAATCCGTTAACCATCGTCCGTTTACGGGAATCAAATCAAATATTCTTCTCACAATGATACGTCAGGTTATCGATTCGGCATCATGTTTTGGTCTGAAGAATGGAAGTGTTTACGAACGCGAGAAACTCCTTGCGATTGTCATATACCTCTAAGATGGCTTACTATATACAATACAAATCGCGAGACCCTCTAGCAGTGAGGAGGCGTTCAGTCACAGCACAGAAAGTGACACATTTTTCTGTAGTCTGGTTCCTTGACCTGACGTTCCCCCGACGTCCCTAAAGGGAATATACAACATTTGCGAACATCGAAAAATAAAACTACCAAGTTTTTGCGAAATAACTTACTAGGATGTTGGTAAATGACAGTGTAAAGCATCCTGTAAAGTTATGGCACCTGGTGTGAAGTCATTTTCAAGAACATGGTATTTTGTTTTTTAAATTTCCAAAAGTGGTCGGCCGACCACCGTTTTTCAACTATTTTTCAACTACTGCTCCAAATTTAGCATTTTTTAAGTCCAAATTTTGTTTGCTATTGGTTACATGTTCATAAACGGGTGCTGGCCAGCTAGACTGGTTCCCTTACGTTACAATTTTCCGGCATCTATAAATTGATCCATGTTATATTTAGTGGGGTCAGGGAACCAGACTACATGAACACTTTTTTTCTTGTTTTTTTCCAGCATTTTCGAACACAAAACTTCAAACATGTCACTGACACCAACGAATCGCCAAAGAAACGAAAGTTTCAACAGCAAACTATCCAAAATTACAACAACTATTGGTTGAAGTTCGAAACTACAACAAATATACGCCCGAAAACTACCAAAATATCGCGAGTATATCCGAGTATCCAAAATTACGTGTTCGGAAATGTTCGGAAAATTTCGGGAACGAACGAAATACGATTACGTGACATCGGTGCCTTCTTGACCTAACTCGTCCTGGCAGGCGTCGTAGAAAACGCGCATAAAAGGCAAGAGCGGCCATAGAGCCTGCACGTCTCAGCCTCGACTCCATGGGCGCGTGTGCGTTCCTTCACTAACCCCTGTCCATGGCGCTGATGACCGGCTATGGGCCTTATTCACGAGTTGGCCATTTTTGTCGAGTTCTCTGAATGTATTTCATTCATTGTTAACTGTTGAATGAGATGGCGCCAGACTTTATGCAGGCATAATGCAGCCTTATTTTAGTCTCTTTTTTAAATCTGGCTTTAAACATTAGGGAACGTTTAATTATAAATTTGAAATTATTCATTGAACCAGACTGGAATTAATTAGTAATTAACTTGCTTTCATTTCTCTTCGCAAGTTCCAAAAACCAAGATTTTACCTCACTCTCAATCCAATATGGCCGACTCTTGAATGAGGCCCATTAAGAGCAGCCTCGACTTCATGGGCGCGTGCACGTTCCTTCACTCGCGCAAGGCATGATGGGAAACAACATGGCGCAGCAAGATCTCGTACCCATGTGAACGAGGTTGCATTCAGAGCGTACTGCGCGCGTATTTCGAAGACTGCACGCCCTATATGCGCTTGCACGCTATGCACTTCTCGTCACGTACATTTGTTTTTCATACGATTGTATGATATAGATTATGGCAGCCTCGTTTTTCGCCCCCCAAAAAACCTGCATCTTCGGTCGTAAAGGGACGAAAGAGGTACGTACCTTCAATACAAATCCTTGCTAAATAACGCGACGTCGAAACCTCATGTTTGAAAGTATTGATTCTTCCAAAAAAAACACGTTCAGCATTTTAAGCACTGCGTCGCGCGTTATATACATCGACTGCAGTCCTAACACTGTCAAAAATTACCATTTTTTCGATTCCGGTTTTTTTTTATATTTTGCTTTAAAACAATGTACTTATCCATTTTGACATGTTTCTGTAAGCAAACATCATTAATTTCCAAGTTACATTAATGTTGAAAGGGGCAGAAATTTCGATTAATGCATTTTGCGTTTTCACGAAGAGCCACATACATTATTTTTGGCCCCTTGAACGTGTACAAAACCCATTGCACGGAAATACGTAAATGTATAGGGCAACTGAGATTTCCGTTTTCACGAAGAGCATTATCTTTGTTACATTTTCAGCTGCGCGCGCGTACTCACGCGTGCCTATGGCAATACACGTTGAACAGAAAGGGCCAAAGTGTCGGAAACCTGAATTTTCGTTTTCACGAAGAGCCACATATCTTTACTAATCGATTTTTACCAATTAACTGCTGTATTAAGTCTAATTACTGGGTTCATGTAAAAAAAAATTCAGCTCTCATAGAATCGTGTGATAGTTTCCTTGCTGCCCAAAGTTGTTGCCAAGTGGTTTTTTTTTTCAGTTTTAAAATATGAGAAACTTCTTTTGCGATTATCTCGTAAACGCTTTTTCTTCAAAATCCACATTATGTGGCTCTTCGTGAAAACGGTGACGAAATGTGCCACTATTTGACACATTTAAATTAGAAAATTGGTTAAGATCGCTCAAGGCATGATGGGAAACAACATGGCGCAGCAAGATCGTACCCATGGAAACGAGGTTGTGCACGTCTCACCAGTCCACGTTCCCTTTTTGTGTGTGAACGTCTTCGTACCAAACACTGACTAGTCTAGTCACAGACTCCCGTGTTTGAATGTACCAAACTGTTATCCGCGTGATCAATTGAACGGAAGTAGAGGTCCAACAATTTTAATTTCATAATAGTCATCAATTCGCAATATTTTCAACAGGCCTATGTTTTAAATTGTAATGCTTTCTTTTCTTTTCTGTTTTGACATACCCAGTTATTGCCCTTGATTGGATGAGTCCAGCAGGACACAACAAATAAATGCAAACAAAAAAGAACGTTACTCATGTTATGTTGCCCGGATGTGCTGTATTAACATATGGCGGTAGAATCGCGTCAACGCAGCTTGTTGAAATATTGTCCAATAACATGATATACAAATGGACGCGGAACGCGCAAAATCTGAGACAAACAAAACGTGACGTACACAATTCCATACGGTTGTCTATTAACCCTAAAAGGGCCGGGCGGAATTCGCCCCCCCCCCCTCAACTTTTTCCGCGATAGATAGCCTTGAAATTTTTGTTTTTCGCGACCCGAGCTGTTATGACTTTTTAGCCTCGAGCCTTGTGCATCTTTTGATATTGAAAACAAAAAAATCGGACCACGAAATTTTCCGGCACTACGCGCCGTGAAAACTGAACTTTCCCATATACGCCCTGTACACAGAGCACAATTACCATTCGTACTTATGAATAATTAATTAGCCATAATTCCAAAACCCTTTGACCTACAGTCATGAAATTTCTTGGGTATGTTTATGATGAGTTGCTCTATGCATGTGCCGAGTTTCAAAATTGTTCGTCACTCCATGGTTGAGATCTTTGGGGGCGGAATCCGCCCCCCCCCCCCGACTGAGAGATGGTCAAAATAACCCGGCCCTTTTAGGGTTAAAAGGGCGTGGCTAACTTGCAAACGGCGATAGGTCATTTCTCGTAAAATCTGGCGGAGTTTTGAGGTCAACTGACACGCTCTATACATGTAGTAGTTTACTGGAACTTGTTGCTCGCAGTTTGTGTGTGCGCTCACAAGGATCCTGCAACTTCCTGCTCGTCCAATCTCATTTATACG
This sequence comes from Patiria pectinifera, assembly GCA_029964075.1. Lineage (NCBI taxonomy): Eukaryota > Metazoa > Echinodermata > Asteroidea > Valvatida > Asterinidae > Patiria > Patiria pectinifera. The sequence goes on along the minus strand of CM057140.1, from coordinate 4,154,774 downwards.
GCATGATCCAAGGACTCTCTGTGTACGGAGCGAGGAAAACATCGTCTGTCTTCCTGATAATATTTACTTGTGTCGATGTTGACTCTGTGAGAGTTGATCTCCCAGCACTTCGTTCACTTCTTGTTCTGCTGGACTTCTTTCATGAGCTTGGGGAGTTCTCTACATCCCAAGTCAATCAACTATTTTCTTCTTCTTTTTTGGTGGCTGTATTGACTTTTACTTTGAAATCTTCGATACGGGGGTGTTCTGTTGGTTTGTGTGCATACTCGGGTTATTATCATCTGTAAATATGAGAAATTAAGATGCATAGATTTTTTGACCAGGTATTCAGCTTTCTATTCATGCGATTAATTGAAATTGGGTTTTCCCCGAGTAAGTTTGAGAGTTTTATTTTTTTCTTTCTTATTCTTAACTGGGCATGAACGCAGAGCAGGTGAAATCACCAACAACTATAAAAGAACTTGCTTGAAGTGTTAGCTCGGAATTTTTGGACTTTTTGGTTTTTCAAAATTAACAAACTGGTAGCAGAAACACACGAACATTATAAGCTTATGCGTGTGGTGGTTTATACACGGGAGTTAAAAAAAATCAATTCGTTAAACAGTTAGATCGAAAGGCTTTCTTTAGTTCACCGTTGGAAAATCGACCATGTTTACGAACGTGAAATATCAACTTTTGAAGTACGTTCGAGAGCATGTGCCCCCCTTTCCCTCGACCTTAAAAATTGTGTCTATTTCATCGGGTAACTTTTATCCCGAGAAACGCATCTATACTTCCGTGGAGTTTTATAAGCAAGTAATCCTCCAAAATGTCAGGTTCTTTTTCCCACATTGACTCTTTTCATTATAAGTAGATCCCGACCGGATGAATCCCAGCAAAGTTTACTGGTCAGCACCAAAGCCGGGGAATTGATGAACCGGACGGCGTTTGTGGTCGAGCCGAGAGGAGCCCGGATTAGCCGGGTACGGCAACTGTTTGACATGATGGATGCGTGTTGGCTGGCAATTCCACAGGGGCCAGGGAGCATCCAGCTCCCCACGCTCTCGGCTCTGATCGCCCGCTAGAGTTCAAATACTCGCCGCGCTCCCTACCCACAAGAAGGGATTTGCTGCGAGGATTAGGCCAAACTATGATTTTGAAAATGACTTGTGTTTGCGATGATGGTGCTGTAAGCCCCCCTAATCTGGAGAGAGACTCGACCTGTGTGGGCTGCAAGTCTCAAGACGATTGTCAAGGAGTTCTGTCCGCAAACATAAAGGATGGAGAATTGATTGGATAAAACCTGAGACCCTCAGAATCAGTTCCTTAAATTGTGTTCATTTTTGGCGTGATATAGCAATTTCCATAAATCGAGATGCTCGATGGTGTGCGACCTGCTTGGAAAACCACAAAAAAAACATGCCTGGATATTGACCTCGGCTAGCTGCCCTGCACGTCATCAGTCTCTTATCAAATCAGAGCCTTCGTCTCATTCAAGGATCGTATCTTTCGAGTCTTGCTATTGGTCAAAAGTTGGAACACTTAGATGCCAAGGTTTGTCATACTGAGAGGACTGTACGATCTGCGCCAAATGTTTCATTGTGATGTTTGAAAATGCGACGCTTGAGTGGCACGCCATAAATTAACTCACCTTTAAATTCATTTTGGAAAATGTACAAATTGAGAGACGCACTTAAGTGCCGCAGGGTCAACCGTGCGAGAAAAGTGCACGTGCAACTTCTCCCGCTTCAAAAAAATTGGCGGGAAAGCTTTTCGGTTGAAAGAAATCTTTCAATTGTACAAACTTTTCTCGCCGTAAACGGTTCATCGGCCTTGTCGAACACGGCAGAGCGCACGGATACACAATCGGGCCGCGAGTAGGGAACGTGCGAGATTAGCCCCGGACTAAGTTAAATTTATCCCGGGCCGAGTTGCTTTACACAAGTACGTGCGTTTGGCCGGAGTGGAGATACAGGTGTCTAGTGACTTGGCGGGGATTGTGGCCAGCGAGTGCCCTGGGTGTGATCCGCACTCCGTGCCTGCCTGCCGTCTTCCTGCCTCAAACAGGCAGCAGCGGGGGCACACAAGCCTTTGCTCTTTCCTATAAGACCACAGAAACCCACCGTGTCGATCCGATTTCACGCTTTCAAGAAACCGTATCGTTCCCCGTCCCGTAATCCTCGCAATTTCGTGTACTTTCTCCTTCTTGCTTCTTGTAGCGGCAGGCGAGGAAATTAGCGCTCAGAGTGATGGCAGGGGGTCAGTTTTCCTGCTTGTAATTAGTGCAGAAAGTAGGCTAGAGGATGGAGGCTTGCAGGGGATAACTAGACTCCTCGGCAATAAACGTCTACGCACGTCTAGGAGCCAGGATTCTGTTTGGAACTTTGGGGGAGAGACTACGGGGGCCGAGACAGAGGATATCGGATATACGTATCATCAGCTCGAACCCGCCGCTCCACAAAGTACAAAACAAGGGCTATGATTCCAAAGAACAAGAGGGGATGGAATGCCTAAATGGGGAGTAGCAGTGCGAGGGCACGGGTGCAGATTAATAGAGGGCTTAGTTGGATGGGACGTGCACTTAAGGGTCAGAAGGTATGGAAAGGAACAGAGCTGTTATGAAGTCAGGAAGTACTTCAGGGATTGTCAACATTGTATCTCGATATCACCATCATAGTTATGTGAGAAACTGACGTCCCACAACAAAATACTTTTTCATGATTTTTTGAAACTGTACGTTGAGGTGGTGTGCATTTTATTTAACTTAGCCCTATATTCTGACTTTTCCTCCAAGTTTTTTCCCAAAAAAAAACGTTGTTTCAAAACCCTTTCTTATGATTTTTTTTGGTCCGTTACGCAGACATGTGGATTCTGTATGCAGCCCATATGCCTACGGTGCAATTCTTACCTGTGGGTTTCTCTCCAATATCATTTCGAGGTTGCCCAGCTTTACAGTCGGAATACTTGTTCATACTTTCTCTCGCTATAAGTTTCCTCGGGCCTGTCCAAGCTATAGTGCCTCTGTATTTTTCGGGTTTCGATGGCTCCATACATTACAGTAAAACAAAAAAAATACATATAAACATTGAATATATAAAATGTGGGATCTTCCTTGGTTTTTACCTTTGAATCGACGTATGGTTTTTGTATACTCGGTGTTGCCCTAGTGACTGTGAAAACAAAAATACTCGGGGGTGTGATTCGAGCCCACGACCTCCTGCCAGACTTGTACTCGAGTCACCAAACATCGAGTCCGAGTCCGAGTCTCCCGAGTCCGATTCCCGAGTCATACAGGTCGAGTCCGAGTCACGAGTCACGAAGGTCTAGTCCGAGTCCGGAATAAATTTGGAGACCTGTACTGTTAAAACCTCACAGTGTAAATGTTTCCATTTTTCACAGCTTTTCTCTAATTTAATGAACTTGAAATACATGTAAAACATATATGTAAGTTTAAAAAAAAGGTAAAGAGGGCGAACCTGTGTTAACAGGAACGAGTGCCCATCTCTCTTTCATTAGCGATTGGGCCAGACTCACATGCTGCTGTGGGGCGATCGCCACACCTCCTCCACAGCGAGTCTGTTACCTTCCCAGCATTGAATAATGCTGGTACCCATTTAACACCTGGGTTGAGAGGGGTAATTGAGGTAAAGCGCCTTACTCAAGGGCACAACACGCATGTCCACGATGGGGCTCGAACCCACAACCTCATGATCATGAATCCTGTGCTATGTGCTCCACCGCTAGACCACACGTGCCCATGTCTAAAAAGGCAAGGAATGGAATGCATGCAATGTCTGCGTCTGGAAGGATAGTCTGGTACCGAACACTATCAAGCTTGCATTTTACGCAATATCAAGCGTGGACGCTGTGGCATGTTTCGATACATTGATTCCCCAAATCAATACATCATAGGCCTATATCAGAAACAAGCCAGCCGCGCATCGCGCGTCGTGTATTTTCTTCTGCACCGCCCAGATCAAGGTGACCGTTTTAGCCGAATGTTTGTTAAAAAAAACGAGTATGACAGAAAATTTGACAGAATGGATTTTTTTGGCAGATTTTTGGCAGAATTCTGAAAAATGGTTATTTGACAGAAAAACAGCAAGTTTGAAAAAAAAATAGTACATTTGTTTAAAAAAGCTTCAATCTTTTCAAACAAACCCTTGCATAAAGGGACAGGTTGGCTGGTCTAGGTGCTGAGGTTTACTGGGAAACGGACTTCGTCGTGGTCGGATCCGCATTTTGCCTGAAATTTACGCAATAGTTTCACAACATCTTTATGAAACTATAGATTGTTTACAATGTCATTTGAACCTTAATTAAGGCAAAAGTACCAATCTGCATGTGATTTTAAGTGTTTATAGTGTATTTCGAGTAATACTGGGGAATTTGGCAGATTTTGATAAATCTGACAGATTTTTGATGTGTATTTAGCAGAATTTGGCTTTGACCTTACGGTCACCCTGGCACAGATTGTATTGCTTGCTCAGAAGAGGATCGTCTTCACAATAATTTGTAATTATATTGTTTAAAAAAAATAAGTGATTTGCGGTAATTTTGGTCGAGTCCCGAGTCACGCAGGTCCAGTCCGAGTCCGCAGCGTGGAGTCCGAGTCCGAGTCAAAGTCATTTGTCATCGTGACTCGAGTCCGAATCCGGGTCACGCAAAATGGGACTTGCCGGGGTCGGCTGGCTGGTTCGAGTCCGACCCGAGTATTTTTTTTTCTCACAACCACTCGGGACAACACTGTGTTCATGTAAATACAAAAATACGTCGGTTGAGGGGTAAAACCCAATATTGAATTTTACACGATATGCCCTCACTAAGGGCAGTTTGTATCACTTCAATTCAATTATATGAATTTACAAAGTAACTACTCATGTATAATCTTAGAGGAAGTAAATCCTGCCTTCGGATCTTACATCTGATGCAAGGTGCGAGTGCGTAACATTACAGCAACTCAAAACGGTTTAGAAATCACCGGAGAGTTTCTTTAAAATCTCAACCCATCCTCATCGGTCGTTGTCTTCAGTCAAGCCCCCAAACTCTTCCATGTTTCGTCTTATTAGTAAGGACCCCATGTTTGCCTAACTTATCGTGTGGGTCAACAGTCTCACGGCTAAATTTGTTGACTACCCGGCCGCGCTTTCTACACACACGGTGCAGATTTCGGTTTGATAATGTTGCTATGGGCACCGGCCACTGAGTTCGACATTCGTGCCTTCGTTGCTAACTCAAAAAGGGGAAGACATAATCTAATGAGATTGATAATCTGTAATACGTACAGGAGGCATGTGTAAGAAAGACGACTGCGATCGGAAAGAGTGGATTTGTGATCTTAAGGCTCGATGTTGTCACGTTCATACTTTGCTTATTAGGAGAAGGTGTATTAGCTATAAGCAGAATCACACACCAGATACGACACATGATGGAGGTGAGGAATTGTGTACAGGACAGAATGGCACATCCGCGAAACCGTACTCGGAGTTCATACAATAATTAATATGATGAGACGGATTACAAGGGGAAATAGCAGAGCAGGGAGGACCTTAGGAGAGCTAGGTTAACCAAAATCATCCAGGCTCCACTGGAGAGAAACACAGCACAGCACAGCACAGCAAAGCACAGCAAAGCACAATACAGCACATCATCACATGATATGAAAGCAAAGCATAGTCCAGCGCAGCACAGCACAGCAGAACACAACACAGTACAGCATTGCAAAGATCACCAAAGCATAATATACACACAGCACATCACAGCACAACAGATCGCAGCTCAGCAAGCAAAGCACGAAACATACACGAACACTGGCAGCACTGCACAGCAGAACTGCAGCGCTTCCTACTAACAGCAGAGCATGGTGGAGCATAGCACAGCAAGCATTAGCACTGCACAGCTGCAGCATGATGCCGCAGCACACTACAACCCACCACAGCACCGTAGAAAAGACAGAATATCTTTAAAACAAATTGAGAATTTTCCAGCTTATCGACAAGGTTGAATCATGAATAATTAGTAGCTATAACAACTTTGATTTACACTGTATATCATAGGCATCTTAATGTGTACATTGTGCATCATTAAGTAAGCTCAACACACGATTACTATTTTAGTAACCAATTCATAAAAGAATTCAGTGTTAACGATATTTTGTTGATGAAGAAGTTTCGTGTATTAATGCCTAATTTGTAAACTTCAACATTTTGGGTTTACTCAGCTCCCAGATCGAATAGGCTCTAATTAAAATCTAAACCTTGTTAAATTCTTTCGACCTACTTTTTGTCAACAGTTGTTCTATATGCCTTTACAAAATCATAACACGCCTTTAATAATTCATTGATTAGTTTCCTACTTGCGTGTTTCTTGAGTCTTTATCTTTCTTTTGCCTTTAGTTTGGGTTTTGAAGGTGGATTAAAAAATTGTTTGAACCTATGAACCCAAATGGTCTGTTGACCCATAAACCCGAATTGGACATAGAATGTCCGAGTATGTCAGGGCTGCGATGCGCCCTCTATCGTCAAGTGTCAACACTTGCTGGTCTTCTTAATAGTGCCCACTGCCCTGTGGAACGCTGGTAACGGCTAATTTCTCTCAACTCTCATTTGACAGACTGTCTTACCACGTGACCTAGGTCAACACTTGCACATGCAAGTGGATACGCATCGAACATAGTTGCAGAATATACCAACAATGCATTGCGTTTCATATTTACAATATTCTCAATTAAACTGGTAGCCGTTACCAGCTACCTCTGATAGGACGCTGGGTACCAGCGGTACCAGTGTACACAAACTCAAGAAAGTTGTGTCGAGCTATATATGCACCCTGTAACTCAAGCTAAAAGTGTCGCATTTGTATAATACTCAAAACTTTGTGGTAATATGTCCTTTTGGTAATGTCTATAGGGAATATAGACCGATGCCTTTTTACCACTGCAATACCACTTTTGTCTGCACACCAACCAGCAAGTTCAGTCTGCCTATCTGCGCGACTGATCATGAATATAAATACGATCTGTATTTCTATCTTTCCCATCTTTATAATCGCTAATAATGCCCCGTCAGATACATTTTTATTGTATAAGTTCCCCCTATCAGCTCTCACATGAATGCTTTCCCTCGTGAAACAAAGATACAACAAAGAGTGTGTTCTAAGTCTTCCACATTACGGTCTGAGAACGTACAGCATTGTTTCAAATTGAATTGAAGTGGAGACATGACAAAAGATGTGTGGGAAATTGTGTTTTGTAGTATAGATGAAGGAATTTTGCGAGCGAGTTGGTAGACTCATAAAACCCAGGACCTGCGCATGGCGTCTGAACGGGCGCAGCACCGCATGGCTGTCATGGTTTACTGGGCGAATTTACAAGTCACTTCCCGTTAATCAGATCATTTGAAAGTATCATTAGACTCATTAAATCAATCCTGCCGAATTACCCATGCCGTGGGTAATCTCCGCCAGAAATTACACGGGTTTGTGTGGGATTATTGTTTTTTTTATCAAACGCAACTTCTCTCTCTCGCTGTGTCCGCACGAGTCATAAATTTTTATAACTTGCTCCTCGAACGAGCTTAGTCTTTGCAATTATTTGATCCATCGTCTTGTTTTCCTTGACGATTGTACAAAAATGAAAAAATATACAAAGAAAATAAATAACTTACGGGCGAATAAGCTGTAAAACTTGGAGAGAAAGTTATTCCTTTCAATATCTGTTTTTCTCATTTCGAGTAAATCTCCTTCGGAGCTGGATGGGGCAGACAAATATTTGTCCTTTAAGCACACCTTTCCCAAATCCGTCCATACATTCGCGCGAACTTGCCGCTAACTCACATGTGAAATTGCATGCATGAAATTACAATCTTTCCTGCAATTCGCTTGTAAGTCACAACTTATTCCTTTGTTCAAACAGTGTGTGCGTCGTGGCTTCGAATTCAAACAATAAACGAACAACGATGTTATTGAAATATGGGCCGGGTTTCGAATAATAGTAAAAATGTGGTGCTAATATAGCGCTCTACCATTATTATCCATGTTCATCAGAAATGAGACCATTTTTCTGCAGCAGCTCGAGATCAGCGCAATTACCACCTTCACAGGTACCCATTTATACTCCTGGATGGAGAGAGGCAATCGTAGTAGAGTGTCTTGCCCAAGAACACAAGCACCATGTTCCCCACATCAGGGTTTGAAGCCACGTACCACGGTGCATGAGTCGAATGAACACTGCTTCATTGTAAGTTCTCGAGTCACCGCCATGTCCTCGCACATAGGTTTGTACACACCGAAGACCGAGGACTATGAGTCTTCTTTTGTTTGTACTATTCGAATCTTTCCCACTTATATGACACGCAGGTGCGTCAAAGATTTCCCTTTGTCCTGCTGTTGGCGTCTTTTTTTTCAAATCATTTGATTTGAATACGATCTCCACCTGAGGACAGCCAGGTTTTTTGCACACTGAACACCGAGGACCTTCCATCATTCTTCTTTGGCTTGTGCTCCAACCTTTGGCAACTCCGTTACATTTATCTGAAACACACCGGTGCGCCGAGGACTTTCATTTGTTCTTTTGATAGCTTATCTTTGTACATTTTTAAGTCCTGTCATACGATATGTGCACAATCTGCAACTGGGGACAATCAGCCCAGCGAGGATCTATTCTCGTGCACTTTCTTTGTTCTGTGACATGAACACGCTGACTCCCTTTTTTCCCAGGTTTTAATGTATCGACATGTGTAGTGGAGATACTATGTGTTAAAATATCAGAACATCTTAATATACAGGGTGCCAAAAAATGTAGCAGTCAATCCATAAATGTTTTTAAAAAAATACTAGCACTCTTTTGCAAAACGTATAGAGTCTGAAGTTTTAGTAAATACTTAACACAACGGTATCCTATCCAATTATCACATCTCAGTTGGACACCTCAGTGCAGAGACACAGCTAATTAAATGGAATGACTTGGATTTCAAGTTGGGCCACTTGGTATCCAAAGAAAGACATTCACAAACAGATTTTGACAGTCTTTACAAGCTTTGCCGTAACTTTTAAACAAAAGGTCAAAATCACACAGAACGAAACTCCAGTCAATGGTAAAGAAACACTCTATCGTCTCATGGTATTTTTTTTTACAAAAAAAAAAAGTTGTTTCGCTGGTACATTTGTTGAGACACCCTGTATACTTCTAGCTCGATAATAGTATCCTGGAGGTGGGGTGCTGTGGTCCAATGGTTACGGTGTTCGATTTGTGTGCCGTGGTACATGAGTTCGAATCCTGACGGTGGGAACATGGTGCTCGTGCTAGACTTAAGCAAGGCACTTTACCATTATTGCTTCGTCCGTCGGATGGGACGTAAAGCCGTAGGTCCCGTGTGTTGTGTAATGCACGTAAAAGAACCCAGTAACACTTATCGCTAAGAGAAGGGGTTTGCCCCGGTATTTCTGGCAGTGGCTGCAATATGCGCCGCAGCACCTTGTCAACCCTTATAAGGTGCTACATAATGGGTCTCATATTTCTCATATACTTTATTTACCTTTCTTTAATAATAGACATAATAACCAGCGCCTTGAATACCTAATTGTTGGTAGATACGTGCGCTATATAAGACTCCGTTATTATTATTATTAAACAGGTAGCTCTGATAATGAGCTTGAGAAAGGCTTGTTTTTAATTCAGGGAAGAACACTTTATCTAATTTCTTCAGTGAACTCTCCCAGTTTTTTTCAGTGTCGATTTCTTGTTGGGGTCAATCCGGGGTTCTTTTTAACAATAATTATTCATCATTCATGTCGGAATGTTTCCCCAAAGGACTCCTAATTACGATACATGTTAATCAGTTGATTTTCATGTTTTAGTAATAATGCAGCTTTGCAGTGACTTTGCTAATTGAATGTAGATGGAATGTATGAATTCACGATCATTAGCGTCAGCCTGTGAGTAATGTATTCTCCTCATCGTTATATAGGAAATTTCTTTCGAATTTCAATTCCAATTGTGATCGTCATGGTAGAAGCCACTAAGAGCTGTAACACCACTCTCAAATTCCCGTCAAAAATTATTTCCACAACGCATTGTGTACTGTTTATGGTTGCTCGTTCACCAGAACCCAAACTTTAAAATCCTCGACTAGGTAAACATTGCTATTCTCGTGCCGGGATCATGGACTTAGACTCTTTGTTCACGACCGGTCAACTTTTGACGCGAGATATTTTTTACCGTAAGGATTATGTTTCTTTCTTCATGTAAAATGCTCGCCCCAAATACGGATTATCTATTGACACAAACGAGTGTGGACAGCGGATCGGCTGAGCGGCTTTTGTCCGGACGCAGTGTGGGGACAAAGCCTGGTATGCCAGGCCCGGGAGTCAAGGGGACTTGACGGTACAGCTTGGCAGACACTCCTCGGTGCTTGTTTGGGACTTTGGGAGAACCTTGTGTGGGTCTAATTTACTCTCTTGAAGAAGCCATTCGGCAGGGTGTCGGACACTTCATACTGCACTCTACACGATGGTCAAGAAGCAGTAGAGCGGAGCGACCAATATCAATATAGCGGGGGACTAGCCCTGGATCATCAACAGATCATGTACTGGACTTCTCCGTGTTGTGAGCAACACACCAATACATGCTAAACATCCTGAAAAATTGTGGTTTCAGAATTTAAAATCTAGACTGTTTTACACTTGATATTCGATATGGAAGCTACTTGCCCGGTATATAACCAGATAACAAAATATCAAAAAGGTCAAAGGCGCATGGTACATGACCTCGAAAACAATACTGCAGTATTTTTTTTGACAAACTCTGTTAATTTCGCCTGAAAATTACAGAATATCTATTATCTAGACATTTAGAGGTATGGAATTCGTGAGGTGTTTTGGCAAAATGTGACTTTTTTTAAAGATTTATTGATGTTTGCAATCTTTATAGTATGTCTACAGGACATATTTTAAAGAAATAACAAAAAACAAAGCTTATAATAAAAGTGTTTTAAGGAAAAACCAAATGGCATCTTATCATTTTCACGACTACAAAACTCGACACTTTAAAGGCATTTTTCTCAGTATCTTACGTTTTAACGTCGATAAATGCGCCCTTCAAACAGTCATACCTTGTCAACTGAATGTCCGATTGAAGTGCAACAAACAATATTGTAAGGAGAGTTTTGTTCTCTTCCTTACACCTGCAAACCCTTATACCTGTTCCCAGTTCTGTCTCATTTTGCCAGAACACCTAATTTTTTTCTGATTATTAACCAAGTAATCATGTTTCATAAGTGAATATCATGATTGAACATCAAGTGAAAACACAGTCCACATTTTGATTTCCTCGACACAACTTTTCCACACACTAATGCATACGGAGGAAGTCCAGCATTTGAGCCACATTTCATTGGGCTAACCAATCTCCAGAGCTGAAATCTTAAGAGCGCTCTCAGTTCTTGCGAGCAGCCGCCAGTTTATCGCTGACCAGATTTCAGGAGCGAACTTCGATGTTTCCATTTCGCATTCAACTGCAAATGTACATGTATGAGGAAGACGCAACTAGCGTTCTAGACAAGTTTTGAAACTGATTGTTTTTCGTCAACCTCTTAAACCCAGACAAACATTTCGAAACGCATGTTGGAGTTTTTCCCCAACCTTTTATTTATCGGAGAAGGTATTTTTTGGTTCATTCTTGTTCCCTTGCACCAACAGACGGGCAAACACTAGCAAACAACCACCCAACCCAAGCATACGCCTGTTTCGGATGGACACGCCCTCACATGAAGTTGAGAAGTCCAAGTATTTGTGGTAGTTTGTTCTTGTCTAATATCCCTTTGTAAAACCTGATGGGCGCAATTATATGAATGGACGTAAAGCTTTAAAAGAAGATGGTACAAACTTCAAGTAGATGTCCTCCAGCGAACGCCACACTAATTAATTATTAAATATTGCCGAAAGACAGAACAGAACGATCTCTACTCGACCGTAAAACGACCGTATGTCATGGAGTGTGCGCTTTTTTAATTTATTTGCATTTCGAAAGCGACATTAAAACAATTTGCTGGGCTGATTAATAAAAGATACCTTCACTCCACTCCACCAAAAATATTGGCCCATAAACTTTTAGCGTTTCAAGGTTTTCTGCGCTGTTTATTAATTTAACCGGCTGGAGTTTTACATTAAGCAAACGCAGACAAAAACAGTCCCCAACAAGTCTTCCCCTTAAAGTATTGCCGTAGCTAGACATTTGTTTCCATCATATTCCCTCAATCTTTTGTTATACAAATACAAAAAAACATTAGTTCTATTGTTCATGTAAAATCGCGCGACACGATGAGGTTATGTCGCCTTCTGCACTATTAAGGTTTAATGCACTTTCCTTGTGTGTTGTTTTGTTTTGGTTTTCTTGCGGAATAGGCAATGCTTTTTGAAAGGCTCTTTGTTTTTTTAGTTTCATGACATACCGTCCGCAAAATGCATCACACACTGCGAACAGTCTGGTGCGCATACACGTAACTGGTAGCATGTGCTTAAATCTGTCAATAAAAACAAAGAGGCCAACAGATAAGGAGTTCAGCTTAAAAAAAGAGTCGACTGGACTAACAATAATATCACTACATTTGAACTTAAATTGAATTGCAAACTTGACCAAAATTGTATTTACTCATTTTAACATTTTAGTAAGGGAATACATTATTTGCTTGGCCTTTTTTTAAATTATTACGTTTGAAACCGGCTAGGGCCCTGGACGCAGATAAGCCCAATCCCATTCATAAATACCTTTCGGTCAAAAAGTCAAAACAAGTCAAACATCCTTAAATTTCCAACGATTTTGATCAATAATTTGTACTTTGTATATTCTGAAAAAAAACCTCTGCGCGCTGTGGCGCAGAACGCAGCGGTGTTTTACCGGCAGTTTAAAACCACCCACGTGACGGGCTCTCGACCAATATGAATTGGTAAACTGTCTAAGGTATTTATGAATGAAATAACTTCAGATCAATCTGTATATGTAATGTATGAAAAATAACAGGTTTTTTAGTATCCGTAAGGATATTTTAAAATAAAACTCCCGATTTCCTTTGCAGATTTACGATGTGGTGTACTGCAGGAAATCGATTTTTTTTTTCCTCAAACTATTTATCCCTCAAAACTTAATTAAACTTGCCTTATTTTTTTTTTACCCAAGGTCATTTCAAAGGCGCCCTCATCGTTTACATTAGGTCCTCATGGAATTCCGTCCAGAATGTGTCATTGAAGGAAACAGCAAATTATGTAATACACTGTATATGTACTGTTAGTTGAGCACAACCAAGTTAATTGAAAACATATTTTGTTGCTAAATGTGATGCTCAAAAATGGTTCACTGGTTGTCGTTATTCATGTTATGTTAGTAATGCGTGTCGGCAATGCATACTCCACCTTTGACACAAATCTTACGAATAGTTTGGTTGCCGAACTGGCTGCTATATTTTATCAGATTCGTGCCGACCAGCCGACTCCGGCAAGCTCGGTGGTCGAGTGGTAAGACGTCTGCTCTTTGTAAGCGAGAGGTCCTGGGTTCGAGTCCCACCCAGTGATTTGTGGATTTTTCTCACGAGCATTGGGGACAACACTGTGTTTTATAAAATACATCGATGAAGAGCAAAAAGCCATCGCAAATATATGGCGAAGAATCTTGTCTTCCTCAATGCCTTTTCAGTCTCCTATCCTTAACTCTCGGTATCTATGTCATCTTTTACTTCGTGGCTTCAAGCCTGCCTGTATTGCAGTTTTTGGACGCCAACTTTAAGATGGTAGAATATGATCATCTTTATTCCTTTCTGATACACCCCTAGTATCACAATGTACAGCGTATAGCCACATTATCGTCTTCCTGGAAAGATCCAGTATACTGGACAAGCGAACGCGTTACCAGTGCTGTGATAAGCGTGAATAGAAAGCAGAGAATAAGGATGAAGTCGTTAAGTGAGCTTTTATGGTTGAACGAGGCCTGTGTTACGTCTTTAGAAACTTCAAGATGCAGGCTAGGGTGGATGTTTTGGAGCGAGTGGCCAAGCCATGCAAGTGTGCAGCCAGTACACGCCCACTCGCTCAGTTTGGTCAACCCGTTCATAAAACCGTGTTTTACTGACCGATGTGAATGGACATGGCCTTCAAAATATTAATCCCAATCAATTTATAAAAACTTTGAATTATAAGAATTATTCCAAAACTTCGGCACCATGTCAGGCAACCGTGGATAATCGGGGGCTGCTGAGAAGCGGGTATTTTGTTGAGGGTACCAGCACTGCTATGGGATCGCGTGCCCACGAGTGCCACCCAACTTAACAAAGAGCAGGCTTACACAATCGTGCATCATCAAGTGGTTTTCTGGGGAAGGGGGTTATGTTGGGGATATTTTACCGGTCTTTTGGATAGTTGTATGTAGCTTGTATCAAGGATTATAGCGCATTCATTAAATGACGTCAAGGACGTCGCACGCGTTACCACAACAATAGCACGATGTTGGCTCTTCATGTGTGAACCAGAGTCGATATTAAGGTTTTGTCCTGATACGCATCTTGCAAATACAAAACAAAAATTAGTGTCATGCCTTGATGGAAGGGATAGTAACTGGTCTTAGTTCATGCATTAATTTAATTTAATTTTTTAATAAATTAAATTTCTTTCTTTCTGGTAATGAAACCAAGGATCCCTCAAAAGTGCCCTAGGCACTGTAGCCCGACAGCCTGACGACAATAAGAAGAAATTACAGGGTTTTTTAGAGGTGGGAGGAAAAGCCCAGAGGAATATTCTGAGGAAAACCCACGGAATCAGGTAGGGACTGAAAACCCAATCCACACATTGGCCCGGGCGGGAATCGAACCCGGGTCACAGCGGTGGAAGGCGAGGAAAGTACCGCTTACGCCAACCTGACTCCCCGCATTGCCGCCTCCAAGAGTGAGTGATTGACTTTAAAAAAAGCATATAATATAGGCACATGTTTGAACTAGGGGCGGGTGTGCCCTGTTCGTTTCCGATACTAACACCACTCCAAATCTAAAGAAGAATGTTCAAAACCTAACCTGTTGAAGTTTCAGCTCAGTGGATATTACACTTCTCGAGAAAACCGTGAAAAACCATGTCAACCTTGTAATCAAGAAACACGATTTAACGTATAATGCCTCAAAGTTGGTTAAACTTCTCAGTAAGGGTCGATCAAATTTCATCGCACTTTGTTTCTCAATGTTTTAGAGATCATGTTCTTCTTTACTGACTTTAACACATTTCTGCTCCATCTGTGGTAGATTATATCGGGAATATAAATCTATAATCATGGTGAAAGTAGTCCGAGTAAACATGAGTAAGATGTCACTCTTTTTTTTTTGTTCTGTCAAAGTTAAATTTACGAGAATTTGTCGAATAATTATGCTAGGCCTTTAAGCTTCGGCGTTTCTGTTAAACCTCATTATCTCCAGTGTATGACAATATTATCATCCCCAATTGTGTCCATTCTTGTCCCACCCCTGACAATAACACTCACACATCGTACGAGATAAACGTACAAACACCCCTCCCCTCAAAGCCCCCACCCACAAAAGAGGTTGAGGACTGCTATATGCGGGCTTCTGAGGCAAAAGCAGAAAAGACGTATACCCTGTCCTATACACATGTAGTAACAATCGCCTGGGCTTTCTCTCTTTGTCAGCGGCCGTTGTCCATCTATGGACGGGGGATGGGGTAGGTTTGGACGGCAGGCCTCTTAATGGCGTCCCGCTGCGATTTGGTTTCTCCGAGGATGACTTCTTTTGTTGTGTCAACAATTGAGCGCACGGGAAACTTTTCAATGTGTGATGGGCGACTGTACATGTATACAGTACAGCTACCCTGATCTCACTGACTGCCAATTATTATTGTAGCTCACCGAGCGCTATACAGCAATCGACGCTTGTGTATAATGTGCACACCAACTGAGGGTCTAATGCTGTAAGAAAACTTCAAACTTTGCCACAAAAATCAAAGAATTGTGAAATTTTAACGTTAAAATAACATGTACGGTGACGGTGATAAATGTTAGTAAAGGAACGTTGCACAGGTCTTGACGACCTTTTCCAGTACAAAAAGTATGCCAAGTTTAGGTTTTGTTGAGAAAGTGACATTTCATAAAATTGTAAATTTTTGAAAATGGGCATTAGGCCTATGAATTTTTTTTTGAAGGAAATCCAAATCGTCCGCCAGGACGGGGACGTGACGTAAGGCGATTTGAAATTGTAAGACCTAGGCCTCGTGTCAAATAAAAAATGTACTGATGTAAAAAATTACACAGTTAAATCGGTGGTTCGATTTCCATATCTGCCATGCCTTGTGGGGTGAAAAGGTGCCGCTGTGTTCGTGTTTTCATGAGTTTATTTACAAAATCAACTTCCCACTGAAGTCTTTACTGTTTCTTTGACAAACTTCACTTACGAAAACCTAAAGTTTGCGGCCATTGATTTTTCTTTAGTTTGTCCTTTATCTGAACTATTCACTGCTTTTAAATTGCCGAAATTGCAGTTATATATGCTGGGGGGACCGGACCTCATCTGCAAAACGCCGCTAATTGGAGTTATTTCATCAGAGGGCCTTTCTCTGCGTACTGCCGGGTGCACGTGCCTCACCCCCGGTACAAATCTTCCCTGTAACCCGCAAAAAAGTGTCCACGCAACATCGTCACCCAAGCCCATCGGCTGGACTCGAGACCCTCCCTCTATGATCTATCCACCTCATTAATTCAGAAACTGTCTCCATTGTTCCGATGGCAACGGTGGACGAAGACAAGGGAGTTATCCTACCTATCCCGACCCGTCACTTTCGTCGCGCCGCCACCTTAGACCAGCTAATCCCGGACCGCCTGTCCGCCGTGCTGTTCCGGCGTGTCGCTTGTTTCCAACACGCCTGGTGATTTCCCCGGCACTCCGCCGTTTATTTTTTACAATTTCAGCTGGTACTTTGGTTTCTGCCCGCTATACCGCTCTGCAACTGCTGTAATGCTGTGCGCAATTCCGTATGGGTGCACCATCCGCCGAGCTCAGGAATAAAAGTTATACCCTCAAAATATTCTATATTAATGAGTTCTGAGAGCCGTAAAATTGGGGAATTGAAGAAATATGGCAATGAACCTCTGGCCCAGACTTGGGTCTTCCACTGAGCATTTTGGATAAAATTGAGCTCAAAAGTTGCGCTATTTGTTCATGTTGTGGAGGGATCGTTTTTCAAGGTGGCTACTTTTCCGCTTTGGGAAAAATAGGGGCCGTCTTCTTTGGGTGAGGATTTCTCGAAAAGTCAATAGTCAACCCACCAAAACTTGAAAAGAAAAGAAAAGATGACACATTGATCGTCATTTTTCTGTGCAGCTTGAATACCTGTGAGAGTTCTGAGTATTTTTAAAAGAATTTATAAGTATGGGCCTCTTGCACTTGTGTCTATGGGAATTTTAACACACTGTTGCACCCGTATGCCACCTCCGTGACGCCACAGGCCCAGCAATTTTATGCCAACTTGAAGAAGTTGGCACCCATTATGAGAACTTGTCATTGCGTCCTTTGTGATCATCAAACCAGAATAGACACCAAATTGTTTGTTTCTGTCCAGTTTAACCAATATTGCCAACATTTTCAGACGTTTTTGAGACGTTTAGCGCATAACTTCCCCCATTTTAAGACGTGTTTCAAAATTCACTTATCATAACCGTAAAACTTGCAAAGTATTTTAAATAAAATCCCTGGCTACAAGGCATATATGGTTTTAGGGCTTCTGACTAGCGTCCCTTGAATAAACATTTTGACAAATTGGGAACCCGCGACATTGGGCTGGATAGCTCAGTTGGTAGAGCACCGAAACGGCAATCCGGAGGCCTCAGGTTCAAACCCCGCTCCAGCTAATTTCTTTTTGTCCAACATTAAGGTTAGAAAATTCTTTCATAAGAAAATCATTACATCTTTCTCAAAACGATTTATCCCGGATAGACTTTCGACGTATAGCGACCATCTTGGTAGGCATTGTTTGTTATTTTAATATAGCAACAAGAATGCATAACAGGTTCACCCGTGTATATCACAGCAAAACAAAGGCAATGCCCTCTTAGGTGGCTGCTACGCAACATGTCTATGCTAAAGTTAGACAGTGTATTCACCATCACTCAAACACTACGGGACGACATTTTAACGTGTGCAGTAAAATCACGCTGATTTTACAAACGTAATAATGTCATCGTTTTTGCTGGACAGCATTATTTTTGCAGGTAACTCTACTTCATTAAACGAGCTGCTACAATGTTTTGCAATAGTCCCCATGACTATAATTTGGTCATTTTAAACAGTGCCTTGACTCCACTGAAAAACCACTATACTCTTTAAGAGCATCACTTAGCCCCATAGGAGAGTCACCCTAGCCCAAAAGGAGAGTCACCTAAGCCCCATAGGAGAGTCACCTTAACCCAATAGTAGAGTCACCTCAACCCCATAGGAGAGCCACTGTAAACTCGCAACAGTGACTCTTCCAAAAGCTTATGAAAGTCATTGTGACTCTGGAAAAGGAGTAAACATGGAGACTCTTTAACGGAGTCGTTTGACTCCAAAAATGGAGTCATTTTTGACACAGTTGCTGGACTCCATTTGAAGAAAAAGCCTGACTCTGATTTGGCAATGAGTGATCGCACTCCCTACCTATTTCATTTCTTACCTTTTGAAAGACTTCAATCCTGTCATCTAATTGGTCGGAAAAAAATTGTCATTCCCACAGATGTCCGCACTCGAACGGTGTCCACAATAGGCACGTGGCCGCTATAAGCAGGTGGTCGTAATGGACAAGATGAAGATGTCACGTGGATTCACAGGTAGGCTAGATTTACAGTGGCCGAATTATGCAGGTTGATATTTTAGAAGCTGCGGATTATCACACCACAGTAATGTGCATAGATATGTTAACGATTCTGGAATTTTTTGATTTTTTTTTTTAAAAGAAAAACACATCCTTGTATGTTTTCACAACAGAGAATTGTTGGTAAGCAGCATTTGGCTGAGGCTAATTACTGATGAGGGCGCTCTTCATTGCACCACAGCCGCGTCCGGTTCTTGTCAAAGGCCATATTAAAACACCATTCCATCTTCCTTCCGTCGTTAAGCACATCATTTCCCCCGATTTTGAGGAATTGCTTGATTTTGATTTTGTCATTGCGTGATATGATAAATCATGTGAAGGTATTTATGAATTGGAATACATATATCATTGGCCGGTATTAAACACTTTGTTTAAGACCGGTTGGAGTCTGGATGCTGATAATTACCCGAGCCAAAAATTGTCAGTATCCAGACTCCAACCGGTCTTAACCATAGTGTTTAACACCTCCCAAGCACACACTTTTTCCCTCAATAAACCAGGGAATTATCAGTCCAGGTAATTGAAACCCTTGCGACAGAGTTATGTTATTCATTCGTCCATGATTCGGCAACTACCTGAATGAATGCACTGTGAGTTATTTTAGACCCAGTGTACTATTGACTGCCAATTTGTTTGACGGTCTGTATATTTATGAATGATGGCGAACTGATTGAAAACTGTCACCGGGAAAGAAAGGGAAAAACGGCGGGTCTGTCAATGTTCGTCTGATTACACGGGATGATTAAATTTCATCGCTGAAAAACATGACTTCCCTACTGGGTAGCTTTTTTTCCTCTCTTTTTTTTGCTCCGTTTCTTGTGCGTTATTAACCTTTTCAAGTGACTGTGTTGTATGTCAATATTTGCCCACAAAGTGTCAACACCGGTCTGCCGATTGGAGGGCAGAATAGACAGCGGTGTCGTAGTATTTGCTTTCGGATAAGACCAACCCGGAATTTATCACGAAATTGTCGATAGTCAGTTTTGGACGGATCCATACTGGCCCCGACACCCTGTGAACACTCGGGTACACCGTGTATAGGTGACGCTGACACGAAATTCTCTCTAAGTTTGGAGGTCTTGGGGTGAAAATACGGGGATTGGAAACAGCTATATAGGTTTGCAGGTTGGTGTGCGCATAGGTTTAGCTCATACACACACAACTGCAGCCCGATGCGGTTTGAAGGCAGCGAACAAAGCCGAGTGATCCGACAATGGGAAGTAAGCAGTGTGGTGTTACCGACAGCTGCCCCAGTCTTTTGTGGGGCAGGGCCTGCCATTACGATCCCCCGTCACCAACTCATACTCGCGCCGGTCGGTTTAAAGCGTGAACCCCATCGACCGTAAAAGACTTTATATACCATTCGCGTGCCTCGTCACCAAGACAAAACGCCGCACCAAAAAAAACCTCCATGAAACGAAAGGGGGCTAGAGCGAAAATAAAAACTCGATCAATCGAGCGCGATACGGTGCGGAAACCAGAACAATACTACCACAGCTTGCACACTGACTGCGCGACCTTGCCTTTTAACGGGAAAGGCGCACTTTTCTCCCCCTCAACTATTTATACATGTGCCCCGATACCCGGGCTCCGTTGATGTAATTGTTGAAGTCATTGAAAGAATTCTGCGAATGACAAGAAAGGGAACAAAATGAGCAGTATGAGCCGCCGACAAGATAGTCGAATATAAATCAAGTTGTCATAACCGTGTTACACTGTATTGATCGCATGCCTTCAGAAAACATGAATGCGTGTAACTCTACGATGATCGATGTACCGAGGTGCTTTCATGCTGAACAATGGAACTTCCGAACACACAACCCCGTCATTTTCAACTATTAGATCACCCACCTGCACTGTTCAACGCCAGTGCATAACCCTTCCCTAAAACAAAGTCGGTCCCTTTTCTCCACGCAACACAGGACGGGGGCATGAATAAACAGGTCCCCTCTCAGTTTCTCGTTATTTCTCGCGTCTCGCGAGACCCTCTGACAATAAATTGCAGGTAAGCAAACAGTGGGCCGCGTAATTTGTTGAAGCTGGCCGCCAATGAATCTTGGCCGAATGGGGCGAAAGCCCACGTCCGTACATGTCTGCAACGACTGAGAGTTGGTTAGGTGTATGGATGATTCAGTTTAGCAGGCAGTGCATGTAAAAACACGCCAAAAAAAGCACAATTCCGTGAATCTGATATTGAACCAGAAAGTGTATTTTCTCATTTGTTCATATCCTCAAGAAAATCATATGAGGCCACTGTGGCTGCAAGAAATACCACTAGGCCTATATGCTCATAATTTTGCGAAAACTAAAATACGTAATGTGAAGAAATGTAAATCCACGTAATTTATCTTAAACATATTTTTGTTCGATATTTTAGCTACTGAGTTTTTTCGGTTATAATTATTTCAACCCGTATACATGTATATACAAATATCATCATTTGAAATTTGCAAGTTTTTGTAGAAAGAATCATCTCCCCATGGAAATCATTGTTTTGGCCCCACACTCGTGACCTGCACATTAAAACACTCTTGATGACGTCAGTTTAGTGTGGTATTTTCCCCGCAAATTCGGTAGAGATCTTTGCGATTCGCGTGGAACGTAGGTTTTGTTGACATACCACGGAGGCTACACGGGACGAGTCACCGAGCCACGTTCACCTCGCGACAACCCAGGATTCATTACATCATCTGCTTTATTATCGTCGGTGATTCTCGCTGTAAGAATCAGAGTCAAGATTTTCCGGCCTTGTTTTTTCTTCTTCTTCTTCTTTCCATCCGCTGTCTTTTCATGATGACTAACAATGTCTCACGGCAGGAAATCAAGCCTACTGATGACCGCACTCTCCGCTGGAGTGTTACTGTTTGTGATATTAAAGATGGAACGTCAGATTGCAAACCCGACCCCCGAACCTTGTTCCTCAGTACAAACATTTGCTTACTATGTCCAGACAAGGCAATAATGCGCAAAGAAAAAAAAGTCACAAATACTAGAATTGTTTAGATATTTGTGTACTGAAATATGAAAGATGATCTGCTGTTCGTTCTTCTTGTCGGCAAGTTGTCTTCAGAGCATTATTTGAAGTGTGACCTTTGAAGAAACCTCAACAAATTTCGGACTTTACAATTATCAAGAATCGTTCTACTTGTATTCACTTCGAGAAATGGTGATCCAGTCTGAATATGATGATAGATACGTGTATACACCTGTTCCTGGGGGGGGGGGGGAAATGCCACTGATCAGAATAACGTGCCTTTCCACTGGATGTGCTTGTTTTTGCTGTTCATATATATGTATAAAATCGTGCAGGTCTTAAAAGAATATATCCCCAACATGTTTTGTTTACGTTTTCTTAATTTTTCTACAATATCTTCTTCTTTTTTTCAACTTCAGACGCACAATCCTATCCCAATTAATCCCATAAACATTTTCACAGACGGGAATTATATATTTTGCTCCTGCTGTTTAACCAAACGAGTTTCTTAACCAATAAGCCATGCACACGGCGGGTTTGTTTTCCGAGACTTGAGCGGCCTCAAGACGGCGTTTCCTTCCGTCATGATGACGTCAACAACGGGGGCTCGCGTTGCTCTATTCGTCACCGGTCATCATCGTGTAGAGTAAGTAGTCCAGCGGAGGAAATATGTCACACCTGAGCAAAAGTGCATCATTATGTCTCAGAGCTGCAAGTACAGGTCGTGGTCCCCCAAAAAACTAAGGCTTCCACACAGCAACTAAACTCGGGCAATTTACAGGGAAATAATACACAAACTTGACTAAGAAACTGGGTATACTGCAATACAAATCTATCACGTAAACTTTTAAGCTAAACAAAAATGGCGGATTGAAAACTGGCGAAGTAAACAAAACACCCAATTTGCGTGATCATTTTGTAGATATACATGACTCTTTTATTCAGTCGAGTCTCGTTATAACAAACTCGTTCGGACCTAGCCAAATTGTTTGTTATATCAGAATTTTGTATTAAGAGGAACATCAGTCCCATTCATTGTGCGCATAAATGCACAGTCGGGACCAAGGCTTTATGTTTGTTATAACCAGAATTTTGTATTAACAGAGTTTGTACTAACGAGAGTCGACATGGACTGAAGATTCGTACATGTAATTTTCCCAAACAAGGGAAACATTTGTAAACAAAGCTTTGATAATGCAATAAAGGGAGAGGAATCGAAAGGGTATGTGCGTGATTCATGAACGAGAATGTCCAAACGAGGATGGATAACAAGGTTCGAGGTATTTTCAGTGATTTCTCCTTTTGTGAGCCCGACACCTTGCCTGGACTTCCCCTTGCCACAAACAAACAACACGAACAATCACGCCTTTTGTACGATCTTCCCCGACCCCAAATCTGATTAGGTAAAATGAAATTCTATATATACATTCTACAATTTCCTCCTTGCTGAAAACAAATTACTAGTTTCAAAGAATTCATTTTGAAACCTTATTTCATACACTCTGCGTCAGTTAACAAAGTGAAACCCTAGAAATTAGCCAAAATTTAAAAAAGCCTCTGATACACGTTTGAAGATTTGGCGTTCCATAGGTGGTGTTGGGGCAAAAAACAGTAAATTTCAACAATTTTGTTTTTAAGAGAGACAGGCATTTTTAAAAGAGAAAGGCCATTTGAACTAAGACATTTACATTTTTGTAGTAATTTTGTAGTAATTTGAATGTTTCAAACGCAGTGTTCCGGCGCATACATTACGAGTCAAAAAGAAATTGACCTAATCAGAAAAAAATATTTTAACAATATGTGGCTCGCTCCATTTCATAAAAATAACATATGGATAAAGTACATGTTATTGACTAGTAACTGTGAAAATTTCACGTAATTTGCATACTCTATTCCCAAGTTTTGTCTATTTTAATAAAAAAAAAGATCACACAATTCAGCTGTCCACCACTGATCATTTATCGTTCTACGAACTGATGAATACGCATTAAATACAATGACACATGGACGTTTTCCCACCTCCATGAATGAACGAAAATTGCAAAGAAAAACAGACAAATTCGCAATCAATATTTAAGAGGGGAAAAAAGAGTTGACTTGTTCCTCATGTTTAAAACACAAAATCTGACAGTAAAATTAATGTTTCTGTCTTGACTCAATTGGTTAAAATGTTATTTGTATTTGTATGCCTGCCACTGTGTGTAATCTGTAATTCTCACTCAGCTCAATAGCTTCCAATGGCATTCAATGAACAGCTGTAAAAATAGGTTCTTTTAGTAAAAGATGAATAACTTCTGATAGCATGGATCAATTTCGGTATTTCTTTTTTGCAGATGAGTGAAAGAACATGCTCTTTGAAGACATACTCCATTGGTGTGACAAATTTGATTGCTTTTTCAGAAAGAAAATCATGAATGCAGGTCACTTTCTTTTTTTCACTCACCCTGTACGCGCGTCAAGGTAACCAATTTATCAATGAATTATTGACAGGAATTAAGCATCATTATTACTGGTGCATAACATCGAATCAAATTCCGGCCTTGTTCCTTTCTATTCTTGACAACTTTCCGTTTATGTATCCTCTTCAGCTCGTGCCGGCATCTGTAAACTTATTTGGACGCCTAATGATTTATCAGCTTCAAAGCCTCTCCGAACTAACACGGGTATTCTTCGAGCCACGACCCACGACCGAGATATTCTAGGAAGGTTTCTCTGCAAATATTATTTTCCCGAAAAGAAGAAAACAAAATCACTTTTGCTGCTGACACAGTTGTTGGACTGCATGTATAGAAATCGGCACGACAATGCCGCGTCCTTTTGGTAAACGAGAAACCCTCTTGTGACAAAAAGGGTTCCCCTCCATCAATGGCCTGCTCGATTCCGCGGAGGAAAAACATTTAGATGGCTAGTTAGCGGAGACGTGACGGTCACAATTGTGCTGGCTTGCAGTGAAAAGACCTGATTAGACTCTGACGTGACGTGGCAGGGGAGGAACATCTGCTGCGTATACCGCGACCCAGGTGTGACTAGCCACGGTAAAAACCACCACCACTATTTGGCCTGTTGTTCTTTTCTTAATGCTCCCCCTTTTTCCCCCCTTTCTTGTTTTTGTTTCCCCCGACTCAAACATCCGAACTTATTGACTGGGCGAATAGGCAAGGGGAAACTGGGCACCCGGTAGCCGGTGACGACTCGTGAAGCCCGTACGGGGACGGTTTGTTTGCTGACGTCGGTCAGGCAACACTGGGGTTTTTCACGGGTCTAAAATAACCCTCATTATTTGACCTGCCACCGAGCAGTGGCTGTGTGTATGGCGGAAGGTGTCAAACGTTTGTGAGTGTGGATGTGGAACCAACCAGAGATGTAAGAGAGTCGCGAACAAAAATCGACATATCCACAGCATGGTTGGTGTTAGAACAAATCTCTTGTATATCGCCCGAGGCGTACAGCTGTGGCGTTATCAACTTCCTAAACAAACTGTGAAGACCTCCTAAATATCATACAATTATATTTACAGGAAAAGAAATGGCATCCAGAAACTATGGCGTTGTCACCTCAAATGTAGAAATTACGGTATATTTCAGAAATTAAATTATGGTTTCGAACATTAACCAAATCAGGAAAGTCACAAATCATTCAACTTGGCAACAAGTATCTTTATTTACTGTCAGTGTCAATTAATTTGGAGCTTTTACACCGTTATTGTGGATGTAGAATTTTCTCAGCACAATCGATGCCATACAGAATTCATTGATGGACCCTTGATTACAAAATACTGTTCACTTTTGGTTTTACATGTATTTTACATGACTAATCCACTCTTTATGACACCTGTTTTCATTGCACTTGACCCTTAAACGTCAGGGAATTTCTGCTTGTGGCTACCTTGTACCAAACGCGGTGAAACAACATAACCCATGACATGTACAATTACCTCTAGTGCAATTTGCGATGTCTAATGAAGCAATATCGTCACGTCGGTTTGATTTCTGATTAGAAAAAAAAAGTTCGGTTTACTCATTTGCAAAATGCTATGACATATGCGGATGCGTTGGTGGGAACAGAGCCACGTGTTTCTTGCTGACGGCGGTATAGTTCCGGGTTTGCTGATGAACAACCAAAAAAAAACGGGCGGAAAAAATGTAAAAGTCATGGTTCCCGAAGCAATCTCAACATCGAGAAGATCATGACTGACATTTTTATCGGGACAGCTTTCTGAAAATACACGCGATGCAGTCAACTGAGATAATTAAACCTTCTTTTTCTGTTAAAAACAAGTTCAATACATTGTGCAGTTATTGATGTACATTATTTCAGTGTGTTTATACACGTTGTGAAGTCAGCGTGAAAAGTGTTAATAAATTTCAAATGTCATTCAAACCTATTTGCGAACAAGTACAACTAACAGAAGTCTCTCTTTCAAAAGCCAATAAATACTCGTGTAGTGCCGTGGTTCATTTTAATTCGACAACTGTATCATAAAGTCAGCGGTACAAGAACAAAGACATAATATTGTCTTAATAACTCCAGGGGATGTAATTCTTGAAAAAATCTTAAAATGTTTTGAATTTAAAACCTCATTAAACCAATATGAAAAAGCCATCATGTTTTTTTTTTAAGATAGACAATCTGTTTGTAAAAGAGTAATATAAATAAAATGTAAAATTTTACTTGGACAGATGCGAGCATGTCGTCAGAAAAATTGACTGACAATTTCTAAAATCAAAAAAAATATAAAGTAAAATTTCTATGCTTTGGTACTTGGGAGAGAAAGAAAGTTAATGCAACACTTCAAGACTGTGAAGAATATTGTTTTACATTCATGAAATCTCATTGCTTTAACATCAACATGGTTTATCGTGCTTTATACCTCGCAGTAGTAATTTTAGGGCCTCACAAAAGGGCATAACAAGTGCCTAACCTTGATTGGTCTGTTGTCAGAACACCATTCTCAACAACACTCCAGGAACACAAAACCTACTGGGTTTGCGAGAGGAGCCAAAAAAAAGCCGCCTTTGCCACACATCAGCGGCAAACCGTGTAACTAACTAGCATGATTTAGGCGCGAAATAAACTCGAGCCTCGCACTGGATGGCTCTGGAATGAAGTTGCGAGCGCGCGCCGATCTTTACTAATCGAGTTACCATAGTACATCGCGGGTCGCCCCGTCTTTGTTCGCCGCTTTCTACAGTTGCAATAGCGAAGGAAAACCCTCCATCTTGCCTTACGTTCAGGATGTCAGCAACGCCGGCTAAGAAAAATACACCTGACTGGCCGGGGATCTCTGGGCGTCCTTAAGCCAGACGGTTCATCTTGTTCCGTCTTTCTTTTCACCGGGCATGGTTGCTCTTGACCCACCTGATCAGAGCCGAGGAATCGCTAGTCTTACAGGCCCCGCGGCAAGCGGGCAGCCATTGTGCGCACGTTGCTAGTCTGACAGACACCCAACCAACGCTCTTATGCACAGATCTAAAGAGCTTGTTTGTGTTCGCAGGCTGGAATTTTATTATCCTCTTTCCGATTCGATTTCGG
This sequence comes from Patiria pectinifera, assembly GCA_029964075.1. NCBI lineage: Eukaryota > Metazoa > Echinodermata > Asteroidea > Valvatida > Asterinidae > Patiria > Patiria pectinifera. Next base: position 4,127,407 of record CM057140.1, on the reverse strand, counting down.
AACAGCAAATCGAGTTAAGTGCAGGCGTTAAAAACTCCCTCCTCAATGCCAACTAGAAACCCATCCAATTGGAATGGAGAGGCATTCCAGTAGGAACATGGAAAGATTTTTTTCCTCCTTCCAAAATGTCTAATCTCTGAGGTGGCAGCTTTTGTTAGAAATTGACAAATAAAGTTAGGTAAATTGGCTCTTTACAGAAAACTCACTCGATTCCTACACAATGTGTAATAAAAAAAATCGTCAAGGCTATGTATCAATGCCTAAGTTAATATCTGCTGAGTGCTCGACAGTCGATCTACACGATATAAATTCCCAAACCGAGTTTGTATCCCATTCTTCAAATCCACTGCTAAAAATGTAATAAATAATAACATAAAAGAAACATAAAAATACTTCGCAAAAAAAAACTCTAAAAGGTGGGACTATTTACAAAACTTCTCCGAACAACTGGTGGGAAACTTAAATTATTTCGACCAATATACCATCACTATAATAACAATAAGCCATTGATATAAAACTTTGAAACCTGTCCAAATTAAAATAGTTTTTTTTAATGATAAATTAACAGAAGCACTATAGATGAAACCTCAGGAGCTAGCTAGGCCCCTTTCATATCCAGACAAAAATCCTGCATTATATACACACAATCAGGAAAAAACCTCAAATACGTAACAACATATACATACAAGTTCCTCATAGAGTATAGCACTGAAAAAAAATGAAATTTACATAATAAATATACCCTGATCGAAGTCAGTGCAAAGTTTTTGCTGTTGTTCGAAATGTCACGAAAAGTTCGTGTGGTTTCACAGGATTTGTTTTTGTACAACATTGGCGCGTCCTGGCAAAATTACAATCGCCACTCAACTTGCAAAAACGTACTTTTGAAACCGTATTTGTACATGTACTTATATAAATACCAAACATTTTCTTCGTTTCCGAGATAACGATTATATATAGAATACAATACGCTTCATATAAGCTCAATAAATAATTTTATATTTAAGAGCAAAACGTGTTAATATTTAAGGGTTTTTACAAGAACTCTGTGACCAGATTGTACCGTTTGCGAAGCAGTTTCTGTGAGTGAGTGTCGTTTTATATACAGGATTCTGTTTGCATTGCATCGAAATGTGTGCATACTCAAAAATGCAGGTTTCTGCAAGGAAATCACATGAACGACCACGGTTCAAAAACGCAATTACTTTGTTCAAAGCAGACATCAGTGCATTGTTCAAGATTAGGTTCATGGGTTATAAATAAGTCGTTCTAAACCCAACTGTTTGCACAACTGGGATCTAGAATAGAGTAAACAATGCAAGCTATGGGTTGTTGAAGGGTAGTGACCGAGTTGACTTTAAAGAAGGGACTAAGTTTTAGTTCGGAGATAATTTTTAAAAGTCCTGAGGTAAGAATTGGGGAGATGTATAATGCACAATGTCCCTCACCTACTTAGGGTGCTGTTGTGGCGAGCGGGTGGGATGGTTTTGATCAGGCCGGGGTTAAGTTCAGTCAGTGTCCGGTGTGCTGTCCCATACCCGACGAGACGTGGTTAGGAGGTGGTGAGACGGAGTTGCCCCCAAGATGGACCGGTGAGCCTGCCGAGTTGTGCATGTGAGAGGACAAAGTGGTGATGACTGGCTGATGCAGTGACATGTGAGAGGACACCATGGTGTCAGAGTTTGGCGACTCACCTCCTGACATGCTACCTTGGTTGCTAGGCGGGGTCATTCGCTTCTCCTTCTGTCGCCGGTTACAAAACCACACCCGAACAACTTCTTTCTCCAACTGCAAGCTGTCTGCAAGTCCCGAGATCTCTTGTGCTGCCGGCTTGGGCTGCTTCAGGAAAGCATTTTCCAGAGCCCCCTTCACGGTCACCTCAATACTGGTCCTCTTCTTTCGCTTCCTGCCTTGCGCTGCGATCTTGTCCAGGCAAGTTGGAGAGCCGGAGGTTGAGTCGGCCTCCTCCAACCATTTGGCCAGCAAGGGTTTCAACTTACACATATTCTTGAAGCTGAGTTGTAGTGCCTCGAACCGGCAGATGGTGGTCTGGCTGAAGACGTTGCCGTACAGGGTCCCGAGCGCTAGGCCCACATCGGCTTGGGTGTAACCTAGCTTGATCCGTCGCTGCTTGAACTGTTTAGCAAACTGCTCCAGGTCGTCCGAAGTTGGCGCGTCGCAGTCCTCGACAGGTTCGTTACTCGGTGGGCCATTGTGGGACATCTCGTGCCCTAGTGGGGACCCGTTGGAATTATTTGTCCGTGGGATGCCACCCTGGCAGAGTTGTTGAGCGCTACTGACCATACCATTCATCCCCATCGCTGCTCCGTATGAGGTATAGTGAGGCGAATGGCCCAAATGGTGGCCGGGTGAGTTGGATGTGGACATGGGCATACTCATACTCATGGGCATAGCCATGTGTGTGTTCGAGGGGGAATTCCATGAGGAGGGTGGCTGGCCGTGCCCGACTCTGTGGTGTAAATTCTGAATTTCTTCCCTCGTTTGTCCCACCAGGTTGGGCTTGATGTCCTGCCCCATGAGTTGGGCCGGCACGGCGGCCTGCCACATCTGACTAGCATCGGCGTGCGGGGCGGACAGCCCGACCCACTGCGCGCCGGGATGGCCGAGCGGCAGCCCGTTGTTGCTCGGCTGCTGGATGTGCTGCAGGAAATCATTGCCCAGTTTCTGATACATGACGTTCACCTGTCCCGACTGCATGTTCATGGCATGCGAAGAGGTAGAGACGGCAGTGCCGATCGGGGCCTCGGCGTCGCTATAACTGAGACCCTGCTGGTGATGATATGGCGTTGTGCTGGACGAGATTGCCATAGACATGTTGACGAGCCGTGGTCTGATCTGACTTGCAAAACAACCTGAACTGCGCGTGTAGCCGACTACTGCTACTTCCTACTCCCACTGCATGTCGTAGTCACTCGCATTCTTTACACACACTGTTTTGGGCTCCCCGCACAATCCCAGCGTACAGGCGAAGGGGGGAGCATTGGGGCGTGACGACCAACCTGATTGGTGGGATATAGACGTGACTGACATGGCTGACTGCACGACTCTCCCCGTACAATGCCGTGAATGGGCCCCATTCATTGGCTGCCCGTAATTGGATTCTACAATCGCCAAAGCGCGGTCGCAACGAGATTATGTTAATGTCCATCCTGCTAACCGGTGACACGCGCTGTGAGTGTGTTGTATACCCACACACACCCCAGCTCCGAACCCACCTGCCGGACGGTCAAAACAAAGCAAATATTTCCCTTCCCCTAGATCAGTGCCCAGAAAATTGACCCAACTTAAACCGCGGTTAAATATTTACCCATGATTAATATATATCCACAACTTTCGCAAGGCACTCTCGGATTTGGGCAGAGGGACGGGAAAAAAATCATTCATGTTGTTCCGATTAATACTTCAATTGGGCTTGATAGAGGGCGCTATTACAGGTTTGCATACCTCTCTCCGATTCCGATTCAAATAGAATTACAAATGAAATCGCAATCGTGCGATAAATCAAACTGCTCTTTACTACCACTTAAGTGGACACTTCTAGAATCTTGTAATATATGTCTCAATCGTCGTTGTGGAATTACATCAAAAGATATTACATGCACCATAAAAAAAATACCATGTTTTAATCCGGGCAATGTCGGCACCAATTCAGTTTAGTTAATAAAATGTCAACTCAATAATACTCGACCATGATTTGATGCACGAAATAACACTGAGTTAAATCTTTTAGCAGGTTAAAGTGTTGCATGACCTGCGGATGTTTTCCCTTTTATGCAGGTAAGTAAATGGACGTATTTTTGGCCGTCATCGTTAAGATCATTCACGGACATGTACCAGCATAATTCTCCCTACGTAGTGACAAAAGTCGCTCTTGAAATAATCTCAATAAGCAAAGCTTAAATACATCCGACCCATCCCTAAATCGTGGCAAATAGAAAACAATGCTCTTATTCTAAATATCTCCAAGTGTAAATGTAATCCAAGTTTTTCACTGTTTACGTATTGGAAAGTAAACAATAGATTCTGTCTTGTTTTTTGGGGCCGTTGAGGAAACTGAAGAAGCCAGATATAAAAATAGGCCCAATTGTGTGTATGTATGGCGCGCCGACGCGCGCAAGTCAAACCTTTTCACAGATTTCAGACAATGGCTTGACTATCCTCTGTCAGCTTTTACTGAATGGGGGTAATGAATTGTACGGGTGCAGTCAGTGCATGCGCGTGGAGGGCCAACAATGCCAGAAAAAGGGGGACAGATTGGCACCCTTCATCGATAAACTCCATTGATTTTAAGGATGCGGGTTTGGGGTGGGTGTAGGGCTGGGGACTCTTTTACGTTGTGGCTAAGCGCTTAATACTTTCTTATGTTTCTATGCTTCTGTCTTAAACAATAGACCACCCTCCTTCTGTGAATTTAAAGGGATGGGTTTAGAAATTGGACATTGGAGTTTCAGTTAGTTTCTTGTGCCACTCGATTTTAAATTTTATTTAGATTGTATGTTTGGGACAAGATTGGAAAAACACATGTTTTTTTTCATCACCAATGTGAAAACTAACTTGTAACTGTACGTGTCTCGAATTAGGTGTAGAAAAAATCATTGTCTCTTTTCAGTTTCCGAACATTTTGGAACATTTTGCAACCTAATGATGCATCGGCAAAAGATCGCTGCAAAACGGTGACAATAACAGTAATTTTTTTTCAACATTATTCGTAAATCAATCAGAGGCACAAGGAAAACAAAGAGACACACGATATGACATAACAGAAGATCTAGGGCCATCCAAAAACTTCACAATTTATCTTTTTTTCTTGTGTGACGGAAAATATCAGCAGATTTTTAACATTTGTATAAGTCATCGCATTTATTACACAACCCATTAAATCTGATTGGATTTCAAAATGCTTACATTAATATTTTAATGCGAACTTTGATCTCTACGTTGTCTTGTTGTCTTGTTAGAAAGTTTCATAACAGCACACAAAAATGCCGAATTCTTATTTTTCCTACCAGGGTACATTTTATCTAGTTGGGTCATCTTTTTCAGGTCAGGTCACCAACCGTCCCATCCCATCATTGGCCCCGTCGACTGGATGTAATGAGCCACGCTCCATCAACCCTCCCCCAGCCCGACCTGATCGCCCGGTGACCCCGGGCGGTCCTGCCCGCTAGTCACGCTGGGTTTCCCAGCTCACGACTTGAACCGCTCAAGCCATCCATCTTTGACAACTGAATGCAAGGCCGTTCAGCAAACCTCTTGTAATACAGAACAGTCTCAAATGACTTGTAAAGATTTGTACAATCCTGGAAATTGGTGTCTTAAAATTTGAAAGCGTAAGTTTGTTTTGCTAATTAGTATCTAAATCGAAGTAAAAGGAAGGCGTTTTCTGTAAATGAAACAGGGGACATCTTTTTATATAATCAAAGAAGTCACCCGTACTGAAATAATTTGAGTATTCATCTGACATTACTGGTACAATCGACGAATAAATATTTGCTTAATATGTTTCTTTTTTAACTGAATAACCAGATTTTTTAAGGTAAAGAGAGAGTGTGTTTTGTTTTTCTTTTCTTGGGGGTTAATATAAATTTAAGCGCAGCAATCATAACATGTTTTGCCCAAAAAAAATCCCCCCCACAATAAAAACAAACCAAAACAGAATGAACAAAGAAAAATCAAAAGAGGAATGAAAAACAAAAATGTTATTGCCGGTACACTGCTCAAGGCCTGGATTCTGAAGTTCCGGACATAAAACAGCCGTCGCGATCCTCTGTCTGACGAATCACAGCACGTGAACCCCCCCCCCCCAACCCGCCCCGTCTGACTGCAGTTAATTTTCTCCACGTGCCGCGTAAGACCAGAAGCCGTCATTCAATTTTGAGCCATTTAATTGAAACCGGTGTTACTCCAGCCAACTCCGATCCACCTGCGAGATAACGGAAGGGAAAAAGCTACCGGTCTTACGCGTTGGCTTCAGCTACTGGTCTTACGCTTTTGAGTCCAAACAGGATAAACTGTTCAGATACACGATTAAGGACGTGTATATTAATTTGTTTGTCTCAATATGAAATTGTTCGGTTGCTGAGCTCTTTAAGCTATCAGCGTCTCCATTTTACAAATTGTATTTTACGATATACTGTTAACATGTGCTCAACATTGAGACATTGTGTTGTAATTTCACAATCACACAATCTTTGAGCAGTTGTGTTTACATTTACATGTATTTGTTTTGTTTGAATTACATGCTATGTCTTCGCACAAGTCAGAAAGATTATCTTAATTGATTCCTTTCTGTAGGATGTGATTGACAAATAATGTGTCGGTCCCCGAAAAATGTACGTCCCTTACCATTAATGATCCACATTTTTAACTCCTGTGATTATTTCGGATATCGTTTGACATCACGATTAATTCTGTCAAGCTGAATCTTACCATGGTCATTGAAAAAAGTATACCTGATTTTTCTAGTCAACATTTAAGATCTATATAATCATCGGTTCAGTGAGACGTTCTAGCTCTTCAGTGGCTCCATGCCTGGGAAGATGATTTCTTGGAAATTACACTTCTATTGAGGTCTAGGCCCTAAATCTGAATTTAAAAATACGTTAAAACAAATCGAGGATTTCAATGGAATAAAACTCTGTTATGCGACAGTGAATATCGCTGGGTGTTTAGTATTTATCTATTCAATTAGTGTCTACGATCAAAACCAAAATGGCAACAAACCTTGCGGATTTACGTGCGTATTTTAACGAGAAATGGCGAGAAATGGGTTCTAATCATTGAGCAGAGAAAATCAACGGCTGTTGCATGAATGAAAAAAGGGTCGCAAGGTCCATGAAGAGAAATACGCTGCGTATAACTGCATTAGTTAGCCTATCGACACTTTTTCTTCATCTAACATAAAATCGGGCAGTTTATATATGCTAGGCCTACAAGTGGAAGAGTTAATTGAGTTTATTATTGCTTAATTCAACTCAATTCAATAAACATTTATTTCCACTCGGGAAGTATCATCACAAAAAAGCCGAAGCTTGTGGTGGATGTACCCAACAATACCAGAAAGAAAACAAGACAAACAACACTAGTTATAGAATTTTGAAAAAAAATGACAATAGTTAAATATGTAACAGTTAAACAAAGTAGGCACAACAATAAACAACATTTCAATAACGGCCAAATCAACTTAACGTAATAGTGAATCAGTCACTTTGAGAATTAAGTAGGAATGATTTTTGTTTATATTTGAATGTATTATTGAAGGGCAATTAGTTATAGACGGTGAAAGGTAATTCCCGTTTTTGGTCCAGAGAAAGAAATGTTATGTTGAGAAAGAGTTGTTCTGACTTGAAGTGTACGTAATTTGGATGAGGACCTAGTAATATAACTAGATGTAATTTTTATATAATCATCAAAAACACTGCACATAAAACAGTGACTGTTCAGCAAATCCAACGTAGCCGGCCTATACACGAAGCGTGTCTTTCCGCTTCAAGTCAGACCGTGTTTTTCTGTTTCTTCACGGCGGCGCTAAGCGCCTTTTCTGCGGCAGCGCGGAGGGGAGAGAGACACGACAGCGTTATAACACGTAGAACCGAGATCACGGGTAAATGTACGGCAATTAAGCAGCAGCCCATCTCAGCAAATACAGAAAAAGTCAGTGGGCGCCCTAGGGACAAACGACGGTAAGTCTTGCCCATCGTGCGAGGGGCACGTAAAAGGCGGCCCCTTACGTTTTACCCACCCAGGGGGAGGGAAGCTCTCTCCTCTCATAATATCAACACGCATTCTCGCCTTATACGTATACAAGGGGCTCAGTAAGCTATAGCATAGTTGGGAAAACACTCCAAGATGTAGGCATGCTATGCTTTGTTTGGTCTGTGCGACCCGGGTCGGGGAAACACTTACAGGCGATTTAGGCTTTTTGTCCTTTCATCTTTTGCGGTATTCTTTCCTCTTTTCTGTCTCATTCACTGGTACCCGGAGGCTGTTGGTTCACGTGCGAGCCACTCCTTTAAAGGCTGCAATGAGAACCAAATGAAGTCCATAACAACACTTTTGTTCGGAACAAGTGTTTATGTGAAAGTACATGTCGGCCTACGTGATTTCCTTTGTAATATGTTTCAAAGCAGTTACATTTTCGAGATTTTATATCAATTATTTCATCAGTAAACGGCCGTCAGCTTAGTCGCGACTTCAGCATGTCAGAGGTCAGATATGAATCCCCATATCGAAAAGGGTTAAATAATCCCCTTAGTGTTATAAGGCATTGAGGGGTTTTTTTTGGGGAATATGAGAAAATACAGTTTGAAGTTTGAAAATTATAAGAACAATCTGTCAACCTCCCTGAATATGTTAGTTGGGAAGATTTATGTCAATATTTCAATAAAATGAACGTTTCTTGTGTTTAAACTTGTTACTTTCTGAGGAAACACAGTTACCCTGAGGGGTCGTGTGCAACAAAAGGTCATGGGCGTCGCGAGGGGAAAAGCCAAAAAAAAAAAAAAAGGAAGAAAAAAAAAGAAAAGAAAAAGAGGCGCGAAGACAAAGTGGTGTAAATTTAATGAGTTGGGGGGGCAAAATGTCCCTGCCCCCCTCTAAAACTGATAAATCAAGAATGTGTTGAAAAATACAAGCATTTTTTGGCCAATTTTTTTTTTGCCCCCCTCTAGAAAAAATCCTGGCGACGCCCATGCAAAAGGTCTTTATCCGTTAATGATCTTTTGTCAATAACGCATTATGGAGAAACTGTAAGTGTCGTGTGAAGCAAAGGGTCGTGTATATCCGTGAGTAGCTTTTTGTCGATAACCCATTGTGCAGAATTCTTACTTAAAAGAACGTCAAAAGGTCGAGCAAATTTCCAGTAAGAGCTTCAAAAAGAGTGTCTATGACGCAAAATACATAAATTATTCAATTCTTGTAGTTTCGATTATGACCCTTTATTATTGAAATACCTTTTCCTAGAGGCGGAGGAATCCAAAAGATTTTACTTTCGGGAAAAGTACAAGGTGCACAAAGCTGCGCATTCAGGATTCTTGCAGCTCGGATCTTCACGTGGCAAAACCGTTTATCAAAGGTAGGCGAATGAAACCCCAAAAGAGCACCCCTATATTTTTGGCCCGCCTTTTTATCCCACTTGCGGGGTCTCGGCTCGACTGTTGACTGGACCCCTTGTGGGCTTTCTGTACCCCTCCCAACTCGTCCATTCACCCCGTCCCAAAAAACATCACGGCACAGGAAAAACAGTCTTGCAGCAGTCGAGTCCACCTGAAGTCCCTGCAAGTCCATCACAAGTCCTTCGGTCTCAAAATCAAGTCAAGTCGCAAGCTATTCAAATGAACTGTAACAAAAGCATTCCTTTGTCACTGTTCAGCCCGTTGCCTGTGACTCGACAAATGAAAGGAGTTATGACTGGACCTATGAAAGGACTTGCGACTGGACTCATGAAAGGACTTGTGATGGACTTATGAAAGGACTTGCGACTGGACTTATGAAAGGACTTGCGACTGAACTCATGAGAGGACTTGCGACTGGAATTATGAAAGGACTTGTGACTGGACTTATGAAAGGACTTGTGACTGGACTTATGAAAGGACTTGTGACTGGACTTATGAAAGGACTTGTGACTGGACTTATAAAAGGACTTGCGACTGGACTCATGAAAGGACTTGTGACTGGACTTATGAAAGGACTTGTGACTGGACTCATGAAAGGACTTGTGACTGGACTTACGAAAGGACTTGTGACTGGACTTACGAAAGGACTTGCGACTGGACTCATGAAAGGACTTGTGACTGGACTCATGAAAGGACGTGCGACTGGACTCATGAGATGACTTGCGACTGGACTTACGAAAGGACTTGCGACTGGACTCATGAAAGGACTTGTGACTGGACTCATGAAAGGACTTGTGACTGGACCTATGAAAGGACTTGCGACTGGACTCATGAGAGGACGTGCGACTGGACTCATGAGATGACTTGCGACTGGACTTATGATAGACTTGCGACTGGACTTATGAAAGGACTTGCGACTGGACTTATGAAAGGACTTGCGACTGGACTTATGAAAGGACTTGCGACTGAACTCATGAGAGGACTTGCGACTGGACTTATGAAAGGACTTGTGACTGGACTTATGAAAGGACTTGTGACTGGACTTATGAAAGGACTTGTGACTGGACTTATGAAAGGACTTGGGACTGGACTTATGAAAGGACTTGCGACTGGACTTATGAAAGGACTTGTGACTGGACTTATGAAAGGACTTGTGACTGGACTTATGAAAGGACTTGTGACTGGACTTATGAAAGGACTTGTGACTGGACTTATGAAAGGACTTGCGACTGAACTCATGAAAGGACTTGTGACTGGACTCATGAGATGACTTGCGACTGGACTTACGAAAGGACTTGCGACTGGACTTATGAAAGGACTTGTGACTGGACTCATGAAAGGACTTGTGACTGGACCTATGAAAGGATTTGAGACTGGACTTATGAAAGGACTTGCGACTGGACTTATGAAAGGACTTGTGACTGGATTTATGAGAGGACTTGTGATGGACTTATGAAAGGACTTATGATGATCACGTCGAGTAGTATTACGATAAATTGAAAGGAATTGTATTCCAAATGTCCAAAATAGGCAGTCATTTTGTTGTTTGGTACAAACAGATCGATGGGACGCTCCACTGTTTGGAGCGAGAAAAAAAGTTGGAGTATTCCATAAAGACTGTCGATGTTACAATTTGTGTTCTGAAAAAAATGGCGCTCGTAGCCTTTCTTTGCCCGGAATACCTCCGATTTTCAGGTTCTTCAAAAATCAGAAAATTCTTAAAGGCTATCCATGTAGTTGCCACTGTGTTTACATACGGCATCTGACTGTGGCATTAAAGTACAGTCGCATGTACACAGGCGCTCTACGAGACACATGCACCTTAGAGTGAACTATCGCCAGCCTCTTCCAAGCATCAGCGAACAATTTCAGGTTGGCATTTACCGCCAGCAAATGGCCATCACCCAAATCAAATAACCCCTCTCACTGGCTTGCCAGCACAATCGAAAAAAAGCAGCAATCTCGATTCGATTATGGGGCCCAGCGTTGAAAAGTAACCGCTCATCTTCCGCGCGGAACGCTGGACTAGCGAGAGACCGGTGTTAGCTAACCCCGGTCGGTGTGTGTCGCCGTCTTGCAACTCGTTCCGTGCAAAGTGAGCTGAAGCATGGTTGAAGCAATGCGCGGCGCTCGCTGTGGTTTAAAACACCGCACCGTGTGTGTAGCACCACGAAGGCCCCGCGGCCTCCCCGCTAGCGCTAGGCCCTGGCAGGGTCTTGGCTAGGTCCCTGCTCCTCGAAGCGGAAACTTCAAGGTCATAATTACGATCGTCCCTGAACCGAACCTGAACCTTACGAAAACGTCCTGGGTGTGTACCCCGCGGGCCTCTGCTCGGCAGATTACGGCGAAGGGGGGGGGGGGGAGAAGGAACATGAGTGATTAGACATTGTAACGAAGAGTTCACCATGCATGAGATTACTAGTATGTTGTAAGCAAGAAACTACCATGGTAACAGTTTCTGCAGGCACACAGACGATGTCGATGTCAACAGCCACGACCATTATATTGCCAATTGACTGTTTATTTTCATGTGAGCGTCCAGGTACAAGACACTGAGTCGTCGTCTGATCACGAACTCAATACTCTTCAATAACAATGCACGATTGATTGATCAGCTGTTAAAGTCAATTTGTCATGAACATTTTTGTCCACAATTGGCGATAATAGAAATGTTCGTATTCTTCACGTCGCATGAGACATGCTTGACGATAATGGTATGCCTGTACATGCATCCTCATACAGATTTTACTACGATACAATAGAGTTGGCAATATTCCAAGGCATAACAACATTTCAGCCTTAGTCTATTCCATTTGACAATATCCGAGTTCCATTTGATTAATTCCGAATATCCGATTGAAATTTTTCAAAAGTCTCTAATTTGAAGGGCCCATGCAATGTAATGTTATTCATTCAATCCTTGAAAACGCACCTTTGTGTCCCATTTAACCATATTTTCAAGTTTTGTTTTTCAAAGGTAGACTCGTGCCTCTTTGGTTTTTATGGTAATGCGAATTTCCATATTCATGATCAAAAGCGTGGTGTCACTTCCGGCAGAAAATGTTACAGTTATTTCAGCACCAAAAGTTGCCAAAATGTTGGATATTTTGCAGTCGTAAAATTTCTTCTCTGTGATGATTCGTTGTTGTGTCAGTACATGGCAGCAAGTGAGTAAACTTTTCTCACAGGTGTTTTCAATGAGCAAATTTTTGGGTTCACAATTTGAACAGAAAAGCCCTAAACTGATCAGTGTCTTCTTGAAATGACATCACAGCAACGGCACCCTCAGGTGTCCGGAAAAGCATAGACAATTTTAAGTGTTTAAAGAAGTGCACTTTAAAAAAAAAATTAAAAAAAAAATATGTCAAATAGTTTGTATACATTTAAGAGGAGTAGAATGTTGCACCAAATATGTTCCTAAGAAAAAGTCATTCAATGTGCCCTTCAAACAATTGTATTTTTGTTTAACTCGAGAAACAAAACTTTACTGTACGTGTGGCGTTAGATCAATTTTTACTACATTTAACTCAAATCATGAAAACCCTAAAATGAACCATCAGTAATGTTGGAGAACGAAAATGCATAAAGAGAAGGTGACTTTAAAAGCATACAAATCATCCGTCTCCGTTTCACCATGTGAGGTATATTTGAATATTTTAATAAGCTGGACCGGGAATTGCGTACTGCTCAAAATGAGGGCGCTCTTTATACTTTACAAACGTCAGAGCATAAGCGTAGATAGAACGTGATAGTGAAGAATGCTTGTTCAAAGAAAAGTTGGATTTCAATTTGAACCCAACTTCGGCAAGTTTGTTTTCATTTAAAGCAGCCGTCTTGTTTCAACATCACAGTATTTCTTTCATATAGTAGCATCCTCTTACAGCGTTTCTTAGATCACGGAGTAAACTTATTCCGGACACCGACTGTCGTTTCCAAACTTCTCCGTGGAAGAAACTCTCGAGTGTTATTGTTGCCTGACAGTTGTTTCTGTAACAGGAATCGGCCCTGTATTTGCTCTGAAACATATACCGGTCAGAAAAGAAGGGATGAAGTTGTTGGTGTAGAAACGGGACTAGGTGTAAGTCCGTGTAAACCATCCGGCCAGCGGGCATAGCGACCGGCTCTCCCCGGGCCGATGACCCCGAGCAGCCCCGCTGTGTCGAGACACCTTGCGCGCTGAAAACCCAGCCCACTGAATTCATTAACCAAAGGCAGAAGACGGAGTGGAAAAACAAGCTCAAGTCATCTTGTCTTGTGACGCACGAGTGATATCGGCCCGGCATGAAACAGCGTGCATATATCGACACCGACCTTACTCAAGCTTTTTGAACGGCGGCAGGACAATCCTATAAACATAGACAGACAAAACTTCCTCAAACCCGACCCAAAAAAAGTGTGAAGGGCTGAGGTTTACAGATCCCAAAACATTAGTCCCTAGTTGTTAGGTATGTTTGTGGCTCCCCTCTGGTCGATACCAGCTTGTCAGGAGGGGGAAGTAGACCCAATGTTTCCAACAGCTGATGTAGGCTAGCCGATCTTTGAATCTTTCATAACCCTCCGATACTGGCAGATTTATCGACGGGTCTGCCTGGCTCGGCTGCCGGCCTGAGCAAGTAGTGCTTGACCTCTCGAGACTTTTGACAAGACATCTAAATAATGGTCACCCCTACTTTATCAAAAAGGGGCTCTTTGGGGAGGAGGTGAGTGAGAGTATTTCAAGGTATGTTGTATACGGCTTGGTTTTGTCTAAGCTTAGTAAAGATGACGTCATCTCCACATGAGGATATCTGCTTTCTCTTTTAATAAATAAAACAACCAAAAACATGGATTTTAAGGTAATCAACCACATATGGCAATGCTCAAACAGTGAATGATAAGCTTTCAGGAAACGGGGGGGGGGGGTTGATATGAAAGGGGGGGGGTGAGTGAAGGCGTGCCGTATGTACGCTCTGCTAGGGGGTCAAGGGGCATGCCCACCCCGGAATTTATAAAATCTAGGATGCTTTTTCCCGCATTCTAAGGCAATCGAGAATTCATTTAGCAACTTTAGCATTCCATTTGGTGTTTTTGGACTCGATTCTACTAGTAGTCAGCTACGAGTAACATTACTAGTAACATTAGTCAGCGGCGCAGAACGGGAGGGGGGGGGGTCGTAACCCCCGTACCCCCCCCCCGACCCCGCTAGATCCGCTACTGTCACACGTCGTGCCGTGAGATTCGAAAAGTTGCTGTGCATGATTATTACAAACCTCGGTTTTATCGGCTTCAGCTTCAAGGCTTTCAGGTGTTTGATTTGAGGGACTATAACTGTTCCTGCATTGGGGGGGACATGAAGCATACAGGGATGAGCCAAGGCTAGAGACGAAGCCGCGATTTAGTAAACGGCCATGGTTTTCTCTTTTGATAGCTACTGTGTTGACTGCAACCACATACAATAGCCATAATGTGATTGTGTTGAGTACTATATCTCAGGCTATTGGAACTCTACAGTAGTCAAATTTCGTTATTCTCTAACCATGATGATAACATACATCTGCCTTATCGGTTTTAATCGGCATATGTACCTTAATAGCAAGACCATTATCGTCACCGTTTTCACGAAAAGCCACACATGTCAAAAATGATAATTTTTTCGATTTCGAGTTTTTTTTATCACTATTTCGCTTTAAAGGGAATATACATTATTTGCTTTTGCTGTAATTTTCAGAAATGGATGGAATTGGGGGGTTGGAAATATATAGCAAATATAGTTACACTGACTTTTTTGAGGTTTTGGGTTCGAAAATGCTATAAAAAAAACAAGAAAAACAATCATTTTCCTGTAGTCTGGTTCCCTGACTCCATTTAAGAAGAAACAGAGCAGTTTACATACATTGGGGAATTGTAAGGTCAGGGAACCAGTCTAGCTGGCTTGTACCCGTTCATAGGTGTGTAATCGATTGCAAACAAGTGCGATGGTCAACTGGGGCCAGTATTTGAAAAAAAAGCCAGTTTTTTCCAACGCTGATCGGCCGATCAGCGTTGGAAATTGATACAAAAATAGCACTTTTCTTGAAAATGACAGTATACCAGGTGCCATGATTTTACAGGATGCTTTACACTGTCATTCACTAACAGTCCAGCAAGGTATTTCAAAATGATTTGGTAGTTTTATTTTTTGATGTTTGCAAATGTTGTATTTTCCCTTTAAAACATCGTACTTAACCATTTTGACATGCTTCTGTAAGTAAAACATCATTACTTTCTTTATGATGCATGGGCAGGCATCTCAATGAGTGCATTTTGCGTTTTCACGAAGAGACACGAACATAGTAGCCCCTTGAACGCTTACAAAACGTATTGGACGGAAATGCGTAATAGTAGGTCAAGTGAGATTTTCGTTTTCACGAAGAGCCGCACATCTTTACAGTTGCGCGCAAGTAATACGCGTGCTCCTTCCCTATGGAAAAAAACACGTTGAACAGAAAGGGCCTAAATGTAGAAAACGTGGGTTTTCGTTTTCACGAAGGGACACAAATCTTTACTAATTTTATTTTGGCTACTAACTGTTGTGCTGATTCTAATTACTGGGTTTACATAAAAGTTCACCTTTCAAAGAATCGTGTGGATGTTTTCTTACTGCACAAATTTGTTGCAAAGTAGTAGTTTTGGCGGTTTTAAAATAGGAGGAACTTCTCTTGCGATTATCTGGAAAACTTTTTTTTCTTCAAATCCACATGGCTCTTCGTGAAAACGGCGACGAATTGTGGCCTTTATTTTGGCTTCTAGGTAACTAGTATCTTCCTTTTCCCGTATCTGATGGCCACACCAATGACGTCCAAGATACAACAACTTTCATATCTACCTCAGTCGGATGCTCTTTGCGTATCATCTTTGGCCATCGCCACCAAAGTCTAACTAAACCTTCCCTGACTCTGAACTCCACCACAGTGGCCAATGGGCTCACGGTCATGACCGTACGGACGAGACAGGTTTTCTATCGTCTTTCTTGTTTTTACCTATCACTTGCCACTGCGATCGTGCTGTGTTGTGGCCTTGACTAGTCGCCGTAGGGGACCGGGGCTATCCAGTGTTAGGGATTAAAGCGATCGGGACATGTATAATCGCGTAGAGCGCTTGATATAATTGGCGTCGATTGGCGTGAGGGCACTTTTGGTACAGGTACAAAACCAGTCAGCCCCAAGTCTTACGATTCATTATAACAATGAATGTCCGCTGTCTGTATCTATTACTTTCAGCCTTACATTGACAGCATTTCTGTGCAGAAATGTCATCATTTTTACAGGCATCTTCAGGGTATCTCCCAAAACAATGTAGCAGTCAAATAACATATTTTTCGGAGAAAACTAAATCTGCTTTTATTGTGTGTAAAAAAAATACCATAAGATGAGAGAGTGTTTCTTTACCCTAAACAGGGTTTTTGTTCTGTTTGATTTGGATCTTTTGTATAAAAGTGACGACAAAGCTTGTAAAGACTGTCAAAATCTGTTTGGGCCGCTTGTCAGATAATCTGGTATCTATGAAAGTCATTCACACACCTTAAGGGTGCAGACCAGTAAATCGGTCCGAAATTGCCTGCGCCGGCCAAATCACGATTTGCATGCCCTCAAAATCTTCGGTATTTGAGCATGCTGTGGGCCATGAACTTGAGGGTTTGTTAAAAATATGGATGGAAACCGTGCACAGGACTTGGAGCTTGCAGTTCTGTGTAATTTTCATGTAATTTGGACCCTAAAAGCGCTCTACTTTGCAATGGAGTGTAGGCATCGTTTTTCAAAATGGCGATGGGCTTCAGGACTATTTTCAGGGGTGATCGTCTTCAGATGGAAATTTCTCCTAAAAGTCATCAGTTGACCCCCCGTAAATTGAACAGAAATTGAAAGATGATGAAATAAGCTTTAATTTGATGTGTGTCTCGAATACCTTGGAGAGTTGTGAGTATTTTTCCCGAATTTTTGAAGTGGGAGCATTTACCATTGGTGTCTATGGAAGTTTATTTACTGTTGTCAAAATGTTTGCGGAGTGGTTTTTTTTCAGGGGGGCGGAACCTGGGGGGCGGGGGAAGCGTTTAAAAAGGGGTCACCAATGGCGGTTCCGCAACAAATGCGCGCAAAATCTGAATAGGGCCGATGGACCGTCCTCCGATCACACTAATTTCGAGCGAACAAGGGGGGGGGGGGTAATTTGGGGTCGGAAGGAGCAAAAACTCAATTCACGCCCGTTGGGGGCGCCCTACAGTAAGGTAGCCGCAAACAGAGGGCTTGTTTTCAGGCCAGAAATCGCAGTCAGAGATTTTTCTCGCAATTTTTGATGAAATATGAGTCATCCATCCTTCCTCGTGCCGTACAAGTGGTTTGGAGAAATTTTTCAAAACCTCGCTTCTCTATAGGGTGCAGACCAGTAAATCGGTCCGAAATTGCCTGCGCCGGCCAAATCACGATTTGCATGCCCTCAAAATCTTCGGTATTTGAGCATGCTGTGGGCCATGAACTTGAGGGTTTGTTAAAAATATGGATGGAAACCGTGCACAGGACTTGGAGCTTGCAGTTCTGTGTAATTTTCATGTAATTTGGACCCTAAAAGCGCTCTACTTTGCAATGGAGTGTAGGCATCGTTTTTCAAAATGGCGATGGGCTTCAGGACTATTTTCAGGGGTGATCGTCTTCAGATGGAAATTTCTCCTAAAAGTCATCAGTTGACCCCCCGTAAATTGAACAGAAATTGAAAGATGATGAAATAAGCTTTAATTTGATGTGTGTCTCGAATACCTTGGAGAGTTGTGAGTATTTTTCCCGAATTTTTGAAGTGGGAGCATTTACCATTGGGGTCTATGGAAGTTTATTTACTGTTGTCAAAATGTTTGCGGAGTGGTTTTTTTTCAGGGGGGCGGAACCTGGGGGGGGGGCAGCGTTTCAAAAGGGGTCACCAATGGCGGTTCCGCAACAAATGCGCGCAAAATCTGAATAGGGCCGATGGACCGTCCTCCGATCACAGCAATTTCGAGCGAACAAAGGGGGGGGGGTAATTAATTGGGGGCGCCCAACAGTAAGGTAGCCGCAAACAGAGGGCTTGTTTTCAGGCCAGAAATCGCAGTCAGAGATTTTTTTTCTCGCAATTTTTTGATGAAATATGAGTCATCCATCCTTCCTCGTGCCGTACAAGTGGTTTGGAGAAATTTTTCAAAACCTCGCTTCTCTATAGGGTGCAGACCAGTAAATCGGTCCGAAATTGCCTGCGCCGGCCAAATCACGATTTGCATGCCCTCAAAATCTTCGGTATTTGAGCATGCTGTGGGCCATGAACTTGAGGGTTTGTTAAAAATATGGATGGAAACCGTGCACAGGACTTGGAGCTTGCAGTTCTGTGTAATTTTCATGTAATTTGGACCCTAAAAGCGCTCTACTTTGCAATGGAGTGTAGGCATCGTTTTTCAAAATGGCGATGGGCTTCAGGACTATTTTCAGGGGTGATCGTCTTCAGATGGAAATTTCTCCTAAAAGTCATCAGTTGACCCCCCGTAAATTGAACAGAAATTGAAAGATGATGAAATAAGCTTTAATTTGATGTGTGTCTCGAATACCTTGGAGAGTTGTGAGTATTTTTCCCGAATTTTTGAAGTGGGAGCATTTACCATTGGGGTCTATGGAAGTTTATTTACTGGTCTGCTACCTTAATGGTATGTGCATGCCTTTCCTTAGATACTAGATAGGCCTACATGTCATCTGAAAAGTGGCCCAACTTGGAATTCAAGTCCTTTCATTTAATTAGCTGTATCTCTGGACTGGGATGTCCAAATGAAATGACATGGGACATAAAAGACCATTGTGTAGAGTATATTTACTGTACTTTCAGACTCCATAGGAAAGTTTGGCCAAAAAAAGAGTGCTAGGCCTATAGTATGTTTTAAATTTATGGATTGACTTCGACATTTTTATTGACACACGCTGAAGGAACATTTGCGTTTACCCAAAAGTAACCCACTGAGTTGTTATCAAAAGCTTACTGGGATTACAGACCGTACTGGTACTAAACACCCCATGAAACTATTCCGTCTGGCTTGCTGTCATTTAGAAGAAATCAAGAAATGTAGGTGATTTTCACAAATTAGTCTTTTGACGGATTTTTGGAAATAAAGAGTACTTTCCATGTATATGTATAGATGAAATCGTGTTTCGTGATCAAAAGTTTTTTGTTCTTTCAATCTTGAGTGGTGTTATTACTGGAAACGAACCAAAAGCATTATCAGCAAATGGTCCCATACAGGGTGGATAAAAAACAAAACAAAACCGAGATATTATTGCTAATTGGAGCAGAAGTATGGCACATGTGAATCAAAGGGAGATATCCTCTGTTAGGGTTGAATCTCCTCTTTAAAATGACACCCTGGTCATGTCATTTCATTCACGATTGACTGATCAGTGACCAACTTTATGAAAGGGTCTATTTAGAGACTTGCGCCACTTTTCATGGAGAAATCTCTCTCTTTTTTCACCTGCCTTGATTGGCAACCATAGCCTTTCACTCTGTCACAAATGACACAACAAAAACCACAATTGAAAAGTGACGAAGTCTCTAAATAGACCCTTTCATGAAATTGGTCACTGCTCAGTCAATCGTGAATGTAAGGACATGATCAGGGTGTCATTTTAAAGAGGAGATTCAACCCTAACAGAGGATATCTCCCTTTGATTCACATGTGCCCTACTTCTGTTCCAATTAGCAATAATATCTCGGTTTCGTTTTTTTATCCACCCTATATATGCCTTTAAACAAAGATGTTGACGTAAAATCGTTGCTAGTGAGCTACAACATCGCGAGCAATTATATATTAGGTCTGTAAAGCGCAAAACCAAACGTTCAAATGTGCACCTCTCTTACGAAGAATTCCAAGCGCTGCTTTATTTTAATTTAAACCCCGACAAACCCGGTGGTCCAATGTTTAAGATGTTTGTGTTTGCAGACAAACATGTCGTAGGTTCGATTCCCACCCGAGTATAAAAGCCTTTGGTTTTGTTTCTGAAAAGCTGTTGGATAGCTTAAAAGTGGCGGACTTGTCCACATTTTACGTTGATGTTAGGCGAAGCCATTAATGTTAACCTTACACACACAAAATCCAAACACCAGTCGTTTCATTGTAATCCCTCAAAATAGGGATTGCACTTTTAACCCGATTTCCACAATTTTAATGTTGAGATCATTCAGTGACAAATTCTTAATAGATAGAAAGATCTTAAACATGTTGAATTTCATATCTTGCCTTGGTTACCTTTATACTTTTTGTCAATTCTAGGTGTTTTCTAACCATGGAGCAAGGAACGCCAAATGTATGTGAAAACTATACCTTGAGTTCTCGTGAGTCATTTGATGTTGGTGTGTTAAACATATGATTATCTGATTGACTGATTGATTGATATGTATCAATAGTTATGACTATGTTCAGGTGCAGGGGCTTGGCTCGGTGTTCTTTGCCAACTGTTTTGTGTATTGTACTTTTTTTAAGTGTGAAGGTTTCAGACAATGAATTGGATCATTTCGGGTGTCGGAGAAAACAGAATCGTGTCTAGAATGTTTTGAAGAACGTTTAAAAAGTAGTGAAGTAGTTTGCACTCGCAGCTGGAAAACTCTGCCCCAGCGAACGTGATTTTTATCAGTCCGAGTGCAGCAAGGAAGCGTAGTCCTCTTTCATCCCATCAAGTCGCTCTCAATGTAAACTAACTCCGGAAAACCCCCAAACACCTCGTCCCCAGCCACACCGCGGCAAAAATAATAGCGATTTAGGTCAATTTACCGTCGGAGATGGCAGCCTGCACCACAGTCCATTACACCCCGTGAAATGGCCGGTCTGCACGGCCTAGAGCGGAACTGCCCTACGTGGTGCCGCTGTTAATCTTCCTCGGAGTCGCTGCCCAAACTCCGTTGGTTTTTTTTTCTTAACTCGCCGTTGGCGCTAATCCATGCAAGTTCTTGAGGAGGGTTCCGCGGATCGATGGCGACCATTTGCGGTGCACAGCCTTGCATTTGACGCTCCCGTGTTTCCCTACCTCACGTCTCTAGTCAAACCCTTCAATTTGACTTATTTTTTATACTTCGTTTACGGCCTTTAAAAAAAAATATATTTTCAGTGTTTTTGATTACTAATTCTTAGTACATTTTATTGTATGAATTCGACACGTTCAAGAAAACAAACATTTTATACAGTGGTAATAAACTGTCTTTCCTTGTTTGACGCTATTGACTGTCTAATTCGAGATGGGTCAATTTTTTTACACATGTTTGTGTGCAAAAGAAAACTATTATGTGGTATGTTGGACAAAAAAAGCGAGAAAAAGTCTAACAAAGTAATCATGAAATCAATCCTATACTTAATCTTATTGTACAAAATCGGACCCATACCAAAAGGTAACACATGTGTACAACATTTGCAAACACATCAAAAAAACAAAACTACCCAAATATTATGAAATACCTTACTTGACTGTAAGTGAACAATAATAGTCTTATTACTGAAAATCGGACTTT
Organism: Patiria pectinifera; assembly: GCA_029964075.1. Taxonomy (NCBI): domain Eukaryota; kingdom Metazoa; phylum Echinodermata; class Asteroidea; order Valvatida; family Asterinidae; genus Patiria; species Patiria pectinifera. Next base: position 4,105,754 of record CM057140.1, on the reverse strand, counting down.
TGTATCAATTTCAAACGATGGTTATCGTTGGGAGTGATTTATTTTCCAAATACTGCCCCCAGTTTAACAACTTAGTTAGTCCACATTTTGTTTTTAATCGGTTACACATCCGTTGAAGGGATGCAAACCAGTTAGTCTGGTTCCCAGACCCGACAATTCCCTGACGTCTATAAATGGCTCCGTGTTGTCTGGAGCAGGGTCAGAGAACCAAACTACAAGAATAACATTTGTTCTTGGTTTTTCCAGCATCTGTAAACACTCAACTTTAAACAGGTCAGTGTAACAATATTTCCAATAAAATACAAACTCCTAAAAACCATCCAGAAAGCAAAAGTCAATGTCGTATGCCGATATTACATTCAAGCATTTTCAATAACACTACATTGAGACTATGTTGTCAAGGTGTTTTTATGGGCTGAAATCTATTTCGATTTTCTGGGAGATAAATATTATAAAACCACTCCAGACTCCCAGCTTTCTTTTCACTTTAACAGGAGATATCCCGACACAGCGGGGATCGTCAGACAATACAAGCCCATCCCGTCAGATCGAAGTGCCGTCAATAAAGTTTGAGGCACGGCGCGCACTGCGCAGCCACGGACGCACAGGTCCCGGAAGGACAGGCTAATTGAAAGAGAATCATACAGTACCCGGGCACTGGCATTGATCATCCGTCCTGAGTTTGTTTGCCTTCGAAATCTGTCTTTTAAACCTCTTCAGACTCGCGGCCGGGATACCTAATCTCCGCGCGAAGAGGGAGCGGCGGTAAGGATCTTCAGTGCGCCGGCCGCGCGCGGGGAATGTTTAATGCAGAGGCCCCGGCGAGAGGGGCTCCTCTCGCCCACTCGGGGCTGGCTCAGGTGTCGAAAGACGATCGCCCGGGCCGTGGTGCCTTGCCAAACCAAGATGCTTTTAGCTGGGGAAACTTGTTTTCTCAAGAAAGAAACAATGATGACAAGTGGGCAATGAGAGATGAAGATGTGATTTCTTTACGCGCTGGGCGACGGAATCTTGTTGGTTAGTGAGTGACAGACAGAGTGGCCATCTTCAAGCCAAGATACATAGTTGCAGCATCGTGATTGACACGTGAAGTGCCGGGCAACTTCCCAATGAATTCATTTACTGAAACTGAAACATCTTCTACAGAAAACAAGGGAGAAAAAGTCGACGAGGAGGAAGCTTGAATATAACCCGCAAAGATAACTTCGCAGATAAAACAAACATTGACGTGTATTTACAGTGCAAAGACAAACTAAAAATTCTACTTGAAGCAAAACATATATATTCTTATCTGAGTGTAGTACACATTTAGCTTGATGCGAAAAAAATAGATGCATCATATGACGTATCTTGATTTCGAATCAAATTCCATCGAACTACAAAATAGCCAACGGTCTAGCAGACTAATCTTACTCAAGTCCGTTCCAAATTTCACAATGGGCGTAGATTCGGGGACGATCACTGAAGTAATTCTGAAATTGTCCAGATATTTTGAAATTCGCAAAGGAAGATTGGACCCTATCTGACCCTAGATGGCGCTTTAAGTTGGCTGTGTTCATGCCTATATAATTATATACACTGATGGTTTGCAGTGCTTTCTTTAAGTTAAATTTAAATAAAGGAATTGTCTATACCTGCAGTGGGATGGAGTCCAGTCTGTGGGAGTGCGCTGCGTGAGTCATTGGGCAAGACACTTTATCGTTGTTGTCTTTCCATTGTCACGCAGGAGTACATGTTGACCTGTTGAGGCAAAGACAGCCATTGTATTTGAATTAGCCTCGTGAGCCAAAATGGCAGCATGGAGCTGAATACTTTCAAGGGAGCTGTGAAGGTCTAAGAAATATTTGATTTGCCCGATAACAAGTGGTAACCATTGATATGGGAACGCACACCTCGGCGGTCATAAGCTGTGCGTGCCTATCAATACAATTTATACTGTCATGTTTTATAACATTTTTGTCAAATTTCATTATTTATTTATTTATTATTATATTCCTGGTACTGTAACCAAGGAATCCTCAAAATCTTCCCAGGCATTTAAGGCTCGCAAGCCTGTGAAGAAGCCTGCAGAGAGAAGACAGTGAGAAGAAAATACAGTTTTAGAGGTGGGAGGAAAACTCTAGAGGAACATCCTGGGGGGAAACCCACCGAATCAGGTAGGGACTGAAAACCCAGTCCACAAGTGGACCAGGGCAGGAATCGAACCCGGACCATAGAGGTGGAAGGCGAAAAAAAGAAACCATCTCGGCAACAAAACAGAACGAAAGGAAATCCAAATACGTTTACAAATTGTCAAAAAGTCCAGATCACATCGGGATAAATCTCAACAAAAGTACAACTAAAAAAAAAATAAGGATTTGTGGTATTATTTTTAAAGAACCAAAATACAAGCTCCTTCGTGAATACAAAATAGGTATTAAAACAAAAGACATTTCCATGCTGCACTCTTTCTACTCTCAATTTATAAATCAGCGCACGTTTGACGCTTCAATCATTCGGGAACACCGATCAGTCACCACATTTTTATCAATTTTTCTCGTCAGGGGGAGGGGAAACAGAGTCAATCCATGACCCACCAAAAGGCGACCTCAAGACATATCCCTCCAGTTTATACCATCGGCCCACAGAAGAGTAGAGTTACGGGGAGTGCGAGGTGGTCCCATCGATTGAAGGGAGCGGGCCAGACCGGGTGCGTGGCCGGGGGGAAACCCGATCCAGCCCCCCATGAGCGGTCCTAATGCACCCGCTGCAAGAACTCAGGAAACACCGTGACGGTCCTGCATCGTGATTTGTTTTATTTTGATCCATAAAAAAAGACAGAAACGGGGGAAGAAAGAGGTTTTATAAGACATATGAAGGGACACAGAGACAAAGATCATAAAGGATTGAGGGCAACGGCTGGTGTCACCTGCAGGCTAACAATAGCCTAGGGGAGAAGGCTAATGGGGGTGATACACACCGCAGGAAATTGAGGTCCAAGTGTCATTGTGGACATCGCAGATTGATAAAAATGAAGAAAAACAAAGCTTTAGGCTTTCTTTCTTCCACGACGTTGAAAATTATTGTTCTTTTAGTATTTATACAAATATAAACACATTGGTTTTACTTTTTTTTGTTAACATTGAAAACTTTACATAAATTCAAATTTAGTATTGTCCGTTAAAGACAATGCCAAGCACGCTACCGCTGTTACTGCACGGAGGCCCTATTCAATGGCCGCTTTGATAGCGTGCTCGATATGGACTACAGGCACAGGCACAGTCACAGCCACAGTCACAGCCACAGTCGCTTTTCTGATCACGTCCACTGGCACAATCACAGTCAAAGCGACGGTTACAGCCACAGTAAAAGTAATACACACAGCCACTGTCACAGCCCACAACCAGGCTTATCACGTCCGCGGTCACAATCGCAGTCACAGCGACTGTCACATCCACAGTCATAGACGCAGCCGCAGTCACATTCACAACCGTATTTCTAATCACAGCCACGGTCACAGTCACAGTCACAGTCAAAGCGCCGGTCACAGCCACAATGAAAGTAATGACACGCAGTCGCAGCCACAAACACATATCTAATCACGTCCGCGGTGACAATCGCAGTCAGAGCAACTGTCACAGCCACAGCGACAGACCTAGACACAGCCGCAGTCATAGCCACAACCGCATTCCTCATCACAGCCACGGTCAATATCACAGTCAAAGCGACGGTCACAGCCACAGCCACAGTCACATCCGCTGTGGCTTTGGCATCCACAGTCACATTCACAAAGCGACTGTCACAGCAGCAACACAGCACTGAGCCACAATAACAGGCACAGCCACTAAGCTGCAGACATAATCGAGACATTGCCTCCAGCAGTATGACATTGAAATGAATGATTTATGGGCCCAATGAGCAGAGATTATAATGATGTAGGCCGCTCGCTCTCTGTGTCAATTATACATGTATTCATATTGAACTCTTTTTGTGTGTGTGGTAACCTTGATAGATGTTCGTCGCGACCTGTCAAGAGCAAAGAGAGCTGATGTATCTATGAATTAAATTATTGCAACGCAGAATAACCATTTTATTCTACGGTCTCCCCTGTAACATTTTGTGGCCTATCCCGGTGGCATGACAGGCTTTCCATAGGCCCAAACACTCCTTTAAAACGGTCCAACCTCTCAGTATTCACGCAGCTAGTGAAAGCATGCCCCAGAGCCAAATATAATTAGCGGAGAGATGACAAGCAATAATTGTCGGTTGATCTAGGCGGGGATGGGGAGCAACGGGGTCCCCCTATTCACCTGCCGAGGAAAGCCGGTCCAGAGATCGGTTGTAATCCCTCCCTCATCCCACGTGTTGCCCGCTAGCTACCTTTCCCTCGGACCGCGCGCTCGCTTAGCCGCTCCTTATAGATTCTTTCCCCCTTTCTTCGGTTTTGTAAAAAAAAGGAGTGAATTACCCACTGCTTTTATCGAGCTCCGGATGGTTTTTAATCCGCCATTATCCCTGCGGCTGGAAACGGTTGCTATAGTGACGGCATCAGTCAAGATATACCGCGGTCGCCACTAATCCATATTTCTTTTTCCTTTACAGATAAATTTAGCACTGGTGCGATATTAAATGATATTTCTTGGAAACAAATATTTGAAGTATTTGTTTTTCATCGCCGGTATTAGATTACAATAATTGTATAATTAGATTTTTATATTAATGGGTTAAATGTGAGGCAACTGTGGGTGTTCTGGTCTGCGAAATTAAAGTTGGTGGTTTTGGGCTTTGCTTTTCGCCTTAAAATAAAGAAACTATCATTTCCATGTATAAATTACAGTCATTTGATTCACAACTTCTCACTGATTTTTGTTCAACAGTAGAGACTGACCTTGACTTGCCAAATTTGGTTTTCAAAATTTAAAAACAAAGAGGAAACTTCACTCAAAACATGAGGTCTTCATGTGAGTAAGTTGGCGTTGAGTCTGGAACCTCCAACACACTTTGATGTTTTCGACTTTAATTCTGGTCCAGCCGGTGTACAACTCAACCTTGTTACTCTTTCGACTAAGTGGTAAGTTCTCGAGTGTTATTCCGCCCAATTGCATTTCGAGATCTTTGCGAGGTTTCCAAAAAAAAATGCTTTGCAAACAACCCATTTACCCAGCCAAAAAAGAAGGGGGCATTTATTTTGGGCCATTCTCTCTCCCCCCCTAAGTAAAAAGATCTCCTGTTCAAAATGCCCCATTCGCCACCAGCACGTGCTGATCTTAAGTTTTGTCTCATAACTTCGCCTGAGGTGAAAACGGCCATAAAAACCATTGCTCGGAGTTGTTTTCCCCCCTTCTGCCTTCTTTTTTTCCCCTGGCCTGGACAATCTTAACCACTCTCAAGACGCAAGCGGCAGTCTCTGTTTCCGGCCCTGCGTCTCCCCCTCTCCCGTGTTCCTATCTCTTTCGATCGCTGCACCTTCGCTAGACCCCTAGCAGTTCATGCGAACACTCGACCTATAAAACCCTTGGACTCGGGGAAAACACGGGCGAGCCGTCGGCAGAGAGGAGCTTTCTCGACTCTCTCTCTGTCTCTCTCCTCGTGCCAGCTCGCTAACTCGCCCGCCACGCCGAGCCGAAAGAGCCAGCCTCGCGTGGAGTCTTTAATTGATTCTGCCACAAGTACTGCCAAAATGGATTTTTGCAAGACGTGCTCAAATCAATTTCCAGATCTCGCTCACTTAACGGCGATACGAAGAACTACTCGGCGTGCGGGTATCAAGTGTAGCGCTGGCGCTCTCTCTGTCCTCTCTCACTCCGTCTTGGCTCACTCTTACCTCTCTGAGGCTCTCTCTCCCCCTGTCTTCACTGAGAGAAGTCAGAGCCCCGTAGATAACGGCAGTACGCCCTCCAAGTACCTGCCGTGGCCGTAACACGAGGCCACCGGTATGGGAACTACAGATGAAACACAACCCGCCACAAAGTGAAATCTGTCACGCTAGCGTGAAGTCAGAGAAAAGAGAGAAGGCTTGCAAAAAGAGTAGGGGCAAAAGCGCTGGAGTGCAGAGCTGGCGAAAGGAAAGAGAAAGAAAAGAGGGGAGTTTGTGTCAGATGAGGAGTAGGGAGAGAGTTCATGTGAAGGGGTATATGGTAATGGGGTTTAGACGTACGTAATGACCGTGAATAAACTCGATATGCGCTAGGCAATCTCGCGGTATCAGCGCGGTGTCGATGCTTGTCTGGACCGCGTAGAGTCACCGCGTAGGCTGGCTGTAGACTCCGTTTCCCCACCCTTAACTAATTGTGTTTTGTCTAGGCGTCTACTTGGGGTTGCCGCTATGTTGTGGTGTCTTTAGAAACAACTGATTGTTTACCCCAAGGTTGCGGAATTTATACCAAGTTTCGGTGTCATGGAAGAATCAATCCAAGCGGCTATACATTCCCAGTTTATTGAAACACAAGCCCGAAGCCTGTCGACGCCAATTCTGCTGTTTTGGAAATGATTACAACTTGAAACCAGTCTACCAAATATGAAACCAGTTCAGCTCAGTTTAAACTTTCCGAATCATAAATACTAGCACTTCCTAAACAGAAGCCGAGGCTGGACAACTTGTATTAGGAAAAGTCCTAAGTTGTTACCGGATCGTACGAGATGGATTTTCAGGCCATTTTGTCCACCTGTTAGTTTTTCATAATGAAGGAGAACGAATGTATTTTGGTCCTCAGTTATTATATCACTAGTTTTGACACCTTTACGTCTGACGATAAGAGTGTATGTAAAAACGTTGACAGGTCCGATTTTTTTTTTGGCATATATAGTACAAAGGAAAACTGATTCATGTATTTTTTTTATGTTGAACGCAGAAATTGAACGGAGCAGATTTTGAACCCGCGACCTCCGGATTACCCTTCCAGTGCTCTGACAACAGAGCTATTTATCCCTATGGTTCTCCATGGTGTCAATGTCTTTGTTTAAGGGGCAATAGTCAGAAGACATAAACTAGCACCCCTTGAACAAAGACGATGACAAACTGGGGAACCGCCAACATTGGGCTGGATAGTAGGTAGACCACCGGAACGGCAATCCGGGGCTCGCAGGTTCAAACCCCCCTCCAGTCAATTTCTTTGTTCAACTTTATTTTTAGTTTTTTGCAAGATTTGTAAAATGGTCTAACCCCAAAAGAAGCTCTGCCGAATGGCGACTCATTTCATTTCGCACGATGTTTAGTCAAAAACAATTTAAAAAGTAAAAGGAATCATAACCAAGCCCAACTGCAACAAGTCCTTGCCCTAAATCATAAGCATCCAGGCCTCTAGACCCCAAAATCAGTCGATTATAGCAGCTGTATAGCGTCTGGGCTGGGATTATAAACTCCTCTACCTCCCAAGAATATTTCAGTTGTCATTACTCAAACATTGTTCCTTCGTCGATTCATAATCTGCCGTCCCTCGAGAGCAGTGCGCATAATCACCCATGTCATAAAAGTTTAATCTAACTTTGGCGCGGGATCGCCTGTATGATATGTATGTGTGTGGACTGGCATGGCCAAACTACGCTCACTTAAGTTTTTTATTGGGCAGAGAAGATAGCAGGAAGTGTATACAGCTGCTCAAAGAGGGGTTGCTTGGGACTTTAAAATGCCGCATTACAACAAGTGTGTGTGTGTCTGGCCTTCAAACGATTATGTAGTAGCTTCGAATAGCGCGGCACGAAATGAGACTAGCTGCGCGATACGACGACACTTTTTGGTCATTCTTAGTTCACACGTGAAGTTTCCGTTGACGGCACGGTACAGATAGGGGACCTAGGGTTACGGACTAATAAATAGACTGCCATAGACCTCAGTGCTAATAACTCTCCAAGATGTTTGGCACACACATCAAATGAAAGCTTATTTCATCATCTTTCATTTTTTGTTCTATTATCCAATGACTTTTGGGAGAAATTCCATCCAAAGATGATCACCCCTCAAAGCAGTCCTGAAGCCCGTCGCCATTGAATGGACGCCTACGCTCTATTACGAAAATAAATCAATTTTAGGACCTAATTTCAGCAAAATTTCACTCATATACGAGCTCGCAGTCCTCTGCACGGCTTCCATCCATCTTTTTAACAAATCCATAAGTTCACGGCCCTCAAAATGCTCTAATACCGGAGAATTGAGGTCATGCAAATCGTGATTTGGCCGGCGTGGGCAATTTTGGGCCTATCGACAGGTCTGCACCCTAGAAGCAAAATTTTGCAATTTTCCCCCGGATCACATTTAATGCAAGAAAAGGTATCCATAACTCAAATTACATCCAGAAATTGAACAACAACAAAAAATGTTAGGTCAGTAACAGGCCTGATTATGTTTCAACTTGTTCGCCTTTCTTGCCTTCCTGTTCAATATAAAGTTTACATGTTTGCCCCCTTTCCCGCCGTGAAATTGCAGTCACAATTTCCATGTTAGTACGCTTGAACTATGTTTCTTCTCAGTGCCGTAGCCGGGGGGCACCCCTAACTAATTCTCAGTGCCCACCAGCCCCCCCCCCCTCACAAACGGACCAGAAATGTGCCCTTCGCCAGAAAAGACTCATTGTTAGAAAGAGCGCTCTCACTGTAACTGCTTCATCGAGGAGTCCACCACATCTCAGTGACACATCTCAGTGACACATCTTTGCTCTTGGAATAACCTTCTCTAATTGTTTTCTTCAAAATGACAGCGTGCCAGGAGGAATCATTTCACGGGGAGTTTAGTGTCATCACTATCTTCAAACCAATTAAATTGTTTAACAATAATTTGGTCGGTTAATACTTTTCGGATAGCTGCCAATGGTCGACGCTACCATTGAATTATCGGTTTAGTAACTTAACACTATAGCGATGCGATGGTGTCAACTGTGTATGCACCATATAACCGTATGTGGAACCATAATATAAGCTAACCCCCAAATTCGTCCTTTCTGAAAATTACAACAAAGCAAATGTTGTATACTATCTAAATTCGTAGGGACGCTTATCAGAAAACATTGCTGAGAAAATAATGGGCCGAGAACCCGTCACGAACAATATCTTTTGAGGTTGTGGCTGGTAAACCTGTTTAAGTTAAGTAAATAGAAGTGCATAGAAGTGCTATAACAGTGAACCTTTGGTGTTGTCCAGAGAAGAGTGGATGTTACCTCGAGATGGTAAGACATCGATTTCGGAGTTTTGTCTTTTCTTTCAGTATGACATTTGGCAAGAGTTTGAGAGTTACAGACGGGGCATCAAGCGCTATGGCAAGATCGGGACGCCGTGCAAGACTCCAATGGAAAACCGAGACCCATGCCAGAAATAACACGACAACAAGTACTAATTACTAGCGGCTCCGGTTACATCAGATGAAACAATACCAAAGTGACATCAAGAAGATGTAGGGGGAGAGAGAGAGAACCCGGCCGGGAACGGGGGGGGGGGGAGTAGAGAGAAGGTGAAATAAATGTACGGAGGAGAGAGCACCGGTGGAAATTGGGTGTGAAATGCCGAAAGCCCTTAGGATGCGAGGCGATGTAACGCGAGACCCGCAGGCCTGCGCTATTTTCCTAGGAATCGGATGTGTTAAAGATAGAGGGCAGGGTGGTATCGTGTTGCACCGGGTGCCGGCGAGAATACACGCCCGCGCTTTGGGGACGGGACTCGAGAAAGGAATAGGTGAAAATTGGGTTTTAATTTTGATGTGTTTACGAGAAAGGAATTCCAAAGGCTTGTTACTGATAGTCATACAACCTGCCAAATATTATTATTGGATGGGATATAATGTTAGCGTACGGAGTGTCATTTTTATCTTATCTACATCTCCATCTACGACGGTTCTCATCAAAGCCAGCGGCAGCATCCGGATCCTGTAATGCTGTTAGATTTCCTTCAAAAGGCATTGATTATAAATACCAGAAGAGCTGGGTTTTAACTTGCGTTTCACTTGTCACTCTGTTTTCATTTAAACTTTGTTTCTAGCTCTTTTCTCTCTAGTGATGATTCGTTACTAATTCGCGAAAAAATAATAATAAAATAAATAAAAGATGTCCAATGAAAACTTTTTTTGTTTTTTTCTTTTTTCTCGAATTCAGGAAGACATTAATTAGTTTTTTTTTTACCTTTCCAAGAGATGTGTTTTTGTTTTCTTTTCCCACCCAGACCTAAAATAGTATAAGTAAACAATCCAAAACATGAGGACTTCAGTCGCTATGGCTATGGCTATGGCTCCTTAACCCTAACGGGGCCGGGTTATTTGACCCATCTCAGCCGGGGGCCCCTAAGACCCCTAAGATCTCATTTGAAAGTGAAAAAAAATTTGAAACTCACATGCAGCATAACTCACCCTGCCCTAATACCCAAGAAATTTCATCATATATATATCGGTCAATTTGGAATTATTGCTTATTAATTATTACTTATGTACGAATGAATGTTCTGCTCTGAGGTGTACGACTTGTATTAGAAATCAATTTTCGGCGCGTAGGAAATAAAGTCGCTACTACCGCGGCCCAAGTCCGATTTTTTTTTTTTTTTTTTTTGAGAGATGCGATGTCGAAAGGAAGGCTAAAAGTCAAAACAGACCGCGCAAAAAAAAAAAATAGGCTGTCGCGGAAAATGTTGAGGGGGGATTCCGCCCCGGCCCCTTTAGGGTTAAATCGTAGTCAGGCTACCAGTGAAATGACCACGGGTTGCATAGCTGATAATGTTATTCAAGTTGCAATAAAGCCTGAAAGTTCACCGCTGGTGGCGCGCTTCCGGGACCCTTGAATAGGAAAATTAATGTGCAAAAATTCTAAAATTTGGACTATTTCTTGGCACATTGATTTCTTAAGAAAATCATCTCTTGAAAAGGGGCATTTAGGCCTAATTTCTTAAAATTATTACTAGAAAGAGAAATGCAGTACCAAAAACTGACCTCTCACTTCCGAAAATGGGTTTATATCTTGTACTTCGTGTTGTTAGTTTTAACGTGCATTACGTGTTTTAACGTTCATTGTAATTATTGCGTCCATGCACCTTCTCAAAATAACCCTTTCCTTTCCAATTTGCTCGTAGGCCTATTAATATGAAATGTGACACAGCATTGCAGCATTTTTACTCCGAAAAAAGGCGTGTTTTCGTAACTCACGCCGTGACGAATTGATTATGTTGATATGTTTTTACCCCTGACACCCAAAAACAAACGCTGATGTAAAGCACAGGCAGGCACCAGACTTTTCCTCATTTGCATACGTATCGAACAATGTTGGATATGCAAATGATCTAGCAGGTAGTGGTGGGAGCGTACTGCTCGACAACATGGGAACGAGGTTTGGTAGCCACGCAATCGGACACGGCCGAATTTTAACAGTTCAAACTGTCCACAAAAGAATGTTAAAACATTGTGAATACGAAAGACCGCCCTCTAGCGGTCGCCTTCCGCACCCGTGTGGTACTTTTCGAACTGCAACTTTTCTAATCGCTTGGTAAGATTTGAAAACAGATACATGTTTTATCCACCCCTACTTGGTTAACGCTCAACTTTAAAGTGATAGGATTTGCTGATCGAAGAAATACAAAGAAGATTATCGTGTAAAAGCTGCTTCCGGCCTGCAAATCGACTCTTATAGCAAGAGTTGGTCTTCCACAGCTTCCACGCGAAGCCAATAATTCATTCCCCTTAACTGTGGCGACTGTGTGCAACCTAAGACAAACGCCACCAAAATATCCATGAAGAAAACCAGAATATTGAATTATTCAAAATCGGGTGATATATCGGGCTGCAGCCATTAAGTGAATTATTCAGAGCGGAGTGTTAGGTGCGCGTGTGTTTGTGTGGATGGGAGAGCTAGAGGAACATTGGGAAGGGGTTAGGGGGAAGGTGGTTTAACGGGGAGACAGGTGTACGGGCAGGTTGACGAGCGGACGGGGTAGGGAGCCATCGATCCACGGCCCAATCCCCCATCTCTGTTCAAACATCAGGACCGAGCTAGCTTCTGCCCACATCTGGAGCAGACTTTACCGATACCCTGCCAATCAGGGCCCGTTAACACCTCTCTGGGATCGATACCGGCTCATCGATTGGCCGTGCGGAGTGCTTCTGCCCTCACTGCGGTAAGAGAAAGAGAAGGAGACAAAAAAAGACAACTAGGAGAGAAAAAAAAAAACAAGGAAAAGGCGGTCCGGGACAAAATCTGGACAAGAGCGATAGGTAGACGGTGGTCATTAAGATGCAACTAGGAGGAGGCAAGAAGAGCCGAGAGGGGACACACACAAAATGAGAAGATCGAAGAGTGAAAAAAAAAAGTTGTCACGTTTTGTGTACACAAGCCGATGGGTATAATAGCCCCGGGCAAATTGCGTTATCCCTGGCTGACCTTCTGAGTCAACATGAGGAGACCTGGGGGAGCGCTGCCGTTAAAAGCAAACTCACTCGGCCGCAAATACCTTTTCCTATTGGAATCCGCGTAAATTCGACGCGTTTTATTTTTTCATTCAAGTTGAAAAATAATTGAATATTCATGCGCCCAATACATTGAAAAGTATGGGCATTGAAAAAAATCAATGTTTTGACCCCCCAAAAATAATTTAAATGTTTTTGACGTCATCTTTCTTCTCTATTGGCTCATCGGTCTGAAAAGACGGGAATACGTTTCATGGTCCCTGAGGTATCTTGTGCGAACTTTTTTGCCAAAAATTGACTTTTAAACAAATTAATACTAGGGAGTACCAATCAACATTCAAACAACCATACTTTGAAGATTTGGAGGGAAAATATAATTTGTTTGGTCATAAGATGAATTTTTTTGCCCTTTTTGGGGGCACCACATTTTTGACGCCATATTTCTTTTGGGTTAGCCCAACCGTCCAAAAATGGAGTAGAAATATGCGTTTACGGTTCCTGAAGCATATTTGCACAAAGTTTTAAGAAATGTCATTGTTCGGGGCAAAAATTGATAAAATTGCAAGGAGTTAACCTTACATTTTTCATCAATTTTGGCCCAAAATTGAGTTTTCTCCAAACACTAAAGTGCCTTTGGATGCAAGAGGAGCATCAATCAATATTCAAACACCCATAAATTTGAAGATTTGGGGAACAAAATGTTGTGATTAAAAATTAATGTTTTGACTGTGTTTCCACCAAATTTTCGACGCTATATTTCTTTTGCCAAAAATTCACTTTCACCCCAAACAACACATAATTTTGAAGATTTTGGTTTAAAATATATCCTTTTTTTTTAAATAAACGTTAATAAATTGATTATTTTCCCACCACAGTTGATCGCTATATTTCTGAAGGCCAATCCGTCCAAATATCGAATGTTAATGTGTTAAAGGAACGAAAGCATTTACATGAACGAAATTCAAAGGTAATTGTACGTTGAACATTATTTGATGCTAGTTTCTCAACTTCAGCCTTCGAAACATCTTGCCAAGTTGTATTTTAACTTTCCTCGACCTTTCCAAAAGTACTCCCGGATTCCTGCGAAGTACCCTGCCCCTTCATGAAATGAATTCCTTCCATCTAACACCCAAATGCTTCTCCTGTTTCCTCCTCCTCATTGTTTATACCCCTCTCCGATTTTCCGACAAACAAAGGCAAAACGACCCCTCATCTCTGGCCAGAACTTTATCCCTCGTCCAGCTAGCTACTACGCGGACATACCTGAAATTAGAGGCAATAAGACGGGGGCGATCGGTTACTTCGCCGGTACGCGACCCGCTGTCTCAATGCTCAACTCGCGAAGAGTACAAGAACCTCGTGGTTATGGCCCACGGTGTCTCAAGTTAAAAACAACGGTTTACTTATGACGTGAGAATCGGGCTCCCCGGCCGCTCCGTCCCCCGGGTCGTCTGGGGGAGAAGATTCGCCGATGATCGCTTCGGAAAGACAAGATCGGGGGATGGGTTGTGGAAAGGTGTCCGAGTGAGAAGAAATCACAAAGCGAAGAGTCCCAGCGTTGCTCATGGGTGATCGAGTTTCAGCGCGGTAGAGTGTGGTCACATATTAAACCAACTCTTCTCGGATGATTATTTTGTCTCGGTATTATGAGATCAATTTGATTATGAATCATCATCTTCTGTTATGCAAGCGGAGTTTTTCCTTTGTTTGTAGGAATTCTGGCAGTTAAAAATGACAGGCTTTTTTGTTGTAACAAACCGAAGATTAATGAATATGTGATCGAGTAGTTTTGAATAAATTTGGCCAAAAAAAAAAAAGACTTTCCTCAAACGTCGCAGAAAGTACTCTTGATGGAAGGGGATTATCATTCCATATTGAGACAGCTATAAATTCAAAAATTAGGGTAGAAATAATCAGGGTTTTTTTTAACTTTAATAATTTTTTCTCCTAAACGCTTACAAGCGATTTTCGTTGAAAAATGACCAATGTCTTTCACTTAAAACTCTCGAACAACATAACCAATCATGTTCATACGTTGTAATCAGATAAACCATTAATTGATAAGCATTTTGTCGTGTACGTGAACTCGCTTGACCTTTAACTCCTGGCCAACCGGAAGGTCAAAGTTAGGTGAAGTTTAACAATAGACAAGCCTCAAAATCAAAACGAACCGAATTTCTTCCATACAAAAAACGGGATTATGATAAAACCTGGTATGAATTAGAACCCGCCGTCCGAGGATGTTGAGAAAAAAATCTGACGTCATCATGACGTCATCAGGTATCAAATTACAAGCAATATAAGGGCCAAATTTGAGAAACTAGTATCAGCTATACCTTTGGAGCTAAATATAGTATCGTGTTCGTTTTTGCGAACTTATTCTTATTCCCGAGCACAGAACTGCTTGACCTTCACTTCCCGTGTGCAATAAAAAATGTATTGAGTAAATGACTAGTGTATTTTTCGCACTGAACACATTGGGTTGTTCGGACTTTAATATTTCAATTTTTTGACCATTTCTCTTGACATTCAACAGATTTGTGTAATTAGATCATGTCAAATCACCAGATGTTATTTCAGTTCGATACACTGGGTATTTCTAGAGTTATCGTCTGGAAAAGGAGTAGGGCCTACGTTGTTTTTTGTTCCATGAAAGTTGACTTTCGTTTGGACAGTTTATTTCCGCACTGAACGCACTGGGTTGTTTGGACTATATTATTTCAATTGTTTGACCATTTCTAGCTCTTGACATTTCAACAGATTTGTGTTATTAGATCATGTCAAATCACCAGATGTTATTTCAGTTTAATTAATCATGTATTTTTAGAGTTATTGTCTGGGTTGTTCAGACTTTATTATTTCAATTGTTTGAACATTTCTCGTAACATTCAACTAATTTTTGTAAATAGATGTCAAATCACCAGATGTTTATTTCAGTTCGATACACCGGGTCTTTCGAGAGTTAGCGCCTGGAAAACCAGTACTTGTATGTTGTTTTAGTTCCATGAAAGTTGACTTAATTCGTTCTGATTTTTTTCGCACTGAACACACTGGGTTGTTCGGACTATATTATTTTAATTGGTTGACTATTTTTCTTGACATTCAACAGATATGTGTTATTAGATCTTGTCAAATTACCAGATGTTATTTCAGTTTAATTAATGTATTTCTAGAGTTATTGTCTGGAAAAAGAGTACATGTATGTTGTTTTTGTTCCATGAAAGTTGACTTTATTCGTTCTGACTTGTGTATTTTTCGCACTGAAAACATTGGGTTGTTTGAACTATATTATTTCAATTGTTTGAAAATTTCTCTTGACATTCAACAGATTTGTGTTATTAGATCATGTCAAATAACCAGATGATATTTCAGTTCGATACACCGGGTATTTCTAAAGTTATCGTCTGGAAAACGAGTATGTTGTTTTTTGTTCCATGAAAGTTGACTTTCGTTTAGACAGTTTATTTTTCGCACTGAACACATTGGGTTGTTTGAACTATATTATTTCAATTGGTTGACAATTTCTCTTGGCATTCCACAGATTTGTGTAAATAGATCATGTCACCAGGTGTTATTTCAGTTTAATACATCAGGTTTTTCTATAGTTATCGTCTAGAAAACTAGTACGTGTATGTTGTTTTTGTTCCATGAAAGTTGACTTAATTCGTTCTGACTAGTGTATTTATCACACTGAATACACTGGGAGGTTCGGACTATATTATTGTTAATTGTTTGACCAGTTCTCTTGACATTCAAGAGATATGTGTGTTAGTGGATCATGTCAAATCACCAGATATTATTTCAGTTCAATACATCAGCTTTTTCCAGAGTTATCGTCTGGAAAAAGAGTACATGTTTGTTGTTTTTGTTCCATGAAAGTTGACTTAATTCGTTCTGACTAGAGTATTTTTCGCACTGAAAACATTGGGTTGTTCGGACTTTATTTTTCAATTTTTTGACCATTTCTCTTGACATTCAACAGATTTGTGTTATTATATCATGTCAAATCACCAGATGTTATTTCAGTTTAATTAATCATGTATTTCTAGAGTTAGTGTCTGGAAAACGAGTACATGTATGGACTTTTTGTTTCATTGAAGTTGACTTTATTCGTCCAGACTATAGTGTATTTTTCAGACTGAACACACTGGGTTGTTTGGACTATAATATTTCAATGAGCCTCTGTACTAATGACGCCACACTTTGTTTACGTGTGTGCTTTCCTATGGTGCTCAGTGGACCGTGCCCCCTTCCCCCTGGCTCCATAGGAAAGTGCACATGTAAACAAAGTATGACGTAATTAGTACAGAGGCTTATTGTTTGACACATTTGTGTTGATAGATCATGTCAAATAACCAGATGTTGTTTCAGTTCGATACATCAAGTATTTCGAGAGTTCTCGACTGGAAAACGAGTTTGTTGTTTATCTTCCATGAAAATTGACTTAATTTAGTTCAGATTATTGTATTCATCGCACTGAACACACTGGGTTGTTCGGACTTTATTATTTAATTGTTTGACTATTTCTAGCTCTTGACATTCAACAGATTTGTGTTATTCTATCACGCCAAATCACTAGATGTTATTTTAGTTTAATACGTCAGGTATTTCTAGAGTTATCATCTAGAAAACGAGTATGTATGTTGTTTTTGTTCCATTGAAATTGACTTTATTCGTTCTGACTAGTGTATTTTTCGCACTGAGCACACTGGGTTGTTCGGACTATATTATTTTAATTGTTCAAACATTTCTCTTGTCATTCAACAGATTCGTGTTATTTAGATCATGTCAAATTACCAGATATTATTTCAGTTAAATTAATCTTGTATTTTTAGAGTTATTGGCTCGAAAAAGAGTACATGTATGTTGTTTTTGTTCCATAAAAGTTGACTTAATTCGTTCTGACTTGTGTATTTTTTCGAAATGAACACACTGGGTTTAGGCATCTTTCCAGAAGTTTGGAGCAATTTCATTTTTTTGGCCAAATTCAAAAAAAAATTGCAAGGGCTTAGCTTCAAATTTGGCCAAAAAAATGACTTTTGTTCAAACTTCGCACAAACGACTCTAGTAGGAAGGGGAATATCATTCAATACTGAAACAGCTATAATTTCGACGATTTTGGGCAAAAACAATCATTTTTGAAGAAAACATTAATAATTTTGGCTGATTTTGCTCAAAAATATAAGACCTATAATTTCTTTTCAAAGCCGATTTTCTCCAGAAATCCAGTTGGAATGCGTTCTTGGGCCCCTTAGCCATCTTTCCAGAAAGTTTTTCGCAATTTCATTTTTTGGCCAAAATTGAAAAAAAATTGCTAGGGTTAAGCCTTACATTTTTGATCACATTTGGCCAAAAAAATACTTTTCCCTCAAACGTCGCAGAATTGACTTTAGTAGGAAGGGGTATATCATTCAATACCGAAACAGCTATAATTTCGAAGATTTGGGCAAAAACAATCGTTGTTGAAGAAAACATGAATAATTTTGACTGATTTTGCCCCAAAATATAGACCTATAATTTCTTTTCAAAGCCGATTTTCTCCAGAAATCCAGTTGGAATGCGTTCTAGGGCCCCTTAGGCATCTTTCCAGAAAGTTTGGAGCAATTTCATTTTTTGGCCAAAATTGAAAAAATTGCAAGGGGTTAGCCTTACATTTTTGATCAAATTTGGCCCAAAAATGACTTTTCTTCAAACTTCGCAGAAATGACTCTAGTAGAAAGGGGTATATCATTCAATACCGAAACGGCTATAATTTCGAAGATTTGGGCAAAAACAATCATTTTTGAAGAAAACATTAATAATTTTGACTGATTTTGCCCCAAAATATAGACCTATAATTTATTTTCAAAGTTGATTTTCTCCAGAAGTCCAGTTGGAATGCGTTCTAGGGCCCTCAGGCATCTTTCCAGAAAGTTTGGAGCAATTTCATTTTTTGGCTAAAATTGAAAAAATTGCAAGGGGTTAGCCTTACATTTTTGATCAAATTTGGCCAAAAAATGACTTTTCTTCAAACTTCGCAGAAATGACTCTTGTAGGAAGGGGAATATCATTCAATACCAAAACAGCTATAATTTCGAGGATTTGGGCAAAAATAATCGTTTTTGAAGAAAACATGAATAAGTTTGACTGATTCTGCCCCAAAATATAGACCTATTATTTCTTTTCAAAGCTGATTTTTTTTCCCCAGAAATTCAGTTGGAATGCGTTCTAGGGCCCCTTAGGCATCTTTCCAGAAAGTTTTTCGCAATTTCATTTTTTGGCCAAAATTGAAAAAAAATTGCAAGCGTTAAGCCTTACATTTTTGATCAAATTTGGCCAAAAAATTACTTTTCCCTCAAACTTCGCAGAAAAGACACTAGTAGGAAGGGAAATATCACTCAATACTGAAACAGCTACAATTTCGAAGATTTGGGCAAAAACAATCGTTGTTGAAAAAACATTAAGAATTTTGACTGATTTTGTACCAAAATATAGACCTATAATTTCTTTTTCAAAGCCGATTTTCTCCAGAAATCCAGTTATAATGCGTTCTAGGGCACCTTATGCATCTTTCGAGAAAGTTTGGAGCAATTTCATTTTTGGCCAAAATTGAAAAAAATTGCAAGGGGTTAGCCTTACATTTTTGATCAAATTTGGCCCAAAAATGACTTTTCTTCAAATTTCGCAGAATTGACTCCAGTAGGAATGGGTGTATCATTCAATACCGAAACGGCTTTAAATATCGAAGATTTGGGCAAAAACAATCATTTTTGAAGAAAACATTAATAGTTTTGACTGATTCTGCCCCAAAATATAGACCTTTAATTTCTTTTCAAAGCTGATTTTTTTTCCAGAAATTCAGTTGGAATGCGTTCTAGGGCCCCTTAGGCATCTTTCAAGAAAGTTTGAAGCAATTTCATTTTTGGCCAAAATTGAAAAAAGTGCAAGGGGTTAGCCTTACATTTTCGATGAAATCTGGCCAAAAAATGACTTTTCTTCAAACTTCGCAGAATTGACTCTAGTAGGAAGGGGAATATCATTCAATACCGAAACAGCTATAGTTTAGAAGATTTAGGCAAAAACAATCGTTTTTTTTGAAGAAAACATTAATATTTTTGACAGATTTTGCTCCAAAATATAGACCTATAATTTCTTTCCAAAGCCGATTTTCTCCAGAAATTCAGTTGGAATTCGTTCTAGGGCCCCTTACCGAAACAGCTATGATTTCGATGATTTGGGCAAAAACAGTCGTTTTTGAAGAAAACATCAACAATTTTGACTGATTTTGCCCCAAAATATAGACCTATAATTTCTTTTGAAAAGCCGATTTCCTCCAGAAATCCAGTTGGAATGCGTTCTAGGGCCCCTTAGGCATCTTTAAAGAAAGTTTGGAGCAATTTAATTTTTGGGCTAAAATTGAAAAAATTGCAAGGGTCATCAAATTTGGCCAAAAAATGACTTTTCTTCAAACTTCGCAGAAATGACTCTTGTAGGAAGGGGAATATCATTCAATATAGAACCAGCTATAATTTCGGGGATTTGGGCAAAAACAATCATTTTTGATGAAAACATTAATAATTTTGACTGATTTTGCCCCAAGATATAGACCTATAATTTCTTTTCAAAGCTGATTTTTTTTCCCCCAGAAATTCAGTTGAAATGCGTTCTAGGGCCCCTTAGGCATCTTTCCAGAAAGTTTGGAGCAATTTAAATTTTTTGGCAAAAATTGAACAAATTGCAAGGGGTTAGCCTTACATTTTTGATCAAATTGGCCCAAAAATGACTTTTCTTCAAACGTCGCAGAATTGACTTTAGTAGGAAGGGGTATATCATTCAATACCGAAACGGCTATAATTTCGAAGATTTGGGCAAAAACAATCGTTGTTGAAGAAAACATTAATAATTTTGACTGATTTTGCCCCCAAATATAAATCTATAATTTCTTTTCAAAGCTTATTTTTTTTTCTCAGAAATTCAGTTGGAATGCGTTCTAGGGCCACTTAGGCATCTTTCAAGAAAGTTTGGAGCAATTTAATTTTTGGCCAAAATTGAAAAAAGTGCAAGGGGTTAGCCTTACATTTTCGATGAAATTTGGCCAAAAAATGACTTTTCTTCAAACTTCGCAGAAATGACTCTAGTAGGAAGGGGAATATCATTCAATACAGCAACAGCTATAATTTCGAAGATTTGGGCAAAAACAATCATTTTTGAAGAAAACATTAATAATTTTGACTGATTTTGCCCCAAAATATAGACCTATAGGGCCGAATTTCTTTTCTAAGCCGATTTTCCCCAGAAATCCAGATAGAATGCGATCTAGGGGTTAGGCATCTTTCCAGAAAGTTTGGAGCAATTTAATTTTTTAGCCAAAATTGAAAAAAAATCAAGAGGTTAATAGCCTTACATTTTGATCAAATTTGGCCAAATAATGACTTTTCTCCAAACTTCGCAGAAATAAATTATTTATTTCTGCGAAGTTTGGAGAAAAGTCATTATTGATTGTTTTTGCCCAAATCTTATAGCTGTTTTGTTCCTGAATGATATTCCCCTTCCTACTAAATTATTTAGTAGGAAGGGGAATATCATTCAGGAACAAAACAGCTACAATTTCGAAGATTTGGGCAAAAACAATCATTTTTGAAGCAAACATTAATAATTTTGACTGATTTTGTTCCAAAAATATAGACCTATAATTTCTTTTCAAAACCAATTTTCTCCAGAAATCCAGTTGGAATGCAGTCTAAGGCCCCTTAGGCATCTTTCCAGAAAGTTTGGAGCAATTTCATTTGTTTGCCAAAATTGAAAAAAAATTGCAAGGGGTTAGCCTTACTTTTTCGATCAAATTTGGCCAAAAATTGACTTTTCTTTAAAATTCACAGAAATTACTCTTGTAGGAAGGGGAATATCATTCAATACCGAAACAGCTATAGATTTGCGCAAAAACAATCGTTTTGGAAGAAAACATTAATAATTTTGACTGATTCTGCCCCAAAATATAGACCTATTATTTCTTTTCAAAGCTGATTTTTTTTCCCCAGAAATTCAGTTGGAATGCGTTCTAGGGCCCCCTTAGGCATCTTTCCAGAGAGTTTGGAGCAATTTCATTTTTTTTGCTAAAATTGAAAAAATTGCAAGGGGTTAGCCTTACATTTTTGATCAAATTTGGCCCAAAAAAACTGTGTTTCAAACTTCGCAGAAATGACTCTAGTAGTAAGGAGAATATCACGTAATACTGAAACAGCTATAATTTCGAAGATTCGATCAAAAACAATCATTTTTTGAAGAAAACATTAATAATTCTGACTGATTTTGCCCCAAAATATAGACCTATAATTTATTTTCAAAGCGGACTTTCTCCAGAAATCCAGTTGGAATGCGTTCTAGGGCCCCCTTAGGCATCTTTCCAGAGAGTTTGGAGCAACTTCATTTTTTGGCTAAAATTGAAAAAAGTTGCAAGGGGTTAGCCTTACATTTTTGATCAAATTTGGCCAAAAAAATACTTTTCTCCAAACTTCGCAAATATGAATTAAGTAGGAAGGGGAATATCATTCAATACTGAAACAGCTATAATTTCAAAGATTTGGGCAAAAACAATCAGTCTTGCAAAAAATTGATGCATTATTTCTTTTCAAAGGCAAGTTTCTCCAGAAATCGACTTGGGTCTCTCAGGCATCTTTCCAGCAATTTTTGAGCAATATCATTTGTCGGCCAGACTTTACATTTGTTATCGAATTTGGCCAAAAAAATGCATCGATGTATGCACAATCATACTGCGACACTCCCACTTCCAATTTTTTTGTTGGCACCTGTTCTGTGTGGAGTCAAGTTCAAGCTCTATTGTTGCAATTTCCAACTCTCGTCATCACTATGGCAACTTCTATCCAGACAGCCGCGAAAATGTTTACTTGGAACAAAGAACTATTGGGACCGCACGTATAGCAAGCTTTTTTTCAATTCACAAATTGAGAGATTAAAAAATTGTTGGGTTTTTGTAGAATGGTGACTTGGCCTCGGTC
This sequence comes from Patiria pectinifera, assembly GCA_029964075.1. Lineage (NCBI taxonomy): Eukaryota > Metazoa > Echinodermata > Asteroidea > Valvatida > Asterinidae > Patiria > Patiria pectinifera. The sequence continues at coordinate 4,083,413 of CM057140.1, read as the reverse complement.
ACATGCGGATTTTTTGACGTAATGCCATTAGTCCGAGGACGAAGCAGGCCAAGCGTGCAACTCCGCTTGCTCTGGGCAGGCGAAGAACGCGCGCGGCCCCGCTAAATAGTCTCGGTGTGCCTTGTTAAAAATCACGGAGCTGGAAAACAGACATAAAAACAGCCGATCCGCCTCGAGCTAATATCGGGCAATACATACACGATGGAACACTGCTCAACCAACACACGCGCTATTATGCTCGTTAGAAGATTTAGAGTTGCTGAACAAACATGAATAATTCATTAGGTCTAATGATTGCTTCCTATAGTTTTTGATAAAATCATCACAACTACAGATCAGGCCAATAACCAATACGGTTTCATGCACGATGTGGGTACAGTGGGCGTTCATAATTATTTTTATTTGGGAAATTCAATATGCTTGAAGTCAAACATGATATCGCCGAGGATAACTTGAAAATAGGACAAGGATAAAACCACGACAGAAAGTTGTTCAAAAAACCGAAAGGTTAGAAGAAAAAAAGTCCCAAAATGTTCAGATTCTTTCAAAAAATGACATGAGGAAATTATAGTTAGAACATTGAAAACAGTATACATGTATTCAGTTTATCCTGTCAGAATTTGATTCGAATTGACCGTTTCTGGTCTAAAGTGAATTGAGAAAAAAAGGCTTCAAAATTTTGCCAGACAATTTGGATCTTGCAGAACTAAATACTACCGATCTTCAGAGTGCATAAGTTGTGAGAAGAGATCATCAGAGGGAAATGCACCTAGATTTCAAAAAAAAAAGTCTTCCATTTTACGGACGCATATAATACAACAAAGTGTGCCTCTTTTGTGGCCAATTAGCATTATATGTATTCCTCCGGTTACACCGATCCTCCCTCCCCCGGGCCAATGGCCTGTCTTGCCCGCCGGCGCCATCGCCACAACTCCGGGCCAACTTGCCGAAATGCTATACCCGAGGCGGCCGTGTGGTGCCCTGCGGGCTAACCCTACACCCCAACATTAAACCCCGAGTCATCCAACAAAAAACATCGCCCGCCTTGGAAACAAAGTAGGCCGCATCTATAACCCCCCTGAACCATTCTTATCGCTCGGCTGGACATAAAAAGCGCCGGCGGGGGTTTGTTAGTAAATAAAGAGAAAAGGAGACGAGTTTGCGTGTGTACGGGGACCGAGAGTAGTAGTCCGGGAATTGAGAGTAGCACCAGGTGCTTGGAGTGATCGTGACGGGGGGATTGAAGCGCGGGCACGGCAGAGCAAGCGGGTAATACGAGCCTAGAGAGCCGAGTCACTCGGACTTTTGGGCGTCCGTGGAAAACAAGGGACATGGGGATCGGTGGAGAGAAATAAAAACCCAACACCTCCAGAGAAACTCTCCACGTCTCTGGGGATGGCTGATAGCCTACAGTACAGTCAACTTTCTGGGTTTTTGACACCGATTCGTCGTGGGTTTTGGACCCTACAGGGAGCCACGCACGGGTAATTGTTTTGGGTAACGACAGTCCAGACAAAAATCCGTGTGTGTTGTGTTTTATAGAGGGACCTGCATGTGTCAGCTCTTTCTTTTGTCGCCGAAAAAAAATCCAAGGTCGCTGAGTTTTTATCGACGGGAAATTATTTCCAGTCTGCTTCGTGACGACGTTCATTGTATACACACAGAATGCCACATTATACACATTATAACACCTTTTTTAAAAGAAGCCCTTGAATTTATTGCCAAACGTTAGGAAGTCTCTGCCACCGTCACCTAATACAATACAGAATTACCCCCTCACCTCAGACGTTCCATAATTTCTCCACATTAAATAATTTCTAAGTTCACTGCACCGTGAATACCTAAACCACATTAGCGCGTGACCGCAACCAGCAAATCGCATTGACTGTACGAAAAATAAATATGCTTTGCGCTATCTTACAAGCCATTTCGTTGGATGAATGTTAAAACATGGATTTTAAGAACACAAGTTGTGATTGGTCAGGTAAAATAAGTGCTGCCGATTGGTCGGACCATTAAACTGTCAGCTTTTACGACCAATTATAAACACTCTGAGATGTCAACATCCTAGTTCAATTATGAATATATGAATGTGATTATAAGCAATGATATAAACAGAAAAAAACGCATATTTAAATATCTAGATAAAGGATAAATCTCTAGTATTAAAAATAAAAATCTTGCATACTGGTGGGTGTTCGATGCGTGAATGAAACGTAACACCAACTACATTTCATTCAATATAATCTCATAAATGTTAAATAATTAGTAAATCTGAAGTACAGTTGTCATTATGTATCCTCAGTAAATACAATGTTTAAAAAAGAAAAGACAATTATTAGCAAGTCAAATTTGCAACGTTGATGCCCAAAAAAATTGTCAGCTTCATTTAGAATATTTTACTAGAGTTAAGTTTCATTTCTTATTTTTTTTAGCAATCCAATTCAAAATAAAATAAAAATATCCAATAATTCCAGTGATTTTCAGAAAAAAAGGCCCCTTCCCTTTATTTAAAATAATGGTAGATTAGGCAAAATCTAAAAAATATTAACAAAATCCCAGTTTTTGTTACGTAATTGGAATTTGCACCCATGCCATGGTTAACTATTACAGATATTTCAGGAAAAATATTACTACAAGGCCAAAAAAAAAAAATACTCGGTCTCTGGTCAGACCAAAGTTCCAAGATTGATGCAGCGACGCGGCTTTTTTTTTTTTTTTTTTCAATCTTGGATTGTAGCTACAGACAAGGTGGGGTACTATTTTGCTTTTTTTGGTGTCCTCATGTACATTGGTGTCCTCCATAATTTGCCTTGGTGCCTTGGATCATTTGCCTTGGTGCAATTTCCCATTCCTTGGTGCTCTTTGGTAAAAAAAAATTGAGGTGCGGCAATAGAGGGCGCTGTTGGAGCTACCGCGGAACATTTTGGAAAAAAAAGGTTGACGCGCATGATTAAAATCGACGCGCACGCTGATCAGAGACTGACTATTATTTTTTTTTGGCCTGATACTACACTCTTAGAATTCCACACAGTTAAGACCAATTTGCTTATAATATTTTCATTTAAATCCCCCAATTAACCAGTTAGTATATCCAGCTCCAAAAAAAAATCATCACCCAAACGTTAATTGTAGTCTGACAAATGGAGCAAAAAAAAGTAAACCTTATAAAAATTTGGATTGAGAACATTGGCAGGTCAAATCAAAGACCACAAAACCCACCGTAGAAAATCGGCTCGACCTAGCCATGTTGTTTGCTTTTTTCAGAAGTTTGTAATACAAGCTATTGCAATATATTGAGATCAAGTGCTGGTCCCATTCACTGTGCACATAAAATGCCAATCGGACCAAGGCTTTATGTTTGCTAACCAGATTTTGTAGTAACCGAGTTTTAATTAACGATGCAGGCTGTACATATATTTGTGCTAAGCTTACTTCTCATTTAGTGGGTTAAAATTCCGGTTGTTGTTAATCCATTTTTTTTTTCTCAAACAAACCAATTCCGCTTTTACTACATTACCATTACCACCTATGGTCGAACTATCTGATGCAAACCGCCACTGCTATAAAAATTATCCTTGCAGATAGACACAATAGCGCCCTCTTGTGGCTAAAATGAGCCAACCACTGCCATTATTACCCCAGATGTATAAAAATGAGATGTCAATATACGAGATTTCAAGTCACTATGAGTTGACTAAACGAAAGTTGAATTCATGGTATTTTTTAAAACCATTTTAAGCACCATTGTTTGAAATTCATAGTGTTACTATTAAAGGATCATTTGTATTTGTCCCAAAAGTGACCTACCGAATTATTATCAAAAAGCTGACTTGGATTAAAGATCGTACTGGTACTAAACACCCCGTGAAATTACTCCGTCTGGCTTGCTGTCATTTTAGAAGAAATCAAGAAATGTAGGTTATTTCCAACGATCAGTCAACGGAAAGACTTTTGGAAATAAGAGTCCGTGCTTGAAAAGGATTGTGCATGGTTTTTAGTGTTTTCTCAAAAAGTGTAATATCCACTGAGCTGAAACTTCAACAGGTTAGGTTTGGAACATTTTGAGTGGTGTTAATATTGCAGTACTCCTGCGTCCAAGCCCTTCATGACAGTGTGTAAACACTCTGATGAAAAATATTCAATGCATTTAACTTTTCAGAGTGAAGGGACACAAAAATAGGAATTTCAAGAAGAAAAGTAGGAAAAATTAGGAAAGTCAAGAAAAAAGTAGGAAAAGTAGGAGGTAGAAAAAAAAAAGTAGGAATCCTGAAAGCCTGTAAAACTGAAGTGGTAAAAAATTATCAGCCTGGAAAGTTTGGATGTTTGTAAAGATCAAAACCAGGGTTAGACTGCATGAAGCCGTTAAAGAAAGCAATACTGCTTATCGAATTTGTATGCTAAGCATATATGAGCTGGGAACCAGTCACATGCCATATACATCCAACACAGTTTTACCTGGTAACCAGTTTTCGCTAAGAAAATAGTTCCTGTACTTAGCGGCTCCAAGAGAATGGCCCCTGATTGTTTCTTTAATCGTCCTGTTTGCCGACGTCGTGGAGAACCTCCAAGACTTCCTCTAGCGCCTCCCGCCTGGATTCCTCCAGGTCATGTGACCTATCATGTGACCTCTGCCACTGACTCTGGTACCTCTTGTCTTTCTGGAGGCGCTTGGCGGCCAGTTTTCGCAGAGCCTCGGCCTTTTTGTGGACGTACATCTCGTGGATGAGGGAGCGAATCTCAGGGTCCTGCAGGACCTGGTCGAACTGTCCTGTGTTGATGACGTCCTCCTGCAAAGAAATGGGATTGGATTTGTGATTTCACTTGCGATTGACTTGTGATTGATTTGTGATTTGACTTCTGGATTGACTTGTGATCGACTTGTGACTGACTTGCGATCGACTTGTGATTGACTTGTGATTGACTTGTGATCAACTTGTGATTGACCTGTGATCAACTTGTGATTGATATGTGATTATTGTTTTTGACTTGTGATTGGCTTGTGATTGACTTGTGAATAAATTGTGATTGATTTGTTATTGGCTCGTGATCGACTTGTGATTTGACTTTTAATAAAGTTGAATTTGAATTGAGATTTGAATTGAGATTGAATTGTGATTGCTTCCTAATTTCTTGAAATTGACTTGTGATTGACTTGTGATTGACTTGTGATCGACTTGTGATTGACTTGCGTTTGACTTGCGATCGACTTATGATTGACTTGCGATCGACTTGTGACTGACTTGCGATCGACTTGTGATTGACTTGCAATTAACTTGTGATTGACTTGTGATTGACTTGTGATTAATTTGTGATTGATTTGTGATTGACTTGTGATTGACTTGTGATCAACTTGTGATTGACTTGTGATTGGCTTGTGATTGACTTGTGACTGGCTTGTGAGTGACTTGTGATTGACTTGTGATTGATATGTGATTGCCTTGTGATTTTCTTGTGATTGACTTGTGATTGACTTGTGATTGATATGTGATTGGCTTGTGATTGACTTGTGATTGACTTGTGATTGACTTGTGATTGACTTGTGATTGACTTGTGATTGATATGTGATTGACTTGTGATTGACTTGTGATTGCTTATGACGAACTTGACTACCATTCTGACCATTAATGAAACTCCTGTTGTGACTCTATGATTGCTTACATCATGTTTATCCAGGTTGTGGGCGGTGTTAGGGGGCGGTTTCACCCCGTCAGCGAGATCATCTAAGTCAACGACAATCTCCTCATTAGCCTTCTGTTCGTCGTTGAAGATGTCCACCACATCCTCGCTGTCCAGTTTACCAGTGTGCTCGGTGCTGACGGCTGGGTTAGCATTTGGTTTGGAAAAACAAGCAGAGAATTTATTAAACTTGACTGAGTTCATCATAAATGTCATTTCTTTAAAGTCGCTGTAGCAGTGTTGTAGCTGAGTACTTATATCCAACCACAAAGTACTGCCGAATACCAAGCTATCAAGCAGTGTACATGTCATTACAAAGAAAAAATAGTCGTGGTTATATGTCATAACATACAGTAAACTCCGGCTAAACCGGCACTCTCGGGACCCGAGAATTTGTGACGACTTACGCGAATGCCAATATATATGCTATAAGTCGTCATTTTGCCGACTTACATGAATGGTCTTTTGCACACATGATTCATTGTACTAATTGGCTTCGATTTACCCTGGATTATCTCCTTAATGCTTGAGTTGAATCCAGCAAATTAATCCTCGAATTGTATCGTCACGTTTGGGGTATTGATAGTGGAGACCACGATTCATATGTACGTGCACAGTAACGAATTAAATGCGTGCGTGGTCCGGTATATACCACGCACGCATTGACTGCAGCACTAGTCATTCAATAAGACGACCCCCAAAATGAACAGAGCACATGCGTACAGCCTAGAGGGGGTACTGGTATTGATATGCTCACGATGCGTATGCGATGTATGCAGCAAAGATCCTATAGCGCCGCGTAGTGGTATGCAGTAGGACACCCTTTTTCGACACCGATGCATGCCGAAACCACTTTTCACTCAACACTTTGCCAACCGCAGTACAGGAAGTCGATGCCAATGCGTGATTTGTTGAATGCCGACTTACACAAGGGATTTTGTAATGCTTTTTATGGAAAGGGGACCAAGAGTAACACGGCGACTTGAGCGAGATGGCGACTTATAAAAGCCGACTTAGAAATAAAAAATTCAATGGAAATGCATTACGGACAATCAGGACTTTAGTCAGACGGCTGACTTGAGCGATTTGACGAGTTGTACGATGTCGGTTTAGCCGGAGTTTACTGTATTCAAAATTCCTGTGGAAGACAAGGTAATAACCATTCATATGAAGCACTCATATTTTTTCTCAATACTCTTTTTGCCACCAAAAAAGTGGTGAACTTGGGACCAGATCATGCTGACTCGCCCTGAAGAAAGATTGCAGATTGAGCTCAAGATTGATTTATTGAAAATTGTTAACAATATGAAATGCCTCACCGTGGGTGTTGGGACTCCTGTCGTCGTCTCCAGTCCCGTAGAGTATCAGCTGAACATCCTTCAGATCCACCACGTTGTCGTGCTGTCGGGGAATGTCCGGCCACTTTGGTTTGGCCTGGACGCCGGCCGGGGTAAAGTGATGCATCAACTCAAACACCCAGGTCCCCGTAGGGTTCTCCCCCCAGTTCCTGACGGACATGAACGGGAAATTCTTGACCTCGTCCGAGGAGTTGTCGTTACGCCGTCGGGAGAGGAGTTCCGAGGGGGTGCCAAACGGGGAGGAGAGTGTCAGGGAGACGTCGCCACGCCGCCGTGCCTGGAAGGTTACGCGGACCTTGACGTGTTCCAGTTTAGTGATCTGGGGACAGTCGACTCGGAGATTGACACTGTGAGCCATTCCTTGAAGGACGACCCTAGAAACGGTGGGGGAATAAGGGTAAAGTTATGTTTTAATCACCACTGGAAAGTATTGTAGTAGTGTTGTTAATCATGAGACTAATCACAAGTCAGTCATAAGTCAAATCACAAGTCCATCAAAGTCATTCATTAGTTAATCACAAGACAATCACAAGTCAATCACAAGTCCATCACATGTCAAATCACAAGTCAATCACATGTCAATCACATGTCAATCACATGTCAATCACAAGTCAATCACAAGTCAATCACAAGTCAATCACAAGTCAATCACATGTCAATCGCAAGTCCATCACAAGTCAATCACAAGTCAATCACAAGTCAATCACATGTCAATCGCAAGTCCATCACAAGTCAATCACAAGTCAAATCACAAGTCAATCACAAGTCAATCACAAGTCAAATCACAAGTCAGTCGTAAGTCAAATCACAAGTCAATCACAAGTCAATCACAAGTCAATCGTAAGTCAAATCACAAGTCAACCACAAGTCAATCACAAGTCAAATCACAAGTCAATCACAAGTCAATCACAAGTCAATCACAAGTCAAATCACATGTTAATCACAAGTCAATCACATGTCAAATCACATATCAATCACAAGTCAATCACAAGTCAAATCACAAGTCAATCACAAGTCAATCACAAGTCAAATCACAAGTCAATCAAAAGTCAATCACAAGTCAATCAAAAGTCAATCACAATTCAATCACAGGTCAACCACAAGTCAATCACAAGTGAAAATAGTCAAATCACAAGTCAAAAAGCAAGTCAGGTTATCAGTTACTGTTTGAATATTTGGGAACAAAGTTGCAAAGGGATTTTTTTCTTTTTAACATTTTATATTTAAATATTTAAACATGTAAATTTAAAACCAAATCCATATCCTGCACTGCATAAGCACCAACTGAATAAAATTAAAATTCAAATATATTTATAGGTCCATTTGTTCACAATACAAAGGTTGTTCTCTACACATTTTGTTGACATTCACTTACTTATTGATCTCATGTACCGGCTCCTCGCAAATCCTCTGCTCCCCGACGTTCTGCCACGTCAACGCCAACTCCACCATCTTCCCGGCATCCAGCATGCCAAAACCAAACATCTCGTTGACGTGGAAACCGGCGCCGTTGACGTGCCAACCGGACTCCACTGTATTGGGGATGTTCGCTCCGTTGACGACGACATGCTGGACATCTCGCCAAGTTAGGTTTGGACTGAACAAGCGTGGGACAGAAACCGATAAAGTTGATAAGTAACCATGATCAAGTTCAAGCACACAGTTAAGCTTACCATGGGCCCCTGCACAAGTACCCCCTCAATGTTAAAAAAGGGAGAGTTGGGGGGTGCCCCGGGAGAGCCATTCAAATGCATTGCTGACGAAGCGTGACGCTCACACCAAGATGCTATGGTTTGTGCGAATCCAGAATAAAATTGGTCACGTGTACTTCGTGCGAACCAGCACGCGAATGCAGTGTGTCCCATCCTTTGGGTCACTTAAAGTGGTCAAAAAGCGCCCTCTCTTGTTGTTACACAGAGCCCATAGTTTGACCGACTGTCCTGAGTGTCCTCGAACCTGGGAAGGGATGCATCGTTGGTTTTCAATAGCCTTATTTTGGTCATTAACAATGATTTTTCAATGATTTTGTTCAGCCATATTTCTTCGTGTTTTGCGAAACGCCCCTCTGGCCGAGATATGGTATGTGCCCAGCACGCCTAGTGCTATAATCTCTTTATATGAAGATTGGCGTACGCACAGTGCTGCACAATGTGGCACAGAATGCAGCGGCTCTCAGCAGTGTTTTACCAGCGGTTAAAAACCACCCACATGTTGGGCTTTTGACCAATAGGAATGTTCAAACTGTCCTAGGTGTTTATGAATTTCTATTAAAACCTTACCGGGATTCAGAAGGGAATATGGAATCTTCACATTTTTTATGTTTTATATTGTCCTGGCCACGTGGTAAACTCACCCGGGGCCATCTATCACCAGATCCTAGTATGGACCATAGTACGTCCTTTAGAGGGGGTGTCAGTCTTGTGATCCTACTGGAGGGGTTGGAATTGGCGGGAAAACCCTGTGTGCTTGTGCACATTTACATAGGCTTGTGTACAAATGCACTATAAACATTGGGATTAGTTCGATCACCCCTGTGACCAAAATGGAATGTCTAATGGGGTTATGTCTGTGGTTTTAACGGCTGTTTGGGGCCTGAGAGATACTCCAGACATGCCAGGGTGAATGGGCTGGTTGTGAGGGTCGGGTGGCTCAAATTACATGTGGTGAAGTTGACATTCCATACAATCACTGCATAGTAAATATTAAAGGGGCTCGCTCCAGCAAGAGTTTAATTAACACTTTGACTGCTGCGCCCGGATATACTCAACAACAATCTGTTGTTCAACAGAGGGCAGCACAACGTTTACTGCTATCCCGAGTATACTCGGTCATAGCACCTGCCGGGTGTAAAGCTATCCCGAATATATTCGGGCGCAGCAGTCAAAGTGTTAAAATGTTCGTTTTTTTTAGCTGAAATTCAGGTCCTGTATTCCAACTTTGATAACAGCTCTCCAACTTTTAACCGGAGTGAAAAAAAAGACGATATTGTCTGGCTTCGAACCCTACTCACTTTGCTTGCAGGACCAACGCCACGAGGCCGGCCCCTAGCGGTGCGGCACTAGACGTTCCGATGAAAGTATCGATACACTTGTCGTGAATGTCCGTTGTAATCTGCCAGAAAAGTGCAAAAAATTCGAAAAATTGAAAGTTAAAACCCATGCTTTTGTTAATAAATATACAACATTTGCTTTTGCTGTAAATTTCAGAAATAGATGAATTTGGGGATTAGAATTTTAGAGCAAATATTGTTACACTGACTTGTTTAAAGTTTTGTGTTCATAGATGTTGGAAAAACCAAGAAAACAACGCTGTTCTTGTAGTCTGGTTCCCTGAACCTACTTAAGACGGAATGGAGCAGTATATAGACATCGAGGAATCGTCAGGTCTGGGAACCAGACTACCTGGCTTGCACCCATTCACGGATGTGTAACCAATCGCAAACAAAATGTGGGCTAACTAAATTTGGTAAATTGGGGGCAGTATTTGAAAAAAAGTCAGTTTTTCCCAACCATGCATCGTTGGCCAACCATGGCAATGGTTGGCCAACGGTAGTTTTGTTTTTCAAAAAAAATAACAGCTGTTGACAGCTGTTACGTAGAATGTTGATGTATCATTTATCTTTTCATTAACCCTCCTAGCCTTCTGCACTTCACAACCCTTCGAGTTTTGGGGGGATAAAACACTTTTGCCCAAAGAGTTAGCACCCACACTTCAAATTCCTTTGAGGTAATCTTCTGTGGAGTATGGACTTCAAATCCCTGCACAATTTTTGTGTGTGGTAAAGGCTGCAGGCCAGTAAGTAGGCCCAAATTGCCTATGCGGCCAAACCACGATTTGCATGTGCTCAAATTCTGTGCTATAAGAGAATTTTGTGAGCCATGAACTTGAGGGTTTGTAAAAGAAAAACAGAAGGGAGGATGCCTTGCACAGGACTGTGAGCTTGTATTTCTGTGAGATGTGGAAGAAATTGGGGCCTAAAAGTTCTCCATTGTTCAATAGAGTGCAGGCATCATTTTTCAAAATGGCCATGAGCTATAGGACCATTTTTATCTCTGGCTAGAAATTTCCTTCAAAAGTGATGGGATTACCCCCGCAAATTGAACAGAAAATGAAAGACGAAATAAGCTTTAATATGATGGATCACAAAATTCTCTTGTATCAGAGAATTTGAGCACATGCAGGATCATCAGAGAATTTGAGCCCCTTTTTTGCAAAAAACAATCGTTGTGGAGTGCTGTGGCCTCGTGGTTAAGGGCACTGGATTCGTGGTCTGTGGGTAAAGCTGCGGGTTGTGGGTTCGAGTCCAGCCGGGGTCATGGTGCGTGTGCCCTTGAGCAAGGCACTTTGTCACTCATTGCTTCTCTCCACCCAGGAGTAAATGGGTACCTGTGAGGGCAGAGATGGTTATTGTGATTGAATAACTTTGCTTGCGCCTAACAGGCAGCATCAAACTGTATACTCCCCAGGGAGCTGAGATGGTATTTGGAATGTTTAATTGGCCCAATGATCAGGGGTAATAATAATACTATAAGCGCTGTGATTTAGTTTACTAATAAGAGCGTTCTTAAATGCCGATTATTATTATTATTATTATTACTATATGATGGGTGTATCAAACCCCTTGGAGAGTTATGAGGATTTTTGGAAGTGGGGCATTTATCATTGGGGTTTACTGCAGTTTACTTGCTGGTCTGTAACCTTAAGCTCAGGGCAAGCAGGCAGATTCAGTCACGCTTCACTGCTCCCCACAGTGCTGGTTTCTGTGCAGTGACTCTCTGTGTGACACAGTTACTGTACAGGGTGTTTCAAATAAACGAAAACCGAGCTTATTTTGTTGATTTCTCACATATGACTCATTATTTAGGAAAATGGTAACCACCATCTGTTACATAACCATGTCTTCTTTTTCTTGACATGCCAAATATGGCCTTGTACCACATGCACCATAAAGACCAATTGACAGTTATCAGAGAGAGAGACGTTATCAGGAATGCGTTCACAGCAATGAGAACCAGGGCAGAGATTTGCGTTCAAAGGAAGGGGGGGGGGATGTTAAAGGACAGTGGGAATAAAGGGGACAGTGATAAACATTGATATGTTTAAGCAATTGAATAAATGACTTTGATAATGTACGTCCTGGATTTTGTTGTTTTCAACATGCTGAAAACTGTCAATTGGTCTTATGGTGCATGTAGTACAAGGCCATTATTGGCACGTCAGTTACATGTACATCACTTGGTGCTCAGTCATCCGTGACGGTAAAATGGAGTTCGTGGTGTCAAGAAAAAGAAGACACGGTTATGTAACAGGTGGTGGTTACCATTTTCCTAAATAATTAGTCATATCCGAGAAATCAACAAAATATTCTTGGTTTCCTTTTTTTCAAACACCCTGTATAAACACGTCATATCCCTTCACTTGAAACAGACCTGCAGGGTTTTAAATGGTTCCATATTGCTCGTAATATTGGAGGATCAATCTTACCACCAGGTTCTGCCGTTTCATCATTTCGCTCTTCGAACTCCGGTCGTTCATACCGCCGGACAGGATCACGCCCATGGTGGAGGGGCAACTCTCCATGAAGTAAACCGACTCCCCCTTGTCGTTAATGGAACCGACCGAGATAGTGTGGATGTTCCCTACGTAGGCGTCGGCGCCGCAATCGTCGTCATTATGGCCACCATTACCTGAGGCCCACATATAGATGGACCCCTTACCCCCACGACCCTGACGAACAGAAAAAAAAAAATATACACATCGATCAAACACTGCGCACTGACCAACAGAGTTGCTGACTCGAGTCATGTGACTTGGACTCAAGTCGGACTCGAGTCGCTATTTTTGTGACTTGTGACTTGACTTGTAAATACCAGCTTTGACTTGTGACTTGACTTGGACTTGCAAACAATGACTTGTGACTTGACTTGGGATTGCAAAAAATGACTTGTTACCAACCCAAGTCAGACGCTACTCGAGCGACCCAATACACTTTACTTAAGCTATTATACTTTTAATTAGCTTTTTCATTCCAGAAAATAGACCTCAGTGACTGAATCCAGTAAAATGAATAGTTCCCACTAGTTTAAAAAGTGTTCAATAAGACTGTCACAACAAACTACAGTTTTCAATGACCAATTGTCTCTTGCTTAATGTATTGGTTTAACAAACTTTGAAAGGAACCTTTCATGAAAAGAAAGCAGGCCTTTGTCAATTGCATGTAAAATACCGGATAGCCTAACCCATTGGTAGGCGTTAGTATACATGAAAATTGAACAATAAAGTGTTAGTATACTACGTGTAATCAAGTAAGGAAGTCTTTTTTCACGGTCATCTCAACATTTATTTCTACAATGTAAAGTAAATTTATTAAAGTATACAAAGGGCTAATATCCGACAAATATGTGATAAACTACAAGAATAGTAATTGCAACACATTGAAAAAGGCGAATTAAGGAGGCATGATCAAAATAACTCGTAAGTTCACGCCAGGTTAATTCTTTTAGCTTATTACAGCTGGACAAAATAATGTGCAACTTGACATGTTCTTGGACAAAGATACTTGTGACTTGACTTGTGTTTAGACCAAATGACTTGTGACTTGACTTGTGACTGGACCTAATGACTTGTGACTTGACTTGTGACTGGACCTAATGACTTGTGACTTGACTTGGACTTGCAAACAATGACTTGTGACTTGACTTGGACTTGCAAAAAATGACTTGCTGCCACCTCTGCTGACCAATCGCATCACAACATTTGGTTAACGGCCAGGGAATGAGCCAGGAATGAGCTTTAGGTAAAAAAAAAAAAAACATGTTAGCTTCCCCGCCCGCTTCCTTTTTGGAGGCCGCCTCCTTTTTTTTGGGGGGGGGGAACAAACAAATGATACATTTTAAACAGTGACATCATTTTGTTTGTTGCATCTAGCCCATATAAAGCTGGTATGTCATTTCCCGAGTCCACGTGCCGGCCATTTTAAAAAAAAACTGGCGACCATCTTGAAAAAAAGCCCAGTCGGGCGGCCATTTTGGAGGAAAAAAAAAAGGGGGGGGGGCCGCCTCCTACCTTTTTTTCAAAAAGGCAGGAAGCTCAATATGTTTTTTTTTTTATTTGACCGTAAGCCTTTAAAGAAGAGAATGCTCCCAAGTAAACTTTATGTCATGCCCTTTCAGAAAAATTCAACCGAATACCAGTCAAGAGCAGTATACATCTCATGTGATTCTGGCTGGTAACCCATTTTTACCTTCAGCTTTGCAAATTTGGGGCGTTTTGTAGCTGCGTGCAATTTGCCAAAGACCTCAGTCTAGATTTTTCATATTCACCTCTCGACAGCCCTGAGCCAACGCTTCCGTCATTAGTTTCCCCGGTTCCCTCATTGTCTTGCCGTTGTCGGACGGTCCCCAGCAGCAGCTGTAGATGTCGATGTGTTGGTTGGCGTACGTCAGAGCGTCGGCCTCCATCGAGTCTGTCACGTCGCCATCAAGGAATCTTATGCCTGACGAAAACATAACAAATGCAAATGGATTAAAAGCATATTAGAGCATCGTTTGTGGTTCACGCATTTTTCTTGTTTACAATAATGACACAACTCAAAATATAAAAAAAAAAACCATGTTAAAGAGGTGGTGGACTGCTCGAAGACATTTCCGTCATTTTTCGGGTATATGTAGCCTAAGGTGTGATGAAATAAAAACGACAATTGTGTCTGTCATGAAATGAGTACAAAAGGTACTTTTTTAAAAAACATAGTAAATCGTGACGTAATAAACAGGACTCCCGATGCAGCGTAGTGTAAACGAGTCCTGTTTATTACGTCACGATTTATTATGTTTTGTTTGCTGCCCCCAACGACGACTTTTACACAAATTGCACATTCAGGTCGAAACAGGACCTGAAAAACAGCTCTCAAAAATACCTTTTGTACTCATTTCATGACAGACACAATAGTCGTTTTTATTTCATCACACCTTAGGCTACATATACCCAAAAAATGACGGAAATGTCTTCGAGCATTCCACAACCTCTTTAAGTTTCAGCTCAGTGGATATAACACATTTCCAAAAAATAGTAAAAAACCATGCACCACATTTTGATCAAGAGACATGATTTCGTCAAAGCACTCTTTATTCCACAACAAGAGTCCTTTTGACTGATCATTTGAAATCGCATAGATTTCTTGATTTCTTCTGAATGACAGCAAGCCAGACGGAGTAAGTTCTCTGGGTGTTTAGTACCAGTACGATCTTTCATCCAAGTATGCTTTTTGAAAATAATACGGTAGGCTACTTTTGGGATAAATGCAAATGATCCTACATGTACATGAACGAAAAGGAATGCCTTTGCCACAGTTCATTGAATAGCTTGTGACTTGACTTGCTACTGGATGCTTTGTAATGAACTTGTGAGGACTTGCGAGGATGTGTGAGGACTTGCAAGGGAGTTGTGGAGACTTGTGGGGACTTGTGGGGACTTGGGAGGATTTGTGATGGGCTTGTGTGGACTTGTGCAGAATTTTGAGGTCTTGTGGGGATTTAAGGGGACTTGTGGGCACTTGTGGGGACTTGTGAAGACTTGTGGGGACTTGTGAGGGCGTGTGATGACTTGCAAGGGAGTTGTGGAGACTTGTGGGGACTTGTGAGGATTTGTGATGGGCTTGTGTGGACTTGTGCAGAATTGTGAGGACTTGTGGGGATTTATGAGGACTTGTGAGGACTTGTGGGACTTGTGAGGACTTGTGAGGACTTGTGAGGACTTGTGGGGACTTGTGGGGACTTGTGAGGACGTGTTGTGACTTGTGAGGACTTGTGGGGATTTATGAGGACTTGTGAGGACTTGTGAGGACTTGTGGGGACTTGTGGGGACTTGTGGGGATTTATGAGGACTTGTGGGGACTTGTGAGGACGTGTGATGACTTGTGATGGACTTGTGGGGACTTGTCATGGATTTGTGAGGACTTGTGATGGACAAGACTAGACTACTTCTTGTCTGAATGTCTTACCTCCGATACCAGCCTTCGGTGCTGCGCCGACGCCACATATCCCATTGTTGGCCTCGGCGGCAATTTCTCCAGCGCAGCGTGTGCCGTGACTGTACAAAGCATCAACCACAAATGCATGCATTGTCATTATGGTCGCCATAATTGTCAAGACGTTGTTGTGATACATGTACCATACACCATCACCCGCCACAAGCGGGCATTATTAGATCGATCATTGATGAATCACTATTACAACAACACCTCCGGAATCTCGTAATATCTCCCTTCAATGACCTGCTATATGTTGGATGGAAGCTCTCAACTGATGAAAACAGTCACTTGGTTGAATTTGACTGAAAGGACAACTTGGCACAGTATGTTGAACAGTAAAATTATCCAAAACTGTAGTCTTGGCCGCAGGCTGGATTTAATTTCCATTTTTCTGATGACACAGACGCTCACTGGCAAGTGCAGTTGAGCCGTGGTGGCGTAAGACAACATTTTCAAGGTTTTGAACTCACTTGTTTTTCCCGCCCTGTTCGATGCGGTCGTCGGGGTGGGGGTTCGGGTCATTACCGTTGAAATCCCAAGATGCAATGGGGTCCTGTTATCAACCAATCAGGACACGATGTTCAGAATTTTGAAGTTAGTACATTGAATGATGTACATGTACTGTGGAGAATGTGTTTAGGCCGAAGAAAAGAAATGATAATGGGTAGGAAAATAAATTTATTTTGTAACTTTGTTATGTTTGTCTGTCGGTCTTTTATATTTACTTTGTTTACTTTAAGGTTCCTTCAACAGTATTTTGTTTAAAGGGAATATACATCATTTGCTTTTGCTGAAATTTTTAGAAATGTATGGAATTGGGGGGTTGGAAATATATAGCAAATATAGTAACACTGACTTTGAGGTTTTGGGTTCGAAAATGCTATACAAACCAAGAAAAACGATCATTTTCCTGTAGTCTGGTTCCCTGACTCCATATAAGAAGAAACAGAGCAGTTTGCATGCATTGGGGAATTGTAAGGTCAGGGAACCAGCCTAGCTGGCTCGTACCCGTTCATAGGTTTGTAATCGATTGCAAACAAGTGCGATGGTCGATTGGGGCCAGTATTTGAAAAAAAAGCCAGTTGTTTCCAACGCTGACCGGCCGATCAGCGTTGGAAATTGATACTTTGGAAATTTTCATTTCTTGAAAATGACAGTATACCAGGTGCCATGATTTTACAGGATGCTTTACACTGTCATTCACTAACAGTCCAGCAAGGTATTTCAAAATGATTTGGTAGTTTTATTTTTTGATGTTTGCAAATGTTGTATTTTCCCTTCAATTTAACTTTTCATTGTTTAATGAACCAAGAACACACACATTGCATTTACATTTTTGGCCAAACGAGGCAATAAAAAGGTTTTTTTTAGGCCTTACTCATGCTGTACTGTTGAGGTACATGTAGTTCTTGATAATAATTTTCAATTGACTAACTTATTTTCCAGGTATAAGAAAGAAGGCCTTCAACCAATGCCAACGTTAATTTAATTAACATAACTTACATAGTTTGCCTTCAAGTCTGGGTGAGTACCATCGACACCTGAAACAAATGAATGAACACATAAAATAAATTACGAAGGGGATCATAAATCAAAAATGAACTACTAAAACGTTGTAACTCTGTTTGATATTTTTTCTCCACAAATTTCAAAAGCATGCAATTTCGGAATAGGGGAATCTAGATAATAAAAAATACAAAACATGCAAAAAAAGTCAACATTCAAATAAACTTCTAATACTGAAAATCTTTAGGTTTTTCTCAAGAAAATCCTGTACATACCCACTTTTTTGGGTGGTTTAACCCTGCGCAGCGTTTACAAGAAATTTTTATCAGAAATCGCCAACTGCGTACCTTTGGGACGCAGGTACTTCCCCCACTACACAAGACCCTATCCATGTCAAAACAACAAAAAGCCACGTGCCAGACAGTGTCCAGGCATTTGCCAGACAGGGCACTTAAAAGATAATTGACATGTGGCTGCGGTTTGCGGCTATATAGGGAGATGGCTGTGTCAAGTTACAGGTGTTTGTATATGTTTCAATGAGACTTGGCAGGAGGCCTGGTCCAAAGGTTGTTGAAACGGCCTGGGTGAAGCCCTGGCTGCAAAGTTCATTGAACCAGCTGATTTGTCATGGGTTGAATGAGGATTAGATGGAAGGTGAACGTCATTGGCCCTCAATTTTTTTTTTTTTTTTTTAAATTCGGTCACCTGCCTACCCAGGGTATGCAGGTCACTCCGCGCAGGGTTAAAGTTTACATGTTGACATGACTCATACGTAGGAACGAAACAAAGTTTACAAGTACACATGATTGCGGTTAAACTACAACATTAAAAAACAAATAATAATAGTCTTCAAAATTCATTTAACATGTTTAACCCTAAGCTCCCCAACTCCATCAAAATCCCCCCCCCCCCACCCATTTTGGTGGACTTGGTCCTGCAGGCCTGGTTTGACTAAATATTGGTGGAGTATGATGGACTTGGGCCTGGAGGCCTAAAGCAAAGCATGCATTTTAAACAATGGGATTGATGGATTTTGGCCGACTTTGTCCATAGTACATGTAAAAGACAGTCTACAGGGAGTTACATGTAGGGTGAAACTTCATACCAGGGTTACATCATAGCAGTCGATTTTATCAACAAAGTTTTAGCTGAAACAGAATTAACTCAACAATAAACATGCAATGCACAAAAAAAATAATGCTTAAAATTAAACAAATGTCAACAAGGTTAGTTATATTCAAGCATTATGTGTAATTTGTAAAGTTTGTTTAACACAACGTCTGGTCAAATTGTTTGAAACGCTTTGGACAGTAAAATACATGTACTTCAAAAATTTGGTAAGAGAATAACTGACAATTGCCAACAAAGCGGGGGAGGGCATGGCAGCATGCTTCTTCAAACTTTGTAACCAGTTCAGGATGAAGAGGGGTATAATTTGAAGGATAGTCTGGGTACAGAACTACGTAACAACATCAAATTCACAAGGACTGTTCGGGATGAACATGCAAGGTCAAAAGCGTTGACGACTAGATTATCATTTTTTGTGGGGGGGGGGGGAACATGCAGCAGGGAATACTGGTATGTCTTATAAATCAATATAATTTCTCACTTTTTTTCATGGGACATATTGTTAAATTACCAGGAATAACAAACACATACAAACAAACATTGAAACATGCAAGGGTGAGCAAAATAAAATTCAATACACAAAACAAAGTCAGCCATCTTGAAAGGAAGTGTTTGGAACTTACTCACGTCACCTTGAAACCTGTGGGTGGATATGTGGGTAGGATTATATGTAAACTATGGAATGGGATAGGCCACGTGATAAAACAAGAAATAGATATGTCATGAATCTCTTATTTTTAATAGTTTTTAAAGTTGAACAAAGAAATTTACTGGAGCAGGGTTTGAACCTGCGACCCCCGATTGCCGTTCCAGTGCTCTGGCAACTGAGCTATCTGGCCCTATGTTGGTGGTTTTCCCAATTTGTCAAGGGGCACTAGTCACAAACCATAAACTATGCCATGTAGCCAGGGATCACGCCCAAAGTCACGATGCTAGCAACATGAGCAATGCTGCAAACCTGGGAAATAGCAAACGGGGATCACTCGGAGAGCATACGGCTTTTGTTTATTTCTGAGTTGTGTTGAGAAGAACCAGTTAATGTGAGTTCTCAAACAGTACGCTGTGTTCAAAAGACAGCAAAGAAGATTTCTGCTGGAGTTGAATTGTCCACTTAAAGGTATAGTCCATCATTTGTAATTTGTGCATTTTGTTCGTTTGAAGCAACAATAGTGCTGAAATTCTAAAGAAGGCTGCTAAACAGCTAACCTGTTTCAGCTCAGCTTCAGCTGTATATTTCGAGAAAAACAACAGTCTAGGATCTCGATTTCAAATCAAAAGTTGCTGAATCACATTTTGAATTGGGCCTGAATTAAGCGCTCGAGACACATTCTCAGTGAGCCGATTGCAGCAATGCGATGTCGCGCACCGATCCGACGAATTACAGCAACCGCGCGCGCGTGTGCGTCGTGCCAACGCTTGCGCGCGCTTCGCCTATTGAAAAAAATGAACTACTAACGGAAATTTCCAACGGTGCGTCTTAAGACGCAGCGTTGGAAAGGCCTTCTTTCGTTGATGTCTTCAATATGACAGCTTGCCAGAAAGTATCATTTCACAGGGAGTTTAGTCCCCATGGTCCCCTTACTATCTTTCAACCAAGTATGTTTTTCAACAATGGATAAATACGCCAGTTATTTTTTGGATAGCTGCAAATGATGGACTATGGCTTTAAATAGTCTTTACACAAAACTTCCGCTCATGAACCTATCTGCAACTGCAGTTTTTTACACATTTCTCAAACTAAATAAACAGTTTTTGTGTTCATATTGGAAAGCTCTCAATAAAGGATAACAAAGGTGGAACAATTGTGTTGTGGACTAAAATAAATTTGTAGCCAATTTCTGGTCAGCAATGCGTTCCAAAGTCATGAAAAAATGTAGTCAGCCATGAACCCTATGAGTATTAAATTTTCCATCACCAATACATACATGTGCAAGTACTTTGAACAGTAAATGCAACAAACGATGTTACATGTACTTGCATTCAGTTCTTAACCTAGTGCATCAATCATTCGATGGTATTATGTATCCCCGCTACCTTGTACAGCTAAGACAAAATGCGCTCCCAAAATAAAGTTAATGTTAACAAAATTTGGAAAAATTTACCGGAAAACGAAAAATAGTGCATTGTGAATTAACATTCAAAACAACAGACCACAGTCATACTGTCGCAAAAATAATTCAGGTGGGTGACAACTAGATCTGAAGTTGTTCTGAAATTCACCAATACATTGTGATGTTTCCCGGTGGTCAAAACAATTTAGTTTTTTTAGGTTTTAAAAACTTTGATTTTGCATCTTGTTTACTTTATGTGGAAAAGTAACTGGTTTTCAGAGATCGCCCAAAAAAGTACTTCTTAAAATGGAGTTCTAAAAACAATTCTCTGTGGTTTTCTGCTCCCCCAAAAAGATCAGTTCATACTTCAGGCAAAAGCAAGAGCAAAAAAGTTCCAAAGATGTCAATAACTGTTCTTTCAATTTGTGTTAACTACAATATGATATTCATTTCTCACTTAAGTTTGCAATCGTAAAGAACCAGGTTTTTAGGAGAACCTTCTGCGCTGCTGAGTGTTTCTGATATGACATCGGTTGTACTTTACCCCTCCCTCACCCCTCCCTCACCCCTCCCTCACCCCCAGTGTGTAAACTTACCGTCGTCAACGACCGACACCACCACGCCCTGTCCCATGATGCCGAGCTTCCAGACCGGTGCAAGGTTCATATCCACACCGGGCGTCGCGTCGTTTTGACCGTCATTGTGCTGAAAGGTAAAGTGAACATGGTGAACAGCAACAAAGACGCATTGTTCTTCGCATAGTCCCCAAATAAATTCATCAAGCCCCAAGAAAAATGATATTCTTTTCAACCAGACAAGAAAAATCTCCCACATACATGTATGCACTGGGTCCATGAAAGGAAAAACCAGTACGATCTTTAGTCCAAGTAAGCTTTTTGATAATAATTTGGTAGGTTACTTTTGGGATAAATGCAAATGATCCCATATGCCTTTAACATGTTTAAAGGGGCACTAGGTCCTGAAATCCCCGAAAATTTTATGTTTTGGATTGTTTACTTAGCCTATTTCAAACATCTGGTTGAAAGGAAACCAACCTAATGTCTTACCGTTCCCGAGAAAAGACACAAAAAAACCGCTTGTTTACATCGGACATGACGGAGTACGAATACGTTTTTCGTGTCGTTCTCAGTGCACGATATACACACGTTGTGTCCCTCGGGAACAGCATGGACCAATCACCAATGCAAAAAAGTGGCTGCTTCAACGTCCACAAAAGGGAAACACCTAACGAATGAAATCACAACTAGCATCCAAACAGCTTGAAATTGCTGGGGTCGCAAAAGTGAACCCCAAAATTCGTTCTCGCACGCATAATACAGGAACAACACAAAAACGCCCAGTTTTGAAAGGATAGTTGTGTGGAATGTTTATATCCTACTTTTAAATGTTATTTCCGATTAACATCATCTCGTTCAAAGTGCGTTTTGTAGCCCAATTGGGCTGTTCCAGGACCTAGTGTCCCTTTAATTCAGAATGTGTCTATTGTGCTGTATCAACTTTGACAGACAGAAACCTACCAAGTACCACTGATCGGGGAACCTTGGATCGTTGAATGGTGGCACGTAGTCATCACCGGTTCTGTCGTGGGCAACGGCCACAGTGTCCCGCTTCTCGTGGAAATGCGTCTCTTGTTGCTCAACCCAAGATACCTGATAATGACATGGAAAATGGAAGACGAATCACTTACGTGTCTTTTTTATCTACATGTGAGGGCTCCATGCATGAACGAGAGAGGGCGCTTTTACCACTTTTGAGGCAAACCTGAAGCGTCCACTTTTCTTTTCTTGAAGGGAATTTACAACATTTGCTTTTGCTGCAATTTTTGGAAATAAATGGATTTGGAGGATTAGTACGGTATGTTATAGCAAATATTGTTCAAAATTACTTGTTTCACATTTTGGGCTGGTAGATGCTGGAAAAACAATGAAAACCAATTGTGTTCTTGTAGTTTGGTTCCCTGACCCCACTTTAGATGAAACGGAGCAATGTATAGACTTTGGGGAATTGTAAGGTCAGAGAATCAGTCTAGCAGGCTTGAACCCCTTCACAGGCGTGCAAACAATTGCAAAGAAAACGCGGAATAACTAATTATGAAAAATTAGGAGCAGTTTTTGAAAAAAAAGCCAGTTTTTCTCCAACACTGGTCGGCCGACCAGCGTTGGAAAAATACCATTTTTCTTGAAAATGTCAGTACACCAGGGGCCACAATTTTACAGGATGCTTTAGACTGTCATTCCTTAACAATCTAGTGAGGTATTTCGTGATTATTTGATCATTACGTTTTGCGATGTTTGCAAATGTTGTATCTTCCCTTTAACTTTTCAAAAATTTTCAACCTACATGTTGGCGATACAGTTTTAATGCCATTGTTTTTGGAAGTGGCAAAATATCACTGAAATGTTAATTATCCACAATTGCAATTGAAGTAAAGGTTATTGCTTTAATAATTGAACAATTAAATCAAATTCAATTAAAATTCAATCGAATCACCCAACATATTCAACAGCTGGTATATGTACTTAAAATGTATGCAGTGTTCAATTTGACAAAACAAAGATGATAATGTCACCAACTTCAATGCCTATTCAATGCTTGACCCAGATTCAGCATGTCCAGGTGAAAGTGGCCCAAGTAAAATTTACACCCTTTCACTTAATCGATTGTATTTCTTGATCTAGGGACCCAAACGGAATGGGGTAAAAAGGAGTGGATTAATAAATAGTCAGGCTTTAAAGCTATAGTCCATCATTTGCAGCTATCCCAAAAGTAACTGGCATAATTATTGTTGAAAAACATACTTGGTTGAAAGATAGTAAGGGGACTAAACTCCCTGTGAAATTATTCTTTCTGGCAAGCTGTCATTTTGAAGTAATCAACGAAAGAAGGTCTTTCCAACCGTGCTTCTTAAGACGCACTGTAGAAAATTGAAATAAGTAGTTCGTTTTGTTATTCGGCGAAGCACGCGCAAGCATTGGCACGACGCACACGCGGTAGCTATAATTCGTCGGATCAGTGCGCAACATCGCTTAGCTGCAATCGGCTCAGTGAGAACGTGTCTCGGACGCTGAATTCAGGCCCAATTCAAAACATGATTCAGCAACTTTTGATTTGAAAATGAGATCCTAGAATGCTGTTTTTCTCAGAAACTTCATCAGGTTAGTTGTTCAGTACCCTTCTTTAGATTTTCAGCACTTTTGTTGCTTCAAACGAACAAAATGCACAAATTACAAATGATGGACTATATCTTTAATGTACATGTAATTTCATTTAAGAAGCAGTTTGTTTTCTAAATGTTGCACTTTTTGGGGCACACTCAGTATTTTGACAAGCACTTGTACATGTACAACATGTACATGACTTTTGAAATGGTACAGACAAGGTTCTTTAATGATACAAAGTTTGGCTTGTTCATTGTCAATGGTCCATCAATACTGTTGCCTTCACAAAAGACCTTGGGATTTTGACAACTGGATTTCAAAGACCCTTCTTGGCAACAAAGACTGGGATTTTGTTAGTCAGATATCAAAGAGAACCTTCTTGACAACAAAGACTCTACTGTCCTGACTGTTGCTGAAGCATTCCCCAGAACGTTTCCCTGTGGTGTTGGTAGGATGCTGAATTGTCCATATGGAGAAATGAGTCCACGCAAAAAGGGTATTGAGAATTTCAGGATGGCCTTAATATGCACCATTTGAGTGGTCTCAGTGCCGATTTGCATAACACTCACTGAACCATGACGGTATGCGTTCAGTATTATGCATCCTTTGCAAAAGAACATGTACACAACCAGCCACAGCGCACCCTACCGACACTACGGTACACTATAGTATACACTGTAAAAAAAAAAGGGACAGTTCCACGATGTCGGACATACCTTTTTTGACAAAATTTTCAAAAGTGTTGTTGACTCGAGTCTCTATTTTGGCTTGAGACTTGACTTGACTTGAAAAAATTAATTGTGCCTTAACTTGACTTGGATAACTTTGACTTGCTGACATTAAAACTTTTGTTAAAATAAACGCAATTTTTCGGGCTTATGCAAAATTTGGTTAACAGGGCCAGGGCCCAATTTCACGGCGCTGCTTAACAGTTAGCACAAAAGTTGTGTTTAGCATAGCAGAAAAATTTGCTAAGCACTATTTCACGGCGTGTGTGTGCTAACGGTCGCGTGTGCATGGAGATTTCCATTGTTACGTCACTAAGTTAAGCAAATTTTTCCTCCGAAATAAGCGTGTCGTTTGCTGTGCTTATGCTTACGGTCTCCATGAAATAGACGGAGGCTCTGTTAGCAAAAAATCTTGTGCTTAGCAGCGCCGTGAAATTGGGCCCTGATGTGCATGTAGAAAGCTAGGCGTCCTGCATGATTCCTAACTAGTATTCAGATATTGCAAACTAAAGACTTGTATCGTCAATAAAGGCTGTTGAAAACAGGGTGCGTGTGTCATGTGATTTATAACGGAACACGCTCAGACGGACCTGAAAAACTTGACTTGCGACTTGACTTGATTTGTGAAGATTTAACTTGCGACTTGGCACAGAAAGTTTTGCAACTGTGAGTTTTTCATGATAAACACAAAAACTGAATACTTTCTGGTTTCACAGCGCCGTTAACTTAACGCTAAACTTCACTAATTTAAAATAATACATACATTTTTTTCAACAAAGTCCCAGCAATTATCCAGTCAACAAACTTACATATTTTCATTTTTTCACAACTTTTCAGAAATGATTCCATAATTATGCCGTTTATAAGTACTACAGAGTATCGATTCCTCAAAATAGTGGAATCACGATTGCTATTCCGATACCGACTTTGGAATCGCTTCTAATCGATTCTGGCACAGTATTGCCCAAGCCTATATCAACCTTTAGGCCTACCCATAGAGCTATATTAAATTATTAGAGCACTTACTTCGTGTACAAAGTAATGCCTGATGGGCGCATCCATGTTTGTGCACTAACCTATTATGGAAAAATCGAAATTTTGTACGGCTTTTGTACGGCTATTTGCATATATGTTTGTATTCCATACCGGTGCGTCATCAAAGCCGATACGCCCAAAACCGAAACGCACGATCAGCAAATGAGCGTTTCATTTTGCTCTACCCAAACAGTGCAACGTGTGCGCATCCCTCCGCTAGGCTGCAAATGCTATCCGCCGTGACGTTTTTCGAACTGTCATGAGTTTTTGACGCGTTTTTAAAGTTGTTTGCGTATCTTCTACTTGCGCGTTGCATTTAGAGTTCACTTTTAAAATTTAATCCATCTATTTTGATTGTGTTCTACAAACACGCACATAAATTCAAAATGTCTGCGCCCAGAGCGGCTTCAAAGCGTCTCCGCGCGCAAGAATGAGGAGTTAGCGCTCTAGTAATTTAATATAGCTCTATGCCTTTACCCCACCTACTCAACCTCCCCCTCCGGCCCCACCCATCCTTACCCTTGCATCTTCCTTTAGCAGACTTGTAACATCCACAGCCTCTCTCCTAGACCTCCTATGGTGGTTATCTTTCTCCAATCTGTACATATTCTCCAAAGTTCCAATCTGTAAAATACGTAGGGGGGAAAAATACTTATTAAAGGGGGCACGATATGAAGTTTTCCCAGAACACATTTGTGATGCGATCAAGCTAAATGAGTCGTTTGTCGGGAATTTAATTTGGAGATACAGGCCAAAATAGGGCCACTTCATCGCATCACTTCATCACATCGCTTAGTGTTCCGACTTCAATAATTTTTGAACTGAAGAATGTATCAGGATGCGATTTTCATACATGTCATAACAGTAATGCATGCTGAGGTGGTACCGGTACTCTTTTCCAATCTGTAATAAAAAAAAATTGACCAGGGTCGACAAACGACTCATGTAGCTTGATCGCATCACATTTTCTGGAACAAAATTTCTTAAAGCTATTTGACATCTATTTTTGGTTAATTTTTATTGAAAAGTGCACTTCTTTAAACATTTAAATGGGTCCACTATGCTTTTCCAGACAACTGAGGGCGCTGTTGCTGTGATGTCATTTCAGGAAGACACTGTTCAGTTTAGGAGGTTTTCTGTTCAAATGTGAATCCGAAAGTCTGCCCATGGAAAACATTGGTGAGAAAAGTTTGCTCATTGGCTTACTGCCATGTACTGACACAACAACTAATCACACAAGAAAAGAACATTTACACCAGCAAAATATCCAAAATTCTGGTAATTTTTTGTGCTGAAATAGATGTAACATTGAGGTTTCTGCCTGAAATGATATCAACACTTTTGCCCACGAATATGGACATTCGCATTAGCATAAAAACCAAAAGGCACCAAAATACTACCCTTGAAAATAGTAAAACGAAAATTGAAAATAAGGATTTCAGGAGACACAAAGGTTCATTTTCAAAGACTGCTTGAAACAAATGACATTGCATGGCCCTGGAATTTTTGGGCAAATGTGGCAATAAAATATTTGAAGTCGGCAATTTGGCCTAAATTTGGTTATCGTAAACACGCAATTTTTTACGACTAAAGAATTTCAAGCACTTCATGTTGCTGGTATGTTTTTGCAGATTATTTCCTTTTTTGTTTCGGCCAACAATGGACATTTTTGACGTGTTGGAAACTAACAGAATTCAGCTTTTATTGGAATAAGCTAATTCTAGTTTAACACTTTGGTTTGTACACTTTTTTTGTTTTGATAAAATCTGGGTCTTCTCATCTGCTTCACTGAATGGAAATTATAAGGTTAAAATGTATCTTCCTTGCCTCACATAATTCTTACATTAATACATTTTTTTTTTTACAATTTATATTTAAAGGGCATGTACAACATTTGCTTCTGCTGTAATTTTCAGAAATAAATGGATTTGGAAGATTAGTAGGCCCTATGTTATAAAAAAATATTGTTAAACTGTCTTGTTTCACGTTTAAGGCTTGTAGATGCTGGAAAAACCAAGAAAACCTATCATGTTCTTGTAGTCTGGTTCCCTGACCCCACTTAAAATGAAACAGAGCAATTAATACATTTGGGGAATTGTAAGCTCAGAGAATCAGTCGAGCAGGCTTGTACCCCTTCACAGGTGTGTAATCAATTGCAAAGAAAAGTCAGAATAACTATGAAAACTTAGGAACAGTTTTTGAAAACAAGCCAGTTTTCTCCAACGCTGGTCGGCCGACCATCGTTGGAAAAATACACTTTTGTTTTTAAATGTCAGCACACCAGGAGCCACGATTTTAAAGGGTGATTTAGACTGTCAGTCCCTAACAATTCAGTAAGGTATTTCGTGATAATTTGATCATTTCGTTTTTTGATGTTTGCAAATGTTGTATCTTTCCTTTAAGTCTTACAAAAATGACATTCATCACCGCAACTCAATTTGTCTGGCGTTTTACACATTTTGTAAGGTGCAGTCCAAACTGTCCAATGTTTGCCAGTCCTACCCATTGAACACACAGCACACAACAAAATAACTATTTGGACAGTGAACACTGAATGAGACTGTATATCTTCACAGCACACAGCAACCACCCAACATGTCCAAACTCTTGTAGAGCCCCTACATGGATGTCTGTGCAAATAGATTTTGTTTAAAGGGAATATACAACATTTGCAAACATCGACAAATAAAACTACCAAGTTTTTACAAAAGGGTCATTCCGTGTCAAATCACCCAAATTTTTTTTAAAGTTTAAACCCCACCCCCTTCAAATCGGTTCATATTTAGTATGTGGGGTAATTTAGGCTTAAAAAAAGCAGAAATTTTCAGTTTTAGCGCCATCGGACAAACGGTTTTCGCGCTACCGCCCCCTATTGTTTGGCAATTTTGGTCAAAATGGGCGTGGCCGCCAATTTTCAAATGACCATATTTCCAAAATTTAAACCGAATGGTGGAATTCAAACAGAATGTTTTAAAATTCACCATTTTAATCCCACCACTATTTTCTATTCAATTGTGGCGTTGTTCTTCGAATCGGCAAAAAGCACATTTTTGGGGTTTCTTTTGCAAACAGTGTGCATTACCTTTCAGTTACGTTAGGATTGAAAATTCTGTCTGCATGTAAAATATACAGAACTGCCAAAGCAAAATACCAAAAAACCGCAGCAACACAGATGTTAGCATTCAACTTCCTGACGCTTATTTTTTCCAATTTAAAGACGTGTGACGCTTACATGTGCGTACATATATACATGTAGGAAACATCTGTAATGCGTAATAAAATATGTCAAATGACACCAAGTCGGCAGCGGCAACGTATGTAAAACAATATGGTAATTTGATACGGCTAATATAAGCCTAATGACGGACACATCCTGTGCAGTTAAAAGAATAAAATACCACCATATGGCACGATGCATAAAATATTCTCTAGCGCACTGAGTTGCAGTTTCATTGAATACGAAAAGAACGGATCAAACGTCTGCCACACATTTACTTGGTTCAGTTATAGACGAAATATATTACAACAGTTTGACATTTAGTAAAATTTCAAGCTCAAATGCAGATGGCAGACGAGTGCTTTTTTAGTACCAAGCTAAATTTGTTTATTGGATAGGCCGACCTAATTTTTATTTAATAACAAGAACATTTCAGTATAACTAAAAACAATTACCCTATTCTTGAGAGACTAAGTAGAAATATTTAATATCAATTTAAAATTTTATCCTTACTTGTTTCAATGACATGTAAATTTTTTTAATCCTTAAATGTGAGGCACTCTGGCAAAATGAGACAGAACTGGGCACAGGCCATAGTGGAGAAAAATGAAGGGAAGAAGACGAAATGGGGGATTTGTTTCGATTTTCAGATTTATAAATATTTGT
This sequence comes from Patiria pectinifera, assembly GCA_029964075.1. Taxonomy (NCBI): domain Eukaryota; kingdom Metazoa; phylum Echinodermata; class Asteroidea; order Valvatida; family Asterinidae; genus Patiria; species Patiria pectinifera. The sequence continues at coordinate 4,053,838 of CM057140.1, read as the reverse complement.
AATCTTTGATATCATGTCTACTACCATGACTACACAGATTTTAAAGAAATAGAATAAAAATCATGGAATAACAGTGTTTTTAATTTTAAAGAAAAATAATTGGCATGTTTCATTTTCACAACAACAAAAAGTCGAAACTTTAAAGGCTTTTTCCCCACGGCGGTGTGAAACATGCCGTGGGCTTGAGCTGCGTTTATTGGTTGGGTGGTGGGTTTGTTGGTGGACACTTTACTCAGGGCGTATTACACTGTGTATCACAGCTTTGCAAGTGAGTTTCTATGGAATACCTACAGTTTTGCGTCTAATTTGCATATTAGGTCACGCCCCATTGCCTGGCAAAATTCACGGCTGTACAACTCGTGGAACTGCCGTGGGTTGTACCACTTGGTACTTGTTCTAAGTGTTAAATTTTCACATGTCGATAAACACAAACTTTAAAGGGACACTAGGTCCTGGAACAGCCCAATTGGGCTACAAAACGTGCTTTGAACGAGATTATGTTAATCGGAAAGAACATTTAAAACTAGGATAGAAACATCCACACAACTACCCTTTAAAAACTGGGCGTTTTTTGTGTTATTCCTGTATTATGCGTGCGAAAACGAATTTCGGGGTCCACTTTTGCGGCCCCATAAATTCGAGCCGATTGGATGTTAGTTGTGATTTCTTTCGTACGTGTTAAGTGTTCGCCTCTTGAAGAAACCATTTTTTTGCATTGGTGATTGGTCACCGCTGTTCCCAAGACACACATTGTTGTGTCCGATGTAAACAACCGGGGTTTTTTTCCGTCTTTTCTCGGGAACGGTAAGACATTAGGTTGGTTTCCTTTCAACCACATGTTTGAAATAGGAATAGTAAACAATCGGAAAGATTTCCATATACGAAGTTCACTCAACACTAAGTGTTTTCTAAGAAAATGCTTGTATTTTCTCACTACTCAAATTGACTTTGATGACATGAAATTGCTATTTTGGGTCTTGTTAGTCAACACAGGGGAAAATTAGTGAACTTCGCATATGGTAATCTTGCCAAACAATCCAAAACAAGAAATTTTGGGGGATTTCAGGACCTAGTGCCACTTTAAACAGCCATAACTTGTCAACGGAATGTCCGACTGAAGTGCAACAAACAGTATTGTGAGGAGAATTTTATTTTATTTTCTTATACCCGCAAACCCTCATTTCAACCTATGCCCAGTTCTGTCTCATTTTGACAGAACACCTCATATATTGTAAACTTACTTTTCTGACAAACGTGAAACCGTATTCCTGCGCCACTTCCCTGGCTACCCTTTCACCTCCCCGTACTTCCACCGCCCACTCGTTGTGAAACATCCGGTCTTCACGATCGTCCGTGACGGCTGCCCCACACAGGAGTCCAGTCAGGGCCAACAGTACGAAGGACAAGAAACGCAACGCCATCTTGAATCTCAACTCTGTTTAGGAACCAACAAAAATTAAGAAATTGAATGTTATTTTATCTGCCTTGCAATGTTTTTCGTCATATCTATAGATTTGTTTTTCTGTATTAAGAGTCGGACCATAGACCATTGAAAATTGCACATTTAAGGTGATATCACATGACGCATGATGACATCATCAATATGTCCGTCAGCACAGACCTTTTTTGCTATGGTGGTGATTGTGTAAAGTTCATCAAGATCTGAACATAAAAAAAACTGTTGAAAAGTGCCGCCTAGACAATTTGTGTACAAAGTCTACATTGTCTGATTGTATTGCTAGGAAATAGTACAAAAACAAACTACAAGAAAGAAAGAAGAAGAAAAAAATCAGAAGAGAACAAATGGGTTTGACGCCATTAATGGCAGGAAAAGCCAATTACATTGTATTGCTCTATGAAAATTAGTATAAAGCAACCACATAAGTTGAACACGTTAAAAGTTGTTCCTTCCTCCAAATCATGAAATATGGTCACACCAATCAGATCAACTATTTCTTGTACAGTTGGGTAAAATTCTGCCAACCGGACACCACTTACCTGCCGCCAAACATCCAAATTTTCACCTCACCTTGTGATTTCAACCAAGAGGAATCCAGGAAAGAGTGGACATGCGGAAAAAAATTGGTAAAAATGTGTTTTTGGAGCACATTTTGCATGCACATGTAGTGCAGATCTGAGTTGAAGCAGCCGCCGAAAAAAACTTGGGGAGTGTCTGGAACAGCGGTAGTTATACGCATGACATCGATAACCCATGGCGCGCATGAGACGCCGTGATGAGCCGACCAATGATGATGACACGTCATTATGTATATATATTTTTTCATGAATTTCTAGTTTATTTCAATGGTACTTCAAATACGGTCCAAAGATTGATCATTCATTTGCAGCGATCATATGCTGCCTAGCGGTTAAGAGAGAGACTCGTGTATCAAGCAAGCGTCGAGTTGAGAATCACGAGCGGATGATTGACTGATTGATAGAAGAAATTAAGGAAAGAGAGGGGAGAGTAGAGGGAGGGGGAGGGAATAACCATAAAAGAGGTAACTTTTGGCGCTAGAAAATTAATTGAAAAAAGTGGTGTCCGGATAGCAGAATTTTTCCTAAAGTTGTAATCTTATTCCTCAATGTTTCCTTGCTCAATGCTTTAACGAACACAGGGAACCATGTGCATGATGCCTCAATGAATAATCAAAACTACTTACCGTGCGTGTGGCTTTCAATCGGTTCTTTTTCCCCGCAGCACACGGGCGGCAAAGCGACCCAGCTCCGCTCCCACTGCCCCGCTCTGTCACCGTACCCGCAACTTCCACACCCACCACAATTCTGATCAATTTCCTCCGATTAAAACATGTCTGCCGCTTAAAAAGTCGCACAGTTTCAAAGAAATGATGTCGTGGTGTTCCAAGGCCTAGGTCGAAGCGGTATTCACGTGAAATTTGGTGACAGAATGAAGTATTTTGGTCGCTGATTTCGCCGGCAGAAAAGTGGGTTTCGTTGCTCCAACTTTCATGTCTTTGATACGCAAAGTCGAGCAGCGGAATTGTCAATAGAGGGCGATCTTCATTATTATAAAGTGGCAGAATGGTAAATAGAGGGCGGTCTTCATTATTTATTTTTGATCAAAATTAGCCGCGCCTTACCAAAATAAACACATCACTGTAAGTAATGATTAATTTCTTTATGATCGAATCATGTCCCAATGAGTTTCTGTTGACCGAGGATAAAACTGTGATCACCACGTCGAGTAAGAAAAACTGGAAAAATAATTTATTTTTTTAAGCAAAATTCAGCACATGATTTGGAGACACATCATGCACAAATTTTGGAAAAGAACTGTGTTTTTAAACTAGTCTAGCCTAGGTGCTATACTGCACTAGGCCCTAAACATGCTAACTGTTAGTGTTACTTACTTTTCAGTAATAAACTAAATATCTCATAGTCGTACCCTCTTGTTTCCAGATGGACTTCATCAGCAGCAGTTATCACAGATTTCATCCAGGCATGCCAGGGGACTTTGTATTGCAGCGCGGCGTTACAATGAGGCACATGCAATGATCTCATTTCGACTCGCATGCCAAACATGGCATCAGGATCGTCGCCAGACAGATTTCCACTCGTCCCCTATCCTTGTTTGTACATCGGTGAGTATTGTCACTTTTCTTGTTTTGGTCAGCCTTTTCCCATAATATTCACAGTATTTGAAATTGCCAGAGATCAATCCCTACTCCTAGAACTATCCAGTACGTGGAGCCTCATAGTAGGAGTAATCAATCCCCAGAATTAACACAGTGTTAATGAATCGACTCATAAGGAGTACTTTGTAAAACTTGTATGTTGCTTGATTTTTACATTTTGTTAAAAATAGTAATACATGTAATGCATTATTGAATAAATTTATAAATTGATTTGATTCACAGCAGGTTCCCAGCAATAATGTTTTTTTTCTAGTGTTTACTTGTTCTGTTTCTGATCCTTTTCCTCTCAAGATGCCTCATGGAAGGATGTCCTGTCTTCGCTGCTTTACCTGGCAGAACCTGACAACCAAAGAGACAAGATCGAATCTGACTTGCGACACATCTGGAGGTCCGGCAGTCCCACCAATCAAAGCCATCCCACCGACCACTTTATTTTGCCATGTTTGTCGGTCCGTTCAGCCTTCGACCTGTTCCTCCGTGTGAAAAAGTACCCACCGGGCTCGGAGATCCTAATGACGGCCATCAATATCCCTCAGATGCTTCACATCGCCCAGCACCATGGACTCCGCGTCAAGCCGCTCGACATCAGCATCGACACTCTAGCCCCTAAAATCGAGCTTCTGGATTCGCTGATCTCCGAGAACACCGTTGCAATCGTCATCGCTCACGTTTACGGCCGCTGGTCCGACATCGACGACATCATCGACGTCTGCCGCAGTCGTAATCTCTCCATCGTAGAAGACTGCGCCGAAGTCTTCTGCGGCTTCCAGAAACTCGGGCACCCGAAAGCGGATATCTCCTTCTTCAGTTTCGGCGCGATCAAACCCAGCACTGCCTTTGGGGGCGCTGTTGCCAGAGTGAAGGATCCCGAATTATTCAGCCAGATGCAGGAACTGTACTACAAATATCCGATCCAGAGCAGAGCTGCGTACATCAAGAAAATCCTCCAAAGCGTTGTTGGGATGGTCGCGTTGAACACTCCCGTACTCATGAGACTTATGCTGCCAATTTTTCATGCCCTCGGGTTTGATCACAAGGAAGCCGTGGTATCCATTCTAAGGGGATTCCCCGCCAACTTTATTGATACCATCCGCCAGCAACCATCCACAGCTTTGCTTAGAATGATGCGAAGGAGGCAAGTTGATTACTTTCCCAAAAACTCGACCTTAAAAAACTGAATTTGCTAACCACAGAAACAAAATCTTGTTGAGCCACAACATTGATTGTCTAATTCATCTACTCTCCTTCTCAAAGGCTCTTCAAATAGTTGAACATTTTTGGAATTGTGTCTTTTCTGTTTACAGATTTCAGGGTTTCGACGAGGCAGAATTCCAAGAAGGCACAAGAAAGTGTGACTACATCAGCGAGCGTCTTCCTCAAAACTTGGAGTACGTCGGAATGGAGGTTGAGACAAGAAACTACTGGCTCTTCCCAATTATTGTGGTAAACATTTTGCAGTAGCCCCTTTGAAATGAATAAAGCTAAACAATGCGAACCGAAAAATGGAGTTCTAAACTCACAGAGGCCCCATTAAAAACTAGTGTCAAAAGTATTTTACGAGTTAGTATTCAGTAATCAGAGAATATTTAATGGAGCCTTTGTTATAGCTGCATGTAGCACAATGTTTCTGCCATTACCGGGGACCGTTGTAAGTGTACAGTAGTGTTGCCATGAGAATGAGTACTTTGTCATGAGAATGACTACTTTGCCACGAGAATGAGTACTTTGCCACGAGTATGAGTACTTTGCCATGAGTATGAGTACTTTGCCATGAGTATGAGTACTTTGCCACGAGTATGAGTACTTTGCCATGAGTACGAGTACTTTGCCATGAGTATGAGTACTTTGCCATGAGTATGAGTACTTTGCCATGAGTATGAGTACTTTGCCACAAGTATGAGTACTTTGCCACGAGTATGAGTACTTTGCCACGAGTATGAGTACTTTGCCACGAGTATGAGTACTTTGCCATGAGTATGAGTACTTTGCCACGAGTATGAGTACTTTGCCACGAGTATGAGTACTTTGCCATGAGTATGAGTACTTTGCCACGAGTATGAGTACTTTGCCATGAGTATGAGTACTTTGCCATATGAGTATGAGTACTTTGCCATGAGTATGAGTACTTTGCCATGAGTATGAGTACTTTGCCATGAGTATGAGTACTTTGTCACGAGTATGAGTACTTTGCCAAGAGTATGAGTACTTTGCCATGAGTATGAGTACTTTGCCACGAGTATGAGTACTTTGCCATGAGTATGAGTACTTTGCTATGAGTATGAGTGCTTTGCCACGAGTATGAGTACTCTGCCACGAGTATGAGTACTTTGCCATGAGTATGAGTACTCTGCCACGAGTATGAGTACTTTGCCACGAGTATGAGTACTCTGCCACGAGTATGAGTACTTGGCCACTAGTATGAGTACTTTGCCATGAGTACAAGTACTTTGTCACGAATACGAGTGCGAGTACAAGGAAATTTTTTTGTGAGTACTAGTACAAGTACGTTTCCACGAGTACGAGGTTGAGTATGTTTCCACGAGTATGAGTATGAGGGCGAGTATGTTTGCACAAGTTCAACGATGAGTATGTTTCCATGAGTATGAGTATGAGGGTGAGTATGTTTCCACGAGTACGAGGTTGAGTATGTTTCCAAGAGTACGAGGTTGAGTATGTTTCCACTAGTACCAGTACAAGGGTGGGTATGTTATCAAGAGTACGAGGTTGAGAGTGTTTCCACTAGTACCAGTACGAGGTTGAGTATGCTTCCAAGAGTACGAGGTTGAGTATGTTTCCACTAGTACCAGTATGAGGATGAGTACGTTTTCACAAGTACGAGGTTGAGTATGTTTCCAAGAGTACGAGGTTGAGTATGTTTCCACTAGTACCAGTACGAGGATGAGTATGTTTCCATGAGTACGAGGTTGAGTATGTTTCCACTAGTACCAGTACGAGGATGAGTATGTTTCCATGAGTACGAGGTTGAGTATGTTTCCACTAGTACCAGTACGAGGATGAGTACATGTATGTTTCCAAGAGTACGAGGTTGAGTATGTTTCCACTAGTACCAGTATGAGGATGAGTACGTTTTCACAAGTACGAGGTTGAGTATGTTTCCAAGAGTACGAGGTTGAGTATGTTTCCACTAGTACCAGTACGAGGATGAGTATGTTTCCATGAGTACGAGGTTGAGTATGTTTCCACTAGTACCAGTACGAGGATAAGTACATGTATGTTTCCAAGAGTACGAGGTTGAGTATGTTTCCACTAGTACCAGTACGAGGATGAGTATGTTTCCATGAGTACGAGGTTGAGTATGTTTCCACTAGTACCAGTATGAGGATGAGTACGTTTTCACGAGAACGAGGTTGAGTATGTTTCCAAGAGTACGAGGTTGAGTATGTTTCCACTAGTACCAGTACGAGGATGAGTATGTTTCGCTGAGTACGAGGTTGAGTATGTTTCCACTAGTACCAGTATGAGGATGAGTACGTTTTCACGAGTACGAGGTTGAGTATGTTTCCAAGAGTACGAGGTTGAGTATGTTTCCACTAGTACCAGTACGAGGATGAGTATGTTTCCAAGAGTACGAGGTTGAGTATGTTTCCACTAGTACCAGTACGAGGATGAGTATGTTTCCATGAGTACGAGGTTGAGTATGTTTCCACTAGTACCAGTATGAGGATGAGTATGTTTCCACGAGTACGAGGTTGAGTATGTTTCCAAGAGTACGAGGTTGAGTATGTTTCCACGGGTACAAGTATGAGGGCGATTATGTTTCCACGAGTACGAGGTTGAGTATGTTTCCACTAGTACCAGTACGAGGATGAGTATGTTTCCATGAGTACGAGGTTGAGTATGTTTCCACTAGTACCAGTATGAGGATGAGTACGTTTTCACGAGTACGAGGTTGAGTATGTTTCCAAGAGTACGAGGTTGAGTATGTTTCCACTAGTACCAGTACGAGGATGAGTACATGTATGTTTCCAAGAGTACGAGGTTGAGTATGTTTCCACTAGTACCAGTACGAGGATGAGTATGTTTCCATGAGTACGAGGTTGAGTATGTTTCCACTAGTACCAGTATGAGGATGAGTATGTTTCCACGAGTACGAGGTTGAGTATGTTTCCAAGAGTACGAGGTTGAGTATGTTTCCACGGGTACAAGTATGAGGGCGATTATGTTTCCACGAGTACGAGGTTGAGTATGTTTCCACTAGTACCAGTACGAGGATGAGTATGTTTCCATGAGTACGAGGTTGAGTATGTTTCCAAGAGTACCAGTACGAGGGTGGGTATGTTTACATGAGTACAAGTACATGTATGAGTACTTTGCATGAGTATAAGCACATTGCAATTGGTAAACATGTTCTCAAGGTCTATACAGGATTTGGCAAAGTTTGTTTGTTTTGCTTTTTGTCCTTATCCCAGAATGAGCCAGAGAAAGTTCTGAAGGAGTTGAACCATCGAGGTGTGGACGCGTACCGCGGGGCAACCCAGCTGACCTGCTTAGATCCCACTCTTGCCGACCCCAACGCGACCGATCCTCTCCAGTTTGACCAAGCCATGGCGCTGTACCCAGACGACGCCCGTTATCTCATCGATCACGTGATCTACCTGCCGGTTCACAAGCGCGTGCCGTACAGCTACCTTGACAAGATCTGTCTCGCCGTGGAAGTTGTCATGCGAGAGACGACATCGCGTCCTTTCCCTAAGAAACTCTGTATCAGTGGTAAGACAGTGGTTTTGGAAAACGGACGAGTGAAAGTTGAGAGCAAATTGTGAAACAAAATTCATTGTAAAATCTACCAGATTCTAACATACATGTAGGAGGGCAGTGTGGCCTAGTGGTTAGAGTTTGTGGCTCATGATCAGAGGGTCAGGGGTTCAAACCCAACTGCTGCCTAAACTTTGTGTTCCTAGGCAAGCTGTTTTACCCCAACTTGCCTCACTCCACCTATGAGTACAAATGGGTATCAGCATAAATTAACGAGAAATCTGCAATGGACTGGCATTTCACTTAGATGAATGAACTGGTAATTCGTAACTCTATGCTTTGCGAAATGAGCACAAACTAGTTTCCAAAAGATATTTTATTTTGTGAATGACAAATTGCCCAAATGTAATTTTTGGCTCAAAATAATTCGAGGAGGAAATGGAGGTATTCATAAATTGTGTGTGGCTACATTTTGATAATTGATATTGTAAATTTAATTAGTGAGACGTGCCAAAATTACATGTACATCTGAAATACCTAACAAATCTGTGCGATGCAATTTTCTTACTAAAGTATTTTCGAAATTTTATTATCTGAAATTTTTCCGTACAAACTGAAAGTAATCAGTAATCAACTCTCTGAATACTATTGAACAAAAAGTACTATGAACAAAAAATGTGGATCGGATCTTCCCAAAGTGAAAAATAATTTGTTACGTCCCAAGACTTAAAGGTACTAAGTACTACCGTAATTAACGAAGTACTACATGCAATTAAACAATGTGCAATTTAATTAAACAGGTATTTTCTGAAATATTTTATCTGAAATCTTCCTGCACGAATACGAAATTAGCAATTTTACTTTCAAATATATATTTGTAATTGTACTTAAATGCTTAATAAATTAACATAAAGTGAGAATACTTATGTGCTCAATGTTTTAATCATGCAATATTTTAATGCAATAATGTGCTTACAAAATTTGTATTCATTTCGTCAACGTTAATAATTTGATAAAAGATTTTAGGCTTTGCATGGTGGAGTATCGATATCGTTTCAGTTTGCGGTAACACCACGTGGTAATAAATTGTGTACAAAGTACTAGCAAATTAACCATTTGTTATTTAAGCACTGGTTAGAAATCCTAGTGCCAACTTTGACTGTGTTGAATATTAGGCCCAAAAAAAAATATTTGGTCTCTGGTCAGACCAAAGTTCCGGAATTGACGCGGCCACGCGGCTTTTCTTTCTTTTTTTTTTCAAGCTTGGATTGTACAGACAAGGTGGGTCTATTTTGCTTTTTTGGTGTCCTCATGTACATTGGTGTCCTCCATAATTTGCCTTGGTGCTTTCGATCATTTGCCTTGGTGCAATGTCCCATTCCTTGGTGCTCTTTGGTAAAAAAATTGAGGAGGTGCAGAAATAGAGGGCGCTGTTGAAGCTACAGCGGAACATTTTGGAGAGAAAAAAAAGATCGACGCGCATGATTAAAATCGACGCGCGCGCTGACCAGAGACCGACTTATTTTTTTTTTTTGGCCTTAAAGGGAATGTACATGTACATCATTGGCATTTGCTGTAATTTTCAGATATGAACTATTTGAGGGGTTAGTATAATAGATCAAATATTGTTACACTGACATGTTTGAAGTTTTGTGTTCCAAAATGCTGGAAAAACCGAGAAAAACAAAAAAGGTTCAAATAGTCTGGTTCCCTAACTCCACTAAAGATGAAATGGATCAATTTATGGATGCCGGAAAATTGTAAGGTAAGGGAACCAGTCTAGCTGGCCTGCACCCGTGCATGAACATGTGACCAATAGCAAACACAATTTGGACTGAAAAAATTGTAAATTTGGAGCAGTAGTTGAAAAATAGTTAGGTTTTTCCAACGGTGGTCGGCTGACCACCATTGGAAATTGATACAAAAATACCTCTTTTCTTGAAAATGACTTCACACCAGGTGCCATAATTTTACAGGATGCTTTAGACTGTCATTTACCAACATCCTAATAAGGTATTTCAAAAATTGGTAGTTTTGTTTTTCGATGTTATAGGATAAGGTCTTATGTGGATATAATGACCTTCAGCTTGGGCCACTATCTGCATCCAGGCCCCTAGCTGGTTTTAGACGTACTTGTGTAATACTGGCCAAGCACATTACATGTATTCCCATTCATAAATACCTTTCCGGTCAAACAGTCAAAACAAGTCAAAAATTCACAAATTTCCAACCATTTGTTCAACAATTTTACTTGTTTTGTGAAACACCCGACTGGCCATGTCTATGGTATGTGCCTTGCGCGTGCAGTGCTAAAAATCTTCTTACATGTGTATGGAAATTGGCGGGCGCGGCGCGTACTGCGCGATGTGGCACAGAATGCGGCTCTGTTTTACTGGCGGTTTAAAACCACCCATGTGACAGGCTCTCGACCAATAGGAATTGGTGAACTGTCTCAGATATTTATGAATGATAATAAACCTGTTAAAGGGAATATACATCATTTGCTTTTGCTGTAATTTTCAGAAATGGATGGAATTGGGGGGTTGCAAATATATAGCAAATATAGTTACACTGACTTTTTTGAGGTTTTGGGTTCGAAAATGCTTTAAAAACCAAGAAAAACAATCATTTTACTGTAGTCTGGTTCCCTGACTCCATATAAGAAGAAACAGAGCAGTTTACATACATTGGGGAGTTGTAAGGTCATGGAACCAGTCTAGCTGGCTTGTACCCGTTCATAGGTGTGTAATCGATCGCAAACAAGTGTGATGGTCAATTGGGGCCAGTATTTGAAAAAAAGCCAGTTTTTTCCAACGCTGGTCGGCCGACCAGCGTTGGAAATTGATACATAAATACCACTTTTCTTGAAAATGACAGTATACCAGGTGCCATGATTTTACAGGATGCTTTACACTGTCATTCACTAACAGTCCAGCAAGGTATTTCAAAATGATTTGGTAGTTTTATTTTTTGATGTTTGCAAATGTTGTATTTTCCCTTTAAATACTGGATATAAAATTGTTGAACAGCTATTGTGGAATGTTTATGTGATATGCAATTGGGTCAAGGTGGTAGTTCCACATGATGGAATAAAAGGCAGTAGATGTTTCAAAATCTGTTCTGTTTAACATAACGAGTGAGTTTATTATGAAAACAAGAGTACAGCAAAATGAAAGTTATATGGAACACTACGATTGCAACCATTTTTTTACGAATCTAAGTTTATGTTTGAATTTACATTGTACAAACATATTAGTCAAACAAAACAAACTAGTGTAACTATTCACATTAAACTTTCCTAGAGTTGATTTGTTTGTTATAAGGGGCAAGTGACCACTAGGAAAAAAAACTAGGCTTTCTCTTTATTTTGAATAAGGGATTGGCTAACATGCTGGCATATTGCTAAACACCTTCAAAACATTTACTTGCACCAAATATATTTACAGAAAAAAAAAATTCAAAGGTAATTTTGATACAACATTTGCTTTTGCTGTAATATTCAGAGATGGATGGATTTGGGGGTTAGTATTTTATAGCAAACATTATAACACTGACCTGTTTAAAGTTTTGAGTTCACAGGTGCTGGAAAAACCAAGACATGAATGCTGCTCTTGTAGTCTGGTTCCCTGATCCTACCTCGGACAAAACGGAGCAATTTATAGACGTCAGGGACTTGTCAGGTCAGGGAACCAGACTAGCTGGCTTGCACCCGTTCAGGGATGTGCAACCGATTGCAAACAAGGTATGGACTAACTAAATTCGGTAAATTGGGGGCAGTATTTGAAAAAAGTCAGTTTTTTTCCAACGATGGTCGGCCGACCATCATTGGAAATTGATACAAACCATACAAGACTTTGTACAGTATTTTTCAATTTGTAATGGCATTCATGAGAAGTGAAGAAAAAAAACGAGGAAATCAGTGGATCCGAGGAAAAGTTGCATGCCTGATTTAAGGAGTAACAGACATCGGATATTAATCTACGGACTAAGAAAACTGGCAAGCTGAATAACCAAATGATGTGTATCCTAAATTTGATGAAAATACAGGGCGAGTGCAAAAAGCGGAACCCAAACCCCCAAACTTGTATTTCATATTTAAAAAAAATATGTAGCACCAAAAATAATGATTGGAAAGCCCATTTCATCAGATGAAAAAATTACTGAAATTGGTCAATCCGTTCAAAGAATATCACCATTTAAACACAATGACCCTAAAACCTGTCTCGTCCAAAAAATGCGATTTCAACAATCGTCGTCACAATTGTCTTCAAACATCACCAGCGATGAAATCATAGTTTAAACGTTAACAATATGCAACAGAGTCCCTTTGAAGGCCATTTTTTTTAAAAGTAGATTTTATAAATCATATTGTTTGCCTAACCAGGGTTGTTAATCAAAATATTGTGTGCTACAGTTGGTGACAGTTGTTGAAACAAGTTTTCTGTGTCATTTTCATTGTTGTTCCAAACATTCAAAACACAATAAATTGCTGTTTTTGGACGAGACAGGTCTTAGGGTCATTGCGTTTATATGGTAATATTCTTTGAACGGATTGAGCAATTTCAGTATTTTTTTCATATAAAAGTAGCTTTTAAAATTGGCTTTCCAGTCATTATTATTTTTGGTGCTACATATTTTTTTAAATATAAAATACTTTTTAGGGGGTTTGGGTTCCGCTTTTTTTTACTCCCCCTGTAGGCATAAAGTGCTGGCAAAGCGCTGGCCCAATAAATCAAGCATTGCACACATAACATAATTTATCAGTAAATATCAACACTGTCTAGCCCTCCTACTGAAAATCAGTTACCGGAGCATTTTGTAAAACCCTGCAGGTCAGTTTCAAGTGAAAGGATAAAGCCTTTTCACACTAGAGCCTATCAACCCGGGGAAGAAGTCAACCCTAGGTGAACTCGGTGCTGCCCTGGGTTCAGTTTCACAATGGTTTCATGCAAACAGAGCTTATTTCGCTTGGTGAACCCTGGCGAGAGTTTCAACCTGGGTTGAAAATCTCAACCCTGGTCCGGATCAGGGCTGAGTTCAACCCAGGAAGATATTCAATCTTGGGCTTGGTTGACACAGGGTTGGCGCAGGGTTGAACATGTTCAAGAGTGAAACATCGCACCTTTTTAACCCTGCGTCAACCCCGAGATTTGTCTGGTGTGAAAATGCCTAGAGAATCACTGCACTGACACTGTGGAGAGCAGCGAAGCGTTACTGAATCTGCCTCTTTGCCCTGAGCTTTAACACACAACAACACTGGCAACGTATTTGCACAAAGCAGGTGTTTTTTCGGTATCTGGCAAGTCTGTATTAACCTCAGTTCCATAAAGCATCATACGTTGTTGTTTCGCACTGAACCTTAAAGGGAATATACAACATTTGCAAACATCGAAAAATAAAACTACCAAGTTTTTACGAAATACCTTACTAGGATGTTGGATAATGACAGTCTCAAGCATCTTGTAAAATAATGGCACCTGGTGTGAAGTCATTTTCAAGAAAATGGTATTTTTGTATACATTTCCAACGGTGGTCGGCCGACCAGCGTTGGAAAAACCTAACTATTTTTCAACTACTGCTCCAAATTTACCTTTTTTTTCAGTCCAAATTTTGTTTGCTATTGGTTACATGTTCATGAACGGGTGCAGGCCAGCTAGACTGGTTCCCTTGCCTTACAATTTTCCATCATGTATAAATTGATCCATTTTATCTTTTGTGGAGTCAGGGAACCAGACTACTTGAACATTTTTGTTTTTCTTGGTTTTTCCAACCTTTTCGAACACAAAACTTCAAAAATGTCAGTGTAACAACATTTGATCTATTATACTAACCCCTCAAATAGTTCATTTCTGAAAATTACAGCAAAAGCCAATGATGTACATTCCCTTTAACCTCAGTTCCGTAAAGCATCGTACGTTGTTGTTTCGTACTGAACCTTAAAGGGAATGTACAACATTTGCTTTTGCTGTAATTTTTCAGAAATAAATGGATTTGGAGGATTAGTATGTTATACAAAATATTGTTAAACTGACTTGTTTCACGTTTTGGGCTTGTAGACGCTGGAAAAACCAAGAAAACCTATCATGTTCTTGTAGTCTGGTTCCCTGACCCCACTTAAGATGAAACAGCGCAGTTAATACACTTTAGGGAATTGTAAGGTCAGAGAATCAGTCTAGCAGGCTTGTACCCCTTCACAGGTGTGTAATCAATTGCAAAGGAAAGTCAGAATAACTAATTATGAAAACTTAGTAACAGTTTTTGAAAAAAAGCCAGTTTTTTCCAACGCTGGTCGGCCGACCAGCGTTGGAAAAATAAAGTTTTTCTTGAAAATGTCAGCACACCAGGAGCCACGATTTTAAAGGATGATTTGGACTGTCAGTCCCTAACAATTCAGTAAGGTATTTCGTGATAATTTGATCATTTCGTTTTTTGATGTTTGCAAATGTTGTATCTTCCCTTTAAGGAAAGTCCCCGGACTTTTCAAGGATTTTGTAGATTGGCTAACACAGCACACATGTGCACTACATCATCCACATATGGCAGTAACTCACTAGGATACGTAACACTGAGGATATTGAACAGTCTAATTCTCTGAACAACTCGTTCCACACGAACCCGGACTGACGAAACGTTATAAGCCATTGCTACATCACCAGCCTTAAAATGACGGTTGGGTATGGCTAACGGTGGCGCGACAGCTACAGCCTGTCTTCCAGCAACTTGCCTCGCAAGGTCGGGAAAACCTTTACTGGCTACGATTTCATCATCCGGCTCGAGCATATTCAAAAATCCCGACTCGACTGTGATTTGACTGTCCGTAGCACTGCCAGTGTAGACCCGGGATAAAAAGGAAATCAATCCGTTCGGAGAACTTACGACCAAAACTTTGCACGTGCAGGTTCCCTTAGAGGGGGAGTACAGCAAGACTTGTTCTCTCAGTATCGCCGGTTTCTCGGTTTTGAATTCGAGGCAGTCAAGGATACACCTAGCGTTTGGATACTCGGAAAAACCGGACGGCAGCATGGCATGGACCATTTCTGCCGAGGGCCAGACGATCCAGTTTCGCGTGACACGGCACAGGTTGTCCAGAACAAACTGGAAATTTCTGGAGGCTGTGGTTCTAGACACAGAAAAAACAACGCCTAAGCACGAAAATGACTGGCCGTGGCGCAGCTTCATGAGAAACAAAAGCAGGCAGTTTTCCAAGGACATGCCTCTTGATTTTTGCGGCAGTAGTGAGTACAGGAGAAAGAACACGTCAGGCAACACACCAGTGACGTCATGAATCTTGTCGACTGCTTCGTCCGTGCCGTCCCAGCCGACAAATCCACGGGGTTTTGCTTCCAGGGCTGCTAGTCTGAACCGTCTTTCCTTGGCCTCTGAGAAACTGCCGCAAGGATCTCTGCGGAATGACGTCTGTGTTCCGACATCGTTACCGTCCACACAGCAGTACATGCTGTGGACGGGCGTCTGTGCGTGGTCGTCACCACACCAGCACAAAACCTCGATGGGAAAACAGACCTGGGTCTGTTTGTTCTTGATTCTCTCCTCCACTGGTTGATGGAGACTAACGTAACTGTGGTCTGCAGACGCTAGCGGGACGGAAGGCTCTCGCTTCTTTGTCTTCCATTCCTTCAGTCTGACAATTTCATCGGAGTGGTTTGCTCCTACCTTCAACCTCGGTTCGTTGTTTTTCCGCCCTTGTTCGAAATGGCAGGCGCATAGTCGTGTTGACCGTCCCGGTGACCAAGGGGAACCATCATATCTATATTTTAAATTTAAAAAAAAATCAATTAAAATGTATCGCATCACAAAATTTTACCTGCGTAACAGATCACTGCGGAGCATTGTTTAACTGTTCCACAAGAAAAAAAATCATGATTGTCTTGACACTAGTTTACTGCTGTCAAAATTTGCCTATTCTCTTTCAAATGTATAGAAAATTACAGCACCCCCCCCCCGCCCGTCTGTGGTCACGCCCCCCCCCCGAAAATCCGCCCATTAAAACGACGCCGTACATGTACGTACGTACGTTGGCAAGTATTTTTACAGGAACGCTAGTACTTTAGTAGGGGTCAAACCATTGTCAGTTTCTCATCAAATAGCAACCAAATATTTCACAACATGCACAGAAACCATAGCTCTCATATATTCTTACCTAATGTGGTTTGCTTTCCCCGACAAAGCGATCCACAACTGCCTTCGCCTCGTCTCGTTTTCCGAGGGAAAACAGTAGAACTGCTGGCTGGGACAAGTCGCCGCATTGTGAGGACAGCCGTCCATTGCACAAATCTTCTTCTCTCGCCACGACCGCCGCGTTCGCCCCATTCTTTTCTGTCTTTCACGAGGTGGAGCAACTATAGAATGCAGGGCCACGCCGGGGCAAGGTTTTTATTTTGCTTGGAGGCGTGGATGGATAAGAGTAATAGATATGCAAACCTGCAAAAAGTGCTAAGTACAGCGAATGCACTTGTCTTCTAAGCTTCTCATGAAGGAACAGAAGGGAGGGCGTGCTTGTAAATGTGTTGGGGGCACGGTACGGAGCGGAGTCGCGGAGTGGCGGAGGCGCGGAGTCGTGGAGTCGCAGAGTCGCGGAGACGCGGGGCACTGGAGTGGCGGAGGCGCGGAGTCGCGGAGTCGCAGAGACTCGCACCGATAGAGGGCGCAATTCTCGGGGGATTTTTTTTGAGAACGAAGCATCCGTATCCATTTTAAATGAGCTCGCAAATTAGGAAGGGAGGAGGGCGACGGGGCGGAGTCGCGGAGTGGCGGAGGCGCGGAGTCGTGGAGTCGCAGAGTCGCGGAGACGCGGGGCACTGGAGTGGCGGAGACGCGGAGTCGCGGAGTCGCAGAGACTCGCGCCGATAGAGGGCGCAATTCTCGGCGGATTTTTTTTTGAGAACGAGGCATCCGTATCCATTTTAAATGAGCTCGCAAATTAGGAAGGGAGGAGGGCGACGGGGCGGAGTCGCGGAGTGGCGGAGGCGCGGAGTCGTGGAGTCGCAGAGTCGCGGAGACGCGGGCCACTGGAGTGGCGGAGGCGCGGAGTCGCGGAGTCGCAGAGACGCGCGCCGATAGAGGGCGCAATTCTCGGAGATATCGACTGCGGCTCCACGACTCCGCGATCGATTTTCGGGATCGGAGGTAGGTCGACTGTGGCTCCACGCCTCCACGCAGCCGTACGGAGGCGCGGATGTAGAGTAAAGTGGCCCTGCATTCTATAGTTGTACCCACGAGGTTTGTGACATATTCCAAAGTATAAATTCGCGATTCACGTATTCGCAGCTAAACGATAAAAATCTGTCGTGTTTTCAGCAGCACTCCGGCAGTGTAAAAAGCAAGATGGCGTTTAGTGGTCCTTCAATTTTTCTCAACCAACCGTCCTCGTCCCCGTGGCATTTGAGAAATTGAGAGTAACACACAGCAACCACTCTTGAAAATACATTCTGAGAACGAGGTTTAACCACTCGTCATTTTTTTATGCGAAACTTGTGAAACTGTAATTTTTTAAGCTGAGTTTCAAGAGTGATTTTTTACCTCGAATTTGAGCATTCTTCGTTGAGAATTTCTTCGATATAAGGGGTCATCAACAACAAGGCAATTTTAGCTGAAAACCTTTTTGGAACCCTTTTTTTCGATTTGCCATCTACACCTCTCTCGTTTTCGTCGTTGAGGGCGTGGGTGTTCATTCATTCAAACAAACATTTATTTCAATATTGCTGACAAAAAAATGCACAGTGAGCCTATTTAAAATAACATTAATGAGAAACTGAGAAAGGAACAAGAAATATTTATATAACCAAAAAATAATGTAGATAATCCACAAAAACTACGACTCATTAACAAATAATAAATTATAAAAACAGCAATATTGTGGCATGCGCAGAAGCCGAAGGCTTATATTGCCATGCCAGTACAAACAAACACAAACAATTCACAAACATGACAAGAAACAAAGACAAGAACAATTATCTGTATTCTCTGATTGCAGGGAAAAAAGTGTGCCTGCCTAACTTGGAGCGAAAAGAAAAAGAGAAAAGAAAAGAAAAACAGCAGTCGGGAGGAGGAAATTTGCACAGTGGCGCGAGAATAGCTATATGCTATGTAATGGGAAATCATTTCCGCTTTGAAGGAGTTCTTAAAGCGACCGTCCTGCTGATGTCATTCCAGAGACGTGGCCCGTGAAATCGAATTGTGTTCATGGAGTATGATGTGCGAGTGAACGGAACATAAAGTTTGTTAGATGATCTTGTGCTATGGCCATGGATGTTGTGAACAGTTAGAAACAAGGATGAAAATATCGGGGGAAGAAGTTACCGTATTCATGTTTGAAGTTTGTTAATGTCTGTGAGAGTTAGTGTATTAAGTTGGGCAAAAAGAGGTGCACTATGTTCCCAGGGAGAAGAAAGCGTGCAGATTCTCATGGCTCGTTTTTGGATGGTAATAAGAGAACACAGTTGACTATATTACTGCGCGCCCAGACAATGTTGGAGTAGTTGAGATAAGGAAGAATGACAGTATTGTAGATAGAGAGTATTAAGGTAGAGGTGGGAAGAAACGATCGAAGTTTGGAGAGAACACCAGTGTGCCTAGAAGTGATTTTAGTAATAGAAGAGATATGGTCATTCCACGTCAATTTATCATTGATTAGAACTCCAAGAAATTTAGTTGAGTGTACCTGCGAAAGAGGTTCGCCGTCAATGCAAACAGGAAAAGGAAGAATAGGGTGAGTATTGGATTTACTGAAGAGCACGAATTTAGTTTTACCTGGATTGAGAGAAAGTTTATTTGATTTGAACCAAGAAGAAACATTGATGAGTTCGTCATTCAAAGTGTTAACCAAAGAGTGGAGATTAGAGCTAGAAAAAGTGATAGTAGTGTCGTCAGCAAATAGTAGAAAAGACAATTAAGGTTGAAGAAGAATAGTGAATATCATTGATGTACAAAAGAAAGAGTAGAGGCCCAAGAATAGACCCCTGAGGAACTCCATAGGTGATAGATTTCCAAGAAGAATCAACCTTTTTGACAACAGTGAACTGGCGTCTTTGATGTAAGTAACTTTTGAACCAATCAAGAGCACAGCCCCTGACTCCATATAAATCAAGTTTAGAAATGAGAATGTTGTGGTCAATAGTGTCAAAGGCTTTGGAAAGATTCATGAAGATACCAGCAGTGTACAGGGTTTTTTTGAGAGAAGAAGAGGTATATTCAGTGAGGTGAATATCGGTGGAATGACCGGGACGAAAACCAAATTGATAAGGAAAGAGGGTGTTGTTTTTTGAAAGAAATTTAGAGAGTAAGTTGTAGACGATTCTCTCCAGAATTTTGGAGAAGCAAGGAAGGACTGAAATAGGACGATAGTTGTGGATATTATGCGAATCACCGCTCTTGAAAATGGGCGTCATCACCCTAGCAACTTTAAGGTTTAATGGAACGGAGCCAGTAGACAGGGAAAGATTGAAAATATAGGCTAAAGGGTGGGAGATATAAGAGATAATAGATTTAGCAACGAGATGAGCAAATTCCATCGAATCCTGGACTGGTGTTTCCGCACAGGTTATTACTAATCTCCATTATCTCAAGAGAATCTGTTGGTAAAAGAAAAAGAGAAGCAGAAGTTGTGGTAGATTGCTGCAGGTAATCCACGAAGTGCGTGTTAGTCGAGGGGATTTTATTTTTTATTTATTTTTTTTTTTTAAGGGTGATGGGCCGATATTAGTAAAGTAAGAATTGAAGGAGTCGGCGATATCGGCAGGATTGAAGAACATTTCGTTCCCATCAGAGCAGTTCTCTGGGATGACTGCCTTTCTCTCCTTACTAAGAATTTAGTTTATTTCACGCCAAGTATTTTTCATGTTGTTTTTACGCGTTTCAAATTTCTTGGCATAAAAGGTTTTCTTGGCAGAACGGAGGACAGCAGTCAACCGATTCCGATAACTGGTGTAGAGGCGTTTTCTGATGGGCTTCGAAGATATCGCCTGTATAACTTGTTTTTGCGATTGCAAGAGCTAGCTTACAATAGATGGGGTAATCCAAGGTTGGTTGTTTTTCTTCCTCTACAGTGTTGCGAAACGAGAGGAAAATGCCGGTTATAAGTATCAGAAAAGAGAGAAAGAAAAGTGTTATAAGCAGTATCTGCATGCTGACATTGGTAGACTTCTCCCCAATCCACAGCTTCAATATCTGAGGTGAAGGAACGTAAACTATCAGCGTTGATGTTTCGTCTAAAGTAGGTCTCAGTTGAATGCTTGGAGTTTCTAAAGAAAGAAGAAGTAATTTGAAAAAGTGGCAGGTGATCAGATATATCAGTATTCAAGATACCTGTGAGACACTAGCATCAATGTTAGTAAGAATCATTATCAATAATAGAGTGCTGCTGTGGGGGGTGACGCGTGTTGGCTGGTCGATCAGAGGACGCAGGCCATAAGATAAGAAGGTGTTGACAAAGTCGTCCGTGAGCTGATGTTCCAAAACCATCGACTGATGCAAACATTAACATAAAAATTCGAGCATAAAACAAAATATATGCAAAATACATGTACATCTAATCCACGAAAGGAATTCCAATGCTACAGACAGAGCCACAGACAAAAACAGCTGACAAAATAAACTTAAGAAGAAAAATCATAACAAGGCGAATGGAGCATGAGGAGGAAAATGTGAACAAACAAAACTATCGACTGATTCAAACATTAACATAAAAATTCGAAACAGAAAAACTAAATATATGCAAAATACATGTACATCTAATCCACGAAAGCCACAGTCAAAACAGCTGGAAAAAATATACTTAAGAAGAAAAAACCTAACAAGGCGAATGGAGTATGAGGAGGAAATGTGAACAAACAAAACTATCGACTGATGCAAACATTAACATAAAAAATCGAAACAGAAAATCTAAATATATGCAAAATACATGTACATCTAATCCACGAAAGGAATTCCAATGCAGACAAAGCCATAGACAAAAACAGCTGAAAAAATATACTGAAGAAAAAAAAAATGGATGAGGCCAAATGAATGAAATAAACGAATGGAAAACAAAATTAAATCTCCAAAACAAGTAAGGACAAGCTGAAATGACTATAATAATAACAGGTTCTTGTATAGCGCTTTTAACTAAGATCAAAGCGCTTTACATTATTATTAATACCCCTAATCATTGGGCCAATTAAACATTCCATATACCATCTCAGCTCCCTGGGGAGTATACAGCTCGATGCTGCCTGTTAGGCGCAAGGAAGGTAATTCAATCACAATAACCATCACTGCCCATCATAGGTACCCATTTACTCCTGGGTGGAGAGAAGCAATGAGTGACAAAGTGCCTTGCTCAAGGGCACACGCACCATGACCCCGCCAGGACTCGAACCCACCACCTGCAGCTTTACCCACAGACCACGAATCAGTGCCCTTAACCACGAGGCCACAGCACTCCACAATGATCAACATTGTGATCATCATTTACCAAGAAAACATCGATGGCTGAGCACTGGAGTTTTTTTTGGGGAGGGGGGGTTCAATCTGAAGTTTGTGCATGTATAATTTTTTTTTATTTATCCGTCGTATCAGAAACATACACAATTGCCTCAAGCGCCCTCATGTGTCGGGGAATATCTCAGATACCTGGACAAATTACAGGAGGTCATTATTTGCAATACAAATGGCTTGAAAAGGATACGGAATGGATCAATGACGGCTGTTTTGATTGAGTATGATACTATAGACACTCGTGTATTGTACTGTAAATCTAAGTGCCCTTTCGTTTGGAACACTAAGAAGTAGTAGTTCAAGGGCGCACCGTTCAGAACCTACTGGTGATCATGGGTGCAACCGGGATAGGCGGCCCCCTCTCCTAAACACGTTAATGTTACGGTTAATGTTATTATAGAATGGTACCCCTTCCAAACTCTATATTAACAAACCACCATTATGTTGATTCTTCCAACTTTTGACAAAACCAGGGGCGGCAGAACCGCGGGGGGTTGGGGACACTCCCCCCCCCCCCTGCCATATAGGCCCAGTTACCCAAGTGCCTCTTTTGCGGACTTCATGTGCCCCTTCGAGCATGTGCCCCCTCGAGATGAAAACAAAACTGACCCTAAAATATCAGATTTCCCAAAAGGTATAGAGAGTTCTGACATGAACGAGGAACGGGTGGCTTGTGCGTAAAGCGCTCGCCTCTCACCTAGGTGACCACGGTTCAAATCCTGGCCACTGATTGCATGTGAGTAGAGTTGTGCGTTGGTTCTCTCCTGTGCCACGAGGGGTTTTCTCCGGGCCCTCCGGTTTTCCTCCCTCCAGAAAAATCAAACACTTTCGATCTCAGGCTGTGCTCCGTGGTCATATATGGGTCGATGTGGCCGGTGTGGACGGTAATTCTGTCCCCCGGTAAAAGTGTCCGGGTGGACAGAATTACTTAGGTAAAAGTGTCCCCCCCCCTGTCCCGTTAATTCTGTCCCCCTCCAGGTAATTCTGTCCCCTCCAGTTAATTCTGTCCCCCCTGGTTTTGCACGCATAAGTTGTTATATTGATGTTATTATAATGAATTCAGCGCACAGGGTATACATTTTTAGATTTTTCCACCCTTCATCAATGATTATCAAAATTAAATTAACGTTTAGATGTTAATCAACCGATCTATGTTTCTGCAAGAAAGCAGAAAAGGCACGCGTAGTAATACTCAACCTATCGCTAGCGCCCTCCGTAGGTGTGGTACACTCGCGCGCACGCCCACCATGCAAATCGCTCGCTCCCGAATTTAGCAAGGCGCCGCGCAAAAACAGTTGATAACTTTACTAATATACAGTCTGGGTGCTAGACTTGTGACGTTGCACGGGGACACATTTACCAGGGGGACACATTTAACGTCGTGCAGGGGGACAGATTTACCTAGAGGGGGACAGGTTTACCTAGGTAAAAGTGTCCCCCGGACAGATTTACCGGGTCACGACCCGGTAAATCTGTCCGGGGGGACACATTTACCAGGGGGGACAGAATTACCTGCCACACCGGCAGCCATAGGCGCCTTTACGTGCCAGCGGCCCGACCACGTTGTAGCCGCGTCCTTCGCAATTCAGCATACCAGCTGCGAGTAAGGATGATTAGCCTCCCAAATTATTATTATTATAATATGAAAACCAATCCCCAAAACGGCTCCCTGAAAATGGGCACATATTATTTTAATATGCATAGTTTACATTTCGTCGATCGTACCACGATCTGACCTATCTGAATTTTTGACGAATTTGGGTTTTTATCATATTATGCATGATGAAATCTTTATTTTCTGAACATTTCAACTTCATAAGTGGCCTAATTAGCTCATTAAGCTGATTCAGCTAATTTAAAAATGTTGACCTATCGCTACAAAAAAAGCAAAATTATCATTTCACGAACTGACGCATCGAGATAGGTCACTTCGTGAAACGCGTAAACAACGCTGTCAGTTTTCCACGAAGTGACTTATAGAGTCTGGTACCTGGACTTAATGTGGTCCCTATCACTTTCTTATGAAATTGAGTTACTAGGGGCCAGTCTTTAGCGTTATCAGAAACAATGGCGGCGTACACATGTCGTTTGATGTCTGAACGAAACTAGCAAGTTTCAACCGAGTTTCTGATTCTGTAAACGTCTGTAAGTATATTCCTTCTGTATTTTGATACTTGTATTGCAATGTGTTTTGTGTTGGGCTTTGTCTAAATACATGTTTTGCAGAGACTCGTGTGTATGATAGCACAACATCCTATAATTAGCCTATTGGCGTACTGTAGTGTAGACGGTAGTGGGTAGTCATAATCAGTCAGAATAACACTTGAGTGGGGTTCGATTCCGAACTAATGCTTTTTAATGACATCTCGTTTGATATTTATGTTGATTCACTGACTGTCCTTTCGGGAAAATATTCATTAAATAAAAGGGCCAAACTAAGGTTGCTTTTTTAATATTATGATTTGTGATTTGTTTGGTTTGTTTGTGTTACAGAATGTGGATGTCTCAGTGGTTAATTGCAGCCAAAAGTTTATACAGAGCACCAATCGTCTACATAATTGAATGTTTTTGAAAACGCTTCGTTGAAAGGAAAGTGATCGATTCCTGGAGCATGAATGTAAGCATTTTTTTTTAACATAAAGGTTATTATTTAACCTTTCATACTTTTGCTGCTTATTATTTTGGTTTTATACTGCCCGGCTCAGATCAAAAAGAGCATTGCGTCTGTTCTTCGCTTTCACGTTTTGTGCTTCGTTTCTCTCTTTTTAAATGTTGATTTAGTACTCCAGTCTTGCTACAATTCTAAAGTCAATGCAGATAACAAAAACAATATAAATGGGGTGAACTGCAAAAAAGTTAAATTCAGTTGCTATGATTTGTTTTAGTTAATATTGCAAAACATGTGAAAATCTAAAAAAGACACAGACTGCAAGGATAGTGACACCAGACATTAAACACATTCTGAGTGATTTATCAATAATTCCCTTCAACAAACTGTAATTGTTTTATATTGATTTTCCATGTCGACTATATTAAAAGAAAAAAATCCAAATAAATGTTCATGTAGATTCTAAATTAAAATTTAATAAAAAAGTATTGATTACTGAATGCATGAACCACCTGCCACAGTCTGCCTCGGAACGAAACGGGAAAATGCTCAGCCTTAAAACAAAGGGCGACTACTGATTGCCGTGAAAATGCTGAGTGAATGTATTTCTATTCTTTTTTGTGTGCATTTCTCCAGATTTTCGATGTGTTGTGCTTGTAACTCCACAATCTTTGAACCAGGAGCTGTTCCTTAGCCGTCACTGTTATCACCTTTGATCTACATCCTTCACTAATGCCAGACTTATCTTGAAATATTAAGAGATACCTCTTTCATTGTCAGTTCTCGCACTATTTCATTTATGCACCTAAAGTTTGAAGTAAAACTAAAAACTAAAAACAGTGATTAAGAACAAATAAAAGAAATCCATTGCTAAGAACGTTTCAAGTAAAGGCCTCATTTTTAAATTTGAAAGATTGCTGGGAACAACTCTTTGCACTGCCTCTCTGTTGAACTCTTTACATCAGACCTGCATCATGATGGTCAGTCCCAGTCCAAACATCAAGGCAGTACTTGTCTTTCTACATAATTAATTTGTTTCTTAGATTTACTTTTCTATCCCTTGAGTGACCCTTAAATATGGCCTGTTCTGATAGTCGACTCTCAAAAAAACAAAATCTTCATTGTATTAACGCGACTAAACATCCCATTTATATTCAGTTTTGGAGTTTTGAGCATTGTTAATTAAAATGCAGTCGATTTTTTTGTTTTTAATGTATGTCATTGAGATATATCATTATATTTTTTTAAGGGGGAGGCTTACAAATTATTTGCAGAAAATTACTGTTTTTAGGGAATAATAGGTTTAAATAATGAGAAAGTACACTTTGAAGAATAACAAAAATAGAAAACAAAGATTTGAAGATTATGAGAGTGTACATGTACGTTTATCGTTTTGTTTCAGTGTAACTTGAACTTGTGAGTCTTGTTTAAAAAAATTACCTGTTTTGTCCACGGATTTTATTTCTCCATTTTTTTACAGATAAGAATAAAAAAAATAATGGAATAAAAGTACACCTTTACAATGAATTCGTTCAAGAATTATTACTAGGAGGTATACACAATGTATTCAACACGTTTCTATGCACCCCGTATATATTGGAATTCATTTTCTAATTTCCTTCACTATAACAGCGTTTTAATTTGTAAAAGCTTATTAATCTCTAATAACAATAATATTAATATAAAAAAACAACAGATTGCAACGAACCTCCATATGACTTAACGTGAAGAGGTCCGCGCGCGCGCATGCGCATATGACATAAGTCACTATCAGCCACAGAGAAATCGAAATTGTTCGTTTCACAAAGTGACCTATCTGGATAGGTCGCCGTTCGCGCGCATGAAAAATGAAAATTAAATTTTCACGAAGTGACCTATCTAGATAGGTCGCCGTTCGCGCACATGAAATATGAAAATGAAATTTTCACGAAGTGACTTATGGATTTGGCGCCTATCTTTCACCTGGTAATGATGAGTTTTTTACCTTAGAAACAATTTAAAATCATAATTCAACTATCCAACTTTATTATATATAAAAACTGAGTCAACAAAAATTAGTGTTCTGTGTGAAAGGGTGGATGCAAAATAGGCCCAACTTCAAACGCGTTTTTCTCGAAATGGCAAAAACTGAGATAGGTCAGATCGTGGTACGATCGACGATTTAATGACCGGTTTTGAAGAGCACCCCCATTTTTCGAAGATGGTGCCAGCACTAAAAGCTTAACCTCTTTCGTCCAAAAATGCGATTTCAAGAATCATCGTCACAATTGCCTTCAAACATTACCAGCGATAAAACCCTAGTTTGAAAGTGAAAAATACTCAACAAAGTCCTTTTGAATGCCCGGGTTTTTTTTTCAAATCAAATAATTATTATTATATTTAATCATAATTGTTCGCCGAACCATACAGGGTTGTTAATAAAGATATTGTGTACTACAGTATTTCAAAGTTGTCTGTGTTATTTTTTTTTTTGTTCCAAACAGTCAGAATACACAATAAATTACTTTTGGAGGGGGGGGGCGAAACAGGTTTTATATATAGGTTCATTGCATTTATGGTGATATTCTCTGAAAGGATTGAGCATTTTCTAATTTTTTCATCTAGTAGCTTGTGAAACTGGCTTCCAGTCATTATTATTTTTTGTGCTTTATATATATTTCTTTTTAAATATGAAATATATTTGGGAGGGGGTGGGTTCCGCTTTTTTTTGACTCACCATGCTGTATACATAATACGTAATAAAGAGTAGGTGTTCCCAAAACAAATATACACTGTCCACGTGTAAACACACATGCAATATACAGTGACCTTTGCATTTTTTATCTTGCAATGTTGACAAAGCCGTTGTAGTTTATGATTTTGATCCCATATTATACCCAGTGTTGTTAACAAAACTAGTGGCAAAATATTAACGATGGTGTTAGTAACACTAATTTTGCTCTTGGTCAGCTTTTCTGGCTTTGTGACACCATTCGACCTGACGATATTACACACGAACGACGTCCACGCGCGTTTTGAGCAGACCAGCGGTACGGCCGGCGGGCCATGCACGGCCGAGCAAGCGGCGGACGGGGCGTGCTACGGCGGCGTTGCGCGGCGGGCCGCTAAAGTCAAAGAAATCCGTAACAGCGTGCAGAACGTGCTGTTGGTTGATGCCGGCGATGGTTTTCAAGGCACCGTCTGGTTCTACGTATTCAGGGGACAAGCTACCGCTTACTTCATGAACATGCTGGGTTATGATGCCATGGTAAGCATGGTGACCGTAAGGTCATGGCCAAATTCTGCTGAATGCGCTTAGAAAAACTGTCAGATTTATAAAAAAAAATCTGCCAAATTCCCCAGAATTACTTAATATAAACACTTAAAATCACGTGCAGATTTGTAGTATTGCCATAATTAAGGTTCAAATTACATTATAAACAATCTATATAGTCACATAAAGATAAATTTCAGGGAAAATGCGGTTGCTTCACGACGAAGTCTGGTTCCCAGTGAACCTCAGCACCTAGACCAGCCAACCTGTCCCATAATGCAAGGGTTTGTGTAAAGAGATTGAAGCTTTTAATGTATCTTTTTTTTTTCAAATTTGCTATGTTTTTCTGTCAAATAGCCATTTTTGCAGAATTCTGCCAGAAATCTGCCAAAAAAATCCATTCTGTCAAATTTTCTGTCAAACTCGTTTTTTTAACAAAGCATCTGTCAAAGTTAGCCGAAAATCGGCTAAAACGGTCACTCTGATGGTAAGGATTTTGGTATTGGGTGATGTGAATCAAATGGGCCTTAAGCACGAGTTGCAATTGGTCATTTTTGTCGAGTTCCCTAAATGTATTTCATAACTTGTTTACTCAGTGTTGAATGGGATGGGGCAAGACTATCTATGCAGCCTTATTTTACTGTCATTTTCTTTTAAATCTGCGGGCTTAAAACATTAGAGAATGTTAAATTACAAGTATTACCTATTCATTAAAGCAGGTTTTAAGTTGAATTAATTAGTAATTAACTTGCGTTCATTTCCTTTCGCAAGTTCCAAAAAAAGAAGATGTTACCTCGCTTTTAATTCAACATGGCCGACTCGTGCATCAGTCCCATTGATCTCCATATACAATGATAGGGCCCATTAATGCAACCTCGTCACCAAGGGTAATTTTATTTTCAACTTCGTTTCCAACAGTAACCTGGGTGGGAAACTTGCTTCCTTTCCTTGATTCGATACAGATATATAACAACTAATGGAAAACACAGTCATGCACCAGACTATTCCTAATTTGCATGTGCACGATTTGCAAGCAAAATAATCCCGAATACCAGAGTGAGAGAGCACATAGTGGCGAGAGCGTACTGCTCGACACCATGGGAACGAGGTTCATTTAAATAAGTCACGGTTATCTGTAGACCCCGTTCGGTGGAAAAGGTCCTCGGTCCTCTGTGATACGCATGGGTAGACACTCCTTTCATGTCACTGAATTCAAGTGAGGGCGCTCTATGCAAGAGGTCAATCCAATTCGTTTCCTCCTATCCTGAACAGGCGTTCGGGAACCACGAGTTTGACATTGGAGTTGACAGCCTTCTACCCTTCCTTCAAAATGTCAGCTTTCCGGTCCTGAGCTGTAACATGAACAGCTCAGGGGAACCTTCAATGACCGGCCTCTATGCCTGTCAGACTACGGTGGCACTAGCAAGCGGGGATCGGGTAGGCATCGTGGGTTATATCCTGGTAGACACACCGCTGTATACTAAATCAGGTAAGGCGACAGGGCACCAACCGATTATCCAGCTGTTTTGTCCGCGATAAGCAGCACTGACAACTTGACGGTAACTTCGCGAAGTACGCGAACACAAACCGTACTGTTAAGACACCACAAACTGAATATAATGTTATTCGCGCAGTTTTGGCACTCGAATAAAAAAAATACAAATAGGACTCCCACTACTGCTCTCTCACCCTGGTATTGGGATGTCCTGGGTATAAAGACACACGACCAATTCTTCAGGGCGTGTGAATATAGTTAACAAGATTTCATTCAGTAATAATCTGTACTCATCCGTTATGCAGTTTGCACTACATTATTAATTGTATAAGTAATATGGAAAAGGATGATTATTTTGTTTTTAGAGTTGACGTCATAATTAATTCAAAATGACCGGCCGGTAGGACGTAATACACAAGTGCACGGTGCATGTATAATTGCTTTACTTTCTATTGCGGTATCGAATGGGGACGATGACAAGAACCACGTTTCCCACCCTGCCAGGGGATAGCTAAGTCGAAAACAAAGTAAGCCCTAGGGTACGAGGTTGGCTTCACCTTGTTTCGGTAGCGTGGTTATAGGCGTACAGGCGTACAATATGTTGACGCAACGGACACATCACAACGCAGACTGAAACGTGTAGTGCTATGGATAGGTTTTTATGGCGACGAGTTTGTGAAGTATTGACCACGGGATCGGGTTGGTGTGACTCCCGCAGATGTTCAGTCAGCTGTCAGTTCGTGGACAAACAGTGTCCGATCAAGGCACCTCAAAAAGATTTAAGCCTATATAAACAATTGGTCAACAAACTAGAGCATTCGCTCAATCGATACATGCTGGGCGTATCTATGTTTGCATGCGTTAGGCGAAGTCCACGCGCCCACACCGAACGCACTATCAGCATGAGCATTTTCATTTAGCGCTGCGCAAACAGCGCAAACTCAGAAATGAAGCAGAGTGTAAGAAGGTGAACAATTTAAATTGAGAAGATGCACGTTTCAAACTGAGACGATAACACTGTGACAATGTAGCCACATCAACTACTGCACCATGCACTTTGGTGGAACGTTGATAATATGGGGAAGGTTGACATCAACAATGACAATTCACGAGGATTGGTACAATTGCGTCTCTTTTAGTTTCCGGTTTAAATCATCAGCATTTTTTAGACGAAGCTATTTTCTTCCTGTACCCTTTTGCCAGGTAACTTGATCTTCAGTCCCGAGATCGATAGCCTACAACCGGCCGTCGACAATCTAATCGAAAGCGGAGTCGACGCCATCATAGCGCTTGGTCATTCTGGTATCGATACCGATATCGAGATCGCAAAGAAAGTGCGTGGAATCGACGTGGTGATTGGCGGCCACTCAAACACATTCATGTACACAGGTAAGTATGGTATTCGTTTGTATGAATCGATTATTGTGATCATCGGAAACTTGTCGGGTACCGGTCCATTCCTCCCTTGATTACATCTGAATTTACGATCGCTCACCCCATAACACTGTTCAAGTAGGTTTGACAAATCGTCACCAACACCACGATTAAGTAACACTCCACCGTGTTAAACCATATTTTTTTTTCGATTTTCAATTGTTTACATTTTTAAACATTATTCACCAAGGCTTACCATTGCACGAAGTTTCAAAGCTTCAAGAGCTTTACTTTAATAATTACGCTAATTATCCATGACAACTTTTGCGCGAAAGTGACAATTTTCATTTTCACGAAGTAACACTCAAGTTCCATTTACCATTGCAGCGCACTCTGCTCAAAATGTGAGCAAAAACTGAAACGTTTTCACGAAGTATTACTTTCCTTGTATGAGCGCCCACACGCTAACCTGAAGTTTCACTTTCCTCGGGTTGTATACATTGAAGAGTGTTACTTCGTGAAAACAAAAAATTACAGTTTCGCAGCTTTTACGGTTTCACGAACTAAGGGGCCATTCAGAATTTTCAATGTTTTAAAATTTCGATTTTTTTTTTCCAAATTATTTTGACCCACCCACCCACCCCTAATTTCGATTAATAAAAAACTGAACATGTAGGCCTACATGTACATGCAAGTGCATGTACATTTATGTACATATACTTGAACATGAACTTGATACCCCTGTACATGTGTGTCTAGTTCAGTGACGGCGTGAAGTTGTCGGTCTTCCTCTTTTGCACTGGTGACCTTCAGTTTTCTCTTGTTTTACCAGCTGATATGCTGTTGGGAATGACAGGTTGCAGTTTTGAAAGCCACAAAGATGACCGTGGTTTTGTTGTTTTGTGGATGAAGTGGATGCGATGACATGTGACATACGAGGTTGTGCCCGTCACGTGAGGTAGCTGAGAAAAACATTCGCTCGTACCCTGTTTGCAGGGCGGGGGGTACGAGCGAAAGAAAAACATCAGGTTTGGGCAGACATCACATCACAGGCTGCGGACCTCGTAGTCTTGGAGTCCAGTGGTTGAATAGTCCAGTTTTTATAGCGATTGGTAATCGACGTCCGCGGCGTGTTATAGAGCCAATCTAGTACACCTGGTACCCTGCTGCCTCTGCACGGCCTAACCGCTACAAACGCCCGGCGTCCAAGTCTACTGAAAAACCACCTCCCTCTCATGCAACAGTTGGACTATATACACGTACATGACGTACATGTACAGTACATACAGGGGACGAAGTTGGAAAAGAAACACGCATCGCGATATCGGAACGCTTGCGCGTAGTTCAGGCAAGTCAAAAGATCTATCTTTCTTTTTTTCTTTTTTCTTTTTCCATGGAAAGTGAATTTCGATTTTCAATTATTTAGCTTGACCCACCCACCCACAATTTGGAAAAAAGATCGAAATTTTAAAACATTGAAAATTCTGAATGGCCCCTAACACTCACCTTTTTTCTCTTATTTCTTGTTGATTTAATACACAAACGGGTTAAAAACAGCAAATTTAATGAATTCAATTCATCAAGTGTCCACAGCTGAAAATACTCTGCCGTTTTGACGCAAAGTGTTGTTTTAGAAGGCGTTCAACTTTAGATGCCGTTTTCTCTGATTGATAGTTTTTACTGGTATGTATACAAGGGTGTTACTTCGTGGTGGTGCTGACGAAATCATCGCGTTTCAATAATTCTGTGCTCTTCTCTGCCATACGGCGTCTCAAGATGGTCACCCAACTTAAATCGTTTCGGACTAGATCCTGACAGTCCTTGCTGGCCTTTTCCGGCAGCTTGAACATGCTGGCCTTGTGGCCATCCCAGTGGATTGTAGCGTTGGCTAGACATCGCTCCGTGGTGGCCGTCTTGAGTCGACGAAAAGTCTCCAAATCGCGCTGAAAATTGGGTCCGTAATGGCGAACCCTCTCCCATAATGACCGGTTGAAGTGCTGGTATAACTTGACGTCGGCTGAGTTCCATTCCTGGATTTTTTCTCTCAGGTCTGCCGTGATATTCCTGCGAGTGGTCGGCTTTCTGACACCTTTAGAGATGTACACGATGTCGTCAAATTGCCAACAGAGGAGCTTTTTCAGGAGTATCAACGATTCATCAAAGTATTCGGTGATCATGACTAAGTCCATCTCGCTACTCAGCGAGCTGATCTTTTGATCCACCGATTCTGGATCGTTGGTGTCCAGCCCCAGTTCGTAGAGCTGACCGTTCTTGGCATAAACCTTCCGAGGAACCTTGCTGACAGCAAAGTATCGCTCCGGGTCTCTGAAGAAGGCTTCTAGCGGGCTGACGTCGCTGCCGTTCGTCGTGGGGATTTCGCGGTCCATACCGAAGTAACCGAAGGCTGACTCGAACTGCGCTACTGGCTGCCTGATGATCGTGAAATAGATAGCATTTGGGATAAGCTCTGTCATC
Source organism: Patiria pectinifera (assembly GCA_029964075.1). Lineage (NCBI taxonomy): Eukaryota > Metazoa > Echinodermata > Asteroidea > Valvatida > Asterinidae > Patiria > Patiria pectinifera. The sequence continues at coordinate 4,020,770 of CM057140.1, read as the reverse complement.
GACTTGCGGTTGTATCGGGCGTGGTTCGCTAAGATGTGGAATCCACCTAGAGCCGGCCACGCTTGGGTACCGTAAGTGTCCTTCAGATTCCGAAGATAAACCTCGGATAGGTCGAACTTGTTGAACATGGAGAAGAAGTGCCTCCGAGACGGCAAGGCGAAGTTAAGATCGCGCTGGTACCCGTATCGCTGCAGCATTGTGGTAACGGTAGAACTACCAGTTTTGTGCGTCTTGATAAAAACAATTCGATTCTTCGGTTGGCAAGATGCATCTTCGGTTTGCGCTTCCTTAGTAAGGGTGGATTTCAGTGGTCTTGAAGTTGCAGTTTCCACAAAAACTCTGTGGCTGTGAGAAAGAAACCCTATCTTTAAGCACGCTGAGCAAACTTTTTGAATCATCCTTTGTGAAACTACTCTCATAGGAGTCCACATTTTGATGTGACTCCGGAAAAGTGTTTGAAACCATGCAGCTAGTCGGTGTTTTATCAAGCTTTTAAAACCACCGAAGTGACGGGCTCTCGACCAATAGGAATGTGTAAACTGTCTAAGGTATTTATGAATGAGGGAATAAAGAATATTGGCAATGGAAGTCGAATGACTTCGCCAATGTTTTGCCTCTCGTTTTTTTTACAGATGTTTTCAAATCTTCCCAAATACTCACGTTTTGTTTTCGACCGGCGGTAGAATGTGTCTCCACGATATCACAGAGTCCGAGATCACAGACTTCTCGAGGAAAGCCCATTTCATCAACAAAAATCCCCCCAGCGCCAAAAGTGCGAAAAGCACGAGAATTTTCCGAAGCCGTTTACGACAGCAACATTCTGTGCGATGCATTATGATGGAGTTGTTGATTTTCACTGTGTGGTCTTAGAATGGAATCGTTTGGCGAGAGAACGGCAGCTGTTGCTAAACGCACTCCAGGTGTTTGTGAACGTAAACTGGTATAAAAGTCATCAAGTGACGTCCAAAATCAATTGTTGGGATGCCAGTGCATCACACATCAAAGCGCGCGTAAAAAAACATTGATTTCTACATTATTACAATTCGGGCGATTCAAAATGCAGTGCGCTACCAAGAGTTTGCCATGGAGAGTCTATTTTTCAAGTTTACGGTCGACAAACATGGCCCATTTGAACGAGTGTCAGTGGACAACTTGAGCTAATCTGTTACTGATAGTGGCATAGCGTTCTGACGCCTTACAAAAAACACCATATTGATAAAAAAGAAAAAGAAAAAAGGCAAACAGATCCTCGAATCATACGCTTACGAAACTACTGACCGGAAAAACTAACAATTTCAAATATCCCGCGCTGCGAATTTGTCGACCATCTCCCACAATGCACTGGGAAAAATGAACTCTCCGTGGCAAACTCTTGGTGGCGCACTGCATTGTGAATCGCCCGAATTCATGCGTGACTAGAGTCAATTAACAGCACAAACTCATTACAGGGGCAGCCTATAGGCATTGACAAATGGCTATTGTTTGTGTTCTTTTTTTGTTCATTTGAATTGGGTTGGAGTTGGGGATGGTATGATAGAGTATTGTTATACAGTAGCTATTGTGCCCCAAACAGTCCAGTTTTGAAAATAACGAGTTTTTTGGGGGGCTAATTTATTTTCTGTTTGAAAATATTTAAAGGGGCACTTCGTCCTGGAATGCGCCCAATTGGGCTACAAAACGCGTTGTAAACGAAAGTAATGCCATTGGAAAGAACATTTAAAAGTTGGATGTAAACGTCCACACAACCATAGGCGTTTTTGTGTTATTTTTGCGCGAACGAATTTTAGGGGTCAAGTTTTGACTCTAGCTGTTGGGTGCTAGCCGTGAATCCACCATGTTCCACCATTGCATGGCATTCTGCGGACGTGCGAGAAACAATATGTTTATTGGTGCTGTGTGTTATAATGTGTCGCACACACAACGTGCAGCGTATATTAGATGGACACGGTTGGAAAAACGTCTTTTGTCTTTTCTCAAAAACAGTGCGACATTTGGTTAGCTTCCTTTCAACCAAACCTTTTAAATATGATCAGTAAACAATCCAATAAAATATTCGGAGATTTCAGGCCGTAATACCTTTAAGAAAACTCAAGGGGCACTCCTTTACACTTGGTGGCGCTGTTCAGAGCAGAGATCCCCACCACTAAAAAACCCGAGACTAAAATTATAGTTTTACTTCTAATTCTCCCCTTTCCCCCTTCTTTCTAAGGTTTACCCCCTTCAAGCGAGTTACCGTACAGCGACTACCCTCTGACGGTGAGTCCGGACCACGACCCCGACGCCACCGTGCTTGTGGTCTCAGACTACGCCTACGGAAAGTACCTGGGTCGACTGGACCTTACTTTCGACAGTGAGGGCGCTGTTTCAAATTTTGGCGGGAACCCAATTCTCCTTGACAACAGCGTTCCGCAAGGTAAACCAGTTTGCAGCCTATAAGATAATAAACATTATAACAATACCTCCACAAGCCCTATCTGACTTATGAAGTATTTTTCTTGAGGTTCCCGAGGATTGTGGGTGCCCGGTACCCGGAAAGTAAGTTTTCATTGAATTTAATCCAAACGAACTGATTTCACTTTATTCTTCTAGATACCGAAACCCTGAACGCCATGCTTCGCTGGAAGGAGACGGTAGACGTAACAGCCAATCAGATCGTTGGAAGCTCGCTGGTACCCTTGCGAGGCAACGAATTCTGCTACTCCACCGAGTGCAACATGGGTAACGTTCTGGCCGACGCCATGTTGGCACCTCACATCAACCGAACAGTTGGAGCTTGGAGTGACGTGGCAGTTGCCATGACGACCTCTGGGAGCGTCAAGGCAAACGAAGTCAAAAAAGGTAAAAGATGAAACCATGGCGCTCGGCACCATGAACTTTTTTTCTAAAAATTGAATGCTGGAAATGGATCTGTCTTGTGTCTGTTTATGCAAATTTCAGGTGACGTCACCGTCAATGACCTCCTCTTGAACATGCCTTACGGTAACACGATCGACGTCCTCGAGCTCAGGGGAACAAACATTCTGGACGTACTAGAGCATTCAGTCAGGAAGTACGAGGCAGGTGGCAATGCGGGAGAATTCTTGCAACTGTCCGGTAGGTCACAAGTGTAAATCGATGAGTCAGTGAGATGATACATGGGTGTCTTTTGAACAAAAAACCCACAAAGTATACCCATTTTTAAATGTAAATTGTAACAAATCTCTCAATATTTTAGAAATAGTCAAGCTGTGAAAAAGGTCAGGATATCCTCTTTCCAATGGTGTCAAGTTCATGACATCATTGCCACGGATGACTGAGCAACTATGGCCTCTTTCAAAGGGATCGAAATCAGCACGTGGGGTGTGGATAAACTCGCAAATATTCATGTTCTTGGCGCATTGTTCATACTAGATGTCCTCCTTTCCTACTTAATTTGTCAGGATGAGAGTTATCGGTAAGAGGTGTTTTTTTTAAAGAGATTTGAGCCTATTTTACTGTTGATGCATTATTTTCCGTCGCCAGGGTTACGGGTCTTATATGACGTCAGCCGTCCCATCGGTAGCCGTGTTCTGACTGCGCATGTGCGCTGCGCAAACTGTGACGTCCCTTCGTACGAGCCTTTGGACAAAGAAACGATCTACAAAGTTGCGATGAACAGCTACATGGCGGGTGGCGGCTACGGATTCCCTGTATATGAAAACAAACTCAGCCACGTCAAAGGTAGGGTGAATCGCTCTATGCACAAGTCGACACTGAATAGAACCGAGGCTTTACTGGCAGGGAAAAACAAAAAGAAACGAACACCCCTACAAACAAAACAAAACAACGACGACATCGACGAATCGTTACTAATGTTATAGTGAAGAAAGTCATATTATGTGTAATATGATTTCCTTTCATTCTTCAGGTGACCTGGACGTGGACGTGACGTCGGACTATCTCCGGACTTATTCTCCAATCAGAACGGGCGTTGAAGGTCGCGTGACCATTTACAACGGCGACGCACCGTGTTATCAGGACCCGACCAGCGGAGCTGGCATGAGCTTAAAGGGGCACACGTCGTCGCTGTTTCTCGTTTATTTCATCTTCCTTGCTTTAACTTGGGTATTTGGGGGTTCCTTTAATTTTGGTTGGATTGTATGAAATTGAGGAAAATGCCTGAGAGAGGCTAAAACCTCTTCAGTTCTGCTGAGTCCGACTAAATTGTATACTGTTGATAGTGATTGTGTAGGACTACGATGGGCTCAACAGAGTTAGCTACTGGCTGGCGAGAAACCTCAAGAACCGGTGTATAAATTCAATCAATGCTGGCCGAATTCCTGTTTTTGTGTTCTGATTCTGTTGATTCCTGCTGCTTCTTTGCTTGGTTTTAGCTACGGCCTTTTATTTTTTTTCTGGTTTTCCAGCTCTGTCTTTATGCTGCACAAGCATGAACAAAGTACATTAAAAAATAACATGAATCATTGAATGTAATCATAAGCAAATATTGATAGCCTAATGTTACACGATATTCCCGTGAATCCCCATTACTTGGCCCCAATATTTCCACTAATTGGCGGGAACGCCAATCACTTATTCTATATCTCCGACGGATCTTCTGAAATTATGCCGATGATTCTAGAATAGGATTAGATCGGATATAACTTGAGGAAATTTACGGTAGAAACTGACAACCAACAGCCGTGATGGCAAGACCAAGGGCACCACCAAGTGGCGAGAAAACTTTCCCAAACAATAACATAAACTGTAACGGGCGCCCTCTCCCCATCCCCCGCCTATAGCTTAGTGCAAAATGCATTGAAATTTGATGGAACCACGCGTAAGTTAAAGTATTTTTTTAAATAACATTATTTTTACCTATCTGTACAGGTTTTGGCGCTTTTAGGAAAAAAGTGCACAATTAAATAGTAACTATAACACACATCCGCTGAGCTATAGTACGGATGGATCAGCAGGACAATAATCGATTTTTATTTCGTAAAGATACAGATATAATAGGGCACGTTTATATGCATGCACCGTCTACTATAACAACAACAGATGGTACAAAGCTAAACAAAAACAAATGTATCTCATTTTTTATTTTCAATCATCCCCCCAATTCATTTTCGTGTATTTAATTGCAAACCTCGCACAATTAATTACTTCATGGGATGGACAAGCAAGTGACGACCAACGTTCCACGTCGGCAGTCGATCGCGAGACGGCTCTGCACTGGTACATGGTAAGTCTTGGCAGGTGAAACGCGCACCTTTTGAGCATATTTTATACCGTAAAGTACCGGTGTTTTTCTAGCCGTCACGAGATGGGGTGGTCCGCGAGACGCTGGTGGCGTATGACCACCGCAGCGTGTCTGGTTGTAGTCATCGGGCTGATGTCTATCGAAGTCGGCATGCTGGTCAAGCAACGATCTACCAAGAACCCGGTGCGTCCGGTAACTACCACGTAAGTTGCAGTCAGAACGAAAATCCTTTTTTTTATGTGTGATATTCAATTGCTGGATACCGCTGCAATAAATATTAATAAATACTCGCCGAATCTGCTCGCGTTTCATAGACCCTTGCTGTGCAAGGAGATCTTCCATAGACTGAGATGCCTTTACGTATCCAGACGATTTTTCTCTCATTTTTTTTTTTTTTTAATGTCAGGAGGATAAACGAATGGACCAGGCAGAAGCTGCAACATGTTGAACCGAAGCAGGGAACGGACGCCATGTCTGCCCCCGATCCCTGCCAACCCAAGCACCGCTTCGTGTTCATAAAGATCCACAAAACCGGTAGCTCCACCATCGCCACGATGCTGCAGCGCTACGGCTACCGGCGCGATCTAACCTTCGCGCTGCCCAGCGGAGCAGTCCACTATTTCCCCATGAGCAACCAGCGGTACCGTTTTGACACCCCGCGGCTAGTCTTTATGCTGCACAAGCATCAACAAAGTACATTAAAAATAACATGAATCATTGAATGTAATCATAAGCAAATATTGATAGCCTAATGTTACACGATATTCCCGTGAATAGCCAGTACTTGGCCCCTGATATTTCCACTAATTGGCGGGAACGCCAATCATTTATTCCATATCTCCGGCGGGGCTTCCGACATTATGCTGATGATTCTAGAATAGGATTAGATTGGATATAACTTGCGGCAGTGTTGAAGTCGAGTTACTTTTTTCCGAGTTCCGAGTAGTGCCGAGTACTTAGGTTGCCGAGTACGAGTACAAGTACGAGTACTGTACCTCCGAGTACAAGAACAGGTATCCGAGTACGAGTACTTGTGCTTCCGAGTACGAGTATGAGTATATACGAGTTGTACGTACGAGTACGAGTACGAGTACTAAGTCGTGTATTTCCGAACACGGCCATACGGCAAATGGTGCGTAATTGGCCCAGGCCCAGTCAGACCGATATACAGACCCAATCACGGCTAGCTGTTAAATGTGTTTGTCCGGACGTGCACGGAGGAAAATCAGTAAACTTCGACTTCTCCACAAGCCAATCAACCATTTCAAACTGAAAGTATCGATAAAATAAGGCTCTGGTATAAAGTCAAGCTTTACCATTTTTCACCCGAGTACTGCTATTCGAGAACGAGTACTTTGACGAGTACAATTTTGACATGTCGAATACAAGTACTTTGCTGCCCGAGTACGATTACCGTCATTTTGAGTACGAGTACTTTGACGTTCGAGTACGAGTACGGCCAAAAACGTACTCGAGTAGTACTCCAGTACCGAGTACGAGTACTACAACACTGACTTGAGGAAATTTACGTTAGAAACCGACAAACATTAACAGCCATGATGGTAAGACCAAGGGCACCACCAAGTGGCGAGAAAACTCTCCCAAACAATAACATGGATGCATACCTGCAAATAAACTCCCATAGACACTAGTGCTAAATGCCCATACTTCAAAATTATTTAAAAAATACTCAGAACTCTCACAGGTATTCAAGCTGCACAGAAAAATGATGATCAATGTGTCATCTTTCATTTTCTTTTCAATTTTTGGTGGGTTGACCATTGACTTTTCGAGATATTTTCACGCAAAGAAGACGACCCCTATTTTCCCCAAAGCGGAAAAGTAGCCATCTTGAAAAACGATCCCTCCACAGCATGGCAAAATAGCGCCACTTTCGAGCCCAATAGCATCCAAAATGCTCAGAATTGGAAGCCCCAAGTCCGGGCCAGAGGTTCATTACCGTATCTCTTCAATTCCCCAATTTTACGGCGCTCAGAACTCTCTAATATAGAATATTTTGAGGGTATAACTTTTATTCATGAGCTTGGCGGATCGATTTACCGGTGTGCACCCTATAATAGCAGGCAACTTTTAAATTTTAACACAAAACCACATTCAGGACAAGCAGAATATCTCCAAAGTCAAAATTTTGAAAAAAAAAATGAAAAAAAATATTATCCGAGGTCGTTATTAAGCCCGAAAATAGTCATGTTTTGCCGCTGCTAAGCTGTAGAGCGCCCCCAGCGACAATAAATTGAGTTTCAGCTACGTTTAAGCTCAAAATGCCCCCCCCCCCCTTTTCAACTATCAATTGTTGTAATCGGGTGATAGCCTACTGCTCCCTTATGATTTGGAAGCATCCGTTACGGAAAAAAACCCTTGTTGATACCTTTAAAACACTTTTCCCCCCTCCCCGTAGGTTCCGCCCACTGAAAAGACCACTGCCGTGGCACAGCGCATGCGCGAAACGGCCATCTTTGTGATTCTTTATAGGATGCATACCTGCAAATAAACTCCCATAGACACTAGTGCTAAATGCCCATACTTCAAAATTATTTTTAAAATACTCAGAACTCTCACAGGTATTCAAGCTGCACAGAAAAATGATGATCAATGTGTCATCTTTCATTTTCTTTTCAATTTTTGGTGGGTTGACCACTGACTTTTCGAGATATTTTCACGCAAAGAAGACGACCCCTATTTTCCCCAAAGCGGAAAAGTAGCCATCTTGAAAAACGATCCCTCCACAGCATGGCAAAATAGCGCCACTTTCGAGCCCAATAGCATCCAAAATGCTCAGAATTGGAAGCCCCAAGTCCGGGCCAGAGGTTCATTACCGTATCTCTTCAATTCCCCAATTTTACGGCGCTCAGAACTCTCTAATATAGAATATTTTGAGGGTATAACTTTTATTCATGAGCTTGGCGGATCGTAAAGATACAGATATAATAGGGCACATTGATATGCATCGTCTACTATAACAACAACAGGCGGTACAAAGCTCAACAAAAACAAATGTATCTCATTTTTTATTTTCAATCATTGACGATCGCGACCAACGTTCCACGTCGGCAGTCGATCGCGAGAAGGCTCTGCACTGGTGGTAAGTCTTGGCTGGTGAAACGCGCACCTTGTGAGCATATTTTATACCGTAAAGTACCGGTGTTTTTCTAGCCGTCACGAGATGGGGTGGTCCACGAGACACTGGTTGCGTATGACCACCGCAGCGTGTCTGGTTGTAGTCATCGGGCTGATGTCTATCGAAGTCGGCATGCTGGTCAAGCAACGATGTACCAAGAACCCGGTGCGTCCGGTAACTACCACGTAAGTTGCAGTCAGAACGAAAATCCTTTTTTTATGTGCGATATTCAATCGCTGGATACCGCTGCAATAAATTAATAATTACTCGCCGAATCTGCTCGCGTTTCATAGACCCTTGCTGTGCAAGGAGGTCTTCCATGCATAGACTATTAAAGATGCCTTTACGTATCCAGACGATTTTTATTATTTATTTTTTTAATGTCAGGAGGATAAACGAATGGACCAGGCAGAAGCTGCAACATGTTGAACCGAAGCAGGGAACGGACGCCATGTCTGCCCCCGATCCCTGCCAACCCAAGCACCGCTTCGTGTTCATAAAGATCCACAAAACCGGTAGCTCCACCATCGCCACGATGCTAGAGCGCTACGGCTACCGGCGCGATCTAACCTTCGCGCTGCCCAGCGGAGCGGCAGCCCACTCTTTCCCCATGAGCAACCAGCGGTACCGTTTTGACACCCCGCAGCTAGTCTTCCAGTGGAACCTGACGGACCGGAGCGGTGCCTTGGTCTGGCCGGCGCTCTGCGGGTACCAAGTCTTGGTGAATCACGCTCTGTACAACCGTACCGTGTATGAAATTCTTATCCCAAACGCCGTATATTTCACCATGATTAGGGAACCCCTCGCCCGAACCGAATCCTTCTTCAGGTACTTCCTTTTCGACCAGGCAGTACCCCACAAGGCCAACGAAGACCCTCTTGAAGTCTTCATGAGGGACCCCCAAAGACACACCCAGAAACTGAGGAAAAACAAATGGACCAAGTTTTTCAGGAACGGCCAGTTTTTCTCTCTGGGGTTGGAGCGGGAAGATTACGAGAATCTCCGGGCGGTAGAGGCTGCCATCGACTCGCTGAGTCGCGGCATGGACCTGGTGATGCTGAACGAGTACTTCGACGAGTCATTGTTACTCCTGAAAAAGCTCATGTGTTGGGATTTCCAAGACATCGTTTACATCTCCAAAGCGGTTCGGAGACCCAGCGGAAACCACACAAGCATCCCGGCGGGGCTGAGAGACAAAATTCTCCGGTGGAACGCGGCTGACCTGAGGCTCTACCAACACTTCAACCGGACTTTCTGGACCAAAGTCCAAAAGTACGGTCCGGAATTTGGGCACGATTTGGACACGTTCCGAGCGATGAAGGAATCCGCAACGCAAGCTTGCATGGCAACGGGGAGCCGCCATTGGGATTGGCACAACTCCAGCTACTGGAAATTGCCGCCAAATGCCAGCGAGAAATGCCGAGATTACACGAGAGATGACAAAGCTTGGGTCAAGCTTATAAGATCGCGCATGCGCGCAAAAAGCAGCGCTTTCATCAAATACAGAAATGGATAATAAACAGAACCTTTTCACAATCAACTATTAATTTCTCTACGGCGTACTTGATATAGAAAAAAAAAACAATTCTAAAGAATGAAAAGAAGAGAATGCTTCAGATTTTAGGTTTCAAAGCTGGACAGGAATTTTTGAAAAGGGAAAGCAAGCACATGCACTTCTATCAAAAAGTGGCTGCATTTGTGAAAGGTTTTAGCATCAGAGAAAAAAATGTATCATGATGTACAACTGGAAATACATACTTGATTTCCAAGAACATTTATGACAGATTTTAATCCCCAAAAAACTCAAAGGAGTAACAAAATGAAAGAATCTTCTGGCTCGTTCGTGAAAACATCTTTTTCAGTTATTTAACTTTCTTTAGATTATTTATTAATCTTTCTTAGTATTTTGAAAAGTTTCAATATAAAATCCTAGTTATCTTCGTAATTGGCATGGTGTTGGCGACTGAAATAAAGTTTTCATTTGTGTTACTAGGACTTGGCAAACTGAACACTGCTTTATAAGTTTCACGATAGTCCTGTCTGCATTCTGCAACTGCAGACAAAAGTGTTTACATCATAAAGCTGAAATCCCTTTGGGCAAGTAAAAAAAAAATCCTCCTTTTTCGCCCGCAGTCTTTAAAAAAATTTTTTTTTAATAAAAATACATTACATTTTAGCAAACATCTCGTCAATATATTGCCTTTTAATTTTTTTCCAACAAAATTGTAGCTATGTAGAACGGGTTACGGCTCCTTTGGATACAATTTTTCATCAGCAAAACAGCTGAGAAAATGAAAGAATCAATCCGCTTTTGGAAAAAAAAGAAGGGGAAAAAAAAAGAGCCAGCCTTCATTTTTTTCACAAAGCCTGGCCTGATTGAAGCTGTTGAAATTGCAGAGGGGAAATTAATGTCTGTCTCATCACAGGCTTCTACATTCTGGATTAGGATCAGCCAAAAACAATTCACATTCAATGCCTCCAAAAGGCTGTTCCAATTAGAAAGGGGCAATCAAAAGGCTATTCAGATTACCAAGCAAACTCAAACACATTGAATCTTCGCTATCCAATTAAGCCCCCTCGCTGTATGATAAATGCAACCACAATCAGATTTAGGCTGTTGATATCACAGAGGGAAAATTACCAATTTTTCAATTTTTGAGTAATCATATTTCTCAACTCTGGATCGGTACCGGCGGATATCGTTGCATTAACAGAGGCCAGTGTCTGTCTTGAACTCCGTACGATGATTTTCTGGACCATACTCAGACTAGAATGGATAAATTTCAGATCCAGTAGCTGAAGACAAAAAAAAAAGACACAAAGGCAAAAATAAGAATGAATTTGCGTAACAAGATCAAAATTATTATCAGTAATATCCTTATTTTGTAAAGAATTATTTCAATAACTAAATGTTAGTTGTTGTTTTTTGGTTTGATGTCTTATTCAAAAGTAAATGTAGGGAGACCAAGTGCGCCCTCAGTTGTTCGTCCAAAGTTTGGCAAGGTGATTTGCATAGTGTGACCTTTGTACTTCCCGCGCAAAGGCAACTTGTAACAAGATTTCTCCTGTGGGCTTCGAACAGAGACGACCAACATATATTTTGTCTGGAAAATTCTCTCGTTTTTGTAGGGAGCATGGCTCCTGCCATGCTCCTGAGATATATCACTGTGGTAGGTTAATTTCATAGAAGATTCCCTGTGAGTATTGCTCTGTTTTATCTTCATTTTGTGAGGGAAATTGTGTATTTTCGGGATGAGAGTTGAGACATGATTCGTTGCATTTTAGGTTTGTACTTTGATGTGTAGCGTACCTATACAGACATGTGTTGAACTTTGACACACACTTTGTATTTATTTTGACATTTTATTGTGCACACAGGCTTGAATGCTTGAAGTGTTGTAATGTAAGAACAAATGTATTGTAGTTGGGAAATCACAGTCGTCACATCATCATAATTGGCAAAACCAGGGTTCTGATCAAATTGTATATTTTGTTAGAACACTCGTCCACTTTCATGACTTTAATTAGAGGACCGTTCCTCCTTCCTTCCCCCTTAATTGACGTGGGAGCTGGTCCGCTTCAAATGGCATCGTAGACAGGATGGAGTGTTCAACATTGCCTTGAACTTTTTAGTGACGACGCTGATCCGGATTTATATTGTGCCGGACTTTAGATTTTCTTGTGCAAAGTGAACTCGTGTTGGCTTCCGCGTTTTTATTCGCTTCTGCGTTTTTTGAACTTTCGCGAAACTATGGACATGATGGTCACCATCTGATTCGTGCCTCGCCCTGCAGCGAAGGACTGCACCGCCAACTTAGTGTTGATTACATTATGTGCTGTGTAATTTTAATTGTCAAATTCAATTTGTAGAATTGTGCTTAAATACAGGTATTTGACCATTTTGTATCCAAGCTTTGTAGATCTGTTCAATTGTTAGGCAGTTGTGCCTTGTTTGGATCTGTTGAAGATCTATTTTAGGAACTTTGAGCCAGTTGTAGGCCTGTGCTTTGGATCGAGTATTTTTGAGTCAAATTGTATTGTTTGTTGCACACACATTAATGTAACTGCAGGTTTTCAGCTAACTGCATTTTTAAATATTTTACACTAGTGTGAAGGGTGTATAATATAGTGACTTCATGTGTTTCTAAATTGTCTTGGCACATAATTGTGTGACTTTAAGTCTTTGTGAGACTGTGTGTCAGTTGGAGATATTTGATTTGCAATTGTACTTTTGTCTACAGTGTGGTTAGACATGTTTTTTTGACTTGTATTGTATTGTCTGTTTGTGTGCAGACTGAATTGTAGGTCCATGGTTTAGGCCTGATTGTATTTTAACAAGTCATATTTTTGTGTGTACATTGCAAGATATTCATTCCAACCATGTCTGTGCCAGACTCTATTTTGAAGTCACATAGTGTTTTAGCTGAGACCATAGTGAATGTCTTCTCAGATATTTTACGTGAAGATGGTGAAGAGGCATGTCCTGTTGCTAGAAATGCAGTAAATAGCATTGAAGCTGTATTAAATGATAGATTCGCTGCAATTTTGAAATTGTTCGAAAAGCCCATTGAAGACAGGGTTAATGAATTGCAGTCACCTCCCCTTGTTACTTGTACTCATACAGTTGAGGTGGTTGATACTATTTTTGAAGAGGCTGAACCGCTTGTTATTGAACAAGTTCTGTTTAAAGCTGCTAGTTTGTGTAATGTGCAGGTGGCAGGAGTAGTTTGTGTTTCTCCTACTGTGAATGTTTTTAGTGATAGCCTCCATGTTTAATTATTGTTAGCTTGAGTACTTTTAAGTCCCACTCACTTGGTTCGCCAGACGGCAAAGCCCAAGAAAAAGTAGGGAACTGTTCCTTGTATTCGGGTGTTGCAATTTATTTCTGTATGTTGGCAATAGTGGTGACTGATGACTGGATCACAGTACTTCACATTCGGGGTCTGTGGCCAAACACCATTACTTAATGCACATGTACTTGTATTTATCCATGCCAAACATAATGCTTTGTAGTTGGAAATGTGTTGCTGGTGTCAGCTCAAGCTGTCCCTCCATGGTAATAATATTGGTGTTTTGCTTTTAATGAAGAGACGGGATGTAATCCGCACTGTATTTTGACTCATTTCCATTGCTTATGTATAAAGTTTTGTGGTGTATTTTTCAAATTTTTGGAAACTTGTAATCATTCATATTTTTGGATGAGATTGTCTGTTGTACAAATTGTTGTACAACTATTACATGCCTTTCATAATTGTGTAATGTAGAGCATATATAGTGCATTGTATAGTGACTTTTGGATGTTCATATTTTCATGATTAGGCAGATTCATTTGTTCAGGTTTTCCTGACTTAGGTTGGTTGACGAAGACATTTGGTGGCATTTTCATATATTTCTCTTTCATTGATTTTATATTGGATAGGAATTTGTATTTCTTTTCGTGCATTTCCAATTTGTTCCCTAAGAACGTTTAGTGACGGGATTGTAGGTTCCTAATTTTAGTGTAGCTGCTAAGTGGAATATTTTGTCAGCAATTTTGTAGTTTGGTGTATTCCAACTATTTGTACTCACCGATTTATGGGATATTTTTATATAGCCTTTTGAGTGAGATTTTGTTGTCTGGCACTTTCACCATGCAGTCTGCCGTTTACAGGACCATTTTGTGTGTAAGTGTGGAAAAGTGTGTATATGTACTTTGGAAATTCCCTATTCCAATTGTTGCCCTAAGTACTATTAGTGACGGGTGTTGCTCCTTCTGTTTTGCCTGCCAATTTAGATCCAATTGTTCAAATATACATGTAGCTCAAACTCTATCTTTAATAAGATCCATGTTAATGTGATTTGGATTTCATGACTGTTTTTTTATGTAACTATATTGATTTTACACTGAGTCTTGTGATTTTACACCAAGTTTTTGACATGACCTGAAACCACATTTTTAATGTACATGTAAAGTGTATGGTAAAGGATGCCCTGTAGTATACAGACAAGTGATTCCGACCATGTATTATTCTTATGTTCAACCCTGGTTGACCTCATTGTATTACAATGTATCAATTTTCTCATGGAGATTGGTTGGTCGGCTTTGTGCTTAACTGTATAGAGATCTTGACATGTGGAAAATTTCAAGATAGGTTTTGTATTGGAATGTGATCCTTTACATGACTTTGAGCTGATTTGGAAAGGGTTTTTTATGGAATACCGTATCCATGTATACTGTATGTCAGTTTCTATTTAAAGACATTTCTGATGGTTTAATGTCTAGTCAGTGTACCTTGAGTGGATATGTACATGTATGTTGCATTTTCCTTTATCTTTAAACGGTTGCTACATGTCTATAAATGTTATGCAGTATTATTACACTGAACCTGTTTTAATTTAATGTACTGCATTGAAATATGTAAAAGGTGTTATTATTGTAGATCACTTAATTAATGGGAATTTTATATGATCATGTTCAGGTCGCCCTTGTATTTCTGCTATTTGGGACCACTCGGGTCGCGTGGTCTTAAAGTAGGGAACCTGTAGGGAGACCAAGTGCGCCCTCAGTTGTTCGTCCAAAGTTTGGCAAGGTGATTTGCATAGTGTGACCTTTGTACTTCCCGCACAAAGGCAACTTGTAACAAGTTTGCTCCTGTGGGCTTCGAACAGAGAAGACCAACATATATTTTGTCTGGGAAATTCTCTCGTTTTTGTAGGGAGCATGGCTCCTGCCATGCTCCTGAGATATATCACTGTGGTAGGTTAATTTCATAGAAGATTCCCTGTGAGTATTGCTCTGTTTTATCTTCATTTTGTGAGGGAAATTGTGTATTTTCGGGATGAGAGTTGAGACATGATTCGTTGCATTTTAGGTTTGTACTTTGATGTGTAGCGTACCTATACAGACATGTGTTGAACTTTGACACACACTTTGTATTTATTTTGACATTTTATTGTGCACACAGGCTTGAATGCTTGAAGTGTTGTAATGTAAGAATAAATGTATTGTAGTTGGGAAATCACAGTCGTCACATCATCATAATTGGCAAAACCAGGGTTCTGATCAAATTGTATATTTTGTTAGAACACTCGTCCACTTTAATTAGAGGACCGTTCCTCCTTCCTTCCCCCTTAATTGACGTGGGAGCTGGTCCGCTTCATAAATAACATTCATATGGCTAGAAAGACAGGTATTGGAGAAAAAAAAAACCGGGAGGCGAAACTCAAAATAGCACGGGAAATCCATCTTGCATTCTCTACACTACACTATTCATGAATAATTCATGAGTCACCTGGTGTCCGCCTGTTGTCTCTTGCCCAGGGAGTGCTGTGATTGGCCGGTTGGCTTGGCAGTGCAGGTGTACCAGGGAAGTGTACAACTGTACAATGGTGGCAAATAGCTGGTGATCATTAGTGGCTTGCTGCTGTACGCCCAGACAGAAATAACTGTCAAGGATCCTGGGCCGGGGCAAAACACAATGCGCCAATGATTAAATGCTACATTATAATAAAAACAACAACAGATTGTTTTCTTTGGAGCCAATCTGGGGTGCGTTTTGGCGGTCATAACCAATAATTGGTTTGATGGTTTCTCTTTGGTTAATTGTTTTGGGAATTTGAGTACTACATGATCATGCGTAATTCTAATCCAATTAAAATTGCCGAAGAAATTCACAGACAAGAAACCACCGAACCAATTCTTGGTTATGACCGCCAAAACGCACCCTTGGTGGGGTTCTAATTTGAACCCGGTGGATTCTTAAAAACCAGGCGTGGCTTTTTCCTCCAAGAGTGATTATGAATAGCAAACTACCTACCCAACAAAGACAAAATCGTCTGAAGTCATTCTTAATGATACTTGAATGGCAAGCTAGTACCAAGACAATAGGGACAGGAGCAACGTCACGTTTTGGACCCTCAACTTAAAATGAAGTTACCTGAAACAGACCACAGAGTACAGACTCGTAACCGACTTCAGTAGGACATCTCTTCTCAACATGGTTAACCCTGAACACAGAATATAAAAAAAATCTTTTCAAGTGACCAGAGGAGAAAAAACAAATATTTTAAGATTCAACATACATTGGTCTTATAGAAGCAAATTTGTTTGAGCAGTTGCAAGCTACAATATTCAAAATTCTGGCCGTCAAATTTGAATTACAAATTTTAACAGTAACACCGGCATCAAAGGAATCACGCCGAATCAAATTATTCCTAAGATTGAAAGGGTTCATGCAATGAATTTTCTTAAGAACATATTCTGTGCAACTTTCTCCCCCTCTTAAATGTATGAAAACTAGTTGACATCCCTTCTTGCGTAATTTGATTGAAAAGTGCACTTATTTAAACATTCAACATTTTCCATGCTTTTCCGGACAACTGAGGGCGCTGTTGCTGTAATGTCACTTCAGGAAGACACTTTCAGATCAGAGGTTTTGTGATCAAATTGTGAACCCAAAAATTGACTAATTGAAAATATTTCTGAAAAAAACTTTGGTCATTGGTTTACTGCCACGTACTGACACAACAACGAAACACCAAAGAAAACCAAAAAAATCATGCAACCAGGGTGACCGTTTTAGCCGATTTTTAGCCGATTTTCGGCTAACTTTGACAAATTTTTTGATAAAAAACGAGTTTGGCAGAAAATTTGAGAGAATGGATTTTTTGGCAGATTTCTGGCAGCATTCTGCAAAAATGGTTATTTGAGAGAAAACCATAGCGAATGATTGGAAAAAAATGGTACATTTGTATAAAAAAGCTTCAATCTTTTCAAACAAAGCGTTGCATAGTGGGACAGGTAGGCTGGTCTAGGTGCTGAGGTTCACTGGGAGCCGGACTTCGTTGTGATGCGGTTTTGCCTGAAATTTACGTAATAACTTGGTAACATCTTTGTGTGACTACAGATTGTTTATAATGTAATTTGAACCTTAATTAAGGAAATACTAAAACATCTGCATGTGACTTTAAGTGTTAACAGTGTATTTCAAGTAATTCTGGGGAATTTGGCAGATTTTTAAAAAATCTGACAGATTTTTGAAGTGCATTTAGCAGAATTTTGCCATGACCTCACGGTCACCCTGCATACAACTTATGCACAAACCCACAGTGTTTTTTACATGAGCGCTGGCAATGTACTCATATGGCCCTGCCCAGTGGTCTCCCCTAACTGTCTCAGTGTAACCCCTGGGGGAGGGGGTGGGGGTTACGGGGGTATGTGCAAGGAGTCTGCAAGTTTCACCTGTGCAGTCCATGAGGCAATGCGGCTGTTCCTTCAGGACTAATCCAGCTGCCTGACAATGGGCCTCAATCCTAGAGGTGTGAGCTGGGCAAGTAATCATGAGCCAGGCAGACTGAGCGACGTGATACTCAAACAGCGAGCGTCTGATATCATCCTGGGAAAAAAACCCCAAAAAACAGGGATTTTAAAGAGACATAACTCCTAGGATGCGCCCAATTGGGCTACTAAGCATGTTTTAAACAAATTGATGTTAATTGGAAAGAGGATTTAAAAGTAGGATATAAACGTCCACACAAACGTCCTTAAAGGTGCAACACCCGATTTCACGACTTCGGTCGTATAATTCATTTCACGAAAGTTGCGATGTGTTGAACGCTTCGTAAGTTCCTTGACAACGGCTTAAAACACGTCACAAGCTACCACCTGTCTAGTGGTCGTCCCAAAATAAGAAGAGTCCATTTTTAGTTTTGTGCCATAAACATTTCATAAACAAGATTATAATACCGAGGCAATGTGTGTATAAAGTTGTAAATAAAAAATTCATTGAATAATTATGAATTAGCCTGGAATATTGCAGTTGAAATTTCAAAGTAGCTACACAGTCCACTGAGAGCTCGTTTTCCTTTAAAATTGCATCGCACGGCCGCCATTTTGTCCTACGTTTTAACAAATTTCGAGCGGAGATCCGACGACTCTTTGTTGAATACCAGACGACTATTTACTGTACGCTGACTTAATACATAAAACAGTCACCGAGTTGTGCTATAAATACACATACGACGCATCGCACTTACGACATGTTTTGTGAAATGGATCGCAGGACGCGTCACAGCTGCGTACGGATACGATGCGTCGCAGCGCTGCGATGCATCGTAAGTTACGATGAGTTTCATGAAATCGGGTGCAGATGTCTTATCACTGGACCAACGAGCACGCTGGGGTCAGCGGGCTGTAAACTTACACCAATAACAAAGTATGTTTATACCACTCAAGAGCGGCTAAAAAAGGCATAATACGTTTTGAATGTACAACTCCCAAAACACAAATTCAGTCAAAGGCTCATATGTACCTTTTTGAAAGTTTCCCCTAACTTCTGATACAGCTTAACTTCAAAGTTGGCGAGTTCATCAAGTGAGTCGGTTCTCTGAACAAGTTGAAGCATAGAGCTGACAACCACGATTACTAAGGGAAATTTGGAGAATTGTGGAAAGGTAGAAATTGTCAAAATACTATTAAACTACTACTACTAAGGGAATAAATATGTGCTTGGCCTGTTTTAAACACTTTGAGACGGGTTGGAGTCTGGATGCTGATAATTACCCAAGCCAGACTCCAACCAGTCTTAAACATGGTGTTAAATACCAGCCAAGCACATATTTCTTCCCCATTCATAAATACATTTTCGGACACAAAATCAAAACTTTTCGGTCAAAAAACTGAAACATGTATAAAAATTATAATTTTCCAATGATTTTGTTCAACAAGTTTACTTCATGTTTTTGGGACACCCCGCTAGCTATATAATGGGAGGTCCAGTCTCGCCAGTAGTGGTAAACTCTATATATGGAGATTGGCGCATTGCACGTACTGCGCAATGTGGCGCAGAATGCAGCTGTGACGGTGTGTAGTGAGTTTTAGAACTATGAAATGCTGACTCACTGGTAGTGTTGCGCATGCCTACGTGGGGATGGTTAACGTTCAACCAATAAAACTGTAAGAGGCATCAGATTTCATAGGAGTCCAAATTTCACGTGACACTGGAAAAGTGTATTAGACCAGCCAGCTGGTCTATATTATTCGTTTAAAACCGGCCACGTGATGGGCTCTCAACAAATAGGAATGGCTCAACTGTCTTAGGTATTTATGAATGAAAATTTAATAAAGGCACACAGGAACATTGGTAATAACCCGGAAATGGTTTAACAAACTTAACAATTTAACAAGGTAACTTTGCTCAAAGTAACAGGAAAAAAAACACTACTTTATTTCATCACAGCAGTTTCAAAATTGCTAAAAGTGCTAAAAGTTATCAATGCAGTATTCATGCTTTAACTCACTGCACGTGTTTGCCTGGATTCTGTCCGGGGACATGTAGCACGTTTGCGAATCTGTCCTGCAGATGGAGTGGACCAGCTTGTGTAGTTGGTTCAGCGACGCCAGGAGGCGCGGCTGATTGGAAGTCGTCGCGTTCAGTTGACCAATCACAGGGTTCAGCATCTCCCAGTGACTCTTTCATGAATAGATTAGATGCGATTACATTAGATTAGATTGGATTAGATTTGATTACAATAGAGTGTATAAGATTATTTGTTGTGTCCGCAAAATAAAAATGTTTCATTTTGGCAGGGTTTATTATTGGGGGGGGGGAGTGTTCTTGGGCAAGACACTTTACCTTTATTGCCTCTCTAAACCCATGAGAATAAATTGGTAAATGTAAAGGTATAGATCAGAAGGCGCTGATCTTGAGCTGCTGCAAAAACTGGCAGCATGAACAGGGGTAATAATTCGTTGATAGTACCACGATCTGACCTATCTGAATTTTTGACGAATTTTGGGTTTCTAGCATATTCTGGTTAATATGCATGATGAAATCTTTATTTTCTGAAAATTTCAAATTCATAAGTGGCCTAATTAGCTAATTAAGCTGATTCAGCCAATTACAAATGTTGACCTATCGCTACAAAATGCAAAATTATCATTTCACGAACTGACGCATCGAGATAGGTCACTTCGTGAAACGCATAAACAACGCTGTCAGCTTTCCACGAAGAGACTTATGGAGTCTGGTACCTGGACTTCATGTGGTCCCTATCACTTTCTTATGAAATTGAGTTACTAGGGGCCAGTCTTTAGCGTTGTCAGAAACAACCGATTGCAACGAATCTCCATATGACTTAACGTGGAGAGGTGCGCGCGCGCGCATGCGCATATGACATAAGTCACTATCAGCCACAGAGAAATTGAAATTGTTCGTTTCACGAAGTGACCTATCTAGATAGGTCGCCGTTCGCGCGCATGAAAAATGAAAATGAAATTTTCACGAAGTAACATGGATTTGGCGCCTATTTTTCACAAGGTAATGATGAGTTTTTGCCTTAGAAAAAATTTAAAACCATAATTCAACTATCCAACTTTCTTATATATAAAAACTGAGTCGAAAAAAATTAGTGTTCTGGGTGAAAGAGTGGATGCAAAATAGGCCCAACTTCAAACGCGTTTTTCTCGAAATGGCAAAAACTGAGATAGATCAGATCGTGGTACGATCGACGAATTGTGATGCACTTTGAGACCTTTGGTATAAAGCGCTTTATAACAACATATTGTACAACATGGCCTGTTTATTACTTACAAGGACCGAGAGAGTAAAGATGGGACATTCTTGGAGTAATCGGTCTACGATTGCCGCCACGTTGTTTAGTCTTGTAGGCTCTGTCTGCACCGTGTGAGCGAACAACTGCAAAACACCCTGAGAAAATACAATATATGAAAATAGTATTATGGTATTTTGGGATCAAAAACATCTGCATTACTTTTGGGAACTTGTATTGCATTGTATTTGTTCCCTGATGAATTCAGAAAACTATAGAGTGCTCGGGCAGTTTTGGGCAGCACAGGGAGTACCATGCAGTGCAGTTTGGGGCAGTATAGGGAGTAACAGACAGCCTACAGGGCAGTTTGGGGCAGTACAGGGAGCAACAGACGGGGCAGTTTGGGGCAGCACAGGGAGTAACAGGCAGGGCAGTTTGGGGCTGTACAGGGAGTAACAGCAGGGTGGTTTGGACAGTACAGGGAGTAACAGGCAGGGCAGTTTGGACAGTACAGGGAGTAACAGGCAGGGCAGTTTGGGGCAGTACAGGGAGTAACAGGCAGGGCAGTTTGGGGTGGTACAGGGAGTAACAGGCAGGGTAGTTTGGGGCAGTACAGGGAGTAACAGGCAGGGCAGTTTGGGGCAGTACAGGGAGTAACAGGCAGGGTGGTTTGGGGCAGTACAGGGAGTAACAGGCAGGGCAGTTTGGGGTGGTACAGGGAGTAACAGGCAGGGTAGTTTGGGGCAGTACAGGGAGTAACAGGCAGGGTGGTTTGAGGCAGTACAGGGAGTAACAGGCAGGGTAGTTTGGGGCAGTACAGGGAGTAACAGGCAGGGTGGTTTGAGGCAGTACAGGGAGTAACAGGCAGGGCAGTTTGGGGTGGTACAGGGAGTAACAGGCAGGGCAGTTTGAG
This sequence comes from Patiria pectinifera, assembly GCA_029964075.1. NCBI lineage: Eukaryota > Metazoa > Echinodermata > Asteroidea > Valvatida > Asterinidae > Patiria > Patiria pectinifera. The sequence goes on along the minus strand of CM057140.1, from coordinate 3,998,969 downwards.
GCGGTACAGGGAGTAACAGGCAGGGCAGTTTGGGGTGGTACAGGGAGTAACAGGCAGGGCAGTTTGGGGCAGTACAGGGAGTAACAGGCAGGGCAGTTTGGGGCGGTACAGGGAGTAACAGGCAGGGCAGTTTGGGGCAGTACAGGGACTAAATGGGCATATATACAGGCAAGATTCAATGAGAGCTAAGAATACTATTCCTCCTTCCCCATGTCTGTATAGCCCCTCCCCCACAACTCCGACCATTTTTTAGGGTGACCAAAAAATATAAAAAAATATTTAACTTTACCTGCAATATGACTGCCACTATCTCGTAACTTAGGATGCCAAATTCTTCCTGCATGTGCTCTCGCTAGAAAAGAGAGAGAAAAATAGAAGAGCATTTTTAGTAAAATCTATCATCTTTCTGTTTGAAAGATTTGCCCAAGGGATATCATCCAAGAACTAAGACCAGGCACAACAGTTAAGGAGTTGTTTGACAAGATTTGTTTTCAGTTTCGTAAGTCGAGTTATTCTTCTGAATCTCAAAGTATACTGAAGTAAAAACAAACTTGCAAAGAGTCAGAGACTTTTTCCAAAAAAAAATTAATTATTAAAAAATTTCAGATTCCTATTGATGACAAAAGCCCAAGTTTCTGAGACAAAGTTTCTGAAAAGTTTTGAAAGCCCAATTTACCAGCTGAACGTTGATGTAGTCGATCAAGTGGTTGAGGCCTGGTGGTTTGGGGGGGTTGTGTAGGTTATCTGTAAGCAGGAGGTATGGTGGCAGGCTCTGGGATAACCTGAAAGATAAAAATGATCATACAGGGCGATTTAAAAAAGCGAAACCAAACCCCAAAAATATATTTTATATTTTAAAAAAATATGTAGCACCAATGATAATTATGACTGGAAAGCCCCTTTATTAAACTACTTTTCAGTCAGAAATTAATTTCAATTGCTCTACACGTTAAAATGTTATCACTATTTAAACGAAGTAGCCCTAACATCAGTTTCGTCCAAAAAAACCATTTCCTGTGTGTTCTGATTGTTTGGAGCAACAAAGAAAATGACACTGAACACTTGTTTAAATAAATGTAGTACAAACAAAAATACACAATATCTTTATTAACAACCCTGCATTGGCTAACAGTAGGATTTATAAAACCTATTTTTTCTTAAGACGGGCCTTCGAAAGGACTTTGTTGAATATTTGTAACTTTTAAACCGAGGTTTTTATCGCTGGTAATGTTTGAAGACAATTGTAACGACGATTCTTGAAATCGCATTTTAGGACTAAACAGATTTCAGGGTCATTTTAGTTAAAATGATGACATACTTGGAACAGATTGAGCAATTTAAGTTTTTTTTTTTCAAACCCTCATTTCGACCTCTGCTCAGTTTTGTCTCATTTTGCCACAACACCTCACAAATGTCAAATAATTGTTTGATTTATCCTTGAAATAATATATGTATTTCTTTTGCTTGTTTATAATGCTGCGTAAAAAAAAATTCTTGTCTGGTCTCGAGGAGCTGTCACCCCTTCTATACAGCTACAAATTGTTGAAAAAAGACAATGATATTGACACAATTTGCAAAACATATTGCAAATGTATGAATAAAACAAAAGGAGGGCAGGGATGAGAAAGTAGTTTATTTTTCTACCCCCAAAAACCCCTCAACATTTTTTTCAAATTTGACAAGCAAAACCAAACAGGTGTACATAAGGCCAAAAAAAAAAAGTCTCCGGTTTCTGGTATGCGTGCGCGTCGCCGTAGCCATGCGCGTCGGCAAAATGAAAAAATTTTTTTTTAATGAAAGATGATGTCTCAAAACCGCCAAACTCACTGGTTTGACTGGAATCCTGCTGCTGCACAATTTTAACGTGTTTTTAGATTGGGTTATGGTCGAGAATAAGCTTTATGTGGCCGCTCTGGACTCCCATATATTTGCACTAAGTTTAGGCGGATACCATTTGCAGTCATCAGCCGACATTTGAAGCAAAACAATCAGGTAAAAAAAAAAAAAACGCCGCGTCGCCGCACCACTTTTTGGGCAAGCTCCATACCAGAAACCGGAGACTTTTTTTTTTGGGCCTAAGGGATGTATGTAGTAATGTGACCTCTTTTTTTTTCAAAGGAAACTTACATAATCTGGTTAGAAACTTCCAATCCCACTGCTAACTCACGCTTCTGGTCAACATCCCTCCCTGTCCCGGCTTTGGATAATTTCTCAAGTCTGGCTCCAAACTCGGCAAGTAGCCAGGGACAGTCTGATGCTATGGGTGGTGTCGAGAGCGGCATGGCAGGGGACCAGACTGACAGAAGCTCCTTTTGATGAAAAAAAAATGGACACTCCAAAATTGGTAAAGACAAAGCAAATACTTTTCAAGTATATTAATTTGGAAATTCAGCAGACAAGTTGTTAAATCAGTCGTATGCACTCCACAGCACACATACGTGTGTACAGTAAGTGTGTACGAATCCGCACTCTTTAAAGGGAAGATACAACATTTGCAAACATCAAAAAAACGAAACGATCAAATTATCACAAAATACCTTACTGAATTGTTAGGGATTGACAGTCTAAAGCATCCTGTAAAATGGTGGCTCCTGGTGTGCTGACATTTTCAGGAAAAACTGTATTTTTCCAACGCTGGTCGGCACCAGTGTTGGAAAAAAACTGGCTTTTTTTCCAAAACTGCTCCTAATTTTTTATATTTAGTTATTCCGCATTTTCTTTGCAATTGATTACACACCTGTGAAGGGGTACAAGCCTGCAAGAGTGATTCTTTGACCTTACAATTCCCCAAAGTCTTTACATTTCTCCGTAAAATCTAAGTGGGGTCAGGGAGCCAGACTACAAGAACATGATTGATTTTCTTGGTTTTTCCAGCATATACAAGCCCAAAACGTGAAACAAGTCAGTTTAACAATATTTGCAACAACAAACTAATCCTCCAAATCCGTTTATTTCTGAAAATTGCAGCAAAACCAAATGTTGTACATTCCCTTTAATATATCCTTCACTGTCTCTCACGAGTAAGTTAAAGACCGCCCTCTACTGTTTAAGCAAGGAGTCCATTGAAATAAATCCTTTACCTGTAAGAGTTGTAGAATTTCTTGGCAAGAGCTGGAACACCCGCACGACTGGCATGGTTTGGCCTCATGAGGGCAGTATTCGCTAGTCGTCACCGCGGGTTCCGCGTACCTATCCAGCAGTGCGTGGAGTATGTCCGTGCTGACCCGCTTGTAAGCAGTTCCGGTGTTTGCCGGAGAAGAGGTTTGCCTGTGTTGCGGAAGGTAAAGTGTGTATAGGGCCCAGTGATGGTACTTCTTTCTGACAAAAGAAATAAAAAGAAACCTAGACTTTTTTTCCAAAAAATAAAAATAACTCATTTAAGTGGACCATTAACAGCTATTCAAAACGTTTCTGACCAAATTATTGTGAAAAAGCTTACCTGGTTTAAAGATATTAATGGCACTGAGAAATAAGACATTTTGAAGAAAAATAAATGAAGGTCATTTCCAAAGATGTGTCGAGTGACACATTTTTGGAAATTTCTGTGAAAACCGCCCCAAAGCGTTCTAATCTGTCGTTGGTTTGTAATTGGGCAACCGCGTGAAAGGGTGCAAGCGAGCCAAATAAGAATCATGTCCCGAATGAGGATTTTGGGATTGTGTCACAAGAGGGCGCAATTCAAAATATGACTTGGCAGGTTTGGAATTTAAATCAAGATTCAGAATATTGTTTATTTTTGTTCTGTTTTCTCAAAATATGCAGTGTTCACAGAGCTAGAACTTCATCAGGTTAGCTGTTAAGTACCCGTCTTAAAGGGAAAATACAACATTTGCAAACATCAAAAAATAAAACTACCAAATCATTTTGAAATACATGTACCTTGCTGGACTGTTAGTGAATGACAGTGTAAAGCATCCTGTAAAATCATGGCACCTTGTATACTGTCATTTTCAAGAAAAGTGTTATTTTTGTACCAATTTCCAACGCTGATCGGCCGATCAGCGTTGGAAAAAAACTGGCTTTTTGTTCAAATACTGGCCCCAATTGACCATCGCACTTGTTTGCAATCGATTACACACACTATGAACGGGTACAAGCCAGCTAGACTGGTTCCCTGACCTTACAATTCCCCAATGTATGTAAACTGCTGTTTCTTCTTCAATGGAGTCAGGGAACCAGACTACAGGAAAATGATTGTTTTTCTTGGTTTTTATAGCATGTTTGAACCCAAAACCTCAAAAAAGTCAGTGTAACTATATTTGCTATATATTTCCAACCCCCCAATTCCATCCATTTCTGAAAATTACAGCAAAAGCAAATGATGTATATTCCCTTTAACGCAGCATATGTGTGCTGTACTGTCCAATTTCATTTATTACTAATGACATTTATGAGCAAGAAATCCGGTCAACTTGGAAAAAAGGACGAGATACTTACCGTTGGGTTTGGTTGAGGCAGTCTTGACACAAATGAACCCTCAGCTCTTGACGTAACCACTCCTTAAACGTCATCTACACAACGACAAATGACAACGCTGGCTTTGTGGTTTTGCTCTGTTTGTGCTTAAGATTTATCAAATCTTTCTCAACATTTGCAGATTCTAAAAGATGCATTCCCCAAGCTTTGTTTGAGTTTCACCTCAATATATATATATAAATATATATACAGTAAACTCCGGCTAAACCGGCACTCTCGGGTCCCGAGAATTTGTGACGACTTACGCAAATGCAGATATATGCTGTAAGTCGTCATGTTGCCGACTTACATGAATTCATTGCACTAATTGACTTCGATTTACCCTGGTTTATCTCCTTAATGCTTGAGCTGGATCAAGCAAATTAATCCTCAAATTGTATCATCACGTTTGGGGTATTGATAGTGGAGACGACGATACATATGTACGTGCACAGTAACGAAATAAAATGCATGCGTGGTCCGGTATATACCAAGCACGCATTGACTGCAGCAGTAGTCATTCAATAAGATGACCCCCAAAATGGACAGAGCGCATGCGCACAGCCTAGAGGGGGTACTGGTATTGATATGCTCACGATGCATATGCGATGTATGCAGCAAAGATCCTATAGCGCCGCGTAGTGGTATGCAGTAGGACACCCTTTTTCGACACTGATGCATGCAGCGATCACGGGCCGTGCGAAACCACTTTTCACTCGACACTTTGCCAACCGCAGTACAGGAAGTCGATGCCAATGCGTGATTTGTTGAATGCCGACTTACACAAAGGATTTTGTAATGCTTTTTATGGAAAGGGGACCGACTTGAGCGAAATGGCGACTTATAAAAGCCGACTTAGAAATAAAAAATTCAATGGAAATGCATTACGGACAATCGGGACTTAAGTCAGACGGCCGACTTGAGCGATTTGACGAGTTGTACGATGTCTGTTTGGCCGGAATTTACTGTATATATATTTTTCAATTGCTATTTTTTCTTGTAATTTAAAAGTTATTCACTTTTGAATGAGACACAGAACGAAATAAATCCACCGTTTAGTAAATGAATTATTTCTTCCCAAAATTGGACTTACTGGCTGCCAGACAATAATTGACCTCTTTAAGTGACTACATGTCTTCACCTGATCTTCGCTTGAGAGCAGTTTCTTTGCTCCTTCGGTGGACCTATCCACTGAAACCGTCGGCTGACTGCTGGAGGGTGAGAAACAAGTTGATTGTCTTGAAGCCAGAGCGAAGTCTGGACGATACGCTGGATCCAATCTTGGCCGAAGGTAGCTGAACTGTTGTAACCAAAGTAAACAGATACACAGGCTTAATGAATACAGCATGAGTAAAAAAAAACCGAAACCCAAATGTTGGGACAATGTTTTAGTGAAGTTCTGCATGTAGCACTTTCAAAAATCTAGGATATGAAAGCCCAATTCATAAGCTTTCTTTTGGTACACGAATCATTCAACTCATTTATGTACTTTTCAAGTTACAGAGTTTTAAACACAACCACTGTTTAAAGTTCTGTCCACGGATCACAAAAAAGGTGTGCGTTCTTTCAGCAAAACGAACACAATTCACACACATCCTTATGTGATTTATTTTCGTTTTGCTGAAAGAACACTGTTGTTTGTGATCCATGGACAGAACCTTAAAACGGCGGTTGTGTTTAAAATTCCGTAACTTGAAAAGTACATGAGTGATTTGAATGATTCTTGTACTAAAAGAAAGTTTCTGAATTGGGCTTTCATATCCTAGATTTTGAAAGTGCTACATGCAGAACTTCACTAAAACAATGGTCCCGACATTTGAGTTTTGCTTTTTTTTTTACTCACCCTGTATTGTTAATTTTTCAATCAAATAATTGGTATCGTAAAATGATAACAGGAAATCAGTGTTCTTGTGCCCTTAAGTAGGATATTTTACCACAATACAGCTGGTTGAAGGTACCTAAACTACTGTTCAAGAAGCAAACAAACACACAGGCCCATTTAATATTTTATCAAGTACTTGGTATGATTTAATACTAAAGATAACAGGAAATCAGCAGGAAATCTTGTTGCCGTTGTTGTTGTTCTTGTGTCCTTGAGTAGGATATTTTACCACAATACAGCTGGCTGCAGTTCACTAAACTGTTGTACACATGTACAAGAAGCAAACAAACACACAAGCCCGTTAAATGTCTTTTTTTGTGATCAAATAATTGGTACGATTACTTAAGGTAGCAGAAAATCTGTGTTCTTGTGTCCTCAAGTAGGCTATTTTACCCCAATACAACACAATACACACATCTGGGCTACAGAATATAGCCCAATATGCTTAAAGGGAATGTACATCATTGGCTTTTGCTGTAATATTCAGAAATGAACTATTTGAGGGGTTAGTAAAATAGATCAAATATTGTTACACTGACATTTTTGAAGTTTTGTGTTCGAAAAGGTTGGAAAAACCAAGAAAAACAAAAATGTTCAAGTAGTCTGGTTCCCTGACTCCACAAAAGATAAAATGGATCAATTTATAGATGATGGAATATTGTAAGGTAAGGGAACCAGTCTAGCTGGCCTGCACCCATTCATGAACATGTAACCAATAGCAAACAAAATTTGGACTGAGAAAATGGTAAATTTGGAGCAGTAGTTGAAAAATAGTGAGGTTTTTCCAACGCTGGTCGGCCGACCAACGTTGGAAATGCATACAAAAATACTATTTTCTTGAAAATGACTTCACACCATGGTGCAATAATTTGGCAAGATGCTTGAGACTGTCATTTACCAACATCCTAGTAAGGTATTTCGTAAAAACTTGGTAGTTTTATTTTTCGATGTTTGCAAATGTTGTATATTCCCTTTAACTCAATGACTGTGCACTCCAAAGTGTTTCAATAAGGTTTAAGAAAAGATTCATTTGCCAAACAAATAAAATATGAATTTAAGCTTTAAAACAGTCAATATTTCTTACTCTCTGCTTCAGCGCTTGTGGAATAACCTGACTTTGTTTGCATTCGGGCAGATCCGAAGCATATGTGAAAACTGCATCACAGAATCTAGAACAAAGAAAGTCAAGAAAGTCAAAGTTGTAACTTAATATTATATCAACTTTGGCAATTAGAATTTCATTCTACATTTTAAAATAAGGTTAGTTGCACGTACTTAAGTGTGAATTTCATTGCATCACCAGAGCGCAGCTGCAGGTTCTTGGATATGAGGTTGAGCAGAGACATTTGGTCTGGTTCCCCATCCTGCTGCTGCTTCTGACTATGCTTGCTGTGAGTCTGAAGCTTGACGGGTGGCAACCTCTCTCCCAGGGAATTCATATGTAGCAGGAGGCTGGCTAGGCTTTTGATGTGGTCTTCAGCTAAAGTTTTCCCCTGACAAAAAAAACCAGCAGCAGATCATTTTAAAAAACGTTATTTTTGGATAAAGGTAGATTGGACCTTTTGCAGCTACCCAACAAGTAACCGACCAAAGTATTGTTAAAAAGCTAACTTGGTTTAAAGATAGTAATGACACTAAACTCCTTGTGAAATTATTTGTTTTGGCACGCTGTCATTTTGAAGAACACAGTAAAAGAAGGTCATTTCCAAAGATGTGTCAAGTGACACATTTTTTTGGAAATTACCATTGGTGGTTGGTTTGTAATTTGGTGAATCCGTGAGTGGGTACATGCAATGGGTGCATGATCTGGCTTGTGATTGACTTGTGATTTCACTTAAGTTAACTTGTGATTTGACTTGTGATTTGACTCGTTATTTGGTGATTGAACTTGTGATTAACTTGTGATTGACTTGTGATTGACTTGTGATTGACTTGTGATTGACTTGTGATTGACTTGTGATCGACTTGTGATTTGACTAGTGATTTGGTGATTTGACTTGCGATGTGACTAGTGATCTGACTTGTAATTGACTTGTGATTGACTTGTGATTGACTTGTGATTGACTTGTGATTGACTTGCGATTGACTTGCGATTGACTTGCGATTGACTTGCGATTGACTTGTGATTGACTTGTGATTGACTTGTGATTGACTTGTGATTGACTTGTGATTGACTTGCGATTTGACTTGTGATTGACTTGTGATTGACTTGTGCTTGACTTGTGATTGACTTGTGATTGACTTGTAATTGACATGTAATTGACTTGTGATTGACTTGTGATTGACTTGTGCTTGACTTGTGATTGACTTGTGATTGACTTGTGATTGACTTGTGATTGACTTGTGATTGACTTGTGATTGACTTGTGATTGACTTGTGATTGACTTGTGATTGACTTGTGATTGACTTGTGATTGACTTGTAATTGACATGTAATTGACTTGTGATTGACTTGTGATTGACTTGTGATTGATTTGTGATTGACTTGTGATTGACTTGTGATTGACTTGTGATTGACATGTGATTGACTTTTGATTGACTTGCGATTGACTTGTGATTTAACTTGTGATTGACTTGTGATTGACTTGTGATTTGACTTGTTTTTTTACTTGTGACTGACTTGCGATTTGACGTGACTGACTTGTGACTGACTTGCGATTGACTTGTGATTGACTTGTGATTTACATCGTGACGTGACTTGTGATGGTCTTGCCTACAATTCATTTTATTGACTGTGTCGTACCTGGTGACAGATGAGGGTAAACAACCTGTGATACAAGGGGAGATGCAGCGCCCCCTGGGTGGCAAGCATTGAGGTGAAACACTCAACGAGGGCGGCACACGGAAGACCGTCCTTCGCCGTCAGCATGTGGGTCTTGCAGAAACATCCAAGCAACATATCTGTCACCTAACAAACGAAAGATGCATAAATATTTCATTTCAGTTAATTTTCATTTCATTTCATTTCATTTCTTTTGTCTCAAATCATGGCCCTCATAAAGACAATTTAAAGCAATTAATTTTAAAAGTGATTAAAACTTGCAAATTAAAAAAAAAATATTACATGAGTAAAAAAGTGAAGGTAAAACAATAACGTAAAATTTAAAATTTGCAAACCTGCATAATGGTTGGCTCGATGGCACTCCCACTGCCGATGTCCAAGAGAATGGTGCTAGCGCCCTCTGTGCTGTGCATGTCGGCAGGCAAAATATTGAGGTCCTCAAGAACAGCACTGACCCTCCTTGAGATGAGCGATATGTAGCCAGAGACTTCTATGAAAATGTGAAGAAAAACATTAAAAAAACAAAATGAGTATACAGTACCGTTTCTTATGTGTCACATTGAGTGAGAGAACTCTCCCTTTGTAACCATAGAGGGCGCACTTCTTAATACAGCCCATTGCTCTTACCTGCGTAATGTGAGGCTGGCGTTGATTCCTTGATTACGTTTTGTGGCAGTGAGTCTAAGCAGTCTTGTAGGCGATCTATGGGCTCAGTCACCATTTCGTTCATGTCCTCTGAAGAAACACCTGAAACGAAACGTGGTTACTGGGCTCTTTCTCATCAACAGATTTTTAGATTCTTATATCTGACGTTTTATGTCAAAATCAGGCACTTTGGGGCAAGAAATCAATTTCGAGTTATTGCAGTATTAGTAAAATACAGACCTTGCTCTCTCAAACGCCGCTTTGGTTTTGAAATTTGATATTCCAAAGCGAAGTTATTAAATGTGGAAATCGGACTGTCAAAAATTTCACGCTAAATTTGCATCATTTCGGATAAAAATCTTGAACAAGGTGTCAATTTTTGAAGCGACATGCCTCTTTAAAAGTGTTTCAAAAATGAAAAACGACATTTCAGTTTGAAACTTTTACAGAACATTTTAAACATTAGTAGCATCACAAATTTCAAGAAATCTCTAAATCGCTGAAAATCACCCCCATGTCATTTTGCAGCTGTTTCTCCATTCGTAGCTCTGCCAAATTCTGTCTGGTTTTGACATGCATGTACCACGTCACATAGTTTTTAACTTGACAAACTATAACATGAGTTACCGTAACGTGATTACCAAAATTACATCCCTCTAGATATTTTGTGACTGAATTTCAAGGGATCTTTTGTGGGAAAAAATTCTTACCTTCAAAGCTTTGACTTTATAGAATAACAGCACAGATTTGACGGTATAACCCCTCTAAATGTAACCTGAGTTACCATGGTATTGTTTGTATGCATAAGTCGCGTCACAAATCAACCACTAGTCGACAAATGCTCCTTAAAAATATTGCTTAACAAATATATTTGCTGAGCAAAAGTTAGCAGGGAACCTGCCACAAGCAATACAAATCGCCTGTGATTTTGGCCGGTAACCGGTTTTCGCTAAGCCAATAGTATCTGTGCTTAGAACATTTCTGTGCTTAAGCACTCCACACATGGTGTCCCTAGATATGAAGTGAATATATATCTACTTACCTTCTAAGATTGTTGCAAGCTCAGTGGCACAAGCCTCTGTGTACTTGTTATACATTGGCAAAGGTACTTTCTCATCCCTGTGAAAATAACGACAGGTCCAACTCTTGATGAAGATTACATGGTGAGTAATTTCCATGAGGACGAGTATCGAGTTCTTTGCTATGAGTACGAGTGTGAGTACAAGTACTTTGTCAAGAGTACGAACACGAGTACGAGTACAAGGCAATTTGTGTTTACGAGTACGAGTACCAAAAAATATACTTGAGTACGAGTACAATTCGGGCGATTCACAATGCAGTGCACCACCAAGAGTTTGCCATGGAGAGTCAACTTTTCAAGTTTACGGTCGACAAAATATGGCCCATTTGAATGAGTGTCAGTAGACACTTGAGTTAATTTGTTATAGATTGGGGCATAGCATTCTGCCGCCTTACCAAAAAACACCATATTGATACAAAGAAAAGAAAAGGGCAAACAGATACTCGAATCATACGCTTACGAAACTTCTGACCGGAAAAAACAATTTCAAATGTCCCGTGCTGCGAATTTGTCGACCATCTCTCCCACAATGCACTGGGAAAAATGAACTCTCCGTGGCAAACTATTGGAGGCGTCTGCATTGTGAATCGCTCGAATTACGATTATGAGAACAATTAAGTACGAGTACTTTCCACGAGTAGGAGCAAATTTCAATGGCTTTTTTGTGTCAAACTAGGCATACAACAAGTGCAAAAGCCTCCCAAACAGTAGAAAATTGGTTCTTTTCTTGCAAGTACCTCTGCAACCATTTTTTTAAATCTTACTGGAGAACATCTGCAGGGGTACGAGTACAAGTACTAGTACTTCGTCATGAGTACGACGGTACGAGTACAGGTAAAACTTTCTTCTGAGCATGAGTACGAGTACAATCTCATGATGAGTACGAGTACAAAAATGTACTCAAGTACGAATCAAGCAAAAGTACTACAACACTGTCATAGATATAGCTGTCAATAAAATTACATTGAGACATTATGATTAACAAAAAAATGAAAACTTTTGTGCAAAGAACTCCAAAACGGAACGTTTTCAAAATGGAACGTTTTTGCTACCGAATTAACTACAGTTTATCACTTCAAATTTTTGTGATTGCAATTTTGTGTTTTTTCATGTTGTTCTCAATTTATTTAATTTTGAAATTGATTTTTAATTGTATGAGGCTTGGATTAATGACTGGCACGAAGTGAAATACCTTTCTTTTTTGTATATTTTTCTCTTTTTCCGGAAAAAAATAAGATTTTGTTTAGTCCCTTTGGGGTTGATTTGAAAGTAAATAAAGAATACTTATTGACATAAATACCTTTTCAATGCCTCGATGAATTTCATCTTACTGTCAGGAATGTCGGGCAACTGGAAAACAAAAATTAAAATATTACCAATCTTCATTTGATTATGATTATGCATGACAAAAATATAGTCAATCACACTGCATGAGATATTGCAGTAATTTATGAAGGTTGAATGAAACATGAGTTTGTAGTAACGTAAATACGAAGAGTTTGATGAAATCGGGTGCTGGACATGGATAATTTTGGCTCGGGCCATTATCCACGACAAGGCCCCTAGCCAATTTCAAACGTAGCCGGCCAAGCACTTATTTATTCTCATTCATAAATACCTTTTGGTCAAAAAGTCAAAATTCACAATTTTCGAACAATTCTCTTCAACAATTTTACCTCATGTTTTGTGAAAAACCAATCTGGCCATGTCCATGGTATGTGCCTCGTGCACAAAGTGCTTAAAATCTCCTTATATGGGTATTGACGTGCATGCTGCACATGATGTGGCGCAGAACGCAGCGGTGCAGGAATACAGTGTCTAAAACCAGCCGGTGTTTTGTCTGCGGTTAAAAACAACCCACGTGACGGGCTCTCGACCAATAGGTATGGGTAAACTGTCTTAGATGTGGGTAAAAAGGTTTAAAGTAACATTCTTACTGAGGTAAAACATGGTCCGAAGAAAAGACTCAAACACTAATCACATGGTTAGCTATCAACCAATCAAACTGGGCTACATAAAATCATGAATAAATGTTCCCAAAATAAAGTAGGACAATAACTGTTATCAAAAGTAAAATAAACATTGTGAGCTTACCACTCTTGGCGTTAGAAGTGCAGGCAAGAACTGCCCAATGTAATATGGCCTCCTGAAAATACTGCAATGAAAGTAAAAAAAAAGTTACAATTAATGTTTATCATTCGTCTTAATGCAACTGCATATCTGATGTCAAATCTGACATCAAAAAACATGAAGGGAACTTTGTTGAAATGTGTTTGCCTTATGCCAACTGACCATCCTAGTCTTCTGCACCACTTTTGCCCATAGAGGTAGCGCCAACACTTCAAATTCATTTGAGGTAATCTTCTGTGGAGTATGGATAACACTTCAAATCCCTGCACAATTCGTCACCGTTTTCACGAAGAGCCACATATGTCAAAAATTATCATTTTTTTTCGATTTTGATTTTTTTTCAATATTTTGCATTAAAACACTGTACTTAACCATTTTGACATGTTTCTGTAAGCAAAACATCATTAATTTCCAAGATACATTAATTTTGCAAGGGGCAGAAATCTCAATACACTGTAAATGCATTTCGCATTTTCACGAAGAACCACATACATTTTGGCCCTTTGAATGCGTACAAAACCCATTGCACGGAAATACGTAAAAGTAGGTCAAATGAGATTTCACGAAGAGCCACATATCTTCGTTACATTTTCAGCTGCGCGCGCGTACTCACGCGCGCCTATGGAAATACACGTTGAACAGAAAGTGCCAATGTCGGAAACCTGAATTTGCGTTTTCCAGGTTCATGTAAAAATTCAGCTCTCGTAGAATCGTATGATGGTTTTCTTGCTGCACAAAGTTGTTGCAAAGTAGTATTTCTTGCAGTTTTAAAATATGAGAAACTTCTTTTGCGATTATCTCGAAAACACTTTTCTTCAAAATCAACATAATATAGTATGTGGCTGTTCGTGAAAACGTTGACGAATTCTTGTGTGTGGTTAAGCTCAGGGCAAGCAGGCAGATTCAGTCAACCTTCGCTGCTCTCCGGAGCACTGTTTTTTTGTGAAGTGACTCTCTGTGTGGCACGGTTCATACTTTAATATATCGCTTCACACAAAACTAACCTGCAGGGTTTTTAAATGGTTTTAATGGATTTTAAATAGTGCGCTGAATATTGACTTCCTTAGGAGAGTTAACAGTTGGGACATATCTTACCTCGACTGTAGTACCCTGTCCTGTATACGTCCCGTTTTCTCGTAGTGTGTCACAGCAATCTCAACGGCCTCCATCGCTAACTGGTTCCCTGTCTGTTCAAAACAAATATCAACAAAATTGACCGGAACAGACTAAAAGGAAAATCGTAGTCCATAAAAGGAGAAATAAACAGAGTTGACAGAATTCATCTTCAAATTCAGCGGAAATGAATAAAACTGCAGCAAACTGCTTACTGACGGAACTGACCAGAAATATATAAATAAATAAAAATTCAACGGACTATTGTTTGATCATGGCAGAATCTTCGTCAGTTCATATTTTGCAGCAAAGTGTGAACATTAAACTTTAAACAAAACCTAAGTTTACTTGTTTAGTTTTGATTTCAACACAAATCTTTCACAGTTTCTACGGAAACATAGAGGTTTTATCTGATTGGAGAAAAAAAACAGAAGTTCATGCAATTAAAGGCTTAAAAGATCATGTGCTTTTCATGCATTTTGTTCATTTCCAATAATAATACCACTCAAAATCCAAAGAATAATGTTCAGAAACCTAACCTGTTGAAGTTTCAGCTCAGTGGATATTACACTTTTCGAGAAAACACTGAAAAGCCATGCATAACCTTTTAGATCACGAGACATGATTTGTACCCTTTATTTCCAAAAATCAGTCAAGTGACTGATCGTTGGAAATCACCTACATGTCTTGATTTCTTCTAAATGACAGCAAGCCAGACGGAATAATTTCACAGGATGTTTAGTACCAGTACGATCTTTAATCCAAGTAAGCTTTTTGATAATAATTTGGTAGGTTACGTTTGGGATAACTGCAAATGATCCTTTGTGCCTTTAAACCATGCCCAGAAGCATATTCTCATTACCTGAGCTTTACCGCTAGTACTCGCCCCTGCAATATCACTCGTCTGCCAACTTTCCTAAAATGACAAAGAATCACAGAAAATTGCACCAATCAAAGCTTAAAGGGAATGTATATCATTGGCTTTTGCTGTAATTTTCAGAAATGAACTATTTGAGGGGTTAGTGTAATAGATCAAATTATTGTTACACTGAAGTGTTTGAAGTTTTGTGTTCGAAAATTATGGAAAAACCAAGAAAGACAAAAATCTTCAAGTAGTCTGGTTCCCTGACTCCGCTAAAGATAAAATGGATCAATTTATAGATGCCAGAAAATTGTAAGGTAAGGGAACCAGTCTAGCTGGCCTGCACCCGTTCATGAACATGTAACCAATAGCAAACAAAATTTGGTCTGAAAAAAAGAATGGTAAATTTGGAGCAGTAGTTGAAAAATAGTCAGGTTTTTGCAACGGTGGTCGGTTGACCACCGCTGGAAATGTATACAAAAATACCATTTTCTTGAAAATGACTTAACAACAAGTGCCATAATTTTACAGGATGCTTTAGACTGTCATTTACCAACATCATAGTAAGGTATTTTGTAAAAATTGGTAGTTTTATTTTTCGGTGTTTGCAAATGATGTATATTCCCTTTAATTTAATTTTAAAAAGTGAAAATGTATTAATCTGCTGCAAACCAAACAGCTAACTGACTTGATTGACATGAAATTGACAAATCAAAAAAAAATAGCGGTCCAAACGATTCGGGTCTGGTACAACCTTTCTCTAAGGCAACAATTTTGTTTATTATTCAGTGATAAAATTTTACAAAAAATGACACACGAGTTTCACATAGACAATGAGCACAAAAAGCAAGCAAGCACATAAATAAACAGCAAAAGTGACACTCAGTAATTGAAAAATAAAACTACTTGAATTGAAGTAAGGATGTCACGTTACACGTTCAAACGAAACAAAACAATCTAAATCCATTTACAAATTTTCAAAAAGTGTTTAAAGGGAATATACCGGTACAACATTTGCAAACATCAAAAAATAAAAGTACCAAGTTTTTACGAAATACCATACTAGGATGTTGGTTAATGACAGTCTAAAGCATCCTGTAAAATTATGGCACCTGGTGTCAAGTCATTTTCAAGAAAATGGTATTTTTGTATACATTTCCAACAATGGTCGGCCGACCACCGTTGGAAAAACCTAACTACTTTTCAACTACTGCTCCAGATTTACAATTTTTTTCAGTCCAAGTTTTGTTTGCTATTGGTTACGTGTTCTTGAACGGGTGCAGGCCAGCTGGACTGGTTCCCTTACCTTACAATTTTCCGACATCTATAAATTGATCCATTTTATCTTTAGTGGAGTCAGGGAACCAGACTACTTAAACATTTTTGTTTTTCTTGGTTTTTCAAGCATTTTCGGACACAAAACTTCAAAACATGTCAGTTAAACAATATGTGATCTATTATACTAACCCCTCAAATAGTTCATTTCTGAAAATTACAGCAAAAGCCAATGATGTACATTCCCTTTAAATGACACCCAAATTTTTTTTTAAAAAAGGTCCTCCGTTCACACAATCTTCCTTTGAGTTACATATACATAGTACAAATAAATAATGTTTTCGGATCTATTGAATTTACGAAAACTTAGAAGCACCGTAGTACTTGATAACATTCAGGGTACACACGTTTTTACTTTTTCAATGACTGCCCGCTATTTATTATGTCAATCGTCGTTGATTGATCATGTCAATCATGTCAGTCAGCTGACATAACTGGCAGGTGTAAGCCTTCGTGACATGGCTAAACGTTTAAACGGTTCTGAAAATATTTGCCAAACGTTTACAAAATTCAACGCAAAGTCACATCCTTACCTTGAAGTCCGCTAGTCTTGTCTTTGCCAGGGCTACGTAGTCCATAAGAACGTCTCGACTTTTGGAGGTTGTGTACGGGGGGTGCTGAACGTGGGCCTAGAAAATAAAAATCAATTGAATTAAAAATTGAAACTATGAGTTACTTTTGTTCGATAACAGAGTTACGATTTGATACACCTACAATGCATCTAAATCAAAACAATATATTAAAGGTATAGTCCATCATTTGTAATTTGTGCATTTTGTTTGTTTGAAGCAACAAAAGTGCTCAAAATCTAAAGAAGGGTACTGAACAACTAACCTGATGAAATTTCAGCTCAGCTTCAGCTGTATATTTCGACAAAAACAACATTCTAGGATCTCAATTTCAAATCAAAAGTTGCTGAATCATGTTTTGAATTGGGCCTGAATTAAGCATCCGAGACACGTTCTCACTGAACCGATTGCAGCTACGCAATGTCGCGCACCGATCCGACGAATTATAGCAACCATGCGCACATGTGCGTCATGTCAACGCTTGCGCGCACTTCGCCGAATAACAAAACAAAGTACTAAAAGAATTTCCAACGGTGCTTCTTAAGATGCACCGTTGAAAAGGCCTTCTTTCGTTGATTTCTTCATAATGACAGCTTCCCAGAAAGAATAATTTCACAGGGAGTTTAGTCCCCTTACTATCTTTCAACCAAGTATGTTTTTCAACAATAATTACACCTATTACTTTTTGGATAGCCGCAAATGTTGGACTCTGGCTTTAAACAAATTGGGAGGCTAATCATCCTTACTTGCAGCTAAGAAGCTGAATTGCGAAGGACACAGCTACAACGTGGTCGAGCGGACGACATGTAAAGCTGCCGCCATTTGACCCGTGTCTTATAGATCTAAAGTGTTGATTTTTCTGAAGGGAAGAAAACTGGAGAACCAGGAGAAACTCCTCATGGCACAGGAGAGAATCAACGCACAGCTCTACTCATATATGGCCAGAGCCGGGAATCAAACCGGGGCCACAGCGGTGAGAGGCGAGCGCTTTACACACCCATAAGACACTCTACTGCCCCAAAGCACCCTGCCTGCAATTCCTTGTACTGCCCCAAACTACCGTGCCTGTTATTCCCTGTACCGCCCCAAACTTCCCCGTCTGTTACTCCCTGTACCGCCCCAAACTGCCCTGCCTGGTACTCCCTGTACTGCCCCAAACTACCCTGCCTGTTATCCCTGTACCGCCCCAAACTGCCCTGCCTGTTACTCCCTGTACCGCCCCAAACCACCCTGCCTGTTACTCCCTGTACTGCCCCAAACTGCCCTGCCTGTTACTCCCTGTACCGCCCCAAACTTCCCCGTCTGTTATTCCCTGTACCGCCCCAAACTTCCCCGTCTGTTACTCCCTGTACCGCCCCAAACCACCCTGCCTGGTACTCCCTGTACTGCCCCAAACTACCCTGCCTGTTACTCCCTGTACCGCCCCAAACTGCCCTGCCTGTTACTCCCTGTACCGCCCCAAACTGCCCTGCCTGTTACTCCCTGTACCGCCCCAAACCACCCTGCCTGTTACTCCCTGTACTGCCCCAAACTGCCCTGCCTGTTACTCCCTGTACCGCCCCAAACTTCCCCGTCTGTTACTCCCTGTACCGCCCCAAACCACCCTGCCTGATACTCCCTGTACTGCCCCAAACTGCCCTGCCTGGTACTCCCTGTACTGCCCCAAACTACCCTGCCTGGTACTCCCTGTACTGCCCCAAACTGCCCTGCCTGTTACTCCCTGTACCGTCCCAAACTTCCCTGTCTGTTACTCCCTGTACTGCCCCAAACTGCCCTGCCTGTTACTCCCTGTACTGCCCCAAACTGCCCTGCCTGTTACTCCCTGTACTGCCCCAAACCTCCAAAGCACTCTATGGGTGAATGCATTCATCAGTAAATTAATACAATGTAATACAATGTAATACAATGTAATACACCTGAGTGCTACTACCTTTAAGCAATGTACAGGCTCGTGTGGCACCAGACTATTCAGGAACTCCATAAAGAATGTGAAGGCTTTAGTTGATGTGAGGTGGGGGCCAGAAGCTGTGCCGAATTGATCCTGAGACACGAGCAAAATAAGAAGACAAAAAAATAAAGAAACTTTGAAAAAGATAAAGAAAACCTTTGATCTTTTTATTCATTAAAGGGAATATACATCATTTGCTTTTGCTGTTTTTTCCAGAAATGGATGGATTTGGGGGGTTAGTATTTTGTAGCAAATATTGTTACACTGACTTGTTTGAAGTTTTGGGTTCGTAGATGCTGGAAAAACCAAGAAACACAATCATGTTCTCGTAGTCTGGTTCCCTGACCCACTTAAGATGAAACGGAGCAATTTATAGACGTCAGGGAATTGTAAAGTCATGGGAACCAGTCTAGCTGGCTTGTACCCGTTCATGGATGTGTAATCGATTTAAATGCGGACTAACTAATATGGTAAATGGGGGCAGTATTTGAAAAAAGCCAGTTTTTTTTCCAACGCTGGTCGGCCGACCAGCGTTGGAAATTAATACAAAAATGCAAGTTTTGTTGAAAATTTCAGCACACCAGGTGCCATGATTTTACAGGATGCTTTAGACTGTCATTCACTAACAGTCCAGTGAGGTTTTTCATAATAATTTGATAGTTTTGTTTTTTGATGTTTGCAAATGTTGTATATTCCCTTTAATTCTTTCTTTCAATATGTTCTGAAAATGCAACGAATGAAGACCGCGTCTGAATTACTGGGCTACGGCTAAATATTACACACGTGTCAATGGGAAGCGGCTACAGCCGGCTCATAGCCGCTTCCCTTACAAACGTGTGTAATTTCAAGCCGTTGCCAATTGATTCAAACACGGCCGTACCGGTACATAACAGTTTAAAGTTCAAGGGTTGTAGGTCACTGACCTTAAACCACTGAGTGTACGATGGAAAGTCACATGACCCCTCTGCAGCAGCTTGTCTGGCCAATAGGAACGCGGCGTGCAAAAGCAGCGGCCGAAAGCTCTCCAGAGATTCCCGCAACAGATTTGCAACCAGACCTGCGCGGCAATGACGACAGTTTGAGAAATTGGTAAATGTTAGATTTGAGCGAGTTAAATGGGAAAAAAAAAATAAAAAAATACTTCGTGACATTTCGGACAGTCCGATTTCAAAATGTAATAACTTTGCTTTGGAAGGTCCAATTTCAAAAACCAAAGCGGCGTTTGAAAGAACAAGGTCTGTATTTCACTAATACTGCAATAACTCAAATTTGACTTCTTGCCCAGAAGTGTTTGATTTTGACATATGTCATCACAAGTCTGTCTCTTAGGCCAAAAAAAAAATTACTCGGTCTCTGGTCAGCGCGCGCGTCGATTTTAATCATGCGCGTCAACCTTTTTTCTTTTTTTTCAAATTAACACGGAAGCTACAACAGCACACTCTATTGCCGCACCTCCTCAAATGTTTGTACCAAGGAACACCAAGGAATGGGGAAATTGCACCAAGGTAAATGAAAAAGGGCACCAAGGCAAATTATGGAGGACACCAATGTATAACGAGGACACAAAAAAGCAAAATAGTACACACCTTGTCTGTACAATACAAGCTTGAAAAAAAAAAATACCCAAAAAACCCCCAAAAAATGCGTCGCCGCATCAATTCCGGAACTTCGGTCTGACCAGAGACCGACTTTTTTTTTTTTTTGGCCTTAACAACTGTGGCGTTTTTCTTCTTCGAGAATCCTTGTCCAAAATCTTCCAACCATGGCACACACTTAATAACTTTTACAGACATCAAACCCAACATAAAGTGAAAGTTTCTGGTCTCTACATTTCTTATCGTGCACAATCCTGCCATACCTCCGATTGAATTTAGGCATTAAAATTCTCAAGGGCTTGAAAATATTCACCTTTGATAAGCGCTGCGCCTTGTCGGAAGCACACGCAGAAGACAGACACAAGAATCAGTGTGAGTTGCCAATTTATCTATGGAGAGAAAAAAGTACAGGAGATGTGAAACTGGCAACTCATGAAACAACCATCATTTGCATATATCCCCATGGTGTCCACGTGTTTAACGTTTAAAGGGGCACTAGGTCCTGAAATCCCCGAAAAATTTTATGATTTGGACTGTTTACTTAGCCTATTTCAAACATGTGGTTGAAAGGAAACCAACTTAATGTCTTACCGTTCCTGAGAAAAGAGGAAAAATCCCCGGTTGTTTACATCGGACACGACGCGTACGAATACGTTTTTCGTGTCGTTCTCAGTGTCCGATAGGCACGTTGTGTGTCTCGGGAACAGCGGTGACCAATCACCAATGCAAAAAAAATGGTTTCTTCAACGTCCGCAAAAGGCGAACACTTTACGAATGAAATCACAACTAGCATCCAAACAGCTCGAATTTATGGGGTCGCAAAAGTGGACCCCGAAATTCGTTCTCGCAAGCATAATACAGGAATAACAAAAACGCCCAATTTTGAAAGGTAATTGTGTGGATAATTATATCGTAGTTTTAAATGTTCTTTCCGATTAACATAATCTCATTCAAAGTGCCTTTTGTAGCCCAATTGGGCTGTTCCAGGACCTAGTGTCCCTTTAAGCGGGTCAAAATTGCTCCCTGATGATGTCACATAGGTCAACTACCCAGAGTAACGTGAACAAATGTGACCTGTTCTGTCAAAAGCAGACGCTTCTGGGCAGAGGTTGAAATTGAGATGGGCCAAAAAACGCTGTGGGGGTGATTTTTATCGATTTTCAAATTTTCGCATATTTGTAATCCTGAACATGTCTAAAATATATTATAAAAGTTTGAAACCCTAATTCAAACTCTACATATACTATTTTTGATGATTTTGATAAGGTATATCAGTTAAAGAAATAACTGTTTTGTGACGTTCGTGGCCATTTTCTCTGTTTTCTACTTTTTCGACACAATGAACTTCAAAATAGCATAACTCTGCCCAGGAATGACCAGTTTCAAAAATTAAACCACCTATTAAAAGGGAAAAGAACACATCTTAACAATATGTAAAAATATCATTTTCGACTTTATGCCCAGAAAAGTCTGATTTTGACAGAACAGGTCACAAATAACCTCAGCACAACACATTCTTACCTTTTTACTTTCCAGTACCTCTTGTAGCACCGAGCATATCTGTTTCTCATCGACAGTCAACAACAACTGAATAAACATCTTGGTGTGACTCGACGGTGCCTTGGTGTAGGTCCAGTGGTCATGTTGTTTAGTTATAGCTGTTGTTACTACTCAAACGACAAAAACAGAGTGAAAACTATTTCAACCCTACATGTACATGAGAAATATGAGAACCATTATGTAGCACCTTTATAATGTTTTACAAAGTGCTGCGGCGCATGAAGCAGCCACTGCCAGAAACACCGGGGCAAAGCTCTTCTCTTAGCGATAAGTGTTACTGGGTTCTTAAACGCGCATTACACAATGCACGGGTCCTACGGCTTTACGTCCCATCCGAAGGACGAAGCAATAATGGTAAAGTGCCTTGCTCAAGAGCACAAGCACCATGTTCCCACGGTCAGGATTCGAACCCATGTACCACGGCACACGAGTTGAACACCGTAACCATTGGACCACAGCACCTTGGGCAAGCCATTTCACCCCCACTTGCCCCTCTCCACCCAGGAGTACAAATGGGTACCGGCATTAGCTAGGAGCAACCTGCTATGGACTAGCCTCCCGTCCAGGGGGAATAGAAATATCCTCAGTTGTTTCATGCTACTCAAACCGGAGGTAAACGCCGGCCCGATGGGCCACATTGGCTCATGACGGACTTTAATTACTTCCAGTAAGCAGGAGGTCGTGGGTTCGAGTCCCACCCTAGTAAGCTTGTGATTTTTTTCTCTTGGGAGCTTAGGAATTCCTCAACTATTGATAAGACTGCCCCACAAATACTCGGGACTGCCCAATTATAGTTGGCACTATTGCCACAGTTGGCGTAGAACAGCTTGATTACAACTCCAACTGTTTAAAGATATAGTCCATCATTTGTAATTTGTGCATTTTGTTCGTTTGAAGCAACAAAAGTGCTCCAAATCTAAAGAAGGGTACTGAACAACTAACCTGATGAAGTTTCAGCTCAGCTTCAGCTGTATATTTCGAGAAAAACAGCATTCTAGGATCTTGATTTCAAATCAAAAGTTGCTGAATCATGTTTTGAATTGGGCCTGAATTCAGCGTCCGTGACACGTTCTCACTGAGCTGATTGCAGCTACGCGATGACGCGCACCAATCCGACGAATTATAGCAACTGCGCGCATGTGCGTCGTGTCAACGCTTGTGCGTGCTTCACCGAATAAAAAACGAACCAGTAATGAAAATTTCCAACGGTGCTTCTTAAGACGCACTGTTGGAAAGGCCTCTTTCGTTGATTTCTTCAAAATGACAGCTTGCCAGAAAGAATAATTTCACAGGGAGTTTAGTCCCCTTACTATCTTTCAACCAAGTATGTTTTTCAACAATAATTACGCCAGTTACAATAATAACTACGCTAGGTTCAATTTCCTACCTTCACAGTTTGAACACCCGGACAGAAGGCTCTGCAGTTGCCGTTTGGAGAATCTGGAGATGGCGTCTTTGTCTATACTAGGGTTGCATCGGATCGTCTCAAATAACTTAGCGACATGGTCACTAGGTGTACTGTCACTAGTCTGGTTCTGAACTTTGAGTAAATCTAAATGCAAAAAGATCGGTGGATAAAAGAATGGGTTTAGACATTTATAAAGACTTGGGCAATTTTCATAACACCTGTCAGATTGTTGCTGTAAGAGAGTGCTCAGATGATGGTATTAAATACAGTAAACTCCGGCTAAACCGACATCGTACAACTCGTCAAATCGCTCAAGTCAGCCGTCTGACTAAAGTCCCGATTGTTCGTAATGCATTTCCATTGAATTTTTAATTTCTAAGTCGGCTTTTATAAATCGCTATTTCGCTCAAGTCGTCGTGTTACTCTCGGTCCCCTTTACAAAATCCTTTGTGTAAGTCGGCATTCAACAAATCACGCATTGGCATCGACTTCCTGTACTGCGGTTGGCAAAGTGTCGAGTGAAAAGTGGTTTCGCACAGCCTGTGATCGCTGCATGCATCGGTGTCGAAAAAGGGTGTCCTACTGCATACATCGCATATGCATCTTGAGCATATCAATACCAGTACCCCCTCTAGGCTGTACGCATGCGCTCTGTCCATTTTGGGGGTCGTCTTATTGAATGACTACTGCTGCAGTCAATGCGGGCGTGGTATATACCAGACCACGCACGCATTTAATTTGTTACTGTGCACGTACATATGTATCGTGGTCTCCACTATCAATACCCCAAACGTGTTGATACAACCCGAGGATTAATTTGCTAGATTCAACTCAAGCATTAAGGAGATAATCCAGGGTAAATCGAAGCCAATTAGTGCAAGGAATCGTTTGTGAAAAAGACCATTCATGTAAGTCGGCAAAATGACGACTTACAGCAGATATCTGCATTCGCATAAGTCTTCACAAATTCTCAGGTCCCGAGAGTGCCGGTTTAGCCGGAGTTTACTGTATATTCATGTTTTTAATAAAAAGCTAATTTTAAGATAATATTTTTTTAAATTTCTAGTACACCTTAATAAGTTGCTTTATCCTGACATTCCTTTCCAGTATTTCTTTTAACCTTCAAGTCTTTTTTTTTTTAATATGTAGACAAACTGACATAAACAAGATTGAATGCATACCCAATACAGTGCGGTCCAGAATATCCTGACATGCCTGTGCAAAAAAAAAATTTGTACTTTGAAATATAATATAACAGACATACAAAAAGTGCAATAATATCACACTTCATACATATTCATGAGCTAATGCACTTATTCATTGGTCAATATTGCATGACATCTAGGAAGTGAAAATCAGTGTTGTAGTCGAATTTATCACAAGTCCAGTCACAAGTAAATCACAAGTCAATCAGCTTAGCCGTGAGGAACTAACTTTTAACGGCAACAGAATTATCCATATCGACAATAAAATTGTACTCACTGCGGCCAGTCTCTGATCTACATCACACCCTTCCTCAGATTTAGAATAGCCACATCTTAGCAGAACCTCAAGAATACCTGTCGATTGTGAAAATGAAAGTGTCTTTTTAATTGAGAAATGCGGGGGAAAAGCCAAGAAAAATGACGATGCATTACTGACACATATTTTTTTTTAGATGGGGGATGAAAATCCTTTTTGTTTTGAATGTTTCTTTTGTATTTGCCTCTTCGATATTGAACCCTGGTACCTGATATGTGGAAGGTACATTTCTGGATTTCAAGTGCTCTGTGCGCCAACGAAAGAGGGCGCCCTTTTTACCTAGCAACGACGTCCCATGGTCGGGACATTTAGCTAGTTGACGCACACCATTCCTTGTGTGTGACGCACGTACACCAGGTGATTTGTACACGCATGGTACGGCCGCGCGTCACGGCAAAATTGCAGTCAGGCAAGATGGCATCGGTCGGTCACCCCCAACTGTTCCTTCTTTGCCGGTGAGGGGGTACTTGTGAACGGAGTGGGTAGCTTCTTGGTCGTATATTTTCCACTCCTGAGGGTGTTTCAGATCTTTCTTGTTTTTATGCTAATAACAATTTCCATATTTATACACAAAAATGGTGATTCTTCTAAGAAAAGCTTCAGCTGAAAAAAAAATCTCAATAACATTTTTATTTACTTTGTCTTGCTGTGTTCAATTCTGGCTCATGAGCCCCTTTGTTAATTTAGTGAATTATTTTTCCTAACTTATTATCAACATTTCATTAAAATTCACCTCTCTTGATTTTGACGCTTTCTTCATCAGACCCGTCTGCCCTTAAGCAAAACGCAGACAAGTTTTCGCCAAATTTCTGCAATACGGCTGGGCGTGCCAAGCTGCACTCCAGATAACTGTCCAATGAGACGGCTGAACAGCTGTGCAGTTGCCATAGCAACTCCAATGGCAAGGCTTCCACCTGGGGAAGGGTAGTCCAGAAACAGACAAGATGAAGAATGGACAGCCAAACAGTTTGACGGGAAGTTATCTGAACAGAGACTTTCAAATCTTACAAATAGTCTTAAAGGGAAAATACAACATTTGCAAACATCAAAAAATAAAACTATCAAATCATTTTGAAATACCTTGCTGGACTGTTAGTGAATGACAGTGTAAAGCATCCTGTAAAATCATTGCACCTGGTATACTGTCATTTTCAAGAAAAGTGGTATTTTTGTATCAATTTCCAACGCTGATCGGCCGATCAGCGTTGGGAAAAAAATGGCTTTTTTTCAAATACTGGCCCCGATTGACCATCGCACTTGTTTGCAATCAATTGCACACACTATGAACGGGTACAAGCCAGCTAGACTGGTTCCCTGACCTTACAATTCCCCAATGTATGTAAACTGCTCTGTTTCTTCTTCAATGGAGTCAGGGAACCAGACTACCGGAAAATGATTGTTTTTCTTGGTTTTTATAGCATTTTTGAACCCAAAACCTCAAAAAAGTCATTGTATTAACTATATTTGCTATATATTTCCAACCCCCCAATTCCATCCATTTCTGAAAATTACCCTTTAATTTATTCCCTTTAAGCCAGCTGCACGCCTTTCCGATTTTACCGGTTCCTTTTATTTTTATCGTTGCAGAGACCGCAACGTTGCCTGTACACATGCTTGATTCCATTTTATGAAACTGATCGTAAGCTTACTGCCCAGCTGTGCAACAAATTTGTTGCGTGAAGTCCCATGCATGTCAAAAGCTACACACTGTTGCGTGAAATTGGCTGCTGTGCTTTGCGTTTTGATGATACTGCCTTTCCGTTAGTCTGATTGACCTTATTCTTCAGCTCACTATGTTCGCTCGTACCCCCCGCCCTGCAAACAGGACGCTGGGATACTCTGATGAGCTTCACAGAATCTTGTGAAGGAAGTGGCCTATGACCTATGTATAAAGCATCTGGCTGCAGCTGTTCAAGACCGCAGTTAGACAATGTGCGCAAATGCTATCCGAAAACTTCCCATAGAATTGCGCACATTCCATACCGGATGTGATTTCTGTTTCATTGCAGACCATGTGGACAAAATTTTGAGCGTCGCATAATGCAATCCAACCGTTCGCGATTCGAAACGGAGCCTGAGCAAGTGACGGGAATTGTAAATTTACAACACAGATAAGTTTTACAGAATTTCCTACATTATTACGCTTTTCAATGAGAAAAAAACATCTCTAAACTGGAATAAAAGAGTAATGAATCAGTCTTAACGGCCGTTTCAAACCTTGCAGAGTCATGACCTTGATGACGCGCAGGTCACTGGTCACGCAAAATCCAACTAATCAGAGCGTGAATTCATCAGAGTATCCCAGCGTCCTGTTTGCAGGGCGGGGGTACGAGCGAACTCGCCATGCGGAACACAGCGCCCTAAACTTGTACACGTGGGGATACGCAAGTTAAGTTGACCCCTACGTCATAGGTCAATCAGGCAACAGCGCGCTGCATGAACTCAAGACTCTCGATCTGCTGTGAGAGATGTTGACGCTACCTTAGAGCTGAGCTGCTGGATGAACAGAGTCCTGTTGAGAAGTTGTTGACAAGCCAAGCTCCGTAAGACCTCCATCAGGCATTGGGTATTCCTCTGAAACAAAGAAAAACACTAAGAAGTTGAACGTCCTGCAAAGTACAATCCGTTTTGCTTATTTTGTAATTTCTCTGACATTTGTTGGTTAAACAATTCCATATTTTGCAAGCTCGATCCTCGTTCAAACATAGACCAAATAAAGTGGACACGCTCCTTTTACCCTTTCCTTACCACGGGCGACTTTTGTCGACAAGAAGAACCCCCCTGCTGGTTCCCATGGGCGACTTTAGTCGACCAGAAAACCACACACGAAACACCCTCAACACAGATTATTTACTACTTTTCAGAAAGGCAGCATGTTGATATGTTTGGCCGCCCATACATCAACAATATACCAGCTGAAAGAGTGTTTTCGGATCGTTCTAATGGTGTAGTTTATTCAAAGTTACCATTACAAAAAAATGAGAAAAGTGCTTCAGAAGTATCCACGCACAATTTGAGGTATGGAGTGCCATATTTTGGTCATGTGGTGAAATGGCTTGCAGTTTGATAAATGGGACCAAATGAAGAAAAAGGCATAACTTTCTTATATTTGCACGTATGGACTTCATTTTTACATCAAATAAGAGAGTAAGGTTCAAGGCAAAAAAATTTACACACAACACCTATGATTTAAATCACTCCTTGGTAGTGAAAATCTGGGTTGAAAAAAAGTGAGTTTTGGACTTGTGGTCGTTTGTTTCACGCTCCAGTGATTTCCGCATGACTGAGCAAACAATTTGGTCCTGAGGAGAGCCAAGTCAATAAACAATGTGGTAATGAAAGGGTTAACCAGAGTTGAACTACATGTATTGACCCAGAAAAATCCTAGCCAAACCCCAGCCCCCTGACAAGAACCGCATATTTGTGCAATGAGTCTAGCTGGTCTCGCCGCAGGACATGGATAATCAATCATTATGTCAACAAGACTAGTCAACAAGCTCAAGTGATGTCTGTCTCCTGTCGTCTGACCACAGAAGAACCTAAATTTGATAGTCGGCAAATAGTTGCAGTGAATTTTGACCTATTATAACGTGTACTGCAAACTAAAGAGAAGCGCATTTAAAGCAAATGATGAATCCCATCTCACTCATATCGGCCAGAACTTTATTTTTTTTTAAATATGTAGAAGTTTATCAAGTATCCTGCTTTGCATCACAACACCTTCATTAAATAGCGACAAATACAGAAATTTCAATGCGTACGTAATTCTTGGCAAGTCTATGTCATAAAACACACTTAAGGTTAGCACTACTTTTCTGCTATATCCACTTCGTTCACAAGTACCCCCTCACCGGCAAAGAAAGCACAGTTGGGGGTGACTGACCGACGCCATCTTGCCTGACTGCAATTTTGCCGTGACGCACGGCCGTACCATACCACTGCGTGTACATAGTACAAATCCCCATGTGTGCGTGTGTCACACACAAGGAACGGTGCACGTCAACCACCTAAATGTCCCGCCCATAGGACGTCGTTGCTAAGTAAAAGGGCGCCCTCTTTCGTTGGCGCACGGAGCCCATAGTTAGCAAACCTTGGTTTTTAAGCTAAAAATATGAAATTTCTACCTTCTTTTCGTCGCTTTTGGTATGTGGAACTTCCTGCAGTAAGTGACACAGTTGCTTTGCGCATTCCAGTGCGGCAACTGTTGCTATTGGCGCTCCTGAGATGTGAGACTTTACTCGGATGCAGGACAAGCAGGCATCAACTGAAATGGGAAGAAAAACGAGTTAGATACGCATGTACCTGTTTCGCTTGATGAATTATTCTAAGGGAAAGGAATAAGAGAGCTCCTTAAATGTGTCTCAAATACTGGACTTCCTCGATATTGTGAGCCACTAAAACTACCCTAAAATGGCAATGTGGTGATGGAACACAAAGGTATATTTTAAGGACTGCATTTTCAAAATTCTGTTGTATGGGCCCTATAACCAGTTCGCATCGGAGGACGTGATAACATGCACTGGCTGTTTTTACACACATCTAAGACATCAAGATTGCCTCGACTCGCCTCCGGGTAACGTCTAAACACGCTAATCCCTCGTGCCTTTTGTACACACACAAGTCCGTGAAGTCTGTGGAGTCGGACCGTGTGTTGATCTTGAATTGGCCGTTGTGCACGGCCTATTGTTGTACAATTTACGCTCCAGTGTACACCCCGGAGTATTCAAACATAATTATGAGGTTTCGGTAAGAAATATCGTACAAATACTGTTGAAATGACTCTTGCGAATCAGTATTCATGGCGTTTGGCTGTATATCAGAAGTGGGCTGGAAAATTTTGCCTTTTGCAAAAATAATCCCGGCGCGAAGTGGTTAGAGGTTTGTTTCAACAAATTTTGGGCTGGAGTATAGAATGAACTTGGCCTAGAGGATACCAACTTACTTGACAAATTTAAACTTCTCTCGCAAGAAGCCGTGGCCTTGGCCAAACTTGGCATTTCTTGAGAGGCTTGAACGTTTGTCTCAGCACAATCAACCTCATCGCTGGCCTGAAAAGGAAGAAAACAGGGTAATCCTTACTTTTAGGACCCCGTTCCTATATAGGAGGGGAAAGACTCACCAAAACAGTTGACTAAATGACACTCAAAACAGGTTCATCAACTGAATAAAAAGGTTCAGTAATTACAAGTATTGACTAGTAATATAAAATTTATATTACACGACCTTCAAAACAACTTTTGCGCATTACAAAACATGTCACAGAAATTCAAAAATAACAAGAATTAAAACAAATTAATTTATCCAACTTAAAAAAAAATAGGATTAAATTAGTAAGTACAACCAAAATATCCATCAGTGAAATATACGCAAAGAAATTACTTATAAGCAAGTTTAAATAAATGTGTTTTATACTTTGCAGTGGATATTTTGCCGGCGCCAGCTGTCTTTTAAAGGATATTAAGAAAAAAAATTTTGTACAGATTTTATACTTCTTTTAACATGTTTAACAAGCTTTGGGCCTACATGGTTTATCCCCAAAGTACATGTACATTTATAGTGATCTTGTCATGCTTGTCACTGTTAACAAAATGGTCCCATAATTCACGAAGTGTTTATTTAAGCTCCGTCGATATATCAATATTTCTTGATTATTCAATATTATCTTGATACCGATATCATTGATAGCAATTTTTTAATCATACCGAAATATCAAAAATTTCGATATTGAGTTATGATATCGAAAATTTGAAAATGCGTCAGATTATCGTCCAACTAAATCTCCTATTTGTGTTTTTACTTTGTATTTAACGTTTGCTGTATTAATACTATAGTGACATAAAACTCGGCGGCAACTGTGCTTGAGACTGAAAATAAAAGTGTCATTTTTGTGGGAAATTGGGTTCATCAAGTGTCATTTTTATTATGGTCTTTAAATTTTACATTGGATAATCGTAATCGATATATCAAAATTCAAATATTCTCGATATTGGATTTCCGATATATCGATTGAAAATTCTGATATCGACGATGCTTATGTTTATTGAGCCGTAGTGGCGTAGACCGGTCTCGCATTTCCGTTCTTGTTCATCAGCCAAAGCATGGCAATCGTATACTTCCACCCGCCCCAAGTTGCGGCATGTCCGGTTTAAAAAGTTTCACAAGTTCAAGTTGCGGACATGTCATGGATTAATAATTATTTAAACCGATCTGCTCATTTCCACACCTCTTTCAAAAGTGCCTCGAAACTCTGGTGTCGATCAATTAACTCGAATACAGCTTGCTCCATTTCAGATCCAATTTAGTGGCCAAAAACTAACTTTCTGAAAAATTCTGTAGACGTTCCAATTTGCTCCTCATAATTCACAGGTGGCGCGTGTTTACAAATGTATAGTCTGGTGCCAGTCTCAAAGGGTTAGCATTATATGTAAAAGACGTCATAGGCCAGACAGCTTTTTACAGACCGCTTAACGTCAACAGCGCCCTCAGCGGATTCAAATTCCCATCCTTGCCAAGTCAGATATTTGATTTCTTTGGAAACCTATTGCTTTGACATGATCAGTTTTCATTTAACTGAATTTTTCATCATTCTCAAAGGTTGAAATTATATTTGATAAATGAAAGAACGAACAAATGAAAATTGGCGTAGTAATGTTCATAGCATTCCTCTTTGAAGGTTGAAAACGCATGTAATTATTTTTTAAAACGAAATTGTTCAGGAAGAACTTTTAATACTGATTTCTTCATTAATGAAAAGTATTTTTGTTTTCAAATGAAAATATTTTTTTTTTAGAGGGGGTGCGGTGCGGCAGAGGTGCGGCCGCGCCCCTAGCCTAGGTCTGCACCGGTCCACGATAATTATCCTTTTTGTTCCCGTTTTTGTCTTCTTCTTTTTTAATGAAAAGTTTTTGTTAAAACAGTTAATTGAAATATTGACTGCGTACACAATATTAATAAAGTTCAAACACTGAACTCTTTTATCAATGGGTTCACAGGTGTTTGCGCGCATGACGTCATTTGGAGGTCCACCTAGATTGGTACCTGGACCCGATTGAAATGATATTGGGATGTCAATGAGGAGGATACTAGAGTAGATACACCTGCCATCAAAAATTAACTAATCACCGTAAAACCAACTTTTTTATTATTCCGCGTTTCGTGTAAAATGTTTTGAAAGTCACAAATTTGTTAATAAAGCGTCTAAACGTTATAATTTCATGATTATTTGAACAATTATTTGTGCAAAAAAAAAAAACATTTCGGTTTTAGGAGAAGCATTGTGTACTATATTCCGTTGCGGAGGACCACATTGATTGAATGATACAGTGAACCGGTCTTGCCGGTGCAGCCCATGCATGCGTGTACGGGTGATGGGGAGGTGACTGTATTTTTCGCTGAGGAAATAGCGAATAGAGCATCAATATTTCAGGATTGCGGCAATCGAATGACCACTGACTAGGATCGAGGTCTGATTTAGGTAAGAAGGGACTGATTCAGTTTTTAATAAGCGGGTGTCATAAGCATACGAGCCAGTTTTCTGGCGTTCGATTCGCTCGTTTTGCTTGTCATGGGCCATGGCGATCCCTCAATCCCTTGCGAATTGCCAATGCCATTCATTTGCTACATTATACATTACATATCATCGGGAAAAAAGGTCGCAACGTGACGCCACTTTTTTTCTTCATATATCATCTCAATGAAGATCTTTCATTGCAAAAATGATGATAGACATGAATCTGGGACTGAGATTTTCATCATGTTGTTCGGAAATACTCAAACATGTCAAACAAAATGTTTTCTTGACTCTCCATCATGTCCATAGACTTTGTACACAACCGCGGAAGTGGCGTCAGGTTGCAACATTTTTGTTCCGGTGAAGGGTCTGGATCTTGTTTTTTTAATTTCCAAAAATACAACTGTTTTATTACTTTTTTGTTCTAATTTACGTAAAAACATTCTAGGGTACTTTTTATAGTAGATAGTGTATATTTTGCCGGAGGTAACGCCGGCAAACTAACGTTTACTAAAGGTTTGCCAGCGGCAATCCATATCAAGAGAGGGCGCTGTACTCTTTAAGATAGGGCTGAATTATAAAATGTATTAAATTCCCACCAAAGTTGTGTAGCACATTCGGTGCAGTGGTCATGGTGGTTAAGCAATGGCCTTAGTAAGTAGGATGTCGCGAGTTCGAATCCTGATCCCCGTCACAATTTTAAGGGTTTTTTTTCCCATCCCCAAATAAATAAGAATATTCTTCTTTTATTATTTTAATATGTCTCAAACATTTTATTGCAGAGTACTACTTTTTCTTTTTCAGATTTGTGGCTCTGGAGGATTTTTTTTCAAGGGAAATAAAGTCCGAAATTATAAAATGGTCCGATTCCCATCTTATAAATACAAAAATACAACGATAATATTGGCATGGAGCCAGACTAAAATTTGTCACCGGAAAATGTTTAAGTACAAAAACACAGTAACTGCGCATGTTCAGTGCATATCCGGCAAACTAACGTTTACTGAAGGTTTGCCGTCTCCGGCAAAATATCCACTGCCTTTTTACTTACATAAATTGAAACAGGGAATTTCTCCAGAAATTGATTCATTCCGTTGTACAATTGGCATGACTGGGTTTAAAAATGTCTTATGACATTAAAATGAATAAGAATGAATTCATAACAAAATTGTCTCCGAAAGAGGAACCTGCTTTTTCATTGTATTTGTAATAGTTAACAGACTTACATTAATATTTTTGTTCTCCCGACAGCCAGGTGCCTTATTGAAGGCCCAGATTACCAGTCATGTTTGACGAGAACAAGAAAGTCTGGGTGCCAGACGTCGCCGATGGATTCCAACTTGGGCGCATTGAGGACATCGGGGCCGAGTCGATCACGGTGGCGCCAATCAACAAACCTGGCAAGGTAACATCAGGCCTTCCGGACATCTCGTTGTTACGACCCAATTATGGTATCACCCTAGTCCGAAAATTTGGGACTCTCAATACTGTGTATGAGAGTCCCAAAACTTAAGGTATTGAAAACACTAGTGCAGTGCCCGTCTAAAATATGCATATTCGGGAAACGCAAATTGCTTTGCCACTGGTATAGGTTGCATACTTGCAGAGTTTTGGAGAACTGCTCGTGCAAACAACGCACGCGATTCAATGGTGTTGTTTTCACAGGTTGAACGCACACTTACGTCAAACTTTGTGCCAAGTTTGAAGTTCAACCACCTACAACGTTTGCTCAGTCGACTGCAAAAATAAAGTGCCCGTGTACATACGAAAACATGGTACGCAGTGCTATTCACCCATACTGGACAATGGTATCGCCCTACAATGCACGCGCGCGTACCCGTCCTTTTTGCATTGTTTGCGTCATATTGAGCACTCGCGCTTTAGCTTAAACATGACGTTAACAATTGAAAAGAACGGCAGTGCGTGGTGTTATGTTCTAAGCTGCCACGTTTGCCTCCGAAAATACTGCTTTTTTGCAGCTTTTTCGATAACCGCTCATCGAAACCACTTCAAACTAGGCACTGCACATTCTGTGGTCCCGAGCAATACACCTGCCGATTTTCAACTTTATACGGTGCCCGGTTCTGGAGATAATCGACGGACAGACAGACAGACAGAGATTCCTTGAATTATAATAAGATGCAAAACAAGAAAATAGACTGGCACCTAAAACAACCAGTCCAACACAGCTTCAGTACTGCATCAATCAACCATGCCAAAAGAATTTAAGAAACATGTGGCATGAAGCGGGAACTAGTCTCAATTTACTACACATTTCTCCATAGTCAAGCCACCAGACTATTGACACTGAATGAAGAGGTCAGTCTTTTCAAATAGTTGGACCATGGATGGACATGTACCAGTCTAGTATAACCCCATTTTGAAATCACTTGACTTCCCTCTCATGTGCAAAATATGGAAGAAAAGTCTCCTTAAATATGGAATTGAGTCTGCAAACTTGGTTGGTGAAATACTGAGAACATTTTCTTTGCCCCAGTGGAATTTTTGGAGAAATTTGCTGGCTAAACTGTGAGTAAAGTGAACCTGATTTAGTTTTGCACGTTTCAGAGCACTCCAGAGCCCTGTCTGGTATTACCCCAACTGTAGTTAGGACACTTCCAACTCCAAGTATGGTTAGGCCATTGCCACAGTTTGGGCACAGACTGAGACTTAAAGCGCCCAAAAAAGTGATGGATTTTGAAGGATTAAACAATTCCTCTGGAATAGGTCCAACTGAAATTGGGCCAAGTATAAAAAAGTTTCTCATCTAGGTTAAAAAAAAAGGCAAGAAGAGACCCTTTCCCCCCTCCTACCAAGATGGCAGAGGTTTCTCAAGATGGCAGATTTTCCAAGATGGCGAAGGGCCAGGATTATTCCATTTTCTCAACATTTTTGCTGATACCTTTGTGTCCAAAAGAGCCACCACCATTGCTACCAGATTTTGAACCTGCGTACAATTTTGCTGGACCCAAATAAAAAAGGCAAAATATTGGGTATTGCAAAATAAAAATTGGGGGGAAAAAGAGGCGGGCTAGAAATAGGAAATTTGTGGGGAAGAGAAACTGGTTTATTATACTTAGCCTTACCAAAGACCACTTTATGGTTTTGTTTTGCAGAAAATGTTGGTTTGCAAATTGTTGGATATTTTTTCATTTTTATTCCTTTTTTTAACGTATAGCCTGTGGTCGCTCCGTATGCTCGTGTTTTCCCGGCAGAGGAAGACGAAGAAAAAACAGTGGACGACAACTGTGAGTACATGTTCATATCGCAGTGTACAATTCGGAAAGAATGTTGCAACCTGACGCCACTTCAGCAGTTGTGTAAAAAGTCTATAGAGAGTCAAGAAAATTCGGGCGATTCACAATGCAGTGCACCACCAAGAGTTTGCCATGGAGAGTCCAGTTTTCAACTTTACGGTCGACAAAACATGGCCCATTTGAATGAGTGTCAGCAGACAACTTGAGCTAATATGTTATAGATTGGGGCATAGCATTACGCTTACGAAACTACTGACCGGAAAAAGCAACAATCTCAAATGTCCCGCGCTGCGAATTTGTCGACGATCTCCCACAATGCAATGGGAAAAATCAACTCTCCATGGCAAACTCTTGATGGCACACTGCATTATGAATCGCCCGAATTGTCTGAGTATTTCTTCACAAAACTTGGAATGTTTTTCCGTCCCAGATTCATGTCTTATCATCATTTTTGCAATGAATGACCTTCATGAAGAAAAAAGTAGCATCAGGTTGCAACATTCTTTCCTACAATTTTGCTGGTCCCAGAGAGCCAGCCCGGAGTCCACATCTATCTCCTTGACTGACTGACTGACTCCCTCACTGACTGACTGAATGTCAGTTGCTGGGCAGTGCTATTGTATAGGATCACCCCGCAATCCAGCCCATTGTGAACACCACATGCATGAGGGGACTTCCAGTGAATAGCCATTTTGAATCAGTCCAGTAGAAGTTTGTGCACTCTGGGACCAGCTTTTCTAGGCTTACCTTGTCTTGCTTATAGACCATTATCATGTTGCGACCATCTTGATTTTTGCCCATTCAAATCAAAGTAACCAAAGCGAGGCTGGATGGCAAAATAGTCTGGTTCTTTTTTGCACAAAAAGCATTATCATTCAGTACTGTTATTGGATACAGGGAACATGACTGAAATGGTGGCAGCATGATAAAGCTTTATAGTCGCATGCCCTACATTTTTCCCACATACAATGTACACTCATATACACATCATACATTATACATGTATGATGTATGCATTTTTATGCATCTTTGTTCAGCAGAATGCTGTACTTTTATCTAGTTTGACTTTTTTGAAACAAAAATATCTTACATGTAGTTCCATGCAATTTCAACATGCCATTCTACACTTCGGAAATGTCATTTTTGTTAAAAAGGAATTTCAATAAAAACAGAAAATATTTATCATTCCATACATGCATTTTTCACATGAACACGTGCAAGTATGTACATTTTTTGTAAACATGATATTAATGTGCACAGGTACATGTACGTGCTTTGCACTTTATGATTACATGTACATGTACTGCCGTATTTTAGTGAACAATTTAATAATCTTACCTAATTAACATAAATATATTTAATGGTAAATTTACGGAATACATACATGTACAATCACTCATGCATATTGCAAATTTTCATAAATTATTTTTTTTTTACATGAAAAAGTATAGATGATGTTTAGTATTTAGTACGATTGGTAGTATATTATTTGTGTCCTTATTTGAATGATCACATAATTTGCATAATTTTGCCTGCAAAAATACAATTAGATCTGCAAAAAGATTACCATGATATGTTTCATATAACTTATTGTTAATATAATTGCATATACGTAGTTGAATGGGTATATGTACATTCGGTTGTGCATACAACCATATAAGACTGTGCTTATATTGTATCAATATTTTTCATTTTTGATAAATGTACAAAAATATGAAAGGATCATGAGCACAACTCAGTATTAATTTTCATTTTTCAAAATCGTTTCTGGTCGTATTTAATCCTCATTAAAAACAAAATTGAAAAGTTAACCAAACAATAAACCAGAAAAGAAAAAAAAAAAAAAAAGATAAAAAGAAAAAGCCGATGCTAGTTACTTGAAAAGATCGCAAAATTTATCAGAATGTAGATTTTGAAGGTTTCTGAAGTTGATACTGTGCATACAGTACTTAATTTTCTTTGGAAATTTTACCAGGTTGATAAATGTGCATATTGTTCACTTATTTGCCATACGGAACTTTGTAACTGGATGGCCAGTTGCCATAGCGATGTCAGATTATGCGTTGCATAAACAGCTGCGCACTCGAGCTGCCATAATATAGCGTACTGCAAAAAATTGATGTATATTACGTAGAAAGTCTCGAGTAGGGAATTTATATCAAATTGTTAAAAAATTGATGTATATTACGTAGAAAGTCTCGAGTAGGGAATTTATATCGAATTGTTAAAAAATTGATGTATATTACGTAGAAAGTCTCGAGTAGGGAATTTATATCGAATTGTTAAAAAATTGATGTATATTACACAGAAAGTCTCGAGTTTTTAGGGAATTTATATCGAATTGTATCTGATTTTGCTTTTCATGTGTACATGAGTGGTTTAGTTGTTAAAAAAGGGCAAATACAAGAAATGTTTTGATGTTAAATCTTCTGGCTAACCAAGTTTACTGGATGGGACATTGTAAAACAATACTCTATCAAAATTTATTAATCAACTGCAAATTTAAAAATGGTCTGAACGCTTTCATTAACATATTTAGATCTCGTCAAAAGTTGACAGTTTTTCAAATTCCGTGGTCATTTTCACAAATATTTATATACATATATGTAACACCAGACAATAAAATGAACGCATCGAATACAGTGCGGTTGCAAAATACATGTATATAGGATCAACATAATTAACCCTAACCCTCCTCAATCCTCCAAAATCCTCCTTGTGGTTTTGGAGGATTTTGGAGGATTGAGGCTGAATGGTATTTTTTTAGATAAGGATTTTGGAGGATTGAGGCTGAATGGTATTTTTCAGAAAAGGATTTTGGAGGATTGAGGCTGAATGGTATTTTGAGGCAGGACTGTCTGACGATTTTGAAGGATTGAGGGGCTGGGTACCCTTCATTTGAACATTTTTGGATCAGGAGGATTTTGAAGGATTGAGGATGAATGCATTTTGAGGCAGGACTGTCTGAAAATTTTTTGAAAATTTTGAAAAATTAAAAAAAAATTGGAGGATTTTGGAGGATTGAGGATGGTTCCCAGCAAATGGGGGCTAGGGGGTTAGGGTTAAAGTCATCAAGTAGTTGACGTCAAACGTTTTTAAAAGCATGTATCCCCAGTACTTTCACAAATTTTCATAAGAAATACAGATTGTATTTAACCCTAAAACTTAGGCGAGGCGTCATAAATAAATTAACCGTTCGAACGCGTGCGCACGCTAGGAACGGGGCCTTTTGTTACATCTACCTCCCGTTCGCACGCGTGCTCACGGCATCCCGTTCCGAACGCGTTCTTATACAACAAAAGGCCAGTCACGGTCTGTGCACACACGAAGAGCTCATTGGCACTAAAAGTATCCGACAAACTTTCTCGTCGCTACAGGCTAGCCCGTACAATACAGGGGGACGTATAAAAATATGGGCATTGAACGGGGAAAGCAGTCCTTTGCAAACTTTACTATCAGTATGTAAAAACCTTGAATATTCGATTTATAATTCGCTGATATTATTCTGAGCATGTAGCCGCCCACCAAATATTTTTTTAACCCTTCCAATCTCCGCATTTTTAATATAACCTAGACCATACATATTTTTTTCGCCCCGCCCAGCGGCAGACAACGATATTTAAGGATAAAAAGGCATAAATCTTATCAAAACTCCTCATACCTGCTCGTGCTGTCTAAACTCTGAAATGTTTTTTTTATTTAATGCTTGCTCCGATATCGGGTTTTCAAATTCCAAATCTGATTTAAATTCCAAACCAAAACGGATTTTGTTTCTGTACAAGTATATACACATAGTTGTCCTTCGCATCTTTGTTGTGCTGCTCCCGTTCTCGCACGCTAAGGAACGGTTGATTAACATAACAATACCCCCTCAGTGAAGCTTGCCCAAGCACGATCTACGGAACGCGTTCTAAAAGCCGTTCGGCACGGGAAGGAACGGGGGCCGTTCAGAACGGGAAGGAACGCGTGCGCACGCGTGCGAACGGTTAATTTATTTATGACGCCTCGCCTTACCAACTCCATCAAAATCCATCCCCTATTTTGGGGGATTTTGGCAGACAAGCCATGCGTACCAAGTCCATCAAAATCCACCAGCACCAGTGGGGGATTTTGGTAGATTTTGGTAGATAAGCCATGTGTACCAAGTCCATCAAAATCCACCAGCACCAGTGGTAGATTTCAACGGATTTAGTCCTGAAGCATTATGTGAAGCAGAGTCAGTGATGGATTTTGACGGATTTGGTCTTCAGCTTAGTAAACTAAGTAGGGAGTGACGGTTAATTTTGTAAATTTTTATTTTGTGATTTGCTTTGGAAACGACTGTTTGATTGAATTAGATTTGGGCATAAATGTTGTTTCAATCCTACATATTGCCTATTCTTGGATTACTCTTCTTGTCTGCGCTCAAAATCCATTTTCAATTACTTTTTTTTATCCCTCCAGGTGCATTGATGTATTTGAACGAAGCGACCTTACTCAACAATCTCCGACTGCGCTACAAGAGAGGCAAAATCTACGTGAGTACACCCACTTCATATCATGCATATTTTATTATTGGGACTGGAATATCTCATTATTCAGCAAGGTCGCTAGATTCTAGAAGGAAGTATGGCGGGAGTTATTCAATTTGCAGATGCTGCCCTCTGGCCATATGGGGATATTTTGCATAATACAATAAAAACAGATTTAAACTTCACATGTAATTTACTAAAATTGTTAAAAAGAAATTTTTTAACTTACATTTATTAAAGTTAGAGTGGACCATTTGTAGTTATCCAAAAAGTAACCGACAAGATTATTGTTGGAAATCTTACTCAGTTTAAAGATATTAATGGCAAAACTGAAATTATCCCTTGAAAAAAAAATAATAAAAGAAGGTAATTTCCGTAAGACGTGTGGCACATTTTTGGAAATTCAGGTTTAGGAATTGCCATTAGGCCAAAAAAAAAAATAATAGTTCTGCTTCCGGTTTCCCTACCTACCCCATTCTGACAGCCCTTACCCTAATTTTTTTATTGGAAAAATGAGGAAAAAACGCCCAAAACCATCACTTCATACCTTTCACCCTTGACTACACGCAGATACCTCCATATGATCGTACACAAAAAAAATTGGCCAAAAAAAAATATCCCTACCTACCTACCCTATTTTCGAATGCCATGTAATCGGAGGCAGAAGTCTTTTTTTTTTGGCCTTATGAAAAGGATTTTCAACGTTTACTGGAAAACATGTTAGTATAGTAACAACATTTCGGAGGGACACAATTGAAAGTTGTTCATGAAAAAAACTGCTCAGCCTAAAAATGGCAATATGAATATTACAAATAATATTCTATCCTTAATTATTTTATCCTTGTCATTGTTGTATTTTTGGGTCATTTTCTGAGCGCTTTGTAACCCTAGGAAAAGGCGCTTTATAAATGTTATTACTACTATTACTATAATAGGGCGACAGATTTTGCTAACTCCGTCCACAATAGGGCGATACACCTTATTGAGGCGACATTTTCATTGTCGCCCTTTTATGAAAACGACCCTTAGGACAAGGAATTTTGCTGTCGCAAACCATCTAGATCGATTCCTCATGGTCCAATTAGTATAAATACTAAATTTCGTGGAAAAAGGATAAGGTAAACTTGGGTTAGGTGACAGTTTAGGTTTGTGCACAAGTCTATGGGAAAGTCACCCTATTGCAGCCAAAAGAGTTATTATTATTATTATTATTAATAAAGTTCCATGGAACACAAAGGTACATTTCAAGGATTGCATTTAAAATACCATCCATTATGTGGGCCTTTTCAATTTGTTAGATGTTTGTCCTGTATTGTTATATTTCTTCATCCGCAGTGCACATGCACCATCAAGAAAAATATCTTTTGTATCCGTTTTTAAGCCATTCGGCAAACGTTTGGCATTTCGTTTTGTTTACAGGAGCACACACGCACATCATGAGCTGCAGACATTTCACAATGTATTTTCAGAACGTCAACGTACGTTGTCCAACATTTCACGTTCTTGCCTGACATGAGATCTTTTTTTGAAACAATAATGCAAAAAACTGTCATTTATTATTTTTGCATGACGGCTTAAAACAGAGCATTTTGATTTGTTTTGTATAAGAAACTACAGTAACAACTGTTTCTTTGTTTTATTTTTTATATACTTATTTCCTTTTGTTTGTTTGTTGGGTGTTTGTTTGTTTGTTTGTTTGTTTTGTTTGTTTGTTTGTTTGTTTTGTTTGTTTGTTTGTTTTGCTGTTAAACTGTCATTGAATGTTCTTCATTGGCGTGATTGGCATGCCGAAGTATGCATTTCTTTTTGTTAATCCCATTTCACAAGAGGAACAGTTTGCATCCCCAAAACCATTACCAGCATTCATGTCTTAAAGAAGCCGACAGTTAAAACCAAACTTTAGGAAGACAGCTTCCTAAATTTGATTTGATGTGCAGCATGTTTAACCTCCCTCTCTGGCTGGCAAATTCAGCTGCGCCGTCACAGCAGTCAAAATCAATCAAGTCACTGTTTTTAATAGTTAAGAATTCTCTTCTTATTTGGATAAAGCCGTGCTCGGACTGGAGGTGATTGATATGCCAGCTGTACAGTGACCTCTTTTGTCAGTTGATGGAATTTGACTAGTCACGGTGTTTCAGTCCTTCTGTTTTGAGGCGTGCGATCACACCCGCACGCCATCACATGCCTAAAAGCTTCCCGAGAAGTGCAAATAATCGCACGCCTGAATCCCTCAGTACCGCACACCTCGGCATACATTTACAGCATAATCTTCATAATTTGTGAAATATAAAGTATATCGGTGAAGAGAAAATTATGGCTTTATTTTAAACCAAGATGAATCCCAGCTTGGACCATAGAATCACACACCTAGAAAAATCACTCGTCTAGAAAATCACACGCCTAGAAAAATCACACGCCTAAAAAAATCCAGGTGTGCTTTTTTCCACACACCTTTGATTTTCAAATCAGAAGGACTGGTGTTTACATGAATGTGATCTGACTGTTTATTTTGACTAGCCTGTACATACGAATGCACGGCAAGGGAAGTGGAAGACATTTTTTGACTGTCTGTGAATGATCAAACAACGGTTTACAGTGTACAAACAT
Organism: Patiria pectinifera; assembly: GCA_029964075.1. Lineage (NCBI taxonomy): Eukaryota > Metazoa > Echinodermata > Asteroidea > Valvatida > Asterinidae > Patiria > Patiria pectinifera. The sequence continues at coordinate 3,956,199 of CM057140.1, read as the reverse complement.
ATATATGACAAAAGCTTTTTGTGTTATGACCTACATTGTACAATAATGTTTTTTTAAGATCCATTGTTCCCTCCTGTAGTTAATTTTGTACAAGTAACTGCATGTTCAATTGCCTGATGGTCCGACTAACTCACCGGTTTATTTGATTATTTGATTAAGTATAACAAATAAATCTGATAATGTTTCAATTTAAGAGGACTCGTTTATACTACGCTGCATCGGGAGTCCTGTTTATTACGTCACGATTTACTATGTTTTGTTTGCTGCCCCCAACGACGACTTTTACACAAATTTCACGTTCGGGTCGAAACAGGACCTGAAAAACAGCTCTCAAAAGTACCTTTTGTACTACTACTCATTTCATGACAGACACAAAAGTCGTTTTTATTTCATCACACCTTAGGCTACATATACCCGAAAAATGACGGAAATGTCTTTGAGCATTCCACAACCTCTTTAAGATCTATTGTTCCCTCCCGTAGTTGTTAAGCTGCATGTTCAATTGCCTGATGGTCCAATTAACTCATTGGTTAATTTGATTAAGTATAACAAATAAATCTGATAATGTTCAATTATTACTTATTATACTTAATTATTTCCCTTTGTTCAATCCTCCAAAATCAACCGAAATTTCAAACAACAAAACAGCCTTAATTCTCAAAATCACCATTTGTTTATTAACTATGTTTACCCAGGGTATGCCCAAACAATTTAAAACGGGTTTCCATTGGGACCCTGCATTATCACAAATTATGAAATAAAGTAAAGTAAATTCATAAGGGAAAAGTACGTTGAGAAAATGACTACGAACGTTAACAGAAGTTTAGCTTATACATTAGGCCGCGTCGCCGCACCACTTTTTGGGCAAGCTCCATACCAGAAACCGGAGACTTTTTTTTTGGCCTTAAAGTGTCATGCATGTTTTGGAGGATTGAGAAGTATTAGGGCTAATAATTTATTTGGTTGTGTTTTTTTGGACAGACGTATGTGGCCAACATACTGATTGCAGTCAACCCATACAAAGAACTCCAAAACCTGTATGACAACGATACCATCAGGCACTACAACGGCAAATCGCTGGGTGTGCTACCGCCGCATGTGTTTGCTATCGGTAAGAGAAACTTGTAAGGTTTTACACACCTTACAAAAAGACACATTGAAGTTGCTACAGCGGAGAATTGTGAATTTCGTTTGTAATTTCTAATTCTCCTGTCTCAAACATTTCGGCCCCAGTATTTCATACATGTATTATTGTAACAAAATGCAAAATTGTGACATTATGAAGAAACAGTGACGGCAAGGTTAAAGGGAATATACAACATTTGCAAACATCAAAAAATAAAACTACCAAGTTTTTACGAAATACCTTACTAGGATGTTGGTAAATGACAGTCTAAAGCATCCTGTAAAATCATGGCACCTGGTGTGAAGTCATTTTCAAGAAAATGTTTTTTTTTTGTATACATTTCCACGTTGGAAAAACCTAACTATTTAGCAACTACTGCTCCAAATTTACCATTTTTTCAGTCCAAATTTTGTTTGGTATTGGTTACATGTTCATGAACGGGTGCAGGTCAGCTAAACTGGTTCCCTTACCTTACAATTTTCTGGCATCTATAAATGGGTCCATTTCATCTTTAGTGGAGTCAGGAAACCAGACTACTTGAACATTTTTTCATTTTCTTGGTTTTTCCAGCATTTTCGAACACAAAGCTTCAAACATGTCAGTGTAACAATATTTTATCTATTATACTAACCCCTCAAATAGTTCATTTCTGAAAATTATAGCAAAAGCCAATGATGTACATTCCCTTTAAAGTTTGTTTAATTTTTTTCAAGTGAACAATTTAAAAAAAAACACCAGAGATTTCATAATTTTTGGGTTGGCCTTACTTTTAACACTTTAAAGGGGGCGTGAAATGAATTTTTCTGAGGATTTTTATGAATTAGATACATTTAAAACAGCTTTCTTGCCATGTAACTATGACTTTCCACCTCCTTTGTAACAGTAAAAGGGAGAAATTTCAACTTTTTGGTTTTTATGCTGATGAAAATTTCCATATTCATGAGCCAAAGCGTGATGTCATTCAAGGCAGAACAGTAGTGTCGCCATAGCTTTGTGTACAAATATGTATCAAAACTTTTCTTCATTTTCTTGGTGTAGGTTCCACTTTTTACTTGTTTATCATGTTAAACAACTTGTTTGGACAATAGTAGTGGCCAGTATTTCTTCAAAACTTTCTTTTGTGGGTAATTTTGAAGGACTAATTTTTGTACTGCTCAAATGCACTTTTGACAAGGAGTACCTTGTGTGACAAAAGCAAAATAGCGCCCTCTTGCATGTATTGATGAAGGGATTTGCCAATAATTGAAAGACTACCACTTTCTTGTCACTTCCAATGAAAACAAGTATTAAGATCTTGTATGTATTGTTGCAACACATAGTAATGTGCATGAAAACAAGATGAGCTGAATTTCCACTGCATGTTTCCTTTAATATCCCTTCCCCTGAAACTGACCTGCAGGGTTTTAAAGCCCGAGTCCATCATTTGCAGCTATCCAAAAAGTACCTGGCGTAATTATTGTTGAAAAACATACTTGGTTGAAAGATAGTAAGGGGACTAAACTCCCTGTGAAATTATTCTTTCTGGCAAGCTGTCATTTTGAAGAAATCAACGAAAGAAGGCCTTTCCAATGGTGCATCTTAAGAAGCACCGTTGGAAATTTCCGTTAGTAGTTTGTTTTTTTTCTTCGGCGAAGCGCGCGCAAGCGTTGACACGACGCACACGCACGCGCGGTTGCTATAATTCGTGTTGGTGCGCGACATCGCGTAGTTGCAATCAGCTCAGCGAGAAAGTGTCTCGGGCGCTGAATTCAGGCCCAATTCAAAACATGATTCAGCAACTTTTGATTTGAAATCGAGATCCTAGAATGCTGTTTTTTCTCGGAATGTACAGCTGAAGCTGAGCTGAAACTCCATCAGGTTAGTTGATCAGCACCCTTCTTTAGATTTTGAGCACTTTTGTTGCTTCAAACGAACAAACTGCACAAATTACAAATGATGGACTATGTCTTTAAAGGAATTTAAATATTACTCTGAATGTTGCCTTCCCCTAGGTGTGTTAATGATTTCTGGTAATATGACTTGGTGAATGTTTTCTTTATCAGCGGATAAGGCCTTCCGTGACATGAAAGTGACTAAACTCAGTCAGTCAATCATTGTGAGCGGAGAGTCTGGTGCCGGGAAGACAGAGTCAACCAAATATATACTGAGGTATGGCGTCTGTACGTCACGTAGTTAACGCTTCAATACTCCTCACTTTACCTTTAGGCCAAAAAAAAAACTTTTTCATTTGCATGGCTAGCATACCAGAAACCGGAGACTTTTTTATTTTTTTGGCCTTATTTATTACATTTTTTTTTCATTTCTTCCAACTGAAATCCAATGCCAGTAATGATAAACAGAAACGAAAAAGCAGTGTATTGTGCGGAAGTACTGCAATATTATGCTAATTTATGCAAATTATCGACAGGTACATGGGCGTCATGAGGAGGGGGGGGTAGGGGCAAGGGAGGCCTGTAAAAGCAAAAAAAAAAAGGAAAAGAAAAAAAAAAGGGTGAAGTCATATTTGCTATTAACTTATGCAGGTGTGTCAGTAGGGGGTGGGGTGGGCAAATGTCCCCCGATCACCCTGGAAAAAAATGATAAATTGAGAATATGTTGGAGAAAGTACAAGGATTTTTGGGGGAAATGTGCTTTGCCCCACCACACCCCCCCCCCCCATCCCCTAGAAAAAATCCTGACGACGCCCATGGACGGGTTCACAGGGCGATGTGATGGCCAGCTTCATAACATGATATCTACCAATGGCCAGAAAGCAGATTTATTGTGCTAAGTGTTAAAAGAATCGCTCGATTTCTAACATTTGACAAACAAGGAAACCACTCATCTTATACATTTTTCATCATCTCCTTGAGACTGTTCACCTTTTTTTACGAATATTTGAATCAAAAAAATGCTTTTCAGATATTTGTATGATGATCAAACATTCAAAAATATTTGTCACAGCCCATTGAGACCAGCACGTTCTTATTGTTTGCCTTGGTTCTAGCAGTGTTCCTTTTTCTTGTACTTCCTACCAGGTACTTGACAGAAAGCCATGGGCAGGGAGCAGGCACCATCGAGCAGCGCATCGTGGAGGCCAACCCCCTCCTAGAAGCCTTCGGTAACGCCAAGACCATGCGAAACAACAACAGCAGTCGCTTTGGCAAGTTTGTGGAGATGCACTTTGGGGAGAAGGTAAGGCTGTGGCTACGGCTGATAGCAACACACGTGTGTCTATGTGAAATGGCTTCAGCCATATCCATAGCCATGCAATGTGAACACAGCCTAAGAGGTAGACTTTAGTAGTAAGAGTGGGGCCTTTTACACCCAAATGTGGAGTGTGGCTGTTCCTGGAAGCGTCAAAGCAAATAGAATTCGGAGCAATTCAGGTTCAAATTTCTTAGCTCTGCTTACCGTTTATAGCGAAAAAATCCTGTTTAACTCTTTCAGTGCCCGTGACATTTCAAAAGTTTAACCCTAAAGTGCCCAACTTCAAGTTTTTTTTTCTAATTATTCAAAACTCTGTAAAAAAAAATAAGTAAATAAGTTGTAATCACCAAACTTGTTGTATCTTGCTCTCTGGTATATTCTTGTTACCTTCAAAAGTCAATAGTAGGAAAGAACCTAGTCATACACCCTGAAACACTCTACTGAACACAGGGGAATTCCGCACTTTTTGTAGAATATACATGTGTCGTGTCTGATACCCCTCCTCATACAAACTCTGTTCATTATCATCAATATCGTCATGATTGTCACTATTGACACTAACGTAAGCACCATCATTATCATTTGTATCAGTATCCCCATTTTCGTCTTCTGACTCACCATCCTGTTCTGAAATATCCATAGATGATTCTGAATCAGAAAAGTAATCCCTTTCGCTGTTTCATTGATTTCCTCTGGAGATAACACGCGAGCTTACTGTAAGCAATTTTCACAGGTTAAAGAAGAATTTCGGCTTCTGCGCATAACTATATCCCGTAACCAAGGATTCTGTGCTTACAGGGTTAGCACCCAAGTTTTTCCGCTAGTGCTGTAAGCACAAAATGATTATCGTAAGCGTGGAATTATGTGGTTAGCAGCGCCACGAAATTGGGCCCAAGTTGACCCAAATAGATTTGGGTTTCATGTTCATGTTTTCCTGCAACTAGACTCTTGAGTCATTCCAAACAAATTCAACAGTCGATCTTATGACATAGATGTTTGCAACTGTTTCAAAACCTCAAACCTTTCATGTACTTAAATCAAATATTTGAAAAAAAAACGATTTGGTGCAAATGTCTGAAATAGGTCTAAATAACATTAAAATGTCTGCTAACATTATGTACCATGAACATCATTTTGAGAATTTCAGTTTTCCCCAAGTCTGGATCCTGTGGTAATTACCGTTACTTTTTTCGTCCCAGAATGCCGTGGTGGGTGGCTATGTGTCTCATTACCTTCTTGAGAAACCCCGCGTCATCTGGCAGAACGGTGAAGAACGCAACTACCACATCTTCTACTACCTGTGTGCAGGTGCGCCAGACAATGTGCGCAAGGAACTCGGCATAAAGACGCCTGATGACTATCAGGTAGGTTTTTATTTATGCAGATCTTTTAAACTTAAGCCACTAGCCTGCAGACTTAAAGTCATATAGGATCATTTGCATTTATCCCAAAAGTAACCTACGGAATTATTAAAGATCGTTCTGGTACTAGACACCTCTTGAAATTATTCCGTCTGGCTTGCTGTCATTTAGAAGAAAGCAAGGAACGTATAGGTGATTTCCAATGATCAGTCAATTTAATTGACTGATTTTTTTGAAAACAAAAAGTACTATAGACGACATTGTGTTTCGTGATCAAACATTTGTGCATTGTTTTTCACTGTTTTCTCAAAAAGTGCAATATCCACTGAGCTGAAACTTCAACAGGTTAGGTTTTAAACACTCTTCTTTTGGGTGATGTTATTTTTGGAAACAAACAAAGAACTTGAAAAGCAAATGATCTTTAAAATGTCATAAATAGTTTTGAAGAAAATGAAAATAGAATTAAAAAAAATGATAATAAATGTATACACTTTGCAAATTGCTCACTGAACAGTAGTTGTAAGTTTGGTAACTTTTTTACCCCCAACAAATATGTTTTAATGATAAAAAATCTCCCCCCCCCCAGTACCTTAAGAATGGCAACACCCTGTTCTTCACTACCAAGGAAACGCACAAGAGCCTGCCTGACGACAGGAAGAGTAAAATGGTAGGTTGCCATGGTAACACATTTACATAAAGTTATTACCTTTCGACATTGGATACATAATGCGCGCGAGGGAACAATGGAATCTTTCAATGCAATTTTCTTGAAAATGATTTTTGCGTCAGAACGCTCATATGCCCTTCTGCCGGGCACCCGACGATTTAATCTTTTTTCTCTCGCAACCATTGTTCAGGTTGTATCGTTCATAAAAGTATGGAAATTAAATAAATTGAACTGAATTAAATTTTGCATCTTATACTTTTCTTAATAAATCTTTTCTGTTGGTTGTTTTTTTTCAATCGTGTTCATGATCTGCTTTTTCAATTTCAGTTTTTATGAAAATGAAATTCAAGACATTTTTGTGCAATGTTTGGTTTTGTGAGTAAACAAAAATGCTTTTGTGACTAATCTCTTTCATTGTTTTTATGTTATTTTAACCTTTTGCCGTTTTGTCGTTTTGAAACATTTCTCTGCTGTTCATTTGTGGTAAGGACTGAAGTTATGTTTCATGCATGTCTGTATACAAACTTTTAAGTTGTTGTAATCCTATGAACAACATTCATTTTGTGTGCACATGTTGTTAACCCCACTCCGTATCCACAAAAATCTAACACAAAGTTTTGCAGTATTTTGGTGATTTCAGGACATTCTCAGTTACTGTATTAGCGGGCTATGTTCAAAGAGTGTGACATACAGGCCATCAGCCTCGGTCCAAAATTTTGGCCACCGGTATCAAATGCTATAATCATTTATGCCATGATTTGATACTGACCAACAACCCCCAGGCTGATGGCCTAATTGTTTAATTGCACTCAGTTAAGCCGTCCTCGAGTTGACCGTGCGATGACACAGAACAGTCAGCGACTGACTTGACAGAATCAAGCTGTGCCTGAGCTACCACTGTCGGGAACATATTACTCACTGATATTTTTTGCGACCTGCAGCCGATTTCACGAAAATGTGCGTAACTTGCGCCATGCGTAAGACCTACGTAACAAATTTGTTGTGCAGCTGCGCAGTAAACTTACGATCGATTTCAAGAAACTTGGCGTAGCTGCGCAACGTTTAAAATAATTTAAATATCTTGGACAAGGATAAAAACAGCATTTACGATGGCAGTTTGTGTGTGAATTTGTTCTTTGATCACCTCAGCCCGCCAATTTGAAAATTATTTCGTCCGCATTTTCTTCGGAATCGTTCGGCAACTCTTAAAATAATGTTACGAGTAAAATACAAATTCTTTTACTTCAAACATAAAGTTGTGAGTGTCTTGTATCAACCTTGTTAAGTTGTGCAAAAACAGGCTCTACGACAGTGCCTATTCGCTAGTAAAATATGTCATTTTCAGTCACTAGCAGAGTTGCGCCATTGCGTTAGGTTTTGTGAAATCGGCTGCTGAGTGTAACTACGACGATATTAAGATGATCGGCATCAGTCGGCGTTATTAAAAACTCAAGAGGCACAGGAGTAGCAAAATGTCAACTTCTGCGCCGCTAGGGATTGTATTCCAAACAGGCGGGTATCGCCGTCGACCTGCCTGAAGTTAAGACATCATGCGCGCATCAGGATCATCTAATTTTATTGTGAATCGTCGTCGCATTGAGGGCGATGCGAGCATGGTTGCGATTATTCTGTGTCGAGATGCCACTTGTTCCACGATTTTAATCGCACGATTTCTCAGTTTTTGTGACCTGAGCAAGAATTTTGTGCTTGATACCGACGGTTCTGTCGCAGCGCAAGCAGATCGCAAGTCGACCTGGGGCCGGGTTTAGATTTCGGAGGTTTTAGTACAGGTTCCAGGCATAAATTATGGGAGAGTTACAGTTAAATATTATATAGCAGTCAAATTATTATTTACACGCATCATTTTTTTCACAGATTAAATATGAAAAACATATTTCTCCTCTTATAATTGGTTTACATAGTAACTGGTTTCCAAATAATTGGTTATTTTTTATCAAATGCACAAACACCTTGGAACATACACGTACACTCATACATTTTGCATGGAGTTGTTACTGCTGTATTCCACACGAATATGTCTGTGTATTATGGTTTAAAACTATGCACAGGAAATTGAGTTGGTTTTTTGTCGGCTTGGGGTCACTATTTAAGTTGGTATGTCTACAAGTTGGTATTTATTGTAGGGCAGAAAACCTTTGAATTACAGATTTTCTATGAATTTTTATTTTTCACTATTGTGATCAATGCAGTAGGGATTTTTAATCAACATTTTCTTTTTTTAATGGAGAGGAATTATTTTTCATTTCATTTGTTCAACTGAATCTTTTTGAAAGAGTGAACCTAGCTAGTTTCCTTTTGTGGTTCATTTCATCATTTGAATGGGAAACAGTGACAAGATTGCAGCATTGATGTCTTTTTCCCTCATTTTGATAGAGTGGTTCGCAATTGTCTTGTGGTACATGTGCATGGCGTTTTGCAAAGTATTGATACACCAAAATGGGGAATGAATGGCTCACTTAGCCAATAAGCCAGTTCGGTATGTCGATGAAGTAGTCCAGGTCAAAGGTCATTTTTAACCTAACGTCACATCAACAACTTTATCCCGAATGTCTTTTTCCCTCATTTTGATAGAGTGGTTCACAATTGTCTTGTGGTACATGTGCATGGCGTTTTGCAAAGTGTTGATACACCAAAACGGGGAATGAATGGCTCACCAAGTTATCCAATAAGCCAGTTTGGTATCTTGATGAAGTAGTCCAGGTCAAAGGTCATTTTTCATGGAACGTCACATCAACAACTTTATCCCGAATGTCTTCTTCCCTCATTTTGATAGAGTGGTTCACAGTTGTCTTGTGGTACATGTGCATGGCGTTTTGCAAAGTATTGATACACCAAAACGGGGAATGAATGGCTCACTTAGCCAATAAGCCAGTTCAGTATCTCGATGAAGTAGTCCAGGTCAAAGGTCATTTAAATGTCGTCCCTCATTTTCATTTGATAGAGTGGGTTCGGAATTTTTTTGGGTATGCATGCATTGCTTATAAAGTATTGATACACCAAAACGGGAAATGAATGGCTCACCAAGTTGGCCAATAAGCCAGTATCTCAATGAAGTAGTCCAGGTCAAAAGTCATTTGGGATAAAGTCGTTAACGTGATGTTACGCGGTGTTCTGCGCGTAATTAACACATGAGCATCTTCGGCCAGTCTCCCTGCGCATTCACGCGCCGCCGATTAGCGTTTGATTATCCTGA